>CM062288.1:181065527-181665527 GCA_031216915.1 Pictodentalium vernedei
GGCACTCATACCTCCCCGCTGAATTATTATATTATAATCTTTTTTACAAAGAATGATGTTGGCGCCAGTTTCGGTGACTTCGTGGCATCTGCACATGTGCAGAGAGTAAATGTATGGAGGGCCAGATAGAACTTCTAATTTTCGGTTTTGCATGCAAATTTGGGGGATTGGGGGCAAAATTTGTGTTTGGCCCTAGATAATTTTGAGTTAGCACCAGCTGAGTCTGGGCCATTGGTTATAGTATAAAAAATATATAAATTACTT
Organism: Pictodentalium vernedei; assembly: GCA_031216915.1. Classification (NCBI taxonomy): domain Eukaryota; kingdom Metazoa; phylum Mollusca; class Scaphopoda; order Dentaliida; family Dentaliidae; genus Pictodentalium; species Pictodentalium vernedei. The sequence goes on from CM062288.1 coordinate 181,065,792, forward strand.
TAAATTTTTTCATTTTTGGACAAATGAATAATATGACCAAATGGAAGGTATGACACAATGGTTCAGATGAGATGAACGGGTTGTCACATTTTTTGTTTTGACAGCCATAAAAAATGACCACCCTTAGCCATTTTGTTCTGGAAATAGCAATTACACTTTTTAAGCAAGAACTTCCAAACAGTGATTAGGATTTTGGTTATTTTTGGTATAGAAAACAACTAACCCAATATCACACTTCCCAATCGGTTCTCGAATTCTTTGAGCAATCAGAGGATTCTCTGTTGCTGTTCGTAAGTTTTCTGTGTTGAAATCGTGTCTTTTTCACCCAGCCGATACGGTCGCAGAGTAGATTTCTAGTCATCAGAGTAAGAGGGGAGGGAGTATGTATCAACCCCCTTGCATTTATCAAGTAGCAGGGTTATCAACTGAGGCTATATTTTAAGCAGGAAAATAGGCTGCACAAACCTAGAGAGGTCTGGTAGAATTTCTGTCTTGTGGACAATCAGGTGGATTTTTAACCAATTGTAGGCATAATTTGGGGAATTTTAGGTGATCTACTGAAAGCAACATATATTGGGAATGATATCAATTTAAGTTGGGCACCGAGAATCAGTTAAAAATATACACACTTCAGACGTTAGTATGGTGCACAACAAAAAGTGATTCAGCAGATTCTCTGTGGCCTGTATGGAGGGTTTTCAATGGTTCTGTGCTAAAAGTTTCGTTGTTTTTGGGTATATAGATATATTATTCTTTTGATATCACATTATCGAATCACTTGCTAATAGAAACGTGTACTTGTCTCGGTTAACCCATTCTGTACAATAACAACCTTCTCTGCTGTAAAACAAAAGACAATATTTCCACATCTCACATGCAGTTGGTCCAATTATCACAAACCTTCAGTAACAGGTATGCATGGATCTCACACTTGCCTGGTGTTCCAGCAGAAGATGTCTCTGTAATGTTATTATTTTTTTATTTTTCTTTATTTTTAAGGGCTTTAAAAGGCATTTTGAAGGATTTCAATGCATGCATTTTAGTGGGGTGGGAGGGGGGGGGGGGATGGGGTGGCTTTAAAATAGGTGAAATATTTTGAGTAATTTTATACCGTATATTTTTTATTCTTTTTTTCTTTTTGCTCTTCATATCAGTGTAACTGGTGTATTTTGTGCAATATGAGCAATATCCTTAAGGAGATCAGACTCAAGTTTGTTCAAATCAAGTCACTTGGTTTATATTTGGCCTGAATTACAACTGAGTGCAACATATGGAATTCTTTAAAAATCTTCTTCAGATCCACCAGTCAGAATGTTTTGATATTCAGTATGCAACATCCTTAGGGGGCCTGATTCAAATTTGTTCAAATCATGTCCCTGGGTGGATATTTGTGCTCTCTTTGAGAGTCTGAATTACAACTTGGTGCAATATAAGGAAAATTCTTGAAAAATTTTCTTCAGATCTACCCATCAGTTTTTTATTTGATATTTAGTGTACAGCATCCTTGTGGAGGATAGATTAAAGTTTGTGCAAATCCAGTCTCTGGATTCACATTTGGGCTCCACCAGTTGTGAAGAGCTATACTCCATACCAATGAATAATCTGAACCCAACATTTCACAAACAGTTTCTGTAATGTCCAAATTGGAGCATAAAACATCTTTTCACAACAGGTAATCAAAAGTTGACATGTTGACATCATAAATGGTCAATTCCCCCACTCTACCCCCACCCCTGCACCCTGAATAACATCAAAATTAAATGTCATCATATATGTTTGTGACATGATAGGTTTTGAGGTCCCTAATACCAAACTGGAAAAAAAAGATTAAAAATCTGTTTTTAAATACTGGAGGTATTTCATCCTTGACACCATGGGGTAAACTCCCTTCTATGAAGAGCAGTTCTCCCTACAATGAATAAACTGATGCCAGCATTTCAGTAGCTTAAAACATTTTTCAGCAACAGTTAACAAATGTCGATGTTATGAACAAACAACCACATCAGTATTCTTTTCCATGAAGCCTTCCGGCTTCTCGGGTTGAACATGGCATATCAATTCGCTCGTGCAACTTGCCGCTCTTATTCAAAGTCATCAATACAAGAGAATAAAAGGCCCTGTCCCAGTGAGATTCCCGTCTTTGGAATGAGAGGGGTAAGACCAGAGCAATCATTGACCAAAACGGGAGGGCAGATAGGATTGGAAAAGTGAGTGAGTACAAGCCTGAGGGAGGGAACAACCCTCAAAGCCTCCAGGCTTATACTCAAAGAATCCTTCTCATCCATCACATCTTACAGATGTTTTGATGAGAGGGGGATTCTATTTCATTGCACAAGGCTGAAATTTTGTGAAATGTTAGCGTTTGAGGTTCCTAATGTTGAGTCGGAAAAAAAATGTCAAATACAGGAGATTTGACCTCGGGGGTTACTCCTAACTGTATTTGAAAAGCAGTTCTGCATAATTAATCTGAAGCTAACTTTTCATAGACACTTTCTATGATGTCTAAAGTGGGGGTAAACATTTGGGGACAGTAGGTAACCAAATGTTGATGCTGTGACATCATAAATGGACAATGCCCCCCCCCCCCCCCCCCAACTTCCAGATTAAATTTTACCTCATGGCATTTGAGGTCCTTAAAGGGTGAGTTGAAAACAGCTTAAAAATTGGACCTCAGATATAAGAGAGATGCCATCAATTTCATCATGAGGTACACCACGAGTTTATTACCCTTTCAAACTTTAAGACAAGGAGGATGGCTCAGTATCTGCAAAAAAAGGTCAAAATACACCTTCAACCTGTGTGCGAAATGCTGTCAGCCATCTTCTGTTGAATGATATCTCAAGATTTGCACTTCAATCTCAAGATGTATCTCATTTTAATTATTTTTTCCTTTAGGATATTTCTTCAATGCAGGTTCCAGTATTAGGAGCCTTGTGTTGGGCAAAACATGTCCTGGTGTAACAGTTTATCGCCCCTGATTGTCTCCCCCATCTTGCATATCTCCCCCCCCCCTCCCACCCCACACACACTTTTTTGTTTTTGTTTTACAGAAAATCGTCATTTTCTTTTCAGAACTTGATATAGGAGCTTTTTCGTGATATCAGAAATCAAGTTTTCAATGAGAAATTTGCTGTTCAAAGTTGGAGATGGGTACAAATTTGGGCAAAATATTTTCTCTAGCAATAATGACTAAAGCACTTGCTTGGTCCTATATCTTCATAGCAGCACATATATTGCTATCGGGGTGGACCTATTTTACTCATATAGATAAATTTTACATTTATAGATCATGGTGTCCTGACAGAACCATTGCACAAGCAAGAAAGTACATCAGTGATTCAATGGGACAGAAATACGCTGATGCTGTTCTTCTCAACCTAGAGGCAACATGGGGTGAGAGTGATCCAAAAGTACCACTAATCTGCTTACTATCTATGGGATCTGACCCCACTAATCAGATTGAATCTCTGTCAAAGAAACTCCATGTAGGTAAGTGTTATGAGAAATTGTGCACTGCTGCCTTTTTCAAAAGACATGTGTTTGAAATATTTTACAATGTATATACCTTCTATCTGAATTAAATATGCACATTAATTAAATGAGCTGTTTAATGCATATAACTTCAAACTCCAAAACATTAGTAAACCCCTACTGATGAAATGTTCTCCAAAATGTGTACTTTCCACTTAAAACCCAGTTTTATCACACCCACTGAACACATTGTTACAGAGGGGAGCAAAACCTGGTTTGTGAGGCTAATGATAGAGCACAGAAAATTCAAAACTTCAAAGGCAGCATCAATCAAGACCTTGCCAGATTACCAATATCATATCAATCATATAGACGTGTTTTTACCGTGCTCCAGTCATCAAACATGCGTATGAAATGTAACTGATCGAAAAATCGTGCCTATGGTCTTGAAGAACTGAATATGGATAAAGTGAATGTGCAATAAGATTACTATTACTATTCAAACAGGAGAATAAACAAGGAATTATAAGGAATTATAATAATGGTTTCTTTGAATAATTTAACAGTGACAGATATCATATCAGTGACTGAATGCAATGATGCAGTTATTGTGGACACAGTCCGAGAATATTCTCTAAATGTAGATAAGACTGTACGTAGGAAGCAAAATGGACTTAGATTTCGAACACATTGAAACCAAAACTCAGGGCAAATGTGTTATATTTACTGTAGACACAGATAAGTTTGAGAAGTATGCTTCCGGTTTCAGAAAAGTCTATTGGGACTTTCAGATGGAGACAACAATTCGAGGAGTGACATGGGAGTGCATTTCGGATAAAGAAGGGATTTTAGTGGAGGACAATCTTACTGTTCCAAAAAACAGTACCAATAAAGTGAAAGTGCACTTGTACAGAACGAAGAATAAATTTATGGTTCAGGGATCCAAAACGAATATTCGATAGTGGATCGTGAACGACTTGCCATCTATATATCAGTTAGGAATGGGAGGCGATATCAAAGGTGATGTTGGTGAACTCGTGAACAAACTCTATTGTGAAAAGCGAGAGAAGAGGGATGCAGATGAGTGTGGCAATACCACCACCCCGCCGACCAGGCAGGCTGAAATAATGTGTCATGCTCCAATCGAACAACAGAACAGCAGCAAATGTGTTAACAAAGCATGCCTGAAGACACCAGTTAGACCTTTTCACTCGTGCTTTAATGGTGTCACAAAGAAATTATACAGCCTACCACATAGAGATGCTCTGAACTTCACTGTTTTGAAAAAATCAATAGATGAAGTCCAGTCATTCGTGGAGACTTTGAAATTAAACTTCAAAGAAAGAGAAGAAAAACTGAATGAGAATGTTCTGGACTTAAAGTGTCAATTCACGAACAAACTAAAAACTGTGGAAAAAAGTTTTGAAGGGAAGCTGAGCGATATAAAAACAGAAAACAAACGTCTCCAAAGTGAAAACAATAAACTGTGCAACAAGTTTAACTCTTTAAAGGCGAAAGTTAAAGGCGTAGAGGATAAGCAGTTGCAGGTATCATCAAAGTGTAGAAATGGGCAGATTGTAACCCAAAGTTCACCTTCCCCTCCATCGAACACTATGACAAATGACTCGCCGCTGAAGCGTTTAACCAACTCACCAAGGAGGGGAATACCAAACATGTCAAGTGATAAACACTGTGAAATAAATCGGAATCACTCGCACCCGGTAGCAAATGTGCCTGTCAAAAATAGATTTCAAACATTAGATGACTTGAGAGTGCCGGTGAACACAGCGAGCGATGATAGAACTGCTCTTTCTAACGCCAACTTTACATTGTTACCGGGCATTGACGCACCCCAAGCTGTAAGTACAACAGGGGCTGCACATCAAGTTAAAACAATTGACCATCTTATTATTGGCGATTCAGTGATACGGGGTATTGACACAAAAGTAATGGCATTTCATGGAGAAATTGTTCGGAACATTTACAGCCAGGTCAACGTGTTGAGGGTTTAATCCGCTGGCTTCAAAATTCTGATGTGTTTTCCCATGTTAAGAAGGTAACTGTGCATGTTGGCATAAACTTGTGTAGGCATCATGTTTTAACTAGTGAAGAAAAAATAACAGTCCTCATTCAATTACTGAAAGAGAAATACCCTCGGGCGAAAATTGTTTTATCTTCAGTTTTACCAGCTCCACAGCATCCTACTGTTGACTCATTAATCAAAGAAACAGAAGATACAGGGGTCCTTGTGGGAGCATGGGGTGCACATATGTAGATAACACTAGTGGTTTTGTCTCAAGCGGTGGCTTATTACATAAACACTTGTTCAGGGATGATTGGCATGTCAACCACGTAGGGATTAAAGTACTGGCGAAGCATATGCAATATGCCCTACACAGCTAGAACTACTGTGATAGCGACACTCCAAATCACAGAGCTAATGAACATACTCCATACATGCACGAGGGATCAGCTTATCAGATGAGACATCTGAGTAATAAACCGCCATGTGCGCCACACCGAAATGACCAATTACAAATTAATTCTGATACAGACAACACAGCAGGAGTCTTACATCAAACACCAGGTGGAACACCAGATGGGCAGTTTCCAGAACGGAATGCTGCAATGACTTTTGTCACTGAACAACTTGAAACATTCACGAGTCATGAGCTTTCAGCTCTACGACACCAAGTGTGTAACCTATTGCATTACATAGATTTAAAAGAATCAGCAGCATAATAACAATAAAATTAATTAATACTGGGGGGGGGGGGGGGGGGGTGTTGAGGTGCATGCATTGTTTGACGAGGGGAATTACTTTGTTGGTGGACGCAGGTGGGTAAACATTTCATGGACGGCTGAGTCGCAGATGAGATGTTTGGCTTTTTGTGCCCACAGATGGGGTAGTTTCGGAATTCGAGAAAAATATGTATATCATAGATACATCATAGTCTTTGTAATGTTTTTTTATCCACTAACGACTCTCAGGTATGGTCCTTTCCATCCTCGAGTAAGGACAAGGGATTAGAATGCAATTTGAAGACATGCAAAATCCCAAAAATTTAAGTAATACAAATTACGGATTATTTAAGGAAATATATATATATTTATATATAATTATATATATAATATACATAGGGAGGGAAAGTGATAGTTGATTTTTTGGCTTTGAATGTTACATATGTATACATATATATGTATGTGACATTCGTGGTCGGAGATCAATTGTTACTTTCGTACCCTATCATGTGGTAAGCTTACATCATGCATTGACAGGGCTGGTTAAATGTGTGGTCAAGAATAGTAGTATGCTAGGTGGGGCCCCTTGAAACTTTTCGCTCGTAAATGTCTGACCCGATAATTTCCACCCAGGAGTTATCAACACCTGGTGGACATCCCCCAAGGAGAGCAATATAGTTATGAACGAATGGTTAAACTTGACTTCATACCTATGTTGGAGTCTGCTTAGAGTCAATAATGCTAATGTGGTCATAAACACTGGCACTAAATATTCGGGTGGTGTGAGCTTGCTACTAATGTTAGGGTGGGGGTTATGCATATATTGGCACGTTGTTTAATACATTTTGTATTCAGTTCTTCAGGGTCTGTGGCGTCTGGACCAGCGAATTTACACATACAGTAAATGGCGATTATAAGTCAAACCGATGTCCAGCAGAGAATGTGCTTCACTGTTTGGAATGCACAAGGGCTGGTTAACAAAATTGATGACCCGTATTTTACGGGTCTGTTGAAAAAATATAATTTTATTACAGTAACAGAAACTTGGCACTCCAATAGAGATAATATAAATATCTCCGGCTATACTTGTGTAGATATGCGACGCAATAATGTCAAGAGACCAAAAGGCAGAGTTGCGTTTTACTACTTAGACAAGTACAAGCCATATTTTCAAAAGTCATTTACAGTTGATGACCTATCACTATGGGTACAATTTGACGGGACTGTATTTAATTTATCGTGTCCAGTAGTTTTTGTTTCTGCTTATATTCCACCCCGTAACTCAACTTACTGGGTATCAAATGATGTAGAAACCTTTGTATATAGCCGTATCGAAAGTAAACTAAAAACATTTTCTGAAAATACCATGATTATAATGGGTGGTGACTTTAACTCACATACTGGTAACCTGCCAGATTATATTACAGATGATTGTGATAAATACGCGCCATTACCGAGTTCTTATACTGTCGATTCTTGCTCAATTCGATCAAGTGTTTATACCACTGTGAATTTGTACGGAAGGCAATTACTTTCATTATGTCAAAGTGCAAAGCTGAGAATAATTAATGGGAGGTGTCACGGGGATGTTATGGGCAGTTTCACCAGTTATCAATATAATGGCGCAAGCGTTGTAGATTACATTCTCATCTCCGACATGTACATAAGCGATGTGGATTATTTCTGCATAAACCTCCAAACCAACACTCAGACCATTGTCAGTTGACCCTTCATTTAAAGTATTCAGCGGCAAACGCATTTTTCAGGCGAGAGGAAAAGTATATGTATGCAAAGTCCAAAGTATTAATGAAATGGACCGAAGGTAGTGCCGCGAAGGCCTTAAATACGCTAGCATCTGCTATGAGAACCAAAAAAGAGCAGCTCATAATGAAATCATATGCCGAGAATGTTGAAGGTGCTGAGAATGCAGTACAAGACCTAACGGATATGCTTGATTTCATAAATAAATCTGCCACCAGAAGGGTTTTGTGCCCCAGGCCCAAGAAAAGACCAAAAAACAGATGGTTCGACAATGACTGTAAATATTTTAAGAACCGCATGGAGAGGGCCATACAGTCCCTTAAAGAGCACCCCTATGATAAAACCAGAATTTGTGATTTTTTCAAGGCGAAAAAAGAGTACAAAAGGGAAACTAAGTGGAAATTCAAATTATATTTCAAAATATTTGCGATCATTTGGGAAAACTATCAACCTCGGATCCTAAAACATATTGGCACAAAATTCAGGAAATTCGCAAAAACAATATTGAGGAAAATTACTTGGATCCAGACACCTCTGTGGATTTTTTTAAGTCTTTACTTTGTGACCGGAAGAATGGGGAAGGGTCAGGAAGAACCCACTCTTTAAAAGGAGCCGCTGGTATCGGATATCCCCTGAATAATGATAAACTCACTGCTACTGAAATTCTCAACGCAGTCAAGCAATTGAAAAATACAAAGGCACCAGGATGCAACAATATATCCAGTGAGCTCTTGAAAACAGTCTTGCCTAACATGATAGATCATGTTGCAAGATTGTTTAATCTAGTTTTCGATTCAGGTCATTATCCTATTACGTGGAGTAAATCTGTTCTCACGACATTATACAAGAAAGGAGACCGATATGACCCTAACAATTACAGGGCAATAGCCGTAAGCAACGCGATGGGAAAGCTGTTCAACAAAGTTATTAATGAAAGGATTAATAACTTTCTAGAGGACAACTGTCTCATCAGCGATAATCAGTTTGGGTTCTGGAAGGGACACAGCACAATTGATGGCACTTTTATACTTAAGACAGCGGTAAATAAATATAGAAGAATTAAAAAGCCGTTATACACGGCCTTTGTAGATTTTAGGAAAGCATTCGATACTGTCGACAGGAAAATTCTCTTCGAAAAGTTGCAAAATATTGGTGTATGTGATAAAATGCTAAAAATTATTCAGTCCTTATACAATTCAAGCTATTATCAAGTAAAAACAAAAGTCAGACTAGGGCCAGTTTATTTATCTACCATTGGCATGAGGCAAGGCTGTGGGATCTCCCCAACATTGTTTAAATCTACATTGACGACATAAAATCATACTTGGACAAAGACTGCGCTCCTGTTTCTTACAATAATACCTACATTAACCATTTACTTTTCGCTGATGATCTAGCTCTAATTTCAGACTCCACTGGTGGACTTCAGCGATGTCTAGAAAAATTAGACGAATACACGTGAAAAAATGCCCTCGGCGTAAATATCGAGAAAACAAAAGTTATGATTTTTTATGCCCGTAGTATAAAAAATCCTCCTAAATTTTATATCGGTACAGAGCTGTTGTCGTACACTCCACAGTACACATATTTGGGCTTATCATTTACAGCCAATGGCAAAATGCAAAATGCACAGAAGGAGCTGAGACTTAAAGGCCTAAAAGCTCTCTACAGTTTACAAAATGCGTTTAAGAACAAATGGTTTCCGCCAGTGCCCATATCCTTGAAACTATTTGATTCACTCATTAAACCCATCCTGCTTTACGGAAGCAAAATATGGGCCGCCAAATTCAACAATGTACCCAATGATAATTACCCATGTGAAAATGTTCACCTTCAGTTTTGTAAAACCTTACTGGGGGTGAAAAATAAATCGTCGAACCATGCCGCAAGAGCCAAACTTGGACGTAACCCTCTACACATCGCAGCCTCTCTCCAAATGCTGAAATACGTTGAGAAATTATATCAGTCAACCCCGTCTACTTTACAAAGTGAAGCGAGAAAAGAATATGAAAATTACACAAATAACGATTCAATATTACTCAAATATCAACTGATTGTTGGAAATCGAAAACTGAAAACGATTCCGGTAGAACACTGGACTTTAAAAGCTGCTGTAAATTCCTAGAACACGCTCACAGTGAGAGGTTTTTTAATGACATACATGATGACAACAGAAGATGTGGTAAAAACAAATTGAGGACATATAGGGGGTTCAAGGAAACATTCAATCTGGAACCTTATCTGTTACACACCACGTCATTAGAAGCGAGAATTAGATTTAGGAACCTTATCTGTTACACACCACGTCATTAGAAGCGAGAATTAGATTCACTCGGTTACGTGTAAGCAACCATAAACTTCGTATAGAAACAGGCAGGCATATGCAGCCACCCATACCTGTACACGAAAGGGTGTGTCCCATATGCAATGCTGGTGCCGTAAAAGATGAGTTACATTTTGTAATGGATTGCAGGGAGTACGAAGCGATCAGGTCTATTGCGTTTCAGAAAATTGAAAGCAAATGTCCTCAATTTTCTGATATGTCTAGCTCGGATCGGTTTGTGTTTCTTATGAAAAACGAAATACCATCATTATGCAATGTTATCTGTGATATGATCCGGCAGTTCTTTAAACAACGGGAATTATTGTACAGTAAATAAATAATATAGTGAAAATGTCCCAATAGAATGTTTTTGAGTGTGAATAAATGGATTACATTATTCACCATATATATATACTATGATTTTGTATTTTTGCAATCTGCCTTGTTTTTGGTGTATTTGTTAAATAAATAATATAATCTAAACTATAGTCTAATTGTGGTGTATATGTATAAATCTCAATTTCAGTTAGAAACCTGAAAAATAAGAGAAAAACATTTTTCTCATGTTCAATTCAGTGAGTTCGTAGCAGTTAAAAACATTTTCCAGGTGGAGAATGTTGTTAACTGTGTATTTATTAAGGCAGATTAATCTGTGAAATCGTGAATAAGAACACTTCCACCATTCAATTTCTAAAAACATTCTAGCCAGTAGACTTTATGGATTAGAAAAATGCAATGATTTATGATCAGCATGACATAAATGGATTCCATATGGGAATGCATAGGACTGCTTCAGTTCAGTACAGTTCAAACTGACTTCGTCTGTATAAATGAATGTTATTTTAGGAAAACCACCCTGAAATCTGAACATGCAATCTGCATAAAACAAGTCTCAATGGCTTAACTTTTCTCAAGGCATCATGTCCAGAACATTATTGTAAGCTGACAATTTTGAAAAAGTGGGCTGATTCTGCCCACAGCAAACTAGTTTTGAAGCAAGACACACAAGTTTTTAGCCTAGTTGAAGAATATTCTCCACATTTGCTATATCTCTCAGATATAAGATGCTTCCTTCCTCAGTGATTAGGTTTGATTATTAAACCTTCTTGTGCAAAGTGCTTTAGCAGAGGGTAGACATAGGGATTACTAATTCCAACCAATGACTTTCAGCAATCGGCTATAATTTTGTAACTGTTAAAGATAATTCCATGAAAAATTATTAAGACAGGAAATGTCACAGTCAAAACGTCAAGTTTCAAGTTTGAGCTTGCTTTTTACTTAAAATAGAATTGTGACTTCATTGTTAAGTGTTCTGGTTAAGTTTTTGTTTTGCTGTAACTTTTTAAACATTGAAGATAATTCTGTGAAACTTTATGGGTTTATGCACCATCATGAGGTGATATGTCACAATCAAAAACCATGCTACTTGATTGCAGGTCAAGGTCTCTGTTTCTAAAAATAAAATTTCGCTTCAAGCTTAATTTTTTCTGGTACAGTTTTTCTTTTGGCTATAAGTTTGTAACTGTTGGAGATAATTCTGTGTAACTTTATGGGATTATACACCAGCATGTGATGATGTGTTGCAATCAAAACCATGCCACTAAGTTCAAAGTCAAGGTTGTTATTACTAAAAATAGAATATCACTTGAAGGTTTATGTTTTCTGGTCAACTTTTTGTATCAGCTATAACTTGATAACCATTGATGTTAATTCCAGGAAACTTCAGGCAATTATACACCACCTTGAGGTGATATGTCACAATCAAAACCATGCCACCAAGTGTATCATTAAAGTTGATGTTACAAAAATTGAATTTCACTTCAAGGTTAAGTTTTCTTGTCAAGCTTTTGTTATCATCCATAACATTGTAATGGTTTAAAATGATTCCATGAATTTTTATAGGAATAATACACTCGACCTTCTCCATTGGCTGTTAGTCTTCAACCAGGTTTAGAATATTAAGCCACATTCAAACACCAGATGACATTACATATGGTGACTTCTGGTTTTTAATTTTTGGTCTTTTGGGGATTTCATTCATCACTATATATTTTTAGTTAAGGTTTTCAGCTCCATATTTCTAAATTTATTTGTCAAAAACTCCTTTTTTTTATTTCAAAATTTTTTATCACCTATTTTTAATGTACCCAAGTTTATTTATAACGAAATAAAAGTTTCTTATAATGATCAACATTTGGGATCATGTAACTATATTCATGATTCATGTGTTATGTACATTAGGTATAACTAACATATATCATGTCGCGTTTGTAGGAGATCACTTTAAAGTTCACATTTCCTCATCTGCTTAGACCTATTCCGTGAAATTATCCCTTGCTTTTGATTTCAGTGTCAGTTGTGATGAAAGAGTCAAGCCTTGGTTCTAGTTTCAGATTTTATTATGCTCTCTGAAATATTTTGTGGGAGCATATAGTCTCTGCCCTGTCCATCTGTCTGTCCATTCGAAACAAATGGTTTCCAGATTGACTGAACAAAATGAAACAAAAGTTTATACGTAGGTTTATAACCACATAACACAGGTTGGGATTGATAGTGGGCTTGGATCAATATTTTTTTAAAGAGTTATGGCACTTTTCCAACTTAGAAAACATGTTGATATTGGTTTCCAGATGATAACTTTAATTTGAGTGAACGAAATGAAACAAAATTTTATACATAGGTTTATAACCACATAATACAGGTTGGGATTGATAGTGAGCTTGGTCCAGAATTTTTTGGCAGAGTCATGGCACTTTTCCGACTTAGAAGGCATGTTGATATTGGTTTCCGAGTCGTAAAATTGGAATATAGCTTACTGTAGACAATATACCAGATGGGTTTGATTTTGAGTGTGGTGCGATATTTTTTATTTGAGTTATGGCCCCTTTTTGGACTTTGCTAACTGGTAGAATGCTAAATTATTTTGGGCCATCAAAATTTGTTCACATGTCTTTGCCTTGTTACAACTTATAGGAGAGTGCCTTGTAAATTGTTTGAAGACAAATCTTAACATATTAAATAAAATCACTTCAAAGATAATATGAAGCACAGCCACTGAATTTGAAGCCTCTTAAGTTGCAGTACCTGCACATCAGAATAAAGCCCAAAATGGTCTTCCAGCAGTCTACCAGTTAACCACTAAAATATAGTTTATCATAAAGCGGATGCATTAGTGTCCCATGGACACATTTGATGGTCTGCTGTATTGGTGCTGTTATGGTTCAATGGAGACAAGATAAGATATTGATTAATTCAATATCATCTAAGACAAATGACTAGAAATGCATGCTTGGCATTAGGGGGTGGGGGTATAGCCACCCTTGGCATTCGGGGAGCATCTGTTGACTGTTCCAACTCATTGTCCATGTTTTTAGAAGAGCCTATCAGCTGGAACAGCTTTGCTTATTTTTAATATGTTTCACTTTTCTGGTCTGCACTTGTTAGTTCTGACCCTATTCCAAGTACTCTTGTTGTTTCATTTATCTAGATCACCCAATCAATTCACTTTACTGGCTCTAACTAACCAATCAGATTGCTTCATCCCCTGTAATCTCTATGCAGAGTTATCTTCCCTTATAACAATGAAGTCCTATCCGATTCTCATCACCTCTATATCCAATGTCCACATCCCATGGAATGCCTTTTTGTGAAACGTCTCTGGTTATGGAATCCCTTTTTAGTCGTATGAGGCCATGGGGGCTATGAGAATATCCCTCAATGAGGCCTAATTTACTATCCCTCTTAGCCTCATTTCGATTGAGGCCATGAGGGCCATGGAAAATTCCTCATTGAGTCCTCATTTACTATCCCTCTTAGCCTCATTTCGGTATTTGAGGATACCTGTGGCCTGGTATTGAATTATATGAGGATACCTACCGAGGATACTTTTTGGAGAATCCCTTTTTTGTCGTATGAGGTCATGAGGGCCATGAGAACTCCCTCAATGAGGTCTATTCTACTATCCCTTTTAGCCTCATTTCTTTTGAGGGCATGAGGGCCATGAAAAAAATCCCTCAATGAGACCTCATTTACTATCCCTCTTAGCCTCATTTTGGTATTTGAGGATACCTATGGCCTGGTATTGTATTATTCGAGGATACCTATCGAGGATACTTTCTGGAGAATCCCTTTTTGTCGTATGAGGCCATGAGGACCATGAGAAATCCCTCAATGAGGTCTAATTTACTGTTCTTCTTAGCCTCATTTCTTTTGAGGGCATGAGGGCCATGAAAAAATCCCTCAATGAGGCCTAATTTACTATCCCTCTTAGCCTCATTTCAGTATTTGAGGATACCTATGGCTTGGTATTATATTATTTGAGGATACCTATCGAGGATACCTTTTGGAGATTCCCTTTTTAGTCGTATGAGGCAATGAGGGCTATGAGAAAAGCCCTCAATGAAGTCTAATGTAGTCTTATCAACGGCTTCCATCTTATCTCCAAAGCTCCAAGGCCACTACTTGTCTATGGTCAATCTGTCCTATCATTCATTAGCTTCTACGGCAGTCTTGTGTCATTGCAGCCTTGTACCATTACTATTGGCTTTTGTTATTCTACCCCATGTCTCAACCATTAATATTGACTTGTAACACTACTTCCTAGCTATACCAATCTCAGTCTCGACTATAACATCGACCAAGGATGAATCTGATTGCTTCATTTCCCCTGTATACATATAGACAGGCCATATAAGAGATTCCGTAAACAGAATTCCTAGCGAATTTCACAAAAAGGGATTCCATGGGACGCGGCCATTGGATATAGAGGTGATGAGAAGTGGATAGGACTTAATTGTAATAAGGGGAGATAACTCTGCATAGAGATTATGGGGGATGAAGCAATCTGATTAGTTAGTTAGAGCCAGTAAGGTGAACTGATTGGGTGATCTAGATAAATGAAACAACAAGAGTACTCGGAATAGGGTCAGAACTAACAAGAACAGACCAGAAAAGTTGAATATAGTAAAAATAAGCAAAGCTGTTCCAGCTGATAGGCTCTTCTACTACTGGAGTATACTCCAGGACAAAGGAACATGGTCAGGTAGACGAAAACTATTGCATAGATAGATAGAAGCAGAGAATTCTGAAAGAATTTGAAATAGTACAACTTGTCGGGTTGTTTGTGGTAATTCTTCGAATTGGGGAAAATACTCTTGTACAAAGGAACACACCCTCCGAACATACCCCTATTCTATAAAAAGGTTTTAGGTCACATAGCAACCACATGCTACCATAGAAACCAAGATTGCGGCCTCCAGTATACAAAATGGACGACGGAAACATGTATCACCCTGATAACATGCTCTGCGCATGTGCATTAACACCACGTATCACTATGGGGATGATGTCACAAGATGGCCGCTCATGCGGGCTACCATAACAACGAAACATGGCGCCACTGAGTCACGTGACATGGCGTCACTTCCTAGGTCCCCCACTAGGTCCCCTAAAAAGGAACGATCGGGTACATGATCTACTACTGTCACAGACTTAGTTCAAGTTCACATACCCGTATCCAAAATACATAAGTCGTGTCTGGCTCAGAACTTTTGATGGCCTTGAAGGATATTAATGATACTTGGTATTAATGTTGCCCACCACCAGAGGGTGCGTCATGAATAAGGTTGGAATGCCTGTCTGTCTACAAGGTCAAGATCACACACTTAGTTCAAGTGTACATTCCCCCACGTCCTAATCCAACTATAACAACTGGCTCAGAACTTTTGATAGCCTTGAAGGATATTAATGATACTTGATATTATTGTTGCCCACTATTAGAGAGTGTGTCGCATGGGGTATTCTTAGTCCCAAGTTGGGACAGGCCTCATCTAGTTTTATACAATTTAAAAAAAATTAGTTGATCTGTCTGGTTTATAGTGAATTATTTGCTTCACTTGGCAAAGGTTGTGCTTTGAGAGATAAATGACTTGGCCTGGTGCTCACTGGCACATAATATCCAGTATACAAGGGAGCTGGCTCACATAGTAGAAAGAACATATCATGTTTTATGTTCATCCTTCTTGTTGACTCAAAATGATTGACCCTAAAATGTCTGAAGTGAAGTTCAACTAACTCCAGTGTCTCTTAATCATAAATCTTTTAAATTTTTGATGTTCAATAAATTGACTACTCTTTTTAAAGCATTTATAGACTAATTTATTGGCTAATAGGATACCTCAAATTTTACAATATTTGGAATCACAGTAAAATATTTTCTCCCCATCTCTTTCAGACTATAGAGCAATATCCATGGGTCAAGGTCAAGAGGTTCATGCCAGAAAACTAATGCACCAGTTTATGCAGACAGTGAGTAGTTTTATTAACATTTTAATACAAAGAGCTAATCTTTTTTGAAACTTTAAAAAATGAAATAAGAGCCAGCATTGGAACTATAATAAACAGGTAGGTAGTCTCAAGATGTAGGTCCAGGCATCATTGTGAATTCTCTACTATTTTGATGAACTAATTCTGCAAATTTTCTTCAGACATGTCTGATTCTTACAAATCTAAATATTTAATTTTCATTCTCTTTATAGTTTGGTGCTTTGCTATTGCTATTTTTTAAAGGTTCTGTTTTGTTTAGACTATTGAGTTTGCTAGCAAATACAAGTTTCAAGGATTATTAACTTTTTTCATTTGAGAGTTGTGCTTCTTTTGTTAACAACGATGCAAATTACATTTTGCAAATGACACAAATATATTCATAAGGTTTTTCTATTGTTTTCTAAATTTCATTTGGAGGAACATGGGGTCAGACATCTGAAAGATGCAAGAAAAATATGAATCAATGATCACCTACCGTCTGTCATTACTAAATTTTTTCCGGAAGATTTTTCATACACATTCATTTTTAGCTCGCCTGACTTTCAGTCAGGGGAGCAATAGTGATCACTCACCGTCCGTCGTCTGCGAACATGGTGTTTGCGTCTTCTCCTCCCAAACCTCTGAACCGATTTAATTGAAATTTGAGATAATAGTTTGTTATGACATCACATTTTGATTTTGTTCAAAGCATGTTGCCTCACCCCTCAGTAGGGCCACGCCCAAAAAGTGTGCTTAAATCTTAAAAAGTCTTCTTCTCATGAACCAGCAGTAGCAGAGACTTGATATATGGTGTGCAGCTTCCTTTTGAGGTGTAGACTCAGATTTGTTCAGGAGAAGTTCGAGGAGCTATATTTGCCTTCATTATGGGAGGGGCAAGAATTTTCTCCCCCGCCCAAAATTTCTATTTTCCAAACTGAGAGGCTGATTTGAACCAAATTTTATATGAGAACTTATTGGGTCATAAGTATTTAATTAAAAAATAGAAAAAAATTAAAACACCCATATCTCCAAAACTACACAGCACTGAGAATTCTTATTTGGTGTGAAGCTTCCTTAGGACCAACACAATGGAATGGTCCAAAAATATTGCGATCCGTTTTATCATAGGGTACTTTTTCGGGACTTTGAAAAAATGCTGAGTCAGCATTTTTTAACACTGTGGGTAATGGAAAAAACATTTAAGACTGCTCATCTCCCAAACCACTGCACCAAAAGCTTTCAGATTTCACATATAACATCTTTGGAAGATTGTTTCTCACGTTTATTGAAATCAAATCCCTGGGTCCATATTTGGGCTCTCTATGGGAGCCCAAATGTTTAAAGTAGTGCAGTATGAGGAATATTCTTTAAAAATCTTCTTCTTCAGATCCACCAATCAGAATCTTTTGATTTTTGATATGCAGCATGCTTAGGGGGTGAGATTCAAGTTTGTTCAAGCCAAGTCCCTGGGTTCATATTTGGGCTCACTGTGGGAGCCCAAATTATAACTTAGTTCAAAATAAGGAATTTTCTTTAAAAATCTTCTTCTTCAGATCCAGCAGTCGGAATGTTTTGATATTTGGTATGCAGCATCCTTAAGGGAGTGAGATTCAAGTTTGTTCAAGCCAAGTCCCTGGGTTCATATTTGGTGGGAGCCGAATTATAACTTAGTTCAATATGAGGAATATTCTTTAAAAATAAAAATCCTTTTTTCTTTGATCCAATGGTCAGAATCTTTGGATATTTGGTATGAGCTTTTCTTGGGAGGGGCAGATGCAACTTATTCAAATCAATTCTTTGGGTTAATATTTAGGCTACCATGTCAGGTGATTGCACTCAGGCCCCCTGGGGCCTCTTGTTTTACACAAGCTTGACAAATGGAAATTTATAGCAGTCTTATAAATGGTAAATAAAGACTTGCAGTAAAATATTATTTATCTTTGGATATAATTATCCTTTGCAGTAAACTATATTAGTTAAAATATTATATTGAAGCAGGCTAGGACTTTCACTAAAGTCTGTGGGGGAGAGGAGATGCCAGCGTGCCATAAAAATGTGACTGCTTCAGTTCTGTACAGGTATTGTACATTGTAACACCTGAAGACCTATTGTTTTGTATGTCAAAGAACCAAGTCACATGGTTCAAAAATTCATTTAATATATACTCGCCCAAAAAAGAAAGTGTGCATTGCAGAAATTGATCAAACTCCAAAAAAATAATTTCGTAGGTGTAAAGAGTGTTAACCTGTTCATGAATAAGTTATAACAACACAAAAACAGCTTTCCCCGTTAAAATTGCATTAACGTTAAATGACGTGCTGCACGTTTGTGAAAAGGCATGTTTTGCACGTGGAGAGTCTGAAAATTCATGCAGCAGTGTGAATCCTTGGGTATTTAAACACTAAAGTAAGGCCTTCCTATCGTTCACATTCAAACTTGCGCTGCTGTTAAAACGACTCCACATTAGCATGCCAAGATTGACAATGAATCAACGTCTCCTTGCCCTGGGTATGATTAGAGCTGGCAGAACACACAGAGAGGTTTCCCAGCATTTGAACTGCCACCGTAACACTGTAGACAGGCTAGTCCATCGACATGCACAACATGATGATGTTCGAGACCGACCCCGCTCCGGGAGACCCCAAGTTACCACCCCTGCACAAGATCGGTATATCCGTGTCGTCCATCTCCGGAACCGGCAACAAACGGCGACGACAGCCAGGAACATCCTGAACCTGAGATGGATACATCCTCAAACAGTAATCAACCGGCTGAGAGAATACAGCTTACGTCCTCGAAGACCTGCAATTCGTCCGATTTTGACATTACGTCATCTTCGTGCTCGAATACAGTGGTGTAGAGTAGGGTTAGGGTTAGCCTAACCTAACCCTAACCTAACCCTAACCCTACCTAACCTAACCCTAACCCTACCCTATCCCACTTCCATGCTAACTTGTTCGTTTCCATGAGGCATAGATGCACAGCAGTAGTCGATGCAGACGGAGGTCATACCAGATATTGAGTGTGTGACTTTTGTGTTTGACCCTTAGTGTCTTTGACTCTCCATGGCACCAAGAGTATTCGTCGTAGCGTAATGAAATTTCTCGTGTTGATCACAAATTGATTCATCTGTGATTGAATAAAATTTCCATGAATGCAAATGATATATATCTTTTTTTAGTGTTATTTTTTAGCATGCACACTTTCTTTTTTGGGAGAGTATATTAAAATTCACAATTGATTCTTTACTACATTGCTCATGTGTCAATTAATGCTGAAGCCAATCCTTCCAAGTGGTTGACTTTTTTCATTCAGTATTTTAGTGTTATATCACAAGAAACATCATTGTTTAGCCTCCCCATGTTTAAGCACCAGTTGTGCACTTTTCCTCAGAAAAGCAAAATATTTTGAACTATTTTCAGTGCTCTTACACATTAGATGCAATGTGTGCATTATGAAAGATAATAATGTACAAACACAAATATTGATGACAGTTAACAAATAAATTCCATGCAGTGAGATTCTTCTTTTCAAGGCTCTTACACATGTGGATGTGATGTCAGCATTGTGATCAATAAACACTTTTTTGGGGGCTATTTTCACCAAAAAATCAATATCCAGAAATCTAACTCCAGCATTTGCATGTGTGATTATGTCTGTTTGCATTCTAGAAAAAAGATTACCAAACTTGGTACAAGGGTGGAACTTAGGATAATTTAAACACTTTCAAAGGTAAAAAAAGTTAACATCACAGGGTTAGAGAGTTCAGGATGTGCACTTGGAGTGTGTGTGTGCATCTTGGTTGAGTTCCCACTGTTTTAGCATTTATTTTTATTGTATCATGGAATGTAACTTTATATAAGGCGTTGGATATCTTATTTTTATTTGCCAATGTTTCATCTTTGTTTCATCCCCTGAATCAGTAAACTGGTGCAAAGTAGTCAGGTGTGATCTTGTATCAATAACCAGGAGCAGTGGCTCATTGGGAATATCAGGCTTCAAACCAGGAGGTCCATGGTTCGATTCTGACCAGGGGTAACTGCATTATGTTCATGGGTAAGGCACTTAATCCCAATTGCCCACATAGGGGCACAGTGGCACTGTGTACTAAGGCATTTTGCTCATTGCTAGTGCACTTACCTTCAACCAATTCTAACCCTGCATGTGCGGTCTTAGTATGTTGGGGAGCTTGTTAGTTGCTCGCCACTGTTTGGTTTTCTCTCCAGGTACTCTGGCTTCCTTCACTTGTAAAACTGTTTGACACGAGATGATCCTGGCCATCCACAGTGTTGTAAACCCCGCCAGATGAATAAATAAATTCACAGTACCCACTGATGCAAGGGGGGGGGGGGGGAGTGCATCTTTTACAGAGACTTGTATAGCCCCAGATGCACAAAGGACAGATTAGAGAGCAGCACAGCTCATCGGACAACTTCCAAAGGGTGAATGCATCCTCAAAATCAAGTTCCTACACAGCCGGCATGAAAACAATTGGTTTGTCGAAGAACAGTTTTACCTAGTAAAGACAGAAAGCAGGAAAGGCCAGGTTTTCATCAAAATCACATATCAAAATCACAATACCATGCCAAGTGCACTAATTGGGATCTACAGTCCATACAATAAAATGCCTACCACATCACCGCTGCAGTCTATGGGCTCTACCCCATCAGAAAGCGAGGCCCACAAAACCTTGCACTTCTGGAACTTGGGGATCTGAATTGCATTGCCCAGAGAGTGGTAGAACAATTTGAGGAGACAAGGTTCAGGCGAATAAACTTGGGCAGTTCAGATGCCAGAAAATACAGAGGTGGGAAGAGAGGCTTCATGAAACTCACTACATGCCTCAGGAGCATGTAGCATATATCATCCAAGGCCAGAGTATTGGTGCCAGAAAAAAGATATCCCAGATTCTATAGTACCCCAGCACAATGACCCTCTCACACATCACCAGATCTCGTGTCTTAGCAGCGGTGTTAGTAGTGGGACGATGACTGGAGCAACTGATGTTTCCCAGGTCAGGGACCCTCTGTTGTTCACCCCCACTAATCGTCTTGTGAAACAAATGAGAAGTTGGCATGTTAAAGCCCAGACCTACCACAGCTTATTCTGGTGGAGTGGACAGCAGAGAGAATGGGCCAGAAGTATGTCCTGTGAATCATCAGGGACAAAGTATGTACTGTTCCAAGACCAATCCTTGAAACTTTCCTGAACTGGCTAGATCAGAGGATTATTCAGGTAGTCTGTTGTTGCGATCAGGGCCAACCAGGTGAAAATGCTGCATGACTAGCTCCAGCTGCACATTGATTAGTATGAAGAGGTTGAGGTTGACCACAGGGTGAAGGATGAAACTCTCAAAACTCTTAAAAAGCTGTCTGTCTCAAATCAGGGAGAGTTTATTTAGAGGTACTTTGACATGCCTTATAATAAATAGCTTTAGATGAAATGGGTTTCTATCCAGAACTGAGGTACGAAGGAACTAGTTACCACATACAGGAAATTGGTGATATAAAAGCGATGAAAACTCTCTTTCTCTTTGTTTGGCCTTGTACATGTCCACTGTATGCTGCTGCCCTGGGAGCTCAGTATTATACCCCATCATTGGCAATGATCTTATTTTTTTTGAGAAGCCACTCAGAGGTATTACCTGGATATTTTTTATTTTAGGTATGATGGTTATGCAATTGCTCCTTAACATACAGCTGCTCCCTCAACATATGTGTGTCTGGGTGTGGGGGGGGGGGGGGGGGGGGAGGGGGCAGCATAGAAGTCTCTAAGGTACATTTACACCTACTACTGCTGATGAACACTTTTGCATATTAAAAATGAAATTTTTTTTTATGCCTTTCATTGATACTAATTTGCTGATTGTTCCCCCATTCTCAAATAGATAGGAGCTATAATGGCTTACATTTGTCCATCGATGTGTCTGTACAAGGCGGCATTCACAACCTTACGTTAACTGGAAGAAGGTGTGGCCTAAAATAAAAGATTTCTTTTGTCCGTGCATTGGGCAATGTTTCATTGAGTGGTAAATATTTTGTTTTCAAGCATTCGGATGTTAAGTTACTAAGAAAAGAAAAAAACACTTCACTGCAGTGCTGAAAGGGTAAACCATTTGACCTAACCAGATAACCATGAGCTCCAGCCCAATATTTTCTGGATATCTGCTAGTTTTAACTGCGGACTTCATCAGGGCTTATAAGATAGACATCATTGGGTTAGCGGGTATCTGTATATGGATCAAAACCATCACGACCAAGTAAATCTGTAAATGTGTACACAAACTATTCTGCCCTGAATAAAATTATCAAAGACTGAATTAGTCCGCAACGATTTTAATCAGGACAGAATTTTTTGACTTAGAGAAATTTAACCTTGTTAACGATAGAAAAAGATGTGCAAGCTTAAACTGTACCTGTTCTCCTGTAGGTAGCACAAAATATGCTGGATCAACAAAATATTTAAAAATGATTAAGCCACAGACAAACCTTGACCTTGTCAGGGGATTCCCCACCTATATACATAAGTGAGGTAACTATGAGAGTAATCTACTTGGGCTGTTATTTCTCCGGTACATCTGAGATCAATTTCCAGTGTATTGGTGTGTCAGTCAGTGAGCAATTTTGGGTCATTTAATCAGGCATCAGTTAATCGGCTAATGATGTTATATCTGGAAAACTAAAAAAAAATAATTATGATGAACATGAAAGAACAAAAACAAAACAGTCACAGAGTATCATGCAACCGATACACCTGACAACTGCAGTGTGTTAAAATTATTGCCTTGATCTCTTGAGAAAAGCTCACGCATGTGTTCTGTAGAAAACATAAACAGACATCTCAAGTTCATAAATCTTTGATGTTTTACCGACTAGCGTCCAAGTCCATGGCTGTAGAAGAGAATTAAGAATATGTTTGGAAGTCTTATATTACTGATGATTGAATAGTTTGCGACCGCATATACGACTACGTCTGTATCGTTACCAAAAATAAACAATGTTAATAGCTTGAATGTTAGCTTCACATTTAGTTTTTACTGTGTCATTATCCGGTTGACCACTTTTTTAAACAGTTAAGTTGGCAACCAGTTGTTAACCAGATATCCAGATATTCATTTCAGCACTACTTCACTGTTCATATGTTGGGGCAGTTGTCCATCCATTTGTCTGAAATCTAAACTTCACCATTAATTGCTTGATTGAAATGAAATTTTGTAGCTATTTTCCCCATCATTTGCCAAATAATTACAGTGTAAAGTTACAGTACTGAATGATTTCATCTGCGATTTATGCCCCATAACTTTTCTCACACAGGATGAAAAATAGCACAAGTTGCGTTTTGTTCAGGAATCAGTCTCTCCATTGGTTCTGGTAGAACTATGGACCTTGTACCATTAAAACTGCTTTGAAAATTTAGATAAAACCTGGCTACAATTAAAATGGCTATAATCTTTCAACTTTGCAGATTAGATTAAAGTTATGTTACCTTATTTTTCAGAAGTAATGATATCCATAATATTGCTTTAAATATATTCTTAATCAATTTAAATTTCATTCAGACCAGTTCAGACTATAGATATAATATTAATGATTTATGCTCAACACCTTATTATCCACTCCCCACAAGGGAAGGATATATCAAAGAGCTCCGTCGATCTGTCCATCCATCTGGACCTCTGTCTGTCTGTCCATCCGAACTTTGTTTATGGCATAACATGAACAATAGTTAACAGATTTAAATTCTTTTTGTTTATGTCTGTATAGCAACAATGTCTATGTCAAGTTCGATGTCCACCGATATCTCTTGAAAATTATGGGAGTTATGTCCCTTTGTTATACAAATATTCTGTAAATCTTGTTTATGGCATAACTTGAACAGTTGTTGACAGATTTCAATTCTTTTTGGTATGTGTCTCTATAGCAACAATGTCTACATGAAGTCCGGTGACCAGCGATATCCGATGAAAATTATGGAGTTATTGCCCTTTGTTTAATAAAAAATATCTTGTAATGCTTGTTTATGACATAACTTTAACAATAAAAACTGGATTTCAATTCTTTTTATGTGTACCCATACTATGTGTGGTACACATAATGCCGGCATCCGGGGTGACCATCCGTCGTTTGTCCATCCTTTGTTTGTCTGTCTGTCTGTCTGTCCGTCCGGCGTCCGCATCCATTTCTTTGGCATTCGATAACTTGAAAAATATTGCTTGGATTGTCAAGTTACTTTATATTTGTGTTCAGGTTACTGATGTGCCGAGCAGTATAGTTTTTGATGTAAATCAGATAATTTGCTCCTGAGATATTAACCCTTTATCCTTCAAATTGAAAATTCCTCCAACCCCTTTGGCATTCGATAACTTGAAAAATATTGCTTGGATTGTCTACTTACTTTATATTTGTATTCAGGTTACTGATTTGCCGAGCTGTATAGTTTTTGGTGTAAATCTGATGATTTGATCCCAAGATATTAACCCTTTATCCTTCAAATTGAAAATTCCTCCAATCCCTTTGGCATTCGATAACTTGAAAAATATTGCTTGGATTGTCAAGTTACTTTATATTTGTGTTCAGGTTACTGATGTGCCGAGCAGTATAGTTTTTGGTGTAAATCTTTTTTTTTGATCCTGAGATATTAACCCTTTATCCTTCAAATTGAAAATTTCTCCAATCCCTTTGGCATTCGATAACTTGAAAAATGTTGCTTGGATTGTCAAGTTACTTTATATTTGTGTTCAGGTTACTGATGTGCTGAGCTGCATAGTTCTTGGTGTAAATCTGATAATTTAATCCTGAGATATTAATCCTTTATCCTTCAAATTGAAAATTCCTCCAATCCCTTTGGCATTCGATAACTTGAAAAATATTGCTTGGATTGTCAAGTTACTTTATATTTGTGTTCAGGTTACTGATGTGCTGAGCTGCATAGTTTTTGGCGTAAATCTGATAATTTAATCCTGAGATATTAACCCTTTATCCTTCAGATTGAAAATTCCTCCAATCCCTTTGGCATTCGATAACTTGAAAAATATTGCTTGGATTGTCAAGTTACTTTATATTTGTGTTCAGGTTACTGATGTGCCGAGCTGTATAGTTTTTGGTGTAAATCGGATATTTTGATCCTGAGATATTAACCCTTTATCCTTCAAATTGAAAATTCCTCCAATCCCTTTGGCATTCGATAACTTAAAAAATATTGCTTG
The DNA here is from genome assembly GCA_031216915.1 of Pictodentalium vernedei. Classification (NCBI taxonomy): domain Eukaryota; kingdom Metazoa; phylum Mollusca; class Scaphopoda; order Dentaliida; family Dentaliidae; genus Pictodentalium; species Pictodentalium vernedei. Next base: position 181,091,597 of record CM062288.1, read on the forward strand.
GATTGTTTAGTTACTTTATATTTGCATTCAGGTTACTGATGTGCCGAGCTGTATACTTTTTGGTGTAAATCTGATGATTTGATCCCGAGATATTAACCCTTTATCCTTCAAATTGAAAATTCATCCAATCACTTTGGCATTCGATAACTTTAAAAATATTGCTTGGATGGTCAAGTTACTTTATATTTGTTTTCAGGTTACTGATGTGCCTAGCTGTATAGTTTTTGGTGTAAATCTGTTATTTTAATCCTGAGATATTAACCCTTTATCCTTCAAATTGAAAATTCCTCCAATCCCTTTGGCATTTGATAACTTGAAAAATATTGCTTGGATTGTCAAGTTACTTTATAATTGTGTTCAGGTTACTGATGTGCTGAGATGTATAGTTTTTGGTGTTAATCTGATAATTTGATCTGGATATTAACCCTTTATCCTTCAAATTGAAAATTCCTCCAATTCCTTTGGCAAGAGATAACTCAAAAAATATCAATCCAATTGTCATGTTACATTATATATTTATTCAGGTTACTGATGTGCTGTGTTGTATAGTTTTTTATGTATATCTGATAATTTGATATGGAGATATTAACCCTTTATCCATCAAATTAGGCACTCCTCCAATCCATTTCTATATGTACCCATACCTTGTATGGTGTACATAATGTCGGCATCTGTAGTGGCCCTCCGTCATACAGCTTTCTACTAGTTGTGCGTGTGAGTACACATCTGACGATTTCATCGGCCTATTTTTTCCAAAGAGAAAGGCTCAATCGAACCTTCACAAGGGCATTCGAAAATATGAAAAGACTTCCAGGTGCTGTCATTAATTTTAGTCGGCACATGTATGTACAGGCATACAGTGTATGATTAGTCTAATTCTTAACATTTTCTGTTCTCTGGAGCCGTGAAATTGAATTGTACCCCCAACACTTTTATTAGAGCTGCTCAATTTTTGCTTATTTGATGACTGGCAAAACCAAACTAATTTAGGGCGTATTATTTCTTCATAAATGTCGCATTGGAATTTTTTTCATTAAGAAATAAAGTCCAACAATGTGTTGTTGAATTTGTAGTTTGTTGTGAACAGATGCAGCGGTATTGAGATTTTGAAGGCTTTCTTTGCCTTTGGTGGGCCTACTTAAAAACTAGCAACCGACAATAACACTGAAAAAAATATTTTTAATGTGACTTTTAACTTGTTCAAATATACATTGGATTATGCATTATATTCACATCAGATGATTTTTAGCTCACCTGACTTTCAGTCAGGAGAGCTATAGTGATCACTCACCGTCCGTCGTCCGTCGTCTGGCGTCCGTCGTCCGTCGTCCGTGAACATGGTGTTTGCGTCTTCTCCTCCCAAACCGCTGAACCAATTTAATTGATATTTGAGATAATAGTTTATTATGACATCGCAATTTGATTTTGTTCAAATCAAGTTGCCCCGCCCGTGGGTAGGGCCACACCCAAAAAATGAGCTGAAATCTTAAAAAATCTTCTTCTCATGAACCAGCAGTAGCAGAGACCTGATATTTGGTGTGCAGCTTCCTTTTGAGGTGTAGACTCAGATTTGTTCAAGAGAAGTTTGTGGGGCTATACTTGGCGTCGTTATGGGAGGGGCAAAATTTTTGGCCCCGCCCGAAATTTCTATTTTCCAAACCGAGAGGCTGATTTGAACCAAATTTTATGTGAGGGCTTATTGGGTCATAAGTACCTAATTTATGCTGATTTTTTTTTTTCCCGTAGCCCCATGGGAACCGCAGGAGCTGAAAATAGAAAAAAATTAAAACGCCCATATCTCCAAAACTGCACGGCACCGAGAATTTTTATTTGGTGTGAAGCTTCCTTAGGACCAACAGAAAGAACTGGTAAAAAAAAATTGCCATCGGTTTTATCATAGGGTACAGTTTCGGGACTTTGAAAAAGTGCTGAGTCAGCACTTTTTAACACTGTAGGCAATGGGAAAAACATTAAAAAATCTTCTTCGCCAGATCCAGCAGGCAGAATCTTTTGATATTTGGTATGCAACATTGGAGGGTGGATCTGATTCAAGTTTGTTCAAATCGGCCCCCTGGGTTCATATTTGGGCTCAGTATAGGAGCCCGATTTCGAACTTAGTGCATTTCAGGCAAATTTCTTAAAAAATCTTCTTCTCCAGATCCAGCAGGCAGAATCTTTTGATATTTGGTATGCAACATTGTGGGGTGGATCTGATTCAAGTTTGTTCAAATTGGCCCCCTGGGTTTATATTTGGGCTCAGTATAGGAGCCCAAATTTGAACTTACTGCATTTCAGGTAAATTTCTTTGAAAATCTTCTTCTCCAGATCCAGCAGGCAGAATCTTTTGATATTTGGTATGCAACATTGTGGGGTGGATCTGATTCAAGTTTGTTCAAATCGGCCCCTTGGGTTTATATTTGGGCTCAGTATAGGAGCCCAAATTTGAACTTAGTGCATTTCAGGCAAATTTCTTTGAAAATCTTCTTCTCAAGATCCAGCAGGCAGAATCTTTTGATATTGGGTATGCAACATTGTGGGGTGGATCTGATTCTATTTTGTTCAAATCGGCTCCCTAGATTCATATTTGGGCTCACTTTAGAAGCTCGAATTTGAACTTAGTGCATTTCAGGCAAATTTCTTCAAAAATCTTCTTCTCCAGATCCTGCAGGCAGAATCTTTTGATATTTGGTATGCAACATTGTGGGGTGGATCTGATTCCAGTTTGTTCAAATCAGCCACCTGGATTCATATTTGGGCTCACGATAGAAGCCCAAATTCGAACTTAGTGCATTTCAGGCAAATTTCTTTGAAAATCTTCTTCTCAAGATCCAGCAGGCAGAATCTTGTGATATTTGGTATGCAGCATCCTTAGGGGGGTGAGATTCCAGTTTGTTCAAGCCATGTCCCTAGGTTCATATTTGGGCTCACTGTGGGAGCTTGAATTGTAACTTTGTTCGAAATGAGGAATTTTCTTAAAAAATCTTCTTCTTCAGATCCAGCAGTCCGAATGGTTTGATACGTGGTGAGTAGCATCCTTGGGGGGAGGGGGGGATTCAAGTGTGTTAAAGCCAAGTCCATGGGTCCATATGTGGGCTCCCTGTGGGAGCCCAAATTATAACTTAATCAATATGAGGAATTTTTCTTTAAAAATCTTCTTCTTCAGATTCAGCAGTTGGAATGTTTTGATATTTGGCATGGAGCAACCTTGGGGGCTGAGATTCAAGTTTGTTCAAGCCAAGTGGTTCATATTTGGGCTCACTATGGGAGCCTGAATGACAACTTAGTTCAAAATGAGGAATTTTCTTTAAAAATCTTTAGATCCAGCAGATGAATGCTTTTGATATTTTTTATGCAGCATCCTTAGGGGGGTAAGATTCAAGTTTGTTCAAGCCATGTCCCTAGGTCCATATTTGGGCTGATTGTGGGAGCTCGAATTGTAACTTGGTTCAAAATGAGGAATTTTCTTTAAAAATCTTCTTCTTCAGATCCAGCAGTCGGAATGTTTTTATATTTGGTGTGCAGAATCCTTAGGGGTGTGAGATTCAGGTTTGTTAAAGCCAAGTCCCTGGGTTCATATATGGGCTCCCTGTGGGAGCCCGAATTATGACTTAGTTCAGTATGAGGAATATTCTTTAAAAATCTTTTTTTAGATCCACTGGTCAGAATATTTGGATATTTGGTTTCAGCTTTTCTTAGGAGGAGCAGATGCAACTTGTGGAAATCAATTCTCTGGGTTGATATTTAGGCTACCATGTCAGGTGAGCGCCCTCAGGCCCCCTGGGGCCTCTTGTTCAAGATAATCTCGGCCACTCGTTGTCACAGTGATTAGATCCATGTGTTATTTATTATTTGACAGTCTCCACTATTACTTGCCAAATTGGAAATTTTGTACCTAAAAGGCAGACAATGGACAATATTTCAAATGGAATGACATTCTAAATTGTTGATTGCATGACTTGAGCATTGCAAATGCCAACAACATATTTTGGATTTTTGCTTTACATGTGTATATACATATATATGTATCTTATCACAAATGATTGTTGGTATCATTTATTTGCATTTATGACTGAAAGCCACAATGCAGTTTCATCGAAGCTGACGTCTCGTTTCTCCCCACAAGTCTAACTCTATCGTTTATTTACGTTTCGGACTCCGGTGGCATGGAAACTAAACTCGCTTTTTTGTATAGTTTATAACCGCGCACAAAACCGCGAGATAATTGCATTTTACCTACAACTATTTCCGACTCGTAGTGTAGGAACAGAATTATATAGAAATGACTATCCAAAGATGGGAATTTAGTGAGCTTATTATTATCCTCGAATGGTATCTGGGTGGGATGGGGAAATCTCACCCTAGGGGCAAGATATTTGAGCCTGACACAAGGCTTGCCGAGTGTCTGGCTCAAATATCTTGCCCCGAGGGTGAGATTTACCTGTCCCTCCAGATACCCAACAAGGATCATTTTTCTTGCACCATTTAGGGATGTCATGCCATTAATAAGAAAATGCCACATTTTCTATGAAAAAAATAATTCCTAGTGTGATCATTCTAGGAGAAAACCAATAAGACATTCAGAAAACCTGTCAAGACGTTTGGTATACACCAAAGGTATATACTTCAAAACACGCAGACTAGCACCACATGTTGAGCGTTAACCCTTTACCCAAGGCAGACAATATCAAAATTTGTTATTTTAAATATCATTTTTATGTGTACCCATACTATGTATGGTACACATAATGCCGGCATACGCGGTGGCCATCCGTCGTTCGTCCATCCTTTGTCCATCCGTCTGTCCATCTGTCTGTCCGTCTGTCCATCCGGCGTCCATATCCATTTCTTTGGCATTCGATAACTTGAAAAATATTGCTTGGATTGTCAAGTTACTTTATATTTGTGTTCAGGTTACTGATGTGCCGAGCTGTGTAGTTTTAGGTGTAAATCTGTTATTTGGATCCTGAGATATTATCCCTTTATCCTTCAAATTGAAAATTCCTCCAATCCCTTTGGCATTCGATAACTTGAAAAATATTGCTTGGATTGTCAAGTTACTTTATATTTGTGTTCAGGTTACTGATGTGCCGAGCTGTATAGTTTTTGGTGTAAATCTGATAATTTGATCCTGAGATTTTAACCCTTTATCCTTCAAATTGAAAATTCCTCCAATCCCTTTGTCATGAGATAACTCAAAAAATATCAATCCGATTGTCATGTTACTTTATATATTTATTCAGGTTACTGATGTGCTGTGCTGTATAGTTTTTTATGTAAATCTGATAATTTGATCTGGAGTTATTAACCCGTTATCCATCAAATTAGACACTCCTCCAATCCATTTCTATATGTACCCATACCATGTATGGTGTACATAATGTCGGCATCCGTGGCGGCCCTCCGTCATACAGCTTTCTACTAGTTGCGCGTATGGGTACACATCTGACGATTTCATCGGCCTATTTTTAGTCGAGTCGTGACGAAGTCCAACTCGACTTATAGTTTGGTGAATGGAGGGCGGGCAGGCCGGCGGGCGGGTGGGCGGGCGGGCGTAAACAATTGGTTTCCGGATGATAACTTGATAGTGGTTCAACTCACATTCATTAAACTTCATACGTAGGTTGGTCTTGGGGGGAGGAAGAACCCTATTGATTTTGGACATGCTACGTCGAAGGTCAAGGTCACAGTGACCTTGAACATAGTAAATCTTAAACAATTGGTTTCCGGATGATAACTTGATAATGGTTCAACTCACATTCATGAAACTTCATAGGTAGATTGGCCTTGGTGAGGGGAAGAACCCTATTGATTTTGGACTCGCTACGTCAAAGGTCAAGGTCAACATGACCTTGAACATAGTAAATCGCAACAATTCCTTTCCGGATGATAACTTGATAGTAGTTCAACCTACATTCATGAAACTTCATAGGTGGGTTGGCCTTGGTGCGAGGAAGAACTCTATTGATCTTGGACTCACCAGATCAAAGGTCAAGGTCACAGTGACCTTTAACATAGTATATCGCAACAATTGGTTTCCGGATGATAACTTGATAGTGGTTCAACCTAGAGTCATGAAACTTCATAGGTGTGTTGGCCTTGGTGCGAGGAAGAACCCTATTGATCTTGGACTCACCAGGTCAAAGGTCAAGGTCACAGTGACCTTGAACATAGTATATCGCAACAATTGGTTTCCGGATGATAACTTGATAGTGGTTCAACCTAGAGTCATGAAACTTTACAGGCGTGTTGGTCTTGGTGCGAGGAAGAACCCTATTGATGTTGGACTCACCAGGTCAAAGGTCAAGGTCACAGTGACCTTGAACATAGTATATCGCAACAATTGGTTTCCGGATGAGAACTTGATAGTGGTTCAACCTAGAGTCATGAAACTTCATAGGTGTGTTGGCCTTGGTGCGAGGAACTGTTGTCACAACTCGACATTGGATCGGTGATCTTGAGCGGCATTTTTGGAATATGTCTCTATAGTTTGATGACCAGCGATATCCGATGAAAATTATGGGTGTCATTGCACTTTGTTAAAAGATATTGTGTGGAGCTTGTTTATGGAATAACTTAAACATTAGTAACCAAATATCAATTTTTTTTAGTATATATCTCTTTGGAAACAATGTCTACCTCAAGTTTGATGACCACCGGTATCCAATGAAAATTGTCGTAGTTATTGCCCTGCTAATACTTTCATACTCTAATTCATGTACCAAGCAACCAATAGTATTTTCTACTAACAAAGTAATGGTGCTTGAAAACTGTTGTCCACATTTCTTTTGATCTTGAAGCCATGTTTTAGGTCATGTGTTTCTCTGAAGGACTCATGTCAGGAATTTCCAGGCCAATCCATACCATTTATTCTTTTCTCAGAATTAACAAGTGGGGACAAATTTGCATGTAGGTGCTAAATTTATTGGAATATGAAATTCTTTCTCAGAAACACGATATTCACACTGAGTTTTGATGTTGATAAAAATATCGAACTGATATCTCCCTCTCTTCATTTGCCTTGTAATCACTTTAAAATCCCTGTGGCTTTGTTATACATAGCTCACCAAACTTGCACACTGGAAGCATTCTTCAGTATGTGTTTTATACATTGGTTATAGAGTTTTTGTGTGTTCTTCCAAACTCTACAATGTGTAATGTTGTTGTATCAATAGAAAACATCTACTCTATTGGGGAACAAAATTAGGCAACTTATCACTTGATAATCATAATCATATATTTTCTAATAGCTGAAGCCTCCATATTCTTACCTTGGGTCATTGCTGTGAACAATCAAGCCACCTTGTCTTGGCCATTTATAGTGTATGATCAGGGTGGAATTTTGGTGTTTGTAGTGGAAGTATACAGGTGAATCATGGTGCCCTCTGGTGTTTTGGTACCTGTAGCAGTTGAGGTATAAGGGCCATTTACCAACTAGCCTACTGGTTGGTCCGCATCTCTTAGTCTCATGGTAAATTGTCACTTTGTGTGCCAGAGGTCGACAGTTCGAGCCTCGGCTCCTGCACTTCTGTCTCGATCTGTTACATTGGTGCTGTTGTCCAGACCTTAGCATTTGGTGGCATTGTGTATGCTGTGGTGGGCCATGGTGGATGTTGGACCATGGTGGATGTTTCAACTGTTCTGAGGTGGAATCTGGGGTGAATCTTAAAGAACGTGGGAGTAGTGTAGCAGTTGAGGTGTAAGGGACATTTACCATCCAGCCTGGTTGGTCCAGATCTCTTAGTCTTGTGGTAAAAAACCTATTGGGTCGATATTCTGGGTATTGTTACTTTGTCAAAATTGAAGGGTAACATTACTTATGAATGTAATGGTTCTGTTTGGTGCATTTTGACTTCTGTAATAACAGAATTGCTTGTAAAGATTGCTGCAATCTTTCTTGTCATGTTCATTTCCAGTATTCTTATTTGTTCTTTGGGTATGTGCAAGGTATATTAATCACCTGAAGATCATGGCTGTAGTTCATTTTTTCATAATCAAGATTAAAAAATTATATTCTTCAGACAACTTCATTATATTCTGTAAATTATAACTACTAAATGGTGTTGTTAGCCAGTAGAGAGTCTCTGTAGACTTCAGTTGTGTGGTATACATTTACTCAAAGTGAAATCACATTTTGCTGAAATTAATTTGTCTTGCCATCAACACTACAGCAGCAAAATAGGGAATTGGAGATTTGGATTAACAATGAAAATTTCATTTATAGGGTGGTTGGGCTCTTCTACAGAACTGTCATTTAGGTCTGGATTTTATGGATGAACTATTGGATACACTGATAGAAGCACAGCAAATACATGACCAGTTCCGAATATGGATAACCACTGAAGAACACAAACAGTTTCCTATTAGTCTGTTGCAGGTATGTTTTAGATCTAATTGTTTTTTTATTAATGGAACAGATGTTGTAATTGTATATCTGGTAGAGTGCTGAATTTTTATTGGTTTCAAAAATCTGTTTGCATGTCATTATCTTGTTACCAAGTAACAAGGGAAATCCATAGAGATGAAATAAATTCACTTCAAAGATTATGTGAACCACAACTACAGAATATGAAACTTTTAAATCAGTGTACCTGTACTTAAGAATGAAGCCCAAATATGGGCTTCCAGCACTTTCTTTCTTTCCTATTTGATTGCAGCCAAAGTTGGAACGTGTATTCTCCAGCTAGTAATACAGACCAAGTTCGAATATGGAATCCGTCCAATTATTTTTACATGAGTTACGGCCCTTTTTTCGACTTAGAATTTGACATTCTATTAAGATGTTTGGTTTCTGACCGATAATGCCAGTTTGGATTATTAAGTTCGAATTGAGCATGGTCTGATGATTTTTAGCTCAACTTTGACGTAAGTCAAATTTGAGGTTATGCCATGGCCCATCGTCCGTCTGGCTGTCTGTCCATCTGTCCATCAACAATTCAATACGGCTCAGGCTATGAACCGATCTTTATGAAACTTCTTGAGTACCTTTGTTATCACCGTGGGACGAGAACGAGTGTTTTTGGGTGCGATCCGAAATTCAAGATAGCCACCAGCAGCCATTTTGTACTTTAGTTAGTGCAATCAGTTTTTTGTACAGAACTTCTGTATGAAAGTTCTGATTCGAATAAATTTTTGTCTGAATGTTTAGTAACATGAAATACATCACATATAATACAGGTATTTTTCTCGTGCAGAAATTCTGCAAATTGGATGAACTTTTATTTTTTCAGTGCTACTTACACACAGTAAGTACACATGTCAATACGGCTCGGGCTAGGGGCTGTATTTATGAGCCGATCTTCACGAAACGTCTTGGGTACCTTTGTTATCACCTTGGGACGAGAATGAGTGTTTCTGGGTGCGATCCAAAATTCAAGATGGCTGCCAGTGGCCATTTTGTATCGAAATTAGGTCCAATCAGTTTTTTGTACACAACTTCTATACTGCTCAGGCTAGAGGCCATATTTATGAACCGATCTTTACGAAACTTCTTGAGTACCTTTGTTATCACCATGGGACGAGAACGAGTGTTTTTGGGTGCGGTCCAAAATTCAAGATGGCCACCAGCAGCCATTTTGTACTTTAGTTAGTGCGATCAGTTTTTTGTACAGAACTTCTGTATGAAAGTTCTGATTCGAATAAATTTTTGTCTGAATGTTTAGTAACATGGAATACATCACATATAATACAGGTTTTTTTCTCGTGCAGAAATTCTGCAAATTAGATGAACTTTTATTTTTTCAGTGCTACTTATACACTGTAGGTGCACATGCCAATACGGCTTGGGCTAGGGGCTGTATTTATGAACCGATCTTCACGAAACGTCTTGGGTACCTTTGTTATCACCTTGGGACAGGAACGAGTGTTTTTGGGTGCCTTTGTTATCACTGTGCTATGAGAACAAATATTTTTGAGTTCAGTCAGACCCACTCTGGGACTCAAAGATTTCTTTTCTCATTTAGCATCTAACTCTCGCCCACCTTTACAATACTTTATCTATACATTTGTTACAGGCTACGGTCAGCATTCATGTACAGACCGTTACAATACTTTATATGTACCTTTGTTATCAGGTTGTTACCTAGATGTTTGTCATTGTTTAGTCACATACTATACATGTACATGTCTTAAACAAGTTGAGCTACAGTGTTATTGACACTTTCATCACAAGAGTTATGGGGCTTTTCGACTTGGAAATTTGCATATTTCAGTCAACATTTTTTCAGAACTTTTTTATGGCATAACTTGAACAATAGTTAACAGATTTCAGTTCTTTTTGGTCTATGTCTCTATAGCAGTATTGTTTACGTCAAGTCCGATGACCAACCATATCCGATGAAAATTGTCAAAGTTATTGCCCTGTATTAATAAATGTTGTGTAATCCTTGTTTATGGAATAACTTAAACAATAGTAACCAAATATCAATTTTTTTTGGTATATATCTCTTTGGGAACAATGTCTACCTCAAGTTTGATGACCACCATTATCTGATGAAAATTGTCATGTCATTTAGGCAATTTGTCCCAAAATGCATTTTGAAGGATTGGGAGTTATTACGTGCAAAATAAATTTGACTCCTATAACCCCCCCACTCCCCACCCCATTCATGTCATTTAGACAATATTTCCCAAAATGCATTTTGAAGGATTGGGCATTCTTACATGCATAAAAAAATTGACTTCTTCAGCCCAATCTCCACCCCCTCCAATGTCATTTAGGTTTTTTTTTTCTTTGCTCAACATAAATTTGGACTGATTACATGCAGAAAAAAATTGCCCCCCCCCCCCAACATCCCCCCCCCCCTCTTCCACTCTTCCACCCTCCCTCTCCTATCCATATCAGTTAGGCAATTTTCTCCCGAAATGCATTGTGAATGATTGGGAGCTGTTACATGCCCCTCTCCCTCCCCCACTGTCATTTAGGTTTTTCTTTGCTGCAAAATGCATTTTTAAGCATTTGGAGTGATTGCATGCAGAAAAAAAATTGACTCCTATAATCCCCTCCTCCCCATCATCAGTTAGGAATTTTTTCTCTTTACTCAAATGCATTTTGAAGGATTTAGTGCTTGGCAATGCAGGCCATTTGTTGGGTGAAAACGGTGATTATGTACAATTTGAAAAAGCCTAACGGACATATGATGCACTGGGCATAGCCCTTGTTTCAGTCAATTTTACTTAGTATTCACAGCTTAAAGTTTTGGGTTAAAGTTTTGCTTTTCAAGGTTGAATCCTTCATTCTTCAAACACTGTGTTCCAATTGGGGCAAGGTCTACTGAACCTGTATACAGTGGTTTCAAATAATTTAAGAATTAATACAATTTGTATTAAGGGAAATTTAAGCTGAAACAAGAATATCTTTCACTAATTAAGCTGATCTCATATGGTTTCCATGTATACCAGGCTAGGTACAAGTAGCTGAGTTGCTTGATACCATGTGTAGCCTCAAGAGCTATTTCTATAAGTTTAACTAAGTTCTGTGCAGATATTTTAATTTTAATACTGGGTTTTCCTTTGTTGTTGAAATTTACCATTTGTTGCCTCCAAGCTGACTTAGTCTTGCAGGCTGCAGAATGGTATTTTTCTGCAGACCTGAACAATCCATCCATTGTCATGTGTTACTGGTGACATTCCAGCGTTGTGACATGGGTATTCCATCTAAACGTTTCCAGGAAAACTACAAGGAGGTATGACCAAATATGGAAATGGGAACTGCAAAACTTGTTTGTATATACCAACTCCCAGCTAGACCAAATCAGTCTCGCTCGTTTCTTTGAAATGCACAGACATTCTGTTCAGTCTGTTCAGTCTGTTCAGTAATTCGCATTGTCAGTCATTTCACGATTAAACAACAGTCTACACACATGTACTTTCGGTTTCACTCTGTTTACGATTGTGTGTGCGGAGTTGGCAACATCGCCTGTTGACTATTTAAGCCACTGTTCATTCTGTGAATATTACGTGTAGGAGGCGTTTTTTCGTTCAAGTTTTGCTGGACTTTCAAGTTACAGTTAGTTACATTATGGGCCCAATAAAACGTCCCAAAACTAGGAAACGTCAGCTTCCATATATGGAGCTTGTGACAAGATCACAAATAAAAGTATCAGACAGTACAAAAAATACAAACAGGAGTGTGTCAGAATCTATAAAAAGACGAACTGCTTCACAAAGTTGGGATAACACAATTCTGGAAAACTGGACAATGACCGAATTACGAACACAATTGTTAAACCATGGCTTTGTGGTACCCACAGGGCTGAAGAAATCGCTTCTTGTCCAGTTATATTTGGATAACGTATCTGGTAAGTCGATAACTCCCACACATATCGATAAACTGTCTGCTGTTGAGCAGTTAATTCCTTCCTTTACGGCATCTGGAAGTGCTGTTTCCACCGACGTGTCAAGGTCAAGTAGAGAATTATCACAACGAACTTCGTTTACACACCTTCAGGAATCTTTGTCGAAATTACAGAAATTGGTTTCTTCTTTCCAACAAGCCTTGAATTTGGAAAAAATGGCAGAAGTCTCTACTATTATTCCTTAAACGTGTGCCTCAACAAAACCGGCCTCTCAACCACCTCCATTGTTATCTGTGACGACTTTTCATGACACTTTCCTTGTGGATTCGGAATTTCCTGTTTTAAGTTCAACATCGATCGAAGCATCAACGCCAGTTTCTTCACTTCTGTCTTCTCAAGGTGCGGACCCAAATTCTTTAAAAAAATAGACACTGTGTCCCAGCATCACATAGTCAAATTTTATCTGGAAAAAATGTTAATTTAGCTTGTTTGTTGATACCACATTACGGTATTGAACAGCGTCTTGTCAACACAGGTGACAAGTTAATGTATGTCCTGACCCTAGGTTGTCGAGACAACTCTCACTTTGCGAATTTATAACAGCGTTTACGACATATAAATCTGTCATGTGTGAACATTACACGACACGGCGAATGGAGCTTGATGCATACAAAAATGAAATTGTTGAAATGGCTCAGCAATTTGGGGGTACACTTTTTTACTCATATCACAAAGCTTTCGCAGCTCAGGCAGCCAATCCATTGCTATACAGTAAAGAGAAAGTAGATTGGAGTAAGCGGGATACCCAGCTCTTTAGTACTATATTTGCTGGCCATCAAATGTTACGTTGTCGGATTTGCAACTTGGAAGACCATACCACTGATCTTTGTCCCCGGGTTGATACAATTTATTTTTCGAGGCCCTCCGGGTCGAATACTAGGAGGCTTTCCAAATATACTTTGGATGCCCAGGATCAACAGCGGGTGACACACAATGGAAAGGAGATTTGTAATAATTACAATGCATCAAAAGGCTGTAGCCGACCATCGTGCAGTTTGGTACATATATGTTTACAATGTAAAGGGTGACATTCTTCTGTAAACTTCAAAGGGACTGGTAATCAGAAATGATTACATGTACATGTATCACTCTCACAGGATGATTTGACCCTCCACTGTTCTCAATGTTGCAGTACATTTATTGACAGGATAGCTACAGATGGGGTGCTAGGGTTCAGTGCTGGCGTGACATCTTCTCAAACTCTTTCCCACAGTTCGGCTGCTATTCCGGTGTTGGGGACTTCACAACCATTGGCTCCTCCGCAAGACAGTTTTCATGTGCTAACCAATGTCTCCCCTTCACATCAATGTTCTAGCGACACTCCAGCTTTCTTACCTGTGGATTTCACTCGAGAAAATCCGGCGTCGATCCCTCACAACTCCAAGAAACTGTTACAGACAGATTTCTGTTCAGCAATTACTCCTATCAATATTGCACAATGTTCCCATGAATTATGTATGCATCCAGATCAAAGATTTGTACACTATCTCCTAGATGGATTCTCCAATGGTTTCCACACTAGACTTAGCAGTATCCCTTCCACTTCCTTTGAATGTAAGAATCTCAGATCTGCCCTCAACCAACCTTCCGTTGTCGTTTCTCTTATTCAGACAGAACTAGAAAAGGGTTACCTCTTAGGCCTGTACAGTTCCCCTCCCTTTCCTACGTTCCACGTTAGCCCCATCGACATAGCTGAAGGAAAATATTCTCACAAAAAACGATTAATTGTTGACCTTTCGGCTCCTCATGATAATGTGACCACACCAAGCATGAATGACCTTATTGACAAGCAGTCTTTTTCCCTCTCCAATGTTCGGGTTGATGACACCATTAAATTAATTTGCAAATTGAGTCCCAGGCCTTAGATGTGCAAAACCGACATCACTGATGCTTTTAAATTGTTGCCTATACTCCCATCCCTGTGGAATCTCTATGGGATCCACTGGAAGGAGAAGTATAATTTTTTTGTTCGCCTAGTTTTTGGAAGTTGTTCAAGTCCCAAAATCTTTGACCAACTATCTACTGCTATATGTTGGATTGCGCAACACAATTACAATATTTCACATATTCTGCATTTACTTGATGATTTTTTTACCGTAGATCCCCCAGATGGTGAGCCTCTCAGGACTATGGCCTTGTTAACTATGATTTTTTGTAAACTCAATATTCCATTTGCTGGCCACAAAACACTTGGCCTAGCCACCTCTCTGGAATTTCTTGGCATTATTCTTGACTCTGACAACATGGAGGCCCGCCTTCCTTTCGAGAAAATACAACGCATTCAAAAGATCATCTCCGACTTTATTGCAAATTCCAAGTGTAAGAAGGTTTAATTGCTGAGTCTTCTTGGTCATTTAAATTATGCATGTAGAGTCATTATTTCAGGTAGGTCATTCATATCGCATTTGTTAACGCTGTCTGTTAAAGCCAAGAAACTGCACCATTTTGTACACCTCAATCATAGCTGTCGCCGTGAGATGAATATTTGGAGAGAATTTCTCACTGGATGGAATGGAGTTTCTTTATTTCTTGAGAATGCTTTCACCCATGCACCAGACTTTCATCTGTATACAGATGCGGCCTCCTCGATGGGCTATGGTGGCTATTTCCAGGGCGCTTGGCAGACATGTTAAGTTTCACGATTTTGGCGGGAGGCTCCCGATTTTTTATGCCATCTCCCGACCTCACGATCGGAGGACAAATTCTCACGATTTTGAGACCCCATGTTTTGTTTTGCAAACTTGAGTCTCGAGTTTTCAGTTTACTGTACTAACTACTATAAATAAGCTGAGTAGAACTTGGAAGATAGAAAAAGTATTTCAGACAAATTGCCTTACACTTGCCGTACACTTGCCTGGGTTGTAGATAATTCAGATGTGTGAAAGAATAACTGAAAAGAGTAAAAAAAAATAATTAGGTAAAAAACGAACCTCTTCAGTTGAAATTAGGAGAGATATTGGTGAAAATATTGGAGTAAAAACAAAAGTGATTTGTATTCCATTTCTTAATTCAATAAAAGTTAACAAAATCACAAAAAATATGATTTGTTATGTGTTTCTTTTATTTCACTGGCATTTGACGCTGGAATCATAAAAAACTAGGCAGATTTTGGTGTTTCTTGCAGTGATGTCTAATTACCAAAATAAGCACAACAATTGCATATTATCCCTCCAAACCATGGTAAAAGCTTGAAGACTCCTCAAAAAATAATAAGGAAATATTGATTTTTGCTAAAATGTAGCTTTTTTGTAAATTTTTGCATCTTCATAAAGCAGCTGATCTTTCTCTCCAGTTGTGGAGCCATGCTCTGAAATCCTGAGGGACCATGCTAGTGAAGAGGGAGAGGGCGAGGAGGGGGAGGGGGGGGGGGGGGTGTCTCAGAACTGAAGGCACTGTACTTGTACTGAGGACAGGAAATCAAACAAATTATTTTCAAATTGGAAGGGGGGAGGGGGTGGGTGTTCCCCCCCCTAATTTTTCTGACTTGAATTTATGGTATGTTTATGGAGGAGGGGGGAGTTGGGGGGGGGGGGGGGTGTTTGGAATTTATTTTATGCAATTTTTTTCCAACCTAATTTTTATCAATCAGTTAGATGAAACTGTGCATATGTTCCCGCAACATTACCAATATTTTATTTTATTTTTGAGCATGATTTCTAAAAGTAATGGATGAGGTGGGGAGGAGAATTACAGTTTTTGTCTTGTATGGAAAAACAAGCTTCACCGCGTAAAAAAATCTCACTATTTTGAATTTTTTAAATTTAACATGTCTGGCGCTTGGTTTCAGGGTGTGGTCATCCAAGTTTCTTTCAGAGTTCTGCCACTGTCAGGACAAGTTTTGTATGACCTTGCTCGAATTATATCCCATTGTGGTGGCCGCCGTTCTGTGGGGACAGTTGTGGAGTAGAAAACGTATTGTTTTTCACTGTGACAATATGACAACAGTACACATTTTACGAAAGGCGAAGCTCTTACCACTTATTATGAAATTAATGCGTCGGTTAACATGATGTGCAGCAACTGACAATTTCATGTTTTATGCAGAACATGTTCCCGGAAAGCAGAATGTTATCGCTGATCTTATTTCTCGTTTCCAGGCATTCCACCATCTGGCTCCAGAAGCTTCACAGAGACCTGTCGCACTTCCAGAAGTTTCAGCAGTGATCCTCAATTGAACCTGATAAGGACGGTGGTGTGGCAGGCTTCTGTTAGCGACAACACTCTACCCACTTATACATCAGCTTTACATCATTTTCAAGACTTCTTTACCTCGTACAAAATACCCCTTTCGCCCAGCGGATTTCCATCAGAAGTTTCTGAAGACGTCCTTCGGACAAATGCAGCTTATTGTATTGTCATGGTGTTAAGTCTCTTTCTTATCATACTATAAAATTGTAAATTTCTGGCATTCGCTATTTCTGCCTCCATTTTTGCATCCCTGCCCCATTTACACGCACTGATGATTCACAGCTCGAGTGATTGCATATGTTTCTACGTGGTATTAAGTGTTTACAGAAACCCTCTACCACCTGTCGTTTGCCTATTACTTTTAGCATTTTGTGACAGATATGTCATGCCCACCACAGGGGTTTTCACGATCCCTACTTTGACTCCTTAATGGAAGCTGCTTGCTGCATCTCATTTTTCGGTTTTCTTAGATGTGGTGAATTTACTTCCCATAATCTGCGTTTCAACCCAGCCTGTAGTCTCTATGTGGGTGACATCCAATATCATTTGACAGATCAAGTCCTTTTGCTTCACTTGAAGGCCTCAAAGTGTGACCCCTTCCATAAAGGTGTTACCATTCAGTTCTGTCGGACTGGGTACGATATTTGTCCCATCTGCAGTCTCCTGGCTTATTTTGCGCTCAAACCATTAACTTCCTTCCACTCCGATGCACCTCTTTTTTGTCTTTCAAATGTGTCTCCCCTCACTCGCACTCTTTTTATCCAGTCGTTGAAAGCGCTCCTCTCCTTTATTGGCCTCCCTGATTCCCGCTACAATGGCCACTAATTTAGACTAGGTGCAGCCGCTTCTACTGCAGCCGCTCATGTTGAAGACCACTTGTTCAAGACGCTAGGGTGATGGTCCTCGGATTGTTACTCCCATTATATTCATGTTCAGGGTGTCAGTGTCATGCAAAGGCCATGTGTGTGTGACCGTTGTCCTGTACATGTGGTGTTCTGGGCAGGCATGAGCACCCGCTTCATTGCAGCAGCCCATGTTTACGACCACTCGCTCACATTTCGGTTGGGGGTATATATTGTTACTCTTGCATGTTCCAGGACACTGTGTCATGCATGCACAGAGGGTCACGTGTGCATGGCTTCTGTCATGTACAGGTGGTGTCCTGTGCGGGCATGCGCATTGTGTCCCTCACAGGCTTTGCAGCCACTTGTGTTCAGGATCCCTCAATCAATACTTTTAAGCTGGTACTTGTCAGATTGCTCAACATCGACCCTTTTGCTGTTCCAGGCGGCTCTGTTCGGCTTGCGCAGCGGGCCACCTGTGCATGTTGCTGTTGTTGTGTACATGTGGTCACCTGTGCACACCTGCATCGCATTGTTCCTGTATGCATGATGAACCCAGGCCTGGGTCCCTCCGTTGGCGGTTGTCCGATTGCTCTTGCTCCTGTTTTCATCGCCATGGTGCCATGCATGTGCAGTGGGCCATATCGACACGGGTTGTTTTCATGTCCATGTGGTGTTCTGTGCAGACATGAGCACCGTGCTCAACTTTTTCTCTGTTTTTTCCACCACCGTCCCTTTCTGTTTCCCAACTCTGCACATCCCACCCCAGCCTTGTTAAGTATAATTCACGTTTCTGTCCGGGTGCATGCTATTATTGTTGCATTTCTCTTTCTGACTGTATGTATATGTTTGTGTGCGTCTCATAGTCTTCTGCCCATGTGTTCGTGCACACAGGCCACAATAATGCCTGTGTCCCAACTGTGGACTTTGTGGACGTGCATTTGTATCAAATGGCCATAATAATGCCATTTGTGGTTTCCAAGATTCTGTGTGTGTTTTTCTGTGTGCGTGCATCTTTCGCGGATCCTGTTTTCCAGTGGATGGAGACCTCGTTCCGGCACGCTCATTGTCTCCTGGACGCTGCTCTCATGCAGTTTCTAGACTCAGTCCTGTTCCTTTATTTCAGCATCTGCTGACTCTTCCTGGTGTGGGGGTGGGCACATTCCCCATTCTCTGGATGTGCTTCAGACATTCTTTCCTTGTTTTCTTTCCTGCACCGTGTGCCCGACTGGTTCCTCTCTCCTTCCCTGTGCCTTTCCCCCACCCTCTTCTTCATTCTTTGGGGAGATTCGGCTTGTTTCACAATCCTTCTTTGGCGGTTGCGATGCTGAAAATACTTTGTGTTCTCAGCATCGTCTCCCCAATTCATTTCAGTCGCCTAGGCTGCAATACCAATCTTCACTCATGGTGGACTTTGCAACTAGGTACTAGTTCAATAACATGCCTTTGTGTGACACTGCAGTATTCATACCTCGGACACACCTGATGATACCACCACATCGTGGTGCTCTCCTAATTCTACGCTGTATTGTGAAGCAGACCGAATCACCTCAAAGGGCCAAAATGTACAGTTCATTTAAATAAAGAGAAGAAAAAATATAATTCATACTACTTTGTTGTTTACTGCTTTAATTAAGAATTTATACAATTTGTATTAATGGAAGTTTAAGCTGAAACAAGAATATCTTTCACTATTTAAACTGATCTCGTATAGTTTCCATGTACACCAGGCTAGGTACAAGTAGCTGAGTTGCTTGATACCATGTATAGCCTCAAGAGCTATTTTTATAAGTTCAACTAAGTTCTGTGCAGATATTTTAATGTTAATACTGGGCTTTCCCCTGGTTGTTGAAATATACCATTTGTTGCCTCCAAGCTGACTCAATCTTGCAGGCTGCAGAATGGTATTTTTCTGCAGACCAGAACAATCCATCCATTGTCATGTGTTACTGGTGACATTCCAGAGTTGTGACATGGGTATTCCAGCTAAACGTTTCCAGGAAAACTACAAGGAGGTATGACCAAATATGGAAATGGGAACTGCAAAACTTGTTTGTATATACCAAGTCCCAGCTGGACCAAATCAGTCTCGCTCGTTTCTTTGAAATGCACAGACATTCTGTTCAGTCTGTTCAGTAACCACCCACCGACCCCGCCAATACCCCTTCCTCCTTGCCCTTTCTGCCTTGTTCACATTTTCTGTTTCTCTTCGGTACTTTATGTTTTGTTTTTGACATGCCTCACTGTGGCTCGGTTTGCTGCATGATCTGGCTGGCGGTTGCGATGCTGAAAATACTTTGTGTTCTCAACATTGTCTCCCCAATTCATGTCAGTCACCTAGGCTGCAATACTAATCTTCACCCATGGTGGACTTTGCAACTTGGTACTAGTTCAATAACATGTCTTTGTGTGACACTGCAGTGTTCATACCTCGGTCACACCTGATGATACCACCACATTGTGGTGCTCTCCTAGGCTGCAATACTAATATTCACCCATGGTGGACTTTGCAACTTGGTACTAGTTCAATAACATGTCTTTGTGTGACACTGCAGTATTCATATCTCGGTCACACCTGATGATACCACCACATTGTGGTGCTCTCCTAATTCAACGTTGTATTGTGAAGCAGATCGAATCACCTCAAAGGGCCTGGAATTAATTTAACCCTTTTCAAAATGGTTTTCGAACTTAGTTTCTTTAATTTTGAAAGTAGGCTTCTGTTACTTTTTATCCTGTGTCCCAGCTGTGTGGCTTGTACTGTGGACTTCATGGACGTGTATTTGTGTCAAATGGCCATAATAATGCCATTTGTGGTTTCCAGGATTCCATGTGTGTTTTTCTGTGTGCATGCATCTTTCGCGGATCCTGTTTTCCAGTGGATGGAGACCTTGTGCCGGCACGCTCGTTGTCTCCTGGACGCTGCTCTCATGCAGTTTCTAGATTCAGTCCTGTTCCTTTATTTCAGTGCCTGCTGACTCTTCCCAGTGTGGGGGTGTGCACATTCAACATTCTCTGGATGTGTTTTGGACATTCTTTCCTTGTTTTCTTTCCTGCACCGTGTGCCTGACTGGTTCCTCTCTCCTTCCCTGTGCCTTTCCCCCACCCTCTTCTTCATTCTTTGGGGAGATTTGGCTTGTTTCACAATCCTTATTTGGCGGTTGCGATGCTGAAAATACTTTGTGTTCTCAGCATCGTCTCCTTAATTCATTTCAGTCACCTAGGCTGCAATACCAATCTTCACCCATGGTGGACTTTGCAACTGGGTACTAGTTCAATAACATATCTTTGTGTGACACTGCAGTATTCATACCTCGGTCACACCTGATGATACCACCACATCATGGTGCTCTCCTAATTCTACCCTATATTGTGAAGCAGACTGAATCGCCTCAAAGGGCCAAAATGTACAGTTCATTTAAATAAAGAGAAGAAAAAATATAATTCAAACTACTGTGTTGTTTACTGCTTTAATTAAGAATTAATACAATTTGTATTAATGGAAGTCTAAGCTAAAACAAGAATATCTTTCACTAATTAAACTGATCTTGTATGGTTTCCATGTATACCAGGCTAGGTACAAGTAGCTGAGTTGCTTGATACCATGTATAGCCTCAAGAGCTATTTCTATAAGTTTAACAAAGTTCAGTGCAGATATTGTAATGTCAATACTGGGCTTTCTTGGTTGTTGAAATTTACCATTTGTTGCCTCCAAGCTGACTCAGGCTTGCAGGCTGCAGAATGGTATTTTTCTGCAGACCTGAACAATCCATCCATTGTCATGTGTTACTGGTGACAATCCAGAGTTGTGACATGGGTATTCCATCTAAACGTTTCCAGGAAAACTACAAGGAGGTATGACCAAATATGGAAATGGAAATTGCAAAACTTGCTTGTATATACCAAGTCCCAGCTAGACCAAATCAGTCTTGCTCGTTTCTTTGAAATGCACAGACATTCTGTTCAGTCTGTTCAGTAACCACCCACCAGCACTGCCAATACCCCTTCCTCCATGCCCTTTTTGCCTTGTCCACATTTTCTGTTTCTCTGTACTTTATGTTTTGTTTTTGACATGCCTCACTGTGGCTCGGTTTGCTGCATGATCTGGCTGGCGGTTGCGATACTGAAAATACTTTGTGTTCTCAGCATCGTCTCCCCAATTCATGTCAGTCACCTAGGCTGCAATACTAATCTTCACCCATGGTGGACTTTGCAACTTGATACTAGTTCAATAACATGTCTTTTGGGGCACTGCAGTGTTCATACCTTGGTCACACCTGATGATACCACCACATTGTGGTGCTCTCCTAGGCTGCAATACTAATCTTCACCCATGGTGGACTTTGCAACTAGGTACTAGTTCAATAACATGTCTTTGTGTGACACTGCAGTATTCATACCTCGGTCACACCAGATGATACCACCACATCGTGGTGCTCTTCTAATTCTATGTTGTATCGTGAAGCAGACTAAATCACCTCAAAGGGCCTGGCATTAATTTAACCCTTTTCAAAATGGTTTTCGAACTTAGTTTCTTTAAATTTGAAAGTAGGCTTCTGTTACTTTTTATTCTCCCCCCCCCCCCCACCCCTCCCCCTCCAAGGAAGGGATATAGTATAGAGCTCCATCCGTCTGTCTGTTTGTCCGTCTGAACTTTGTTTATAGCATAACTTGAACAGTAGTTAATGGATTTCAGTTCTTTTTGGTCTATATCTCTATAGCAAAATGTCTATAGCAAGTTGCGATGACCACCAATATCTCTTGAAAATTATGGGAGTTATTTCCCTTTGTTATATAATTATTCTTTAAATCTTGTTTACGGTATAACTTGAACAATAGTTAATGGATTTCAATTTTTTTTAGTATATGTCTCTGAGGCAACAATGTCTATGTCAGGTTCAATGACCAGCGATACCTGATGAAAATTATGGGAGTTATTGCCCTTTGTTTAATAAAAAATATCATGTAATGCTTATTTATTGTATAACTTGAACAATAGTTAACAAATTTCAATTCTTTTCGGTATATGTCTCTATAGCGACAATGCCTACATGAAGACCGATGACTAGCGATATCCGATGAAAATTATTGGAGTTATTGCCCTTTGTTTAATAAAAAATGTAATACTTGTTTATGGCATAAATTTAATAAAAAAACAGATTTCTTTTCTTTTCCGTATATGTCTCTATAACGACAACGTCTACGTCAGGTTCGATAATGAGCGATATTCAATGAAAATTATGAGAGTTATTGTTCTTTGTTAAAAAATATCATGTAATGCTTGTTTATGGAATAACTTGAACATTAGCAACCAAATATCACTTTTTTTTGGTATATAACTCTTTGGGAAGAATGTCTACCTCAAGTTCGATGACCACCATTATTCAATGAAAATTGTCGGAGTTATTGAGTGCCCTGGCCAATTAGGCAGTTTTTGTCTTTGCTCCAAAATTTTGAAGGATTTAGAGTGACTACATGTGCAAAAAAAATTTGCCTCCTATATTAGACCCCCCCCCCCCTCCCCCCACTGCCAAAATGCATTTTGAAGGATTTAGAGTGACTACATGCAGTGACTCATATACTCCAACCCCCAGCCACCTGGGTCTAGGTGCCAATTAGGCAATTTTCTTTTTGTTTGGTCCAAAATGCATTTTGAAGAATTTAGAGTGCACACATGATGAAAAAGATTTGACTTCTATGACAAACCACCCCTCACCCCCGCGTCAGTTAGGCATTTTTTTTTCTTTGATCAAAAATGCATTTTGAAGGATTTAAAGTGATTGCATGCAGAGAAAACAATTGACTCCTATGCCCCCCCCCCCCTCACCTCCCCCCCCCCCCCCCCCACTCCCTCCCCCTGCCTGGTGAGTTAAGCCTCAAAAAATTAAATTTGTTTGCTCCATGATGGATTTGGCCGATTTAGAGTGATTTTATTTGGGGAAAAACCCACCTATGCTCCCCCATCCCCAATTGGGGGGTGCGGGGTGATTAGCAGCATTTGGCGTTGCAGGCCTCTTGTTGTTCTGGCACAATGAATACAACTTTATTAAATGCATTTACAGACATGACTTCTTTTACTTGTATGCAGCTTTTTTAGCTCACCTGAGCAAAGCTCATGATGAGCTTTACTGATCACTTTCCGTCCGTCGTCGTCGTCCGTCGTCGTTGGGCGTCAACAATCATCTCCTCCCAAACCACTAGGCCAATTTTAATAAAATTTTGTGGGATTGATCATTGGGTGGAACACTCGAAGAATTGTGTTCGAAATCTCCGTCGCCCATCTAATATGGCTGCCTTGGCTGCTGATTGGCAAAAACACATTAAAATCTTCTTCTTCAGAACCGCTGGATCAATTTGAATAAAATTTGCTGGGGATAACCAGTGGGTGGTCCTCTCTCAGAATTGTGTTCGGTTTGTCCGCCCGCCATCCAACATGGCTGCCACAGCTTCTGATTGGCTGACGCTCCACCCCTAAATTTCTATTTTTTGAATCAAGAGATTGACTTGAACCAAATTTTTTTTGAGGACTTATTGGGTCATAAGTATCTAATTTATGCCGAAGAAAATTTTCACGTAGCCCCATGGGAACCTCAGGAGCTAAAAATAGAAAAAATTAAAATTGCTCATATCTCCAATACTGCACGGCTCAGAAACTTTTTATTTGCTGTGCAGCTTGCTTATGAGCAATGGAAAGGAATGGTAGAAAAAAATCGCTAACGGTTTTTTTCTAAGGTACTTTCTTGGGACTCTGAAAAAGTGCTGACTCGGCACTTTTTAACACTGAAGGTAATGGAAAAACATTAAAAAATCTTTTTCTCGCGTCAACAATCATCTCCTCCCAAACCACTGGGCCACATAAAATTTTCTGGGATTGATCATTAGGTGGAACACTCAAAGAATTGTGTTTGAAATCTCTGTCGCCCATCTAACATGGCTGCCATGGCTGGTGATTAGGAAAACACATTAAAATCTTCTTCTTCAGAACTGCTGGATCAATTTGAATAAAATTTGCTGAGGTTAACCAGTGGGTGGTCCTCTTTCAGAATTGTGTTCGGTATGTCCGCCCACCATCCAACATGGCTGCCACAGCTTCTGATTAGCTAACGGCCCACCCCTAAATTGCTATTTTTAGCTCACTGAAGGGAGCTCAACTTTATCACTTTCCATCCGTTGTCCGTCGTCGTCCGTCGTCGTGAACACTTTTCAAACAACTTCTCCTCCTAAATCACTGGTCCAAATTGAACCAAATTTGGTTGGTATCTTCCTTAGCATGTGTCATTTAGAAATTGTGTGACTAAAGTTACCGCGCCCAATGGGGACCCCAGAAGGGGCGTAAAGGTGCAAAAACCTTTAAAAATCTTCTCCAGAAACAGTAAAGTAAAAAAAATAAAAATGGCCATATCTCAAAAATTGCACAGCTCAGAACATTTTTTTAAGCACTAAGCTTCCTCATGACCAGCCGAATAGAGCTGTACAAAAAAAAAAAATCAAAAATAGTGGGGGAGATTTATAAAGGGGTCTGGGTTTAAGTACCTTGGTCAACAGGGCGGAATGAGGGTGACCATGGTTTACCTCATTGGAAGAGGTTAAGTTGTTGGTACAGAAATAAGAATTTCCTGTCAGCTAATGGAGATGGAGTATGGTAAATGGTTTTGTGTTTCAAAATTATGGGCAGACACCCCCAAAGGCAATTCCACTCTGCAAGTTTTGTGGAGATCAACCTAAGCACCATTGAGAAAAGAATAACTGAAGTATGGTAAATGGTTTCATGTTTCAAAATTATAGGCAAATACAACAGAAGGACAATCTGGGTCAACCATTCAGACAACGTGCAAGTTTGACAGAATTGCCTGGGCACCTTGAGGAATAGTTGGTCAAACAAATGGAGAGACTTAGTTTGACTGGTGTATGGTTTTGTGCTTCAAAATTGTAGACAAATAACTAACATGAGCAAGCCTAGGGCTTCAACCAAAAATTCGCTATTCAGAATTTTTCAGATTCTCATTTTGTGCTTTTGGAACATGGGTTGTAATACCTGACGTGCGCCGGATATTTGTGGTTTGTACTATGCGCTTTTTAGTGACACCTGTTCTAAATCATAAAGCCGGATATGTGTGGTTTGCAGTAGGCGCTTTTTAGCGACACCTGTTCTAAATCATCAATCGAGTGTACCTCTTCGTTAGCTCTTATGAAATCGAGTATCACATGTTATTGTGTTTTAGAGAAAAAGGTAACATCATGTTAACAATTGATCTGCGATCACTTTATTTGCTTTGTTTCTCGTCCAGAACTTCAATCGCGTGGAACATGATGAAAATGCTTGGTTTTGTTCAACAGACGGATGAAAACGACAAATGATTCTGAAGACAACAGAAAACAGTTTTATCGTTTTGCGTCCCACGTCCATACGTTTCCGAGACGTTTCGGCCTTTAGGCTTTACTAGGCTTTAGACGTTTCAACATGGGATGTTTCGGCCTCCTCGAAACACCCGAGACAAAAAGGCCGAAACGTCTCACTTCTTCGAGACAAAATTAAGGCGTCATCCAACAAAACTTGTTTTAGATAAATACACAATTTTAAATTCAACTTTGTTCCATGAAATCAGCCACAAATTTAAAAGTTTTTCTGCTGTAGTCCCTGGAAAAGTTCACAGGGAGAGTATCGGGAAAAGAACTTAAACACAGGCAGTTTTAATCAAGAAATCTACGGGGGAAATATGGAGTTTTGTAGCACAGATGTTTTGTTTGATGGCGCCTTAAAACTTATCTTTCTTTGAAAATTGAAAAATTAAAAAGAGTCACAGATCATAAGTCCAGTGCCATAGTTCAGCTATCCGAACATTGTGGCTGCCCACTACATTCATATTCAGTACAGTGAAATCAGTGACAGTTTCCCCCGGTGCTATCGCCGGGAGATATAGCCGATGTCTGAATGCGAAAATGGGTTTTATATCAATTGTTTTCGATTAGTGAATTACTTATGTGTGGTATTTTCAACCGAGTGGGGATTTTATTCATTTGATACACACAACGAGACGTAAATTTCCATCGACATTCTGCTGTTGTTGCTTTTAATTCTCAAAACAATAATCGGGCAGTCTGCTGAAACCAGTATTCAAACGATTAGTCGACTAGTCGATGTCGACTCTGGGCAAGCCAGTAGTCGACTCTCAATTGTACAGTCAACTAGTCAGAGGATTTCAAGCTTTTAGGTAAATAGTATCACCTCTCTGCCACTGTCAGCCAGTTTGAACAGCAATATTGGGCAATCAATGTATACATCTATTGCCATCTAATAGTAGTGACAGTAGTTTGTTTTAACTGGTACTAGTAGAGTGCTGAATTATTTTGGGCTATCAGGATATGTTATTAGCTCACCTGACTGAAAGTCAGGGTGAGCTTTTCTGATCACTTTTTGTCCGTCGTCCGGCGTCCGTCATCCGTCGTGAAGGTGGTGTTTGGGCCTTTTTCTCCCAAACCACTGGCCGCATATTAATGAAATTTCATGTGAGAAGGGGCTATATAAGGGCATTTTGATTTTTTGTCAAATTAGGTTTCAGCTCATATTGAGTAGAGGGATGGGGCAAAAATGCTCCATTTCTTAAAAAGTCTTCTTCTCAAGAACCAGCAATAACAGATACTTGATATTTGGTATGCAGCTTCCTTTTGAGGTGTAGACTCAAGTTTGTTCAAGAGAAGTTTGTCGGGCATTATTTGCCTTCGTTATGGGAGGGGCAAAAATTTTGGCCACGCCTAAAATTTCTGTTTTCAGAACCGTCAGGTCGATTTGAACCAAATTTGATATGAGGTGATAATGGGTCATAAGTAGTTGATTGATGCAAAAAAAATTTTCTCATTGCCCCGTGAGAACCTCGGGAGCTAAAAATAGGAAAAACCTTAAAACTGCCATATCTCCAAAAATACACGGCACATGGAATTCTTATTTTGTATAAAGCTTACTTTTATCTAGTAGAATAGAGTGGTTAAAAAAAATCCCTATCGGTTTGATCACAAGGTACTTTTTTCAGGACTTTGAAAAAGTGCTGAGTCAGCACTTTTTAACACTGTAGGCAATGGGAAAAAGATTAAAAAATCTTCTTCTCCAGATCCAGCAGGCAGAATCTTTTGATATTTGGTATGCAACATTGTAGGGTGGATCTGATTCAAGTTTGTTCAAATCGGCCCCCTGGGTTCATATTTGGGCTCAGTACAGGAGCCCGATTTCGAACTTAGTGCATTTCAGGCAAATTTCTTAAAAAATCTTCTTCTCCAGATCCAGCAGGCAGAATCATTTGATATTTGGTATGCAACATTGTGGGGTGGATCTGATTCAAGTTTGTTCAAATCGTCTCCCTGGATTCATATTTGGGCTCACTATAGAAGCCCGAATTCGATCTTAGTGCATTTCAGGCAAATTTCTTAAAAAATCTTCTTCTTCAGATCGAGCAGGCAGAATCTTTTGATATTTGGCATGCAACATTGTGGGGTGGATCTGATTCAAGTTTGTTCAAATCGGCCACCTGGGTTTATATTTGGGCTCAGTATAGAAGCTCGAATTCGAACTTAGTGCATTTCAGGCAAATTTCTTAAAAAATCTTCTTCTCCAGATCCAGCAGGCAGAATCTTTTGATATTTGGTATGCAACATTGTGGGGTGGATCTGATTCAAGTTTGTTCAAATCGGCCCCCTGGATTCATATTTGGGCTCACTATAGAAGCCCAAATTCAAACTTAGTGCATTTCAGGCAAATTTCTTAAAAAATCTTCTTCTCCAGTTCCAGCAGGCAGAATCTTTTGTTATTTGTTATGCAACATTGTGGGGTGGATCTGATTCAAGTTTGTTCAAATAGGCCCTCTGGGTTTATATTTGGGCTCGGTATAGAAGCTTGAGTTCGATCTTAGAGCATTTCAGGCAAATTTCTTAAAAAAATCTTCTTCTCCAGATCCAGCAGGCAGAATCTTTTGATATTTGGTATGCAACATTGAGGGATGGATCTGATTCAAGTTTGTTCAAATCGGCCCCTTGGATTCATATTTGGGCTCATTATAGAAGCTCGAATTCGAACTTAGTGCATTTCAGGCAAATTTCTTCAAAAATCTTCTTCTCCAGATCCAGCAGGCAGAATCTTTTGATATTTGGTATGCAACATTGAGGGGTGGATCTGATTCAAGTTTGTTCAAATCCGCCCACTGGATTCATATTTGGGCTCACTATAGAAGCTCGAATTTGAACTTAGTGCATTTCAGGCAAATTTCTGAAAAAATCTTCTTCTCCAGATCCAGCAGGCAGAATGTTTTGATATTTGGTATGCAACATTGTGGGGTGGATCTGATTCAAGTATGTTCAAATTGGTCCCCTGGATTCATATTTGGGCTCACTATAGAAGCCCAAATTCGAACTTAATGCATTTCAGGCAAATTTCTTTGAAAATCTTCTTCTCAAGATCCAGCAGGCAGAATCTTTTGATATTTGGTATGCACCATGCTTAGTGAGTGAGATTCAAGTTTGTTCAAGCCAAGTCCCTAGGTCCATATTTGGACTCACTGTGGGAGCTTGAATTGTAACTTAGTTCAAAATGAGGAATTTTCTTTAAAAATCTTCTCAAGATCCGGCAGGCAGAATCTTTTGATATTTGGTATGCACCATGCTTAGGGAGTGAGATTCAACTTTGTTCAAGCCAAGTCCCTAGGTCCATATTTGGACTCACTGTGGGAGCCCGAATTATAACTTAGTTCAATATGAGGAATATTCTTTAAAAATCTTCTTCTTTTTTTTTAGATCCACTGGTCAGAAGCTTTGGATATTTGGTATAAGCTTTTCTTAGGAGGAGCAGATGCAACTTGTTGAAATCAATTCTCTGGGTTGATATTTAGGCTACCATGTCAGGTGAGCGCCCTCAGGCCCCTTGGGGCCTCTTGTTTTCATTACCTGAGCTTCACGGTTTAAAATATAAAGAAATGCCTTCTGCAGCATACTTTTGTTGGGGGAGCTTAAGTGATCATTTTTTGTCTTTCGTCCATCCGTCGTCCGTCCGGCGTGAACTTTACATTATCAGCTTCTCATAAACCACAGGGCTGAATTAAACCAAATTTGATGTGCATGTTCCTTATCATATATCAATATGTTTGTTCAAATAAAGTTGCCACGCCCATAGGGGGCACCACAAGGGGCATTACTCTGATAGCACCATAAATTGTTTTCCAAAATTAAAAAAATCTTCTTCAAATCCATCAGTCAGAATGCTTTCATATTTGATATACAACATCTCTGGGGAGGGGGGGTCAGATTCAAGTTTGTTCAAATCGGGTGCCTGAGTTAGTATTTGGGCTCTCTATTTCAGCCTAAAGTTTAACCTGGAGCAATTTGAGGAAATTTCTTTAAAAATGTTCTTCTTCAGATCCACCAGTCAAAATCCTTTCATGTTTGGTATACAACATCTATAGCGGGGGTGGGGTGGGGGGGGGGGGGGGGGAGGGGCAGATTCAAGTTTGTTTAAATCAAGTCCCTGGGTTTATATTTGGGCTCCCTGAATTTTAACTTAGTGCAATATGAGGGAATTTCTTTTAAAATCTTCTTTTTCAGATTCACCAGTCAGAATCCTTTTATATTTGGTATACAACATCTCAAGGTGGGTCAATCTCAGGTTTGTTCAAATCTGTTACCTGGGTAAATATTTGAGCTCCCTATCTTCTTTATACTCTGTAGTCAGAATGCTTTCATATTTGGTATACAACATCTCTAAGAGGGTCAGTTTCAAGTTGGTTCAAACCTAGTTCCTGGGTTGATATTTGGGCTCCCTATTGGAGCCCAAATTTTAATTTAGTGTAATATAAGGAAATTTGTTTAAAAATCTTCCTTCTTCAGATCCACCAGTCTGAATCCTTTCAAATTTGGTATAACATCTCTAGGAGGGTCAGATTCAGGTTTGTTCTAATCTGGTCACTGGGTTGATATTTGGGCTTCCTTTGGGAGCCCGAATTTTAACTTAGTGCTATATGAGGAAATTTCTTTAAAAATCTTCTCCAGAACCATCAGTTAGAATCGTCTGATATTTGGTATACAACATCTCTAGAGGGGGCAGATTCAAGTTTGTTGAAATCATAATCCTGGGTTGATATTTGGGCTCCCTATGGGAGCCCAAATTTTAACTTAGTGCAATATGAGGAAATGTCTTTAAAAATCTTCTCCTTCAGATCAGAATCCTTTCATAGTTGGTATACAACATCTCTAGAAGGGGTCAGATTCCAATTTGTTCAAATCGAGCCCCTGGGTTATTAATTTGGGCTACCTATGGGAGCCTGAATTTTAACTTAGTGCAATATGAGGGAATTTCTTTAAAATCCTCTTCTTCAGATCCACCAATCAGAATCCTTTCATATTTGGTATACAACATCTCTAGGTGGGTCAGATTCAAGTTTGTTCAAATCGGGTCCCTGGGTTAATATTTTGGCTCCCTATTTGAGCCCAAAGTTTAACTTAGTGCAATGTGAGGACATTTCTTTAAAAACTTTCTTCTTCAGATCCACCAGTCAGAATTCTTTCATATTTGGTATATAACATCTCAAGGGGGATGAGATTCAAGTTTGTTCAATTTGAGTCCCTGGCTTAATATTTGCGCTCTCTATGGGCGGGGATGGCTGAGGGAAACATGTTAGGTTCAGGTTTGTTCAAATCCATTCCTTAGTGTTTTTTCCATACAATTTGCCTTTCATGACTTCATTCTTTTGTCATGTTGATGAACCATGTCTAACTTAATGTGTCCCCAAATACCTCTTTGAACCACTTTGGCATGTGAGCGATTGAGGCCCCTTGGTGCCTCTTGTTTTCAATAAAACACAGGTGCACTTCAAATTTGAAGTACAGTCTTTTAAAATTTAAACCACAAATTTCAAGTTAAAAATTCTAACTTATATTGACTGCAGTAATCAACAGCGCTATGCAGCTGATGATCTAACTACAAATTTTGTTGACATTTTCAGAAAACACATAATTTTATACTTTCTTTCAAAAAGATGAAAAAAGCAGAACATTTTTCTTGTCAATTTTTACTAAAATTGGTATACAATCTTATAATAGAAGATTCTAGGAAGAAAATGTTTTATGTACTGCATCTTTAACCTCTTACCAAACACAAGTTGAAGCCAACAGTACAAATTATTTTTCTGAAACATCAGATTTTTTCATTTTTTACTTTTAACCATTGCTTATTAGTTCTTATTGGAACAAGCTCATCAAGCTTGTTCCATTAATAGTTCATGAGATAGTTTGGGGTAGAAAAATGAAAAAAATAAAATTTGAATAGAAATTTTTGTGTATCACGAGTGCAGATATGGCAGATTCACGAGTTCAGATATGGCAGATTCAATAGGTAAACGATTAACAAAAAATAGCACTGACTATTTTGTGACTAAAAGCATAGTCATTGCTGGGACAGTTGGGCTCTATGCGTGACATCACTCTAGTTAAAAAAAATTGTCTCGTGAACCAATTGATACAATGTCTTGATTAAGGTGCAGAATAAAGTTTGTTCAAAGGGAGTACGCAGAGAAATATTTGCCTTTGTAATGGGAGGGGCAAGATTTTTGGCCCTACCAAATATTTATATTTTTTGAACTGATGAGCTGATTTGAACCAAATTTGGTATGTGGTAATATTGAGTCACATGTACTTAATTCATGCAAAAAACTTTTTGCCACATACCTATGGGAACCCCACAGCTAAAAGTAAAAATATTTTCAAATGCACATATTTCCCAAACGGAATGCAACATAGAACTGTTATTTGGTATGAAGCATTCTTTAGACCAGTAGAACTGAATGGTAAAAAAAAATTGCCATCGGTTGTGCCATAGTGTACCGTGGAGTGGAGGGGTGGGTGGAAGAGATAAAATATTAAGAACACATAAAAAAAGTGTTCTCCCGAATCACTGATTTGAATATTTTGATTGTTGGTATACAGCATCCATGTAGGGGGGGGGGGGGGGGGGGGGGGTTCACACACAAGTTTGTTCAAATCAAGCCCCTTGAATCCTCTCCAGAACCACCAGTCTGAATGTTTTGATATTTGGTACATCATTACGAGAATCAGATTCAAGTTTGTGAATGGGCTCTCAATGGAAGCCTGAATTTTAACTTAGTGTAATCTCCTGTAGGAGCTGGAAGTAAAGCAGTTCTTGTTTACTGCAATTACTGGGGTAAACAAGCTCTGTTTTACTAGTAAAATAGGTCATATTCCCCAATGCTTGGGGTGGAAGTCCTCTAAAATGGGCAACATGGGTATAAACAATTGACTAAATTTGACTTTATCTCCATGTTGCAGTCACTATTATCCATTGTGCCAAAATATGTGACCCTAAACAACAGTAAATAAATAAATTAACTTTGCAGTTTGAGGACTAATCTTTAAAAATCTTCTTCAGATCCACCAGTCAGAAGCTTTTGCTATTTGGTATGCAGCATCCTAAGGGAAGTCAGATTAAATTTTGTTCAAATCAAGCCCCTGGGTTGATATTTAGGTTCCCTTACGGAGCCTGAATTTTGACATATTGCAATATGATGGAAATTCCTTAAAAATTTTGTTCTCCAGAACCACCAGTCAGAATCTTTTGATATTTGGGATGCACCATCCTGAGGGGAGTCAGATTTGTGTTTGTACAAATCAAATTCCTGGGTTAATTCCTATGGGAGCCTGAATTTTAACACAGTGCAATATGAGGAATATTCGTTTTTTGATCCACCAGTCAGAATCTCTTGATATTTGATATACGGCATCCTTACGGAGGTCAGATTCAAGTTTGTTCAAATAAAGTCTGTGGATTAATATTTGGGCTCCCTATGAGACTCAAGTTTAAGTTCGTGCAAAAATGGAAAATCCTTTAAAAATCTGCTCCAGAACCACAAGTCAGAATCCAGATCATCTGGACAACAGAGTTATAAATAATTACATGGCTTCATTCGTCGGTGATGTTAACTAGCCATAGATGCTTTTAAAATCATGCTTTAAAAAACTTTGTCAGGTGAACGACTCAGGCCCCTCATATTTGCTACTCTAGTTCTACCATCATTTGTTGGATTCAAATAATTTTTGTAATGCTTGTATGTTGACATGAAGGAACAGATCCTATGATGGAATTAATGTCCTCACTTAAATATGTACAGAGTTATTTGTAGTTGTTTCGCTTAGGGTATTATTTTCCCTCACCATGTAGTGAGAGGGGCAGGGGGGGTGGGGAGTGTGGGAATGGGATTTGTCTGTCTGTCTGTCCATCCACCCGTCCTTCCCCATTTCTTATCACATTTTAAAGAAAACCATTCAAAATATATTTCCCAAATTTAATATATAACTTGTTGGGGATAATATCATGAAGGGGAATGCAAACCAGCTGTGTCCAAGTACTTATTGTTATTGCCCTTGTTTTGACTTTTTTTTTTTACTTTGACTTTTATTACATTACCATTTCTTGTCATCACATTTCAAAGAAAACCGTTGACAATGTTGAGTACTCCAGTTATGTCAGTGTTTGGTGGATTGAACTGAATTGTCGCATAGTTCTACCTTAGGATGGGGAAACATATTTCACAACAAGATGGATGCCTTCTCTAGAATACTTTGAAAGTTACTTCCCTTTACCTTTAACTAATTTAGACCTTTATCAAAATATGTGTGGTCCAATATTTTGCTGCTCTAGTTCTGCCACTATTTGTTGGATTCAAATCATTTTTATACACCCATTTTGAAAAAACGGTTGTATTATGGTATACCGCTGTCCATCTGTCTGTCCGTCCATCCACACATCGTATAATAACTCAAAAACGCCTCGAGCAATTTTTGTGATTTTTAGCTTAACTTGACATAGTCAAGATAAGCTATTGCCATCACGCGTGCGGAAGTCTGTTAGTCTGTGAGTCTGTGACGTCTGTTCACATTTTCCTTTAGCACGGGCTACACCCCGCAGTTCTTGTCTGATCGTCACGAAATTTCATATGCAGGTTTGGGGTCATGTCTAGATGAGAACGTCCCCTTTTGGTCGCAATCGGGCAACCGGTATGGCTGCCCGAGCCCAAAACCCGAAAACCATTAGCACAGTCTACAGGTCGTATTTATGAAGGGATTTCATTGTAACTTGGTAGGATGCCTCTGTATAATGCCTAGATGAGAACGTCCCCTTTTGGGCTTGATCTATCAACCGTGATGGCTGCCCAAGCCCGAAACCCAAAAACTTTTAGCACAGACTGCAGGTCATGTTTAAGGTGGAGGGATTTCATTGTAACTTGGTAGGATGACTCCTTATGATGTCTAGAAGAGAATTTCCCGATTTGGGCATGATCTGGCAACCGTGACGACTGCCCGAGCCCAAAACCTGAAAACCTTTAGCACAGTCTACAGGTCATATTTATTGATGAATTTCATTGTAACTTGATGGGTTGACTTCATACAATGTCTAGATGAGAAAATCCCCTTTTGGACTTGATTGGGCAACTGTGACGGCTACAAGGGCCCGAAGCCCGAAAACCTTTAGCACAGTCTAGAGGTCATATTTATGAAGGGATTTCATTGTAACTTGGTAGGATGACTCCAAATAATGTCTAGATGAGAACGTCCCATTTTGATCACGATCATGCAGCCTTAATGGGTGCCCGAGCCCAAAAACCTTTAGCATAGGCAAAAGGTCATATTTATGGAAGGATTTCATTGTAACCTGTTAGGTTGACTCCATATAATGCCTAGATGATGAAATCCCCTTTTGGTCGTGATTGGTCAGTTGTGATGGCTACAAGTGCCCGAAGCCCGAACACCTTAAGCACAGTCCACAGGTCATATTTATGAAGGGATTTCATTGTAACTTCTTAGAATCACTCCAGATGGTGCCCAGATGAGATTGTCCCCTATGGTTGCGATCATTCAACCATGATGGCTGCCCGAGCCCAAAGCCCGAAAACCTTTAGCACAGTCTATAGGTCATATTTATGAAGGGATTTCATTGTAACTTCTCAGGATCACTCCAGATTATGCCCAGATGAGATTGTCCCCTATGGTTGCGATCATTCAACCATGATGGCTGCCCGAGCCCAAAGCCCGAAAACCTTTAGCACAGTCTACAGGTCATATTTATTAAGGGATTTCATTGTAACTTGGTAGGTTAACTTCATATAATGTCTAGATGAGAACGTCCCCTTTTGGACATGATTGGGCAACTGTGGCGGCTAAAGGTGCCCGAAGCCCGAAAACCTTTAGCACAGTCTACAGGTCATATTTATGAGGGGATTTCAATATAACTTGTTAGGATGACTCTAAATAATGTCTAGATGAAAACGTCCCATTTTGATCGCGATCATTCAGCCTGTATGGGTGCCCGAGCCCAAAAACCTTTAGCATAGGTAAAAGGTCATATTTATTGAAGGATTTCAGTGTAACCTATTAGGTTGACTCCATATAATGCCTAGATGATGACATCCCCTTTTTGTTGTGATTGGTCAGCTGTGATGGCTACAAGTGCCCGAAGCCCGAAAACCTTGAGCACAGTCTACAGGTCATATTTATGAAGGTATTTCATTATAACTTCGTAGGATCACTCCAGATGATGCCCAGATGAGATTGTTCCCTTTGATTGTGATCATTCAACCATTATGGCTGCCCGAGCCCGAAGCCCAAAAACCTAAAACACAGTCTACAGGTCATATTTATGAAGGGATTTCATTGTAACTTGGTAGGTTCACTTCCTACAATGTCTAGATGAGAATGTCCCCTTTTGCACATGATTGGGCAACTTTGACGGCTAAAGGTGTCCGAAGCCCAAAAACCTTTAGCACAGTCTACAGGTCATATTTATGAAGGGATTCCATTGTAACTTGGTGGGATGACTCCAAATAATGTCTAGATGAGAACGTCCCATTTTGGTCATGATCATTCAGCCTTGATGGGTGCCCGAGCCCAAAAACCTTTAGCATAGGTAAAAGGTTATATTTATAGAAGGATTTCATTGTAACCTGTTAGGTTGACTCCATATAATGCCTAGATGATGACATCCCCTTTTGGTCGTGATTGGTCAACTGTGATGGCTACAGGTGCCCGAAGCCCGAAAACCTTGAGCACAGTCCACAGGTCATATTTATGAAGGGATTTCATTGTAACTTCTCAGGATCACTCCAGATGATGCCCAGATGAGATTGTCCCCTTTGGTTGCAATCATTCAACCATGATGGCTGCCCAAGCCCGAAGCCCAAAAACCTTTAGCACAGTCTACAGGTCATATTTATGAAGGGATTTCATTGTAACTTGGTAGATTGACTTCATATAATGTCTGTATGAGAATGTCCCATTTTGATCATGATCATTCAGCCTTGATGGGTGCCCGAGCCCAAAAACCTTTAGCATAGGTAAAAGGTCATATTTATGGAAGGATTTCATTGTAACCTATTAGGTTGACTCCATATAATGCCTAGATGATGATATCCCCTTTTGGTCATGATTGGTCAGCTGTGATGGCTACAAGTGCCCGAAGCCCGAAAACCGTGAGCACAGTCTACAGGTCATATTTATGAAGGGATTTCATTGTAACTTTGTAGGATCACTCCAGATGATGCCCAGATGAGATTGTTCCCTTTGGTTGTGATCATTCAACCATTATGGCTGCCCGAGCCCGAAGCCCGAAAACCTTAAGCACAGTCTACAGATCATATTTATGAAGGGATTTCATTGTAACTTGGTAGGTTGACTTCATATAATGTCTAGATGAGAACGTCCCCTTTTGGACACGATTGGGCAACTGTTACGGCTTCAGGTGCCCAAAGCCCAAAAACCTTTAGCACAGTCTACAGGTCATATTTATTAAGGGATTTCATTGTAACTTGGTAGGATGACTCCAAATAATGTCTAGATGAGAACGTCCCCTTTTGGTCGTGATCATTCAGCCTTGATGGCTGCCCGAACCCAAAACCCCAAAACCTTTAGCATAGTCTATTGGTCATATTTATGGAAGGACTTCGTTGTTACCCGTAAGTTTGACTCCATATAATGCCTAGATGATGACATCCCCTTTTGGTCGTGATATTTATGAAGGGATTTCATTGTAACTTTGTAGGATCACTCCAGATGATGCCCAGATGAGAATGTCCCCTTTTGGTTGCGATCATTCAACCATGATGGCTGCCAGAGCCCAAAGCCCAAAAACCTTTAGCACAGTCTACAGGTCATATTTATTAAGGGATTTCATTGTAACTTGGTAGGTTGACTTCATATAATGTCTAGATCAGAACGTCCCATTTTGATATATATATATATATATTTATGAAGGGATTCAATGTAACTTGATAGGATGACTCGTTTTGGAATAATTTCAGTATAACTTGGTAACTTTTGTTGATATATGTTAACTGTGAGGGCCACATACATTAACTGTGAGGTCATATTAACCCACCCCCCAGCTCTTTAGTACAGTGTACACCTCATATTATTTTTATCATAAACATAGCATACAGGGAACAGAAATGAACATATTCCCAATTATCACAATTCTTGTGTTATTTCATAATCCTTTCATAAACATTGAACATTATCCTTTTCATCAAACACAACACACAAGTTAAGCTACAGTGTCATTGACACTTTCATTTAGTGGAAACTATATGTTGATGGAAGGAAGCTCCCTTTCGATTTGTGTCTCTGTGCGATTTATCATTCCAGAGTTATGGGACTTTATTCTTCAAAATATAGGCAATTTTCCACATGTCGGACAATTTTTTCTTGAAGTTATGATCTCTATAGACATAAGATATATACATGAAATTCAAATAATTTATTTCCAAATTAATGAACACAGTATGTTGTTGGTTATGATTATTGTACAAGAATATTAAAAAAACCTGACAAGTTCACCTGTATACTCATATTGTGTGCTTCCCTCTTGTAATTAATAATGGGCGTATCATGCGCTCATGGCGCAGCTGTTTATTGGCATTGGTGTACCTTGTCATAGGGAACAAATCCCAAACCAAAACCTGGACTATGTCTACACAGATATTTTCCCTTGATTCACTTAGTGGATTCATACTAGAATTTGAGAACAGTTTGTTTGCTTGTGTCTTTGTTCCACATCTCCTCCCATGTGGATAGTCTGAATATCACAAACTTGGCTTGTGGGTATATCTTGACCTCATAATTGCCACTGAGGGGTTGGATTTCATGTCTCTGCAGTAAAACAAAGAAAATACATGGAAATCATTTTACAATGAAAGAGTATTTGTTTGTTGTATATCTTCCCACACGTGGATGTTCTGGTTGTCTCAAGACTTCAGTCACAGGTGTTTGTGGCCCTCATAATTGCCACTGGGGGTCGGGGGTGGGATTGAATGTCCCTGTGGTTAAACAAAACAAATAGTTTCACATCTCCCATGTGGATGGTTTGATCATCACCAACCATCGGTAACAGGTATATATAGATTTAACAATTGGTGTGAGGTGTTAGATTTCCTATCCCTCCTGTAAAACACAGATAATAAACCCCATCACATGGATCTGCCTAGTATTAAAAATATGTCTCTTGCCATCATGGAAGGGAACATATGCCGCATGCATTATTGCTCTTGTTGTAAATTGCACATAGAAATGTTAAACAGAAATAAATTGTTTCCAAAAAAGACTAATTTTAAAAGGTTATACTCAAAATTAACTATAAATCATAAGTCAATGACGATAGATATTCTGTTATGATAACAGTAAATTATTGTTCATCCCTAAAGCTTTTACTTTTTATTGCTACAATATAACTCTCCAAGAACGTATAAAAAACAATATAGAAGATGGAAATGAAACACTTGATGCACATTTACAAACCAGATCATTTTTAGCTTAACTTTATAAAGTCAAGATAAGCTATTGCCATCACGTGTGTGGAAATCTGTGAGTGTGTTAGTCTTTTCACAAATTTTTCTTTAGCACAAGCTACAAACAGGTAGTTCTTGTCTGATCATTACTAAATTTTATATGCAGGTTTGAGGTCATATCTAAATGACAACGCATTCTT
Organism: Pictodentalium vernedei; assembly: GCA_031216915.1. Taxonomy (NCBI): domain Eukaryota; kingdom Metazoa; phylum Mollusca; class Scaphopoda; order Dentaliida; family Dentaliidae; genus Pictodentalium; species Pictodentalium vernedei. The sequence goes on from CM062288.1 coordinate 181,131,001, forward strand.
TTGATCACAATCGGCCAACAGTGACAGCTGCAAGGGCCCGAAAACCGAAAACATTTAGCACAGTCTACAGGTCATATTTATGAAAGGATTTCATTGTAACATGGTAGAATGACTCTGTATAATGTCTAGATGAGAACGTCCTATTTTGGCTGACAGCCACAGGGGCACTTTACCAAGATTCCTTTAGCACTGTCTACAGGTTGCATGTATGAAGGGATTTCATTGTAAATTGGTAGGATGACTCGGTATAACATCTAGATGAGGACGTCCTATTTTGTGATCAGTTAACCGAGACTACCTCACAGCCATGTGACCTAGATTTGTTTAGCACAGTCTACAGTTCATATTTATGAAGCAATTTCATTGTAACTTGGAAGGATAACTCGGTATGATATCTATATGAGACTGTCCTATTTTGGTCACAATCGGTCAGCCATTACTGCTGCCTGGCCATTCCGGCACATGACCTAGATTCCTTTAGCAAAGTCTACAAGTCATATTTATAAAGGAATTTCATTGTAACTTGGTAGGATGACTCATTTTGGAATGATTTTACTGTAACTTGGTAACTTTGGTTGACATACATTAACTGTGAGGGCCACATCAACCCATATTACAGCCTATAATGTTACAACTCTGCATAATGTTGCACCAATGCATAATGTTACAAAAAATGCTGTAAACAACCGATAATGTTATGAACTCTACATAATGTTATAACTTTTCCCAATGCATAATGTAATAAAAATCAATGCATAATGTTCTAGAAAATGAAAATTTAACAAAAAATATACTTAAGAATAAAAGACTTCCTAAAATGGTTAGGGGTTTGATTACCAACAAAAGAAAAACATTTGTCCAGAAGGCAATATTTGCTGTCATAATGGAAGGGTCAAGCTTTTAGGTCCTGCCCAAAGCTTATAGTTTTGGAACCATTGGCTCAGTTTGAATGAAATTTGTGATGCATTTTGAATGGGTGACATGATGATTTATTAAAAAAAATTAGTTGGTAATGGTAGCCTTGTGGTGAACCACTCAGGCTGAGAATAGAACATAGTTTCAAATGTCATTTTTTTTCTAAACTGCACATTAAAGGAATGAATATTTGGAATGAAACATTCTTACAGGGTGTATAATCAAACTGGTAAAAGATATCTTGTCAGTTTGTATTATTGGGCAATAATAAAATCAGAAATCCTTCTTCCTGATCAGGCCAAATGAAATAGGTGTTTTTAAAGCTAATATCCATTGTATTAATGATGGTGCCGATGGCTGCTGGTTTTGGATCCATCCACTCTGAGTGTATAGTGCTTAGATAATTTGGTAAATAGTATATTCGGCTGTGATTTAGGCTGCCAACAATCACCAAGACCATGTGGGTGCCAAAAATAATAACCCAAGCATTGTGGTTGCCAAACAAAAGCCAATCAGTGAAATAAGTGTGGCCTCCAATTTGTGATGCTGCCAGCCTGGTGAATGGGAAAACTGTAGAAGGAGAGCGAAACAGCAGCTAATTTGACTGTGATGAAATTAAAATTAAGAACAAAACTGGTTTGGATTTCTGAAGCCTCAAACCCTTTTGCACTCATTTAGTTATATTTGATTGTTGTATTATGGGGCCTCAAATGGAGATCCCTCGTTTTAACATTTTGAGTGATGGGGAAAACAATTCTCCAACTGCTTCCATATTTGATATATAACATGTTTGTAAGGGTGAGTTACAGAAAATTTAGTGGTTTCATGGGGCGCCAGGTTTTAACACTATTGCTAATGGATTGAACAATAAAAAATCTTTTCTCGAACCCCTGTGCCAAATGCTTATATAGTTTGAACACCAAAAAAGTAACAGTCTATATATATTGAACACCAAACAATATAACATATATTTAACGAAAAACAAATTGCTATGTAATGGAGAGATCTGACAGAAAGCTTATATGTTGGATTTATAACATCTTTTTAAGGATGCTTTACAGATCTGTTTAAATCAGTCCCCTGATCATATTTAGGGGTGCCTTGGGATGCTCAGATATTAATACTGTGAGGAATGGAGACCCCCCCCCCCCCCCCCCCCCAAAAAAAAAAAAATCTTCTACACTGCTCTAATGCAACTTAATATATAACATCTTTGTAAGGATGATTCATTAGTTTCTTCAGCTCAAGCCTCTCTGGGGTCTGTCTATTCAGGTTGTCATGAGAGCCCAGGTTTTAATACTATGCACAAAGGAGAAACATTTTAAAAATTCTTCTCCAAACAACTGTTAAAAATGTTTTTATGTTTGATTTATACCACACACATTTTGCTTAGAATCAACCACCACTCCTCGACTCAATCTATTATATAAATGTGAAGTGTGTGTTCACTCATTATGCATTCAGTTCTCGTCCATTCAATCTGAATCTATGTCCAGCCAGAAATTTTCTGGCATATGGATGGGCTTCCCATCCTTGGATGGGTCAGTCTACTAGTTGTACATAAAGGGTAAAAGGTATACATTTTTATGTTTGCTTGGGTTTAAAAACACTTTCAACAACCTGGGTCATATCGTGCCTTACAATGTTTCCAGTGGAGGAAGCCTGAGTACCCAGAGAGAACCCCTGAGCAATGATGAATCACTGTCAGACTCTCCAGTTTACTATAAAGTCACAAGTAGGTTTAGCATTGGTTGAAGGCAAGTGGACTGTAAACATTCTGCACATCGACTGTAGACATACAGTATGTTGATGCTGCACTTGCCCTCAACCACTTCTAACCCTGCTTGTGCTGGGATAGTAAATTGAAAAGTTTGATAATTCTCTTTGGGTACTCTGGCTTCCATCACCAGAAAAATTATCCCAACAAATTATCACACAGGCTGTCAAAAGTGTTATTAACTTGTATTATTTATAATAAAGTGCTATTCTTCATATTAATGTTGTAACCAACCATATGTGCTATAGTTAATCCACAGCCTGTTTCCTGTGAAACAAAATTGAAATGCTTTAGTCCAAAAGCTTAAATATTGTTGCTTGGTATTCATATTCTTTCTTCCAGGATGTTAATTGTTATGTTTCTATTTTTTATAGACAGCAATTAAATTTACAAATGAACCACCCCAGGGTATTAAAGCTGGATTGAAAAGAACCTATGCTGGAATTACTCAGGATTTTTTGGATATCAGTAATATGATGCAGTGGAAACCATGTCTTTATGCAGTATCTTTTCTACACACTGTTGTACAGGTTTGTTTATTACAGCTTCTGCAAACTTATTGACTGAACTGTTGCCAACTTCCCTGAGAAAATGTACACAAATTATGAAATATGACAACCAACATTGTAGTTACAAAATCATTTTTAATCATGGTTGACAGCTCATTAAACAATGTTGGTTTTCAGTAGCAACAGATTTTAGTATAATTTTGCCATTTCCTTAGAAAATCCAATATTTTGATAGATAAATGTGCATTCGATAGATAAAATTGATCCCCATTTGAGATGAACTGGTGAAATGATAAGGAAAGTTAATTCCCCAACTTGATAAGCATTCTCAAATGCTTCTGGTATCACTGAACTAAATATTTGAATTAGAGTTACCCACCTTGAAATGTTGCACTCCGAAATGATGCAATCTTTAAAAATAAGCAGCCTTGGGAAAATATGTTTGAAACATTCTATTGACATCTTGCCTTATTGTTGAGTACTCCAGATAAATAAAGAGGGTGATTTGATGACTTTTGGACCTAAAAAATACAACTGACTTTTGGTGTGTTTTTGTTGGAAATTTCCTGAAAAATATGTGCACATGACCAGTGCTTCCCTTCCTGTCAGTTTTTCTCTTATTTGTTGCATGATCCCCTGTTTTCAGGTCAGAAAAAGTTGTTTGAAGGGTTATACGTGACAAAGATATTTGAATGCCAAAATTAAAGTGATGCGATCATATTTTTTTTTGCCTGAACTTTATAATGGACACCTATGGGAAAATATTTAGTTCTGTGATACCTTCTGCAGCTTGCTTGTTAGGAGTTTTTTTGTATTTCCAAATTTAAAAAATTTATTGCAAGAATTTTTTATCTGTTAATTCCTAATATGTATGACTGATTATAAAGAGAGGTGCATCCTCTTGGGAATCATTTCACTACCACTGGCCCAGACTAGCTAGCTAGCTCTGTTCTAAGAATCTGACCAAACACTTAACTCTGATCCCCCCTCCCCCCCCCCCACCCCCCCAAATTAAGCCACATAACAATAAAACTAGAGTCATATATGGTACTCAGTAGATTGATGACTGCACATGCACATAAGTCCAGGAAGTGATGTCCAATCCTGCTCATAACCATTCTTTTGTTTCACTTCTGTTTTGACAGTTTTTCTGTTACACATACTCTTAAGACTTATGAAATTATTAAGTTATGAAGGCTCAGACACTGGTTCAACAGGAATGATTGTTGGAAAAGATCAAGAGTGTTTATACAGTGTGCTGTATAAAAAATAAAATTTTGTAGACTCATGTGCCACCTTCATTTGGCAACAGTTATAAACTTCGTGCCAATCTGGCAGTTCTCAACTTTACCATCTTTCCATTTTCAAGTCATTCTTCAGGTGTAAATGATTTTCCAGAAGAGCAGTAGACCACATTTCTGCTCCAAGGAAGGCCTCCTCTTCTCTGAATTATGCAGCAAAGTGTAGGGTCTTTTACCCCTGATATCATGCTAATTCAGTTAGTTATATGCATCCGTCAATCTCTAACATTGCAGATTTCTTTGTATTTCTTTATGATATCAAACAGTTCTGACCTATCATGATTAAGGGGTACCATTCTATGTTGTCAGGTACTTATTTTAATGAGGGACATATTGATATTGGTTCCAATCAGTCATTGTCTATATTGATAAAACACTTCTATTAAATGACCATGTTATTAAGGCTTATTCCAGAATGAAATCTGGCTTGGGTTCTACTGAAGTTACAAGAGTCACCATTTTAACATCTTGATATTATGGAGTTTAAGTATCTAACATATGATACGGTATTCCTACTCACTTTTGCAACAGCTAGAGCAGTTACTGAATTACATGCACTTTCTATTGACGATGCCGATTACCATCGTATGGGAAATACTATCACTCTTACTACTCAAATAGGCTTTTTAGCCAAGAACCAGGCACCAAATAAACTACCAGCACCCAATGTTGTCAATGCTTTATCTCCAGTAAATAAATCTAGACCTTTACTATGCCCACTTAGGGCTCTTAGGACTTGTGTTAAAAGGTCGAGTGTTGAAATAAAAGGAGAAAAAAGACTATTCCTTTCTCTTTTACATGGCAGATAGGATATTTTTATTAATTTTATTTCCAGATGGATTCAGTCTGCTATTGCAGTCTGCATTGCATATGACAATCTATCTGATGTGGATAGCAGGGTGAGAGAATCTCTGTGAATGAGGTTGTATGTATATGCAAATTCATTTACGGTACTTTGTCAGATATTCTACATTCATCACATTTTATCTTAGAAATCTGAAATCTGTGGCAGGGGACCCAAAATTGCTGGGTGATCTGTCATTGATGCAGTTTGGGCCAGTGGTAGGTATAATAAATATAGAAATTATTATTTAAGGTTTTTAAGGCCTTGAAACTACGTGAATTTTGTGCAGAAACTCAAGTCCCCTTTATTTGGCACAAAGCTGTTTATGCTATACAAGGTGTTGAGGTATATTTGCCTTTCATTCTGGTGTTCTACAAAATAAAGTGGGAGCACCTTTGTTTGCACTTGCTCAGCTCCCACCTTTGTTTGCACTTGCTCAGTATATCACACTATCACACATGTAGTATTTAGGGGTGTTCACCCCCCCTTCCCCCACATATGCTGTCCTCTCGTTTGTAACTGACATGTTGGTTAACATTTTAGAGAGTATTTCTTGGTAGAAGAGGTAATACAGGCTCAAGTTCAGTTTTGGGATATGTTATAGTACACCTTTAGTTAACAGATGTATCTTTTGCATGGGCTCGTTTGTACCAGAATGGTTTTCTCTGCCTGGAATTAATTGTGTTAGATCTATATTGTCTCTTTTTTCAGTCATGCACTGTCCATAGTATGCCCTCCATCCTATTATTATCCCCTGCCATGTACTGGCAGAGGGAATATAGGAATAGGTTCCACCTATCCTTTCTTCCATCCATCCCACAATCCTTCCTCATTTCTTGTCATAACTTTTTAAAGAAAATCATTCACAATTTTCTGCCAAATTTGATATGTAATTTTATGGTGATAATATCATGAATAGCATTGCAAACCAGCTGTGTCAGAGTATTTCTTGTTGGACTTAGACTTTCTTGTCATCGCATTACCATTTCTTGTCATCATGTTTCAAGGAAAACATTAAAGATTTTTTCCCAATTTAGTATTTAGCTTTTTGGTGCTAATTTCATGGATAGGATTGTGAAGCACCTGTGTCCAAGTATTTCTTTCAGAGTTCACATTAGAATTTCTTATCATATTAACATTTAAAGTAAACCGTTCAAAATATTTTTCCCAAATTTGATATACAGCTGTTTGGTGATATTATCATGAATGGAATTGTGAACCAGCTGTGTCAGAGTATTTCTTCAAGAGTTATTGCCCTTTTTGGACTTACACTTTCTTTTCAGCACATGACCATTTCTCGTCACCAAATTTCCAAGAAAGTGGTTCAAGATTTCTTTTCATAATTTATGATGATGACATGAAGGGGATTGCAAACTAGCTCTTTCCAACTATTTCTTTCGTTGGGCATGGGTGGTGAGCAGACATGTTAACCTGAAAATATTTTTTTCAGGGAACTAGAAGGTGAATTTCAGGGAAATGGCATAGATTTCAGGGAAAAACGCATAAAGTGTCTACTACCACATGAAAGCCACACAAAAGGCACAGGCAGGGTTTTAGCCAAAGGTCCCTTAACTGGTAAAGTGCTAAGTTATTTTTGGCCCTGGAAATTTCTTTGTGCGTCTTTGCCTTGTTACAATTTATGGGAGAGTGCCAATAGGCACTCTTCCATAAATTGTGACAAGGCAAATCCTAACAGATAAAAAAATATCACTTCAAAGATAATAGGAAGCACATCCACAGAATATGAAGCCTTTAAATTGCAATACCGGAACTTCAGAATAAAGCTCAAATATGGGCTTCCAGCACTCTACCAGTTAAGGCCCAATGGTTAAATCCCTACATGTGCTCCTTATGTGCATCTCAAAGAATTAACATTAGTCGATTATGATGTATGAGGGAAGATAGGTAAATCTGTTGGATGGAGGGAGGGTGGGGGGGGGGGGGGGGGTATTAAATACAGAGTAAACACTGTTGATAGTTGGGGTGGAAGGCATGTACAAGCATTGTTGGGGGTTTGAATACAAGCAAAACCACTTTTGCCCCCTATGGTGTATATATGGTGTAAATATATAAATGAATAAATAAATCAGTCAGAATGTGTATACAGAACTTACATAGCCACAGATGCTGAAGGTGACATTAAACACAATAAATACATTAATGAATAAATAAATAAATCGGTCAGAATGTGTATATTGAACTTACCTATCAAAATCAGGGCCAACAGCTCGTTTTATTATCTGAGTTGACTTCAATCGACTTGATGCATATTTCTTGGCAATCTCACTGTCTGGAAACATTTTCTTACACAGTGAAGTAAAGTGATCTGCCACTGTAAATGGGAGATTATGCTCTGCAATGAAGAGGCTGAAGTATGTCTCTGCCCTAATCACTTTTGTATCAATTGTATCATGATTGCCTGCAATGCAAGGGTTGAAATGAATCATTAACAGTAGTCTCTCCTCAGTGAAAAAAAAAAAGTTACAGTACTAGACTCTAACATTGGTTCTTGGAAAGTTTAGGAGAGTTATCAAAGAATGTTACAGCATGTTATTATCATTGAAAAAATGGGATGTGCAATTCATTTATTTTCCACTGGTCATTTGTTGACGAAAATATTTAAAATTAATTCAACTTACCAATAAAACGTGTTATAAGGCAATTTTCATTTTGTGCCGAGGCTTTCTTCTTGTGGCTCTCACTCTTTGAGTGTCTTAATATATCATTTTTTCAACCACTGCTCACTGAAATATTCACTTGGCACAAATTACACCAGGCAAAAAATTCCCCTTCCCTGGAAGTAGCAATAAAGGGATATTCGTTTTTCCATATCTCCCGGAATTTGGACAAGTTTTTCTTTTTTTTTTTGATGGTGGTGTTTCAATACCTGTTCCTCCGGGGAGGGGACGTTTTTTTGGAGTTGACATTTTTCCCACACTGACATGACTGTATAATTCCACAGTATATATACTCTGCAGTCGACTGACGCTTGAAAGATCAAAAGGACAGTAGCTTACAATTGACTGAATATTGTTTCAGTGTTTGTGATTTTAATTTTTCCATTGATGTCCTTTGATCAGCTGATTGTGTACAGTACCCAGCGAAGAATATAAGTTGCTGTGTTTGTACACGAATTGCTGTTTCAACTTTCGTTTTTTTTCATCAAAATCAATTTGTTTGGTAACAAGCTTATAACCCAACTAATTTGTAATTACTATCAAAACAATGGAGAATAATAAAAATGATCATAAAACACTCTCACCAGCTGCTTGTTTTGACAGTGAAGCAATCTGAAGTCAGTGTTGTGCATGTATTTACACTTGTAAACAATCGATGATAAAAATAGCGTATGGCCATTTTGTCTTGGGAATTCTGGGATTAGTTATCAATATTCATGAGTATCAGATTTTCTTTCACTGGAACTTTCAGTGTTTCATTTGTCCCAATTCCTTTCGGGTCTCCTCGACAAACACCGCTGAATATCAAATCACCGCAACAGGGTGAAATGCAGTGTTAACTGCTATATTGTGAAATACATCCATTGTGTATCGTTGTATGTATTTGCAGTCAGAGTTATGTATGAGATGTGACCCATTTTATCTGCGTTTTGAACCTGCGTGTTGAATTTGTTTGAGAATGGAAAACAAATATAATAATATATGTCAAAATAAATTAATTAAAGCTTTTATCCATGTTACCCCTTTCAAAGCTTCGTATGTTTTATTCACTGGGAAACTTCATCGAAATGGAAGTGGAATTTACATATTGTGAGCGTAAAGTCGCCTATTTTCGTTACGACATTTTCAGTTCAAAACAAAACCGCACAAAACTGAAAAAATTTAGGACTTGTAGATTTTCTGGGATTTTTAGCGGAAGTTGATTTTTTTCCGGGAGGCCGGGAAAAACAGTGGATTTCCGGGATTTTCCTGGGCATTCCGGGATGGTTAACATGTCTGGTGGTAAGGGATTGGCCATCTCATGGTGTTGCACTTGTTTATTCTAGCATGTTTGGGTCAATGGTATGGTGGATAAATATTACCATGTAATGTTTATGTAATAACTTGAACAGTAGTCATTAGATTTCAATAAATTTTGACATGTGACTTTATATTAATCTTCTCTTCGACAGTTTTGAAAAAAACATGGTGGTTTCTTGAAATTGAGGGAGTTATTGGCCTTTGATTATTTTATGGAAATTTTAAATTTCTATTTGACAACTTGTACTGCTTCATATTAAGATTGTCTTGATCAAATTCGAAAACCACTAATTTGTAGAAAATGGAGAGAGTTAATGCCCTTTGTTGATTTTGTTTTAATGGAAATTTTAATGTTTATTTATAACATGAACAGTAATTAGGATTAGGGGGCTCGGTGGTGTTGTGGTAACCGGTTCTCGTCAGCTCTCCGAAGTTAAGCAAGATCGAGCCCAGTTAATCCTCAGATGGGTGACTGTCTGAGCGAACGATTCGGACTCCCACGTTGTGTCCTTGGGCAAGGCACTTAACCCTGATTGTCCACATGTACTAAGGCGTCCTGCACGTCGATGGTGCACATGTCCTCAACCAATCTAACCCTGCCTGTGCTGCAGTGCGGAGTTACGATATTGGGGAGCTGGCAGCTGCTCGTCGTTGCTCGGTGGTTCTCGCCGGGTACTCCGGCTTCCTCCATCTGTAAAGTTGTCACAGTCATGATTAGCCATTGTGCATAAGTATGTGACCTTAAACACCAATAAATAAATAAATAAATAATTGGGATTAAAAGAGTTAAAAATTTGTTTCTCAGGCCCTTCCACATGGTCCTTCTGGCTGCTGCATGGTCTGTTTTTATAACCAATGCAAACTTAAAAAAGTAAAAATTAAATGATTTATGCTGGTTTATGTCTTATTTTTTACCCAAGTTAATAAAATTGATAAATTTGTCCCTTTTGTGCAAGAAGGCTTTGCAATCTAAAGCATTGCAAAGCCTTCTTGCACTCAAGGGACGAAATACACCACCACCCATGAAATTCTGTAGATTTTGAGGCAGGCCTAAAACATAAAACACACCAAAAACATAAACTTTTGATGGCAAAGAAATAATTACAAAAATAAAAAATAAAATAAAAAATGGCCCACCCACATGCAGTTTTACAAAAAAATGGCCTCAGAAACAGAAGAGCTACTTTGTGGGGCTTTATCAGAATTCAATAATATTAGTTGTTCATCACGGTTTTGCTTATACCATGGCTTATCAGGGGTGGGGGAGGGGTAGGGTTGTTTCACAATGCAAATCTTCTTCTTATACCCCCGCCTAGCGGGGGTATATTTGATTCCTCATGTCCGTCAGTCTCAGTCGGTCAGTCCATCTGTCCATCTGTCCTTCCGTCGCAAAATTGTTTAATGGAGGGTACCGTCAAGCTGTAATCAACTCCTCCCCCACTTTTCCTTTCTTGACTTACAACATTTTTAGTGCTATTTTCAATAGAGGGTACCTTTATGCTGTAATCAACTCCTCTTACAGTTTTAAATGCAGATAGCTGAAACTTCAGGATATTATCATACACACAGTGAAGATGTGCAACATGAATAAAGTCTTGCGAAAATTTTGTTTCTCCACAGTTATTTCCCTTTCTTGACTTACAACATTTTTAGTGCTCTATTCAATAGAGGGTACCTTTATCCTGTGATCAACTCCTCTTACAGTTTTAAATGTGGATAGCTGAAACTTAAGGATATGATCATACACACAATGAAGATGTGCAACATGTATAAAGTTTCACGAAAATTTTATTTTTCCACAGTTATTTCCCTTTCTCAACTTATATTTTGAGTGCTATTTTCAATAGAGAGTACCTTCATGCTGTAATCATTATCATCTCCTCTTACAGTTTTGAATGCAGTGAACTGAAACTTTAGGATATGATTACAAACACACTGAAGACATGCAACATCTATAAAGTTTGTTGCAAAACTTTATTTGCTCAAAATTATGGCCTTGATCGACTTGGAAAATTTTCACAGATTTCAAAAAATTTTCAGGGATTTTTTTTTTTGCTACTGTCAATAGAGCATACCTTCATGCTGTAATCAACTCCTCTTACAGTTTTGAAAGCAGTGAGCTAAAACTTTATGATGTGATTACACCCACACTGAAGATATGCAACATCTATAAAGTTTGTTGCAAAATTTTATTTTCTCAAAATTATGGCCTTCATCAACTTAGAAATTCCGTTGCGAAATTGTTTAATGGAGGGTACCTTCATTACCAGCTGAAAGGCGGGGGTATTTGTTTGTGTCACCTTTAGGTGACACCTATTGTTTTCTGAACACCAAGATGTCACATTGTTGACCTTGCTCACCCTCAGGTATTGGTGCAGGGGTAACACATCACCTGGCGATGGATTGCGGGGGTATCGCTAGATTGACTCTAGTTTCTTGTTCATTTTATTATTGTTTATTCTTTCAGGAAAGAAGAAAGTTTGGACCTCTGGGTTGGAATATACCTTATGAATTTAACACAGCTGACTGGACAGCAAGTGTTCAGTTCATACAGAATCATTTGGATGATGTTGATATTAAAAAGGTAGATACTTGTGCAGTTCACAGTGCTTTAGCAAACTGCATATATAAACAGAAGGTTTTTAAAATGAAAATGTGATAGATGCATTTAACTGTATCTCTCTCTCACATTTTATGACAGCAGTTATTCACAGTCTCTTGTTTCAAAATAAGAAACAAGTCTTTTGAGGACATGCATAAATATTTATACTGAAACCAACATGAAAGGCATGCTTTGAACAGAAATTCACACAAAAATCAACAAATATTGGCTAAAATAACAAATCATTTTTCATTTAGGAATCTTTCAACAAATTACAGATATTTATCTTTCCAACCCTGATACCTGAGTTTTACAACCTTATTCACTATTGTTTTGTTTATGGCAAATGGGAAAATCAATTTTTAGCTTAACTTGATGAAGTCAAGTGGAGATATTGCTCTCACTTCCAATCTGTTGGCATACGTACATATGTATGTACATACATATGTCCACAATTTCCTTTGGCACACCACACAGGTCACACTTATGATCGGATCACTTTTAAACTTGGTATGCTTGTTTGGGGTGACCTCTAGACGGGTGCTATGTATTTTCTTCCATTTCCATCAAACAACACTGCCATTAGCAATGACCATTGGACTTAGTGTATTTGTGCATCAATATATTGACCCTACAGGGCACATTTATAAATGGTTTGCTTTGAAACTTGGTCTGCTTGTTTAGCAACAACATTCAACTTATCTCTTTGGATGTTGACAGTTTCTTTTGGCACACTGCACAGGTTGCATTTATCATCAAATCGCTTTGAAACTTGGTATGCTTATTTGGCTTAACCTCTAGATGGGAGCTTTCTGATTTTCTTCCATTTTTCAACAAAAAAGTTGCCGTTAGCAATGACCTTCAACCTTAGTGCATTCTTTGGCACATCCTACAAGGTACATTCATGAATGGATCACTTTGAAACTTGGTGTGATTTTGGGGTTGACCTCCAGATAGGAGCTTCTTTTATTTCTGTCAAAAAGGTTGCTGTCAGCAACAACCGTCAACTTTGCCCTTTTTGTGCATCAACAATTTCCTTTGGCACACCGAACAGGTCTCATGAACCAAATGCTTTGAAACTTGGTGTACTGGTTTGGAGCAACCTTTAGATGCGAGCTATGGATTTTCTTTCATTTCTGCCAAGAAACATTGCTGTTAGCACTGATCTTTGAACTTTGCCATTTTTGCATCAACACTTTTCTTTGGTACACTTTGCAGGGTACATTTATGTATGGATCAGTTTGAAACTTTGTATGCTTGCTTAAAAAAAATTCAAACAAAACTATATCATGTGACCCCACAGTGGAACTTGCTCAGCGGAGATCAAATGAGGGGTCATATGATATGGTTTTGTTGAAATTATTTGAAAAATAGATTTTTTTCACCTGCTTAATTTGAAAAGTATGTGGGTGGATGTGGCCTAACTCGTCAGGTAAAAGAAAAATAAAAACTTGATATTATGGGGCAAAACACTTTTACAAGTGCCCTCTGTAACCATGGTATGTGAAGAGTCAATTACAACTGCTTCCAGTAACATATAATATTGATAAAAATAGGAACCACATCTTGGATTTGGCATATAAATTGTCAACAATTCCATTAGCTTAGTTCAGTCCCTTCTTGGTCAACTACAGTGACATTGACACTTTCATTTATTTATTGTGAGGTTCAGTAATAATTCAATCATGCAGTGCCATAGTGCTGTCGGTGGTGTTGTGAAGATAACTGATTGATGGTTGTAAACCTGGTTTAACCCGACTGTGATGGCTTAAGTCCCGACTGATAAAATATCCAACTACATCATCAAGGCATGCATTCGTCAAGGCATGCCTTTATGATGTAGTTGGAATATTACTCATCCAGGATTGCAATTCAAAAACTCAAGGCTTCTGGGAAATAGTGGTTCTGATTCAACTATTTAACATGTATTGTGGTCCAAATTGGCCATGCTGGCCCCTCAACTGCCCGAAACTGGTGCCACAGCCATCCATTTGTATTACCAACTGTGTGTTTGACATAAGTTCAAGTATCAAATCTAGTCTCATAAAAAAACATGATATAATAGATTAAATGCTTTCATTGGTTGTACCAAACAGGTCTGTAAACAAAAGGGATTTAATGATTGTCAGGGTAGAAATTTCTTGACATATTACACAATTTTTTTATTCAATTCACAGGAGTTTACTGTATATATTCAATCAACAGGTCAAATTTGTACTGAAGGTATGGTAAATGGTTTTGTTTTTGGAATTTGTATTCAGTTAACAGGTTTATTCAAGAGATATGCTGTTAAGTGGGTCCCACTATACATGATTATTAGCAAGAGCAAATCGATATTTCTCTGATTCCAACAAAAACTGTCCCACTGGAAAACATAATTGGAAGGTTGCCCCCCACCCCTCCTCCTTCACTGTGCCTCACAGTGTTGTAGGATTGAATTATTACTTATCCTTCTTCTCAATTTGTCATTTATTTATTGTCTGGTCATGGAATACCAACTCTTAAAACATGTATGCAGAATAGGTTAAAAGTGTCAATGTTCCACCTTCCCTCTTTGGAATATTAGTCCCAAGCCAAACATGTGTAAGCCCACCTGACTGAAAGTCAGCTAGAGCTATTGTCATCCCTTGGAATTTGTCATCCATTCATTGCCTTGTTAGTTTTTGCATGTTGGTCTTATTCAAGTCTACTGACTCAAATCCAAACAAACATGGCACAAATTATCTTAGAGGAAGTGTTGAAACGGTATGTTGATCCTAAAATCTACCTTCTCAATTTACTAATAATGACCATACTGGGCATAAGCACAACTATTCATTTCAGGAAAGAACAATTTATTCAAAAACTATAATCAAAAAGTTAACTAATACTATGATATTTTTGTTCACTTCGTTAGAGCATACCAACATTATCAACAATCAACTGCAGGGCAGGACAAATTAAAACACAGCAACGTAGTTGACATCTGTGAAAGGAAGCTTACTCTGTAGTCAGTCATGAATGATTTTGCATTATGTCTTGTTTCAGCTGAGAGGCTTGAATGGAAGAGCATTGTCATGTCTATCAAGGCAGCTAACTATAATCATACAAGTCAACTTCTCCATCTTTAGTTTAGCTCTCATGTCAATTTCAATACGCTCAGCCCTGGCGACACAAATATTAGCAATTTTCAAGACTGTTCAAGGTCCTTATAGAAATAAAAGGACTTTCGGGGCCTCATACTTTGAGTTAACATAATCACAGACAAAAACTCCATCTTTTACTCATGGATATTTTTACACTGTAAACCAATGGCCCAGACCAGCTGCTGGTGCTTAACTCAAAGTTATTAAGGGCCAAACTCAAATTTTGAACCCCCCAATCCTCAAAATTTGCTTGCAAAACCGAAAATTAAAAGTCCTATCTGGCCCTCCACACATTTACTCTCCGCGCATGCGCAGAAGTCAGGAAGTGACTGGAATTAGTGCCAACATCATTCTTTGTTTGACCCTAAAGTCAACAATGAAATGACATCTGTGCTTTAAAATCTCCTTTTTTGAGGATACCAGACACAAATCAATGCAAGAATTGGTGGATACAAGGCTGTTATTGGATGAAGGAAGTGTTCAACGGTGGTTTTGGACATTCAGGGCTGTAACTTTATAATATTTATAAAATTATTTTATGTTTCCCAATTTCGGGACATATGCCTGACATCATCATTTTTAGCTCACCTGACTGAAAATCAGGGTGAGCTATTCTGATCACTTTTCGTCCGTCGTCTGGCGTCCGTCGTGAAGGTGGTGTTTGGGCCTTTTTCTCCTAAACCACTGGCCGCATATTAATGAAATTTCATGTGAATAGGGGTTATATAAGGGCATTTTGATTTTTTGTCAAATTAGGTTTCGGCTCACATTGAGCAGAGGGATGGGGCAAATATGCTCCAATTCTTCAAAAATCTTCTCAAGAACCAGCAATAGCAGAGACTTGATATTTGGTATGCAGCTTCCTTTTGAGGTGTAGACTCAAGTTTGTTCAAGAGAAGTTCGAGGGGCTATATTTGACGATGTTAAAGGAGGGGCAAAAATTTTGGCCCCACCCCAAATTTCTATTTTCCAAACCGCGAGGCCGATTTGAACCAAATTTTATGTGAGTGCTTATTGGGTCATAAGTACCTAATTTATGCAGAATTTTTTTTCCCAATACCCCCGTGGGAACCACAGGAGCTAAAAATAGAAAAACATTAAAACGCCCATATCTCCAAAACTACACGGCATTGAGACTTCTTATTTGTTGTGAATCTTCCTTAGGACCAACAGAATGGAATGGTAAAAAAAAATTGCCATCGGTTTTATCATGGGGTACCTTTTGGGGACTTTGAAAAAGTGCTGAGTCAGCATTTTTTAACACTGTGGGTAATGGGAAAAAAATAAGACTACTTTTCTCCCAAACCACTGCTCCAAAAGCTTTCAAATTTCACATATAACATCTTTGGAAGATTGTTTCACATGTTTATTGAAATCAATTGCCTGGGTTGATATTTGGGCTCTCTATGGGAGCCCAAATGTTTAAATTAGTGCAGTATGAGGAGTATTTTTTAAAAATCTTCTTCAGATCTAGCAATAAGAATCTTTTGATATTTGGTATGCAGCATCCTTAGGGGGGTGAGATTCAAGTTTGTTGAAGCCAAATCCCTGGGTTCATATTTAGGCTGAAAATTTGGGGTCCCGTTGCGTACTTCGAAATTTTGGAGCAAAATCCCAAAAAATTTTTTTGTTTTTTTCTGCGTTTCGGTCAATTTTAAGACAAAAAAAAAAAAAATTTTTTCCCCTGAAAATTTGGGGTCCGGGTGGGACTAAGAAAATTTTTGACCAAAATGCGAAAAAAATTTTTTTGTTTTTTCTACGTTTCGGTCAATTGTAAGACAAAAAAAAAAAAAAAAATTTTCCCCCTGAAAATTTGGGGTCCAGGTGGGACGTAGAAAATTTTGGACCAAAATCCAAAAAATTTTTTGGGGGTCTTTTTCTGCGTTTCGGTCAATCTTAAGACAAAAAAAAAAAATTTTTTTCCCCTGAAAATTTGGGGTCCGGGTGGGAATTTTGGACCAAAATAAAAATTTTTTTTTTTTTTTTTTTTTTCTGCGTTTCCGTCAATTTGAACACAAAAAAAAATTTTTTTTTTTCCCTGAAAATTTGGGGTCCGGGTGGGACTTAGAAAATTTTGGACCAAAATCCGGAAATTTTTGTTTTGTTTGTTTTTTATGCGTTTCTGTCAATTTTAAGACAAAAAAAATTTTTTTTTTTTTACACCGAAAATTTGGGGTCCGGAAGGGACTTCGAAAATTTTGGACCAAAATCCAGAATTTTTTTTTTGTTTTTTATGTGTTTCTGTCAATTTTAAGACAAAAAATTTTTTTTTTTTTTACACCGAAAATTTGGGGTCCGGGTAGGACTTCGAAAATTTTGGACCAAAATCCAGAATTTATTTTGGGGGGGCAAGGCATTTCTGTCAATTTTAAGACGAAAAATTTTTTTTTTTTACACTGAAAATTTGGGGTCCGGATGGGACTTCGAAAATTTTGGACCAAAATCCAGAATTTTGTTTTTTGTTTTTTATGCGTTTCTGTCAATTTTAAGACAAAAAAATTTTTATTTTTTTTTACACCGAAAATTTGAGGTCCGGGTGGGACTTCGAAAATTTTGGACCAAAATCCAGAATTTTGGGGGGTTTTTTTTATGCGTTTCTGTCAATTTTAAGACAAAAAATTTTTTTTTTTTTACACCGAAAATTTGGGGTCCGGGTGGGACTTCGAAAATTTTGGACCAAAATCCAGAATTTTTTTGGGGAGGGGGGGGGGGGGGGGGGGGTTATGTGTTTCTGTCAATTTTAAGACAAAAATTTTTTTTTTTTTTACACTGAAAATTTGGGGTCCGGGTGGGACTTCGAAAATTTTGGACCAAAATCCGGAAAGTTAGTTTTATCGTTTTTTATGTGTTTTAAGAAGAAGAAAAAAATTTAGGCTGAAAGTATTTTGTTTGGGAAAAAAATCTGTTTTTTATGCGTTATCTCAATTTTGAGACGTAAAAGTGCAGGAACTGAAAATAGAAGGAAAATCCTGTGTATTGTGTGGGCACAATCGCTTCATCTAGTTGGTATATGCTTTTCTTGGGAGGGGGCGTATGCAGCTTATTCAAGTCAAGTCCCTGGTTTGATATTTAGACTACCATGTCAGGTGAGAGTCCTCAGGCCCCCTGGGGCCTCTTGTTGTTAATGATTATTCCACTGTTTGTTAAGTATTCCTTCCCTATCCTTCCATGAACCCTTTCTGTTAAACTCTTAAGCTTTTTGGCTATTTTTTATTGAAATTTTTTATTAAATTTCTTGGGAGTTTAACATTTATTACAGAATATTATTCTGCTTCTTCCCCAGGGTTACGTCCTCACCCTAGGGGTGTTGGGTCATTTAGTCTTGCTTATACTATCCGATGTATTGTTTTTTCTTCGTATGAAGATCTAGCTTTGCATCTGACAGCATTTCAGTTGGTTCTGACTTTGGGCCTTTTTATGTGCCTGATGTCTTGTTTACATTGACGTTGTTAACATTGGAGGACTGGTATCGACTTTAGTTGATACACTCCTGCAGACTCTTGTCATTCTTGTGTTGCACTGGGATGACTGATATTGGAGTCGGGTGTCGCAGTACGTTGTTGGCGGTCAGGTTCTGAGGATCAGAGCCTCTCACTGCGTTTTAATTCATTCTGTCAGTTTCTATTTCAGAGGAACATGAACATGGTGATGATATTCTGACACCAATCCAAGAGTACTACCGTTGTTGCGCTTTGTGGAGCATATAGAGCTAGCTGCAGTGCTCATTATTGCAAGAGTTAGGGCCTTTTGTTAAAGGTTTTAATCTCTTGCAAGCAGCTAGCTCAGCCGGTGAAGTGGTACTCCGTCCGTGGGTGCCGTGACGCCGGGTAAGTCTGTTGCAGTCTAAGAAGTGGATTGGGTAGAGCGAGCACTATAAAAAAATAGCTCACCGAGCAACAACGGAAATAGGGAGGAAATAGGGAGGAAGTCTGCAAGTTCTTGTTAACATCTGGGGTCAGATGTTGTTTTGAGAAACTTGCACAAGCCGTAGCATATGTCCGCCCTCCACTCGGGATGCTCTGTTTAGTCTGCAGCCGGGGTTGGCTTCACTTCCTCCGTTACGTTTCACAAGGCTGAAATGAAGTTTTCTGGTTGGAAACTTGCACGAGACGGAGCATATGTCCACCTGCCGCTCGGGACACTCCGTCTAGTCTGCAGCCAGGGTCGGCTTCAGTCACGGCTTCCTCCGCTATATTATTTAAGCACACACGACCACATCCTAGCTATCCGACTTCGGATAACCATCCTGTTGCACGAAGAAGGAACCACTCTTCACCCGTGAAGTCGGACTATCTGGTAGCTAGGCAGAGACGAGGCCTTGAAAGGATCCGTTTCTGACACATCGTCCCAGGAGTAGCATGCGGCTAAGGAACGGAAGACTGCTGCTCCTCAGGCCTTGATGATGGACTTGCTGTCACAGATTGCCTCAGACTCAGAATCTGAGCTGTCGGACTGTGCTGGGTCGGTCCAGTCGTCTGTTCACACAGATGCAATGGACCGAGATTTGCAACTGATTCTCTCGGATGGTGAAAGGGATAAGGAAGAGGATTACCCTTCCCTTTCGGAACAGTACATGGTTGCGATGGCTTTCATCCATCAATACTACCCTGATTTTGTTCCGCCGAATCAGAATGCTGCGACGACAAGAGAGAAACTTCTGGCATCGTTAGGCACAGACTTTATCTGGACAAAGGAGGAAGTCCTTTCTTTTCCGGTTCAGTTTATGCAGGTATTGCAAGCCTTCGGCCATATAGACGATGCCGTATTTATCCTCTTCAGTGCGAGGAAGAAGGCGTTTTCTTATCTTCATCTTCCGTATACATACCGTTTTTTGGACCACGTTCATTTAAAAACGATCGGAGAAGATGTTCAGAGAGTTCTGTGTTTGGATGAGCAGGCCAGGGATCTAGAGGTACCTTTACCTGTATCATTCACTATTCGCTCAAACACAATTTGAGACAGCAATTTCTTCAAATAGAGCGAATTTGGACGTTATGTCTTACGCAGATCACCTTACAAGAGCTATGGTGCAACGTCTCAAGGGAAAGGAATTTGAGGACGTTCGTACCTCTCTTAGAGTTCTTTCCAGGGCAATTATGTATACCACGTATAACTCCGCCCTAACAGTGGCTAATCTGGAGTTAATCAGACATGATGCTGCCCTTGCGTCGTCATCACTGATAAGATGACAAGGTGAAAAGCTCTCTCCGAGTCGCTCCGGTTTCCGGACATTTTATTTTCGTCGACTAGCTTTCGTTAGTCTATGAACAGGCTACTAAGAAAGCGTCTAGTGCTCTGCTTTTGAAGTCGGCATATCAACGACCCACTTCAACAGACAAGAGAAAGGAGGGGGCGTTCCAGACAAAAATTGTCAAAAGGAAACTCCTCACAAGGGTACAAAAAACCCTCTTATAATTACTTTGGAGGTTGTCAGTATAACGACTCGAGAAAGGGGCGTAGATCTGATCAGGACTATAGGTCAAACGCCCCTAGGCTGACGAAACAAGGTTTTTCACGGGGAGGACGTGGTTCCTCCTCACGTAAGCCTCGCATGTCATACAGCTGGGGGTTTAGACCTCTATTGCTGGCCAGATGGCGGAAGGTTATCAAGATCCGCAAAACACTAGATAATAATCACAGAAGATCAGTGGGTGAGAAGTTTAGTCTCGGACGGCTTATGGCTATCATTCCGAGTAATAACCCTACTAACAAGTTGTCCGCGTTGGACAAATCTTCCATAAAATTATTGCATAAGAGAGTTTCTCCTACCAGAGGTATAAGCTCTCTTATCAAAGGAAGCAATACAGGTCGTCAAGAATCAGGATTCTCAAGATTTTTACAGTCACCTGTTCCTTGTACCGAAGCCAGTCGGCTCGTTCCAACCGGTAACAGACTTGAGCTGGATAATGAACTTGGTAATGTCTTACTTTACTTAGGAGCTCATTTGTCTGCGGTAACGTCGGCTTACTTTGGACGACCTTCTACAGGGATACGGCAACAGAATTATTCTTCAGAACGATGTTCAGAATTTGCTTCTATTTCTCCGACATCTTGATTTCATCGTAAACGAAAAAAAGTCAGATCTAGCTCCGTACAAGTCGTCTATTCACTTGAGATTGAGCTTTGAGACTCACAACAATCTGGTTCGTCTGCCGTTACCAAGAGCAAAGTTAGTCAGTTGTTATGCTCACTTTTGTCTACACTCAGACGCATTAAAAGTGAGGGAATTCATGCGACTGTTGGAGCTCTGCGGAGTGGCTGTGGATCTCATTCCGATGGGCCGTCTGCGCGCACGTCCCCTCCAGATATTCTTTACTCAGAACTGGAGTGTGATGACGCTTTCGCTTGAACCAGTATTGCTTAAACAGACCTAGTAAAACAAGGGTTCAAATTGGGCAGATATTCAATGGTTAACTCAGGGAGTTTCGCTGCAACTGCTGGATCTGGCTTTCATTATTATGACGGATGTAGTAGCATACATCGGGAACCAGGGTGGCACCCATTCATTTCCGTTATGCCAATTAACGGTGAAGATTTTCCTATACGTCATGAATCATCATGTTAATCTTTCTATTCGTCATATACTGGGTCGTCTGAACGTACTAGCAGACTCGCTCTCTCGGAAAGGTCGCCTGTTGCAATTGGAGTGGACGCTCAACAAGCGAGTATTTGGGCAGATTTGCTACCAGAGGGATCGCCCCATGATAGATCTGTTTGTGTCGCACTGGGGCAATCTGTTACTGTCATCCGTGTCACCATGCCCAGACCATTGAGCGTATGCAGTAGACGCTCTGCCGATTTCATGGGGATGAATGATAGGATACGCGTATCCTCCAGTTCAGTTGATTGTGTTTAAGATCAAACAGTCTCGTTGTAAATCCTGCTAGTAGCACCTCTGTCATCACAGAAACTTTGGATCAGTCTTCTCAAGTGTCTGTTATGGGACGTTCCCCGGAAGCTTCCTCCACGAGAGGGCCTTCTTTATCAGGGGAAGTTTTTGTTCTTCACGTCCTTCTCCGCCCATAGTGTCATAATGGAGTTGGTTAGACATGAGGGAACCATTGCGGTTCCTTTTATTATTTTATGACTAACACAAAAACAATTAAGTTATGTGGGTGAGGAGGGTTCGATATAACTTTGAATCCCCCCCACCACCGCCAATGTGTTTAGAGGCAGCCGATGTGTTTACCAGGCAAGACGTAGTTTTCTTCCCGCAAGCCTTATATGAGTTTAAATACATACATGCATTTCATGACTTCTCGATTGGCGGCTGGGTTGTGTTCTATGGCGACCTCCTGGGCACATCCATTTTTTAGTTGGTTGGTTACCAGTGATTGTTCGTCTATATGTCATATACGAGCGCATAATTCATCATAAATAAATTTCTAGACTTTGGGTACCTCGGAGGCTGCATAGCCAGTTAACTGGTATTCAGCTGATTACATGCAGGTTTTCAATGCTCACATGCATAATAATGATTTATTAGGCAGACGCATTATTTTATGTTATATTAGAAATTATGAATTATTTCGGGGACAGTCCGGGTCGAGCCTGTTAATCATACCTACTTCCATTTCTAGATCCAGGTTTCTATTAATGTCGGTACTCAATCGAATACACCTTGTTTACACTCTCGTATATTCATACGTTTATAGTGTCATAGATATCGGATAGTACACGTCGGGGAGTGTTGTTACTGGAATTTATTGTACACCTGAATGGGGTCGCCAGTGGGTTACCTCAGAAGTGTGTCACTTTTCCGTTCATTGTGGTTCTATTGGACATGTGTATGTTATATATTATATCTCCGGTTTTCGACCTATTTGCGTATGCCGAGTCCGGTGTACGTTATATAGTGGGAGATATTAACTACTGGGATCATTGCTATAGCCTTAGCCACTGAATGAAGTGGCATTAATAATTAATACCTGAGTGCCTGTTCGACGAATATTTATATTGGTACCGCTTTTTGCTGATTCCAGAACGCTCCCCTCTTTCTTTTTGAAGATTTCTTCAAAAGAAAAGGGGGGGGGGGGATTTTTTATGTCTCCTCCAGCTTGACAGGTATGTAACTATGAGGGAAGCTGCTTTGTCCGTAATTATATCCTGCATACAGCTGGAGTTTTATTGTATATGGCATATGTTTGTGGGGGATATTCTTTCATTCTCATATACGCCATCCTAATTTTGGGGCTTAGCCTGCTGGGCTAACGTTAAAAATTGGGATCTCGTTACATCCAGTTAGCATAGTCTTCATGCTAAGTATATGGAATTTCTTGAACTGGGCTCCTTTTTGTATGATTTTTCTTCTCTATTACTGTATAGAAAGACAAACCTATAATTCCTAATAATTTTAATTTCCTTTCACCTTGGATTACAGGATTGGAACTATGTTGATCTACTAATTCTGAAGTCCTAGGCCCTCCACCTTTTTATGATTCAGCTAGTCTGTCCCATTGGGTTACAGTGTAAAAATATTATAAATTTAAAGTAATTTGTATATTTTTATACTTACCAATGGCCCAGATGGAGATGGCCCTCCCATCCTACTCATACCTCCCCGCTGAATTTTTATGTAGTGCTCTCTTCTAGAAAGAATGATGTTGGCGCCAATTCCGGTCACTTCCTGACGTCTGAGCATGTGCAGATGTATGGAGGGCCAGATAGGACTTTTAATTTTCGGTTTTGCAAGCAAATTTTGTGGATTGGGGGGTTCAAAATTTGTATTTGGCTCTTAATAACTTTGAGTTAAGCACCAGCAGCTAGTCTGGGCCATTGGTAAGTATAAAAATATACAAATTACTTTAAATTTATAATTTTCCAAAATGGCATCTCAAAAGACATTGCAATGTGACATGATTAAGAATGGGAAATTCAGAGAGGGTTCGCCTAATCTAAAAAAGTTGTTAAGCCCAGTGGACTGGGGGCAGTGCCCCAAAAAGCTAAACATTCTTTAAAAATCCATCACAATGTTTTGAGATTTGGTATACAACTTCTTTTAGTGATGAAGATTCAAGTTTGTTGAAGGAAGTTTCTCAGGCAATATTTGGACTTATGCTTAGGTGGCAAAATTTATAGCCCTGGCAAAAATTTATGTTTTCATAACTGCTTGACCAATTTGAACCAGATCTGATGAGTAGTATTGTATGATGACATGTAATTGACGTCTACCAAACTTTCATTTATTTCCCCAAACACCCCAGGAATTAGAAATAGAAAAACTTCCAATGCCCATATATCAAGAACTAACCGAGAAAAATGTGTGGTGTTTGGTATGAAGCTTCCTGACCAGCAGTAGAATCAGTTGGGGTGAAAAAGAGCTATTGGTTTCTTCATGTGGCTCCCTATGGTGATCTCCATTTAACACTGTTGATACTGGAAATAACACTGAACAATTTTCTTCAGTCTCATGAACTACTGGCTGCAGTGATGTGATACTTGGTACACGTCTTCCTCAAATTGTGTAGATTCATAGCTGGTAAAAAATGTTTCTCAGGCAATATTTTAACCTGTTCTAGAAAACACTGGGGAACAATGATACAGTGTGTAGCAAACAAAAGATTTAACAGATCTGTGTTAAACACAGCCCTGTGAATTAAGAAAGAATTACGACTGCAAATAACTGCCGTCGCAAATAGATTTTGCGACGGCAATTGTTGAGCGATAACATGCAGATGCCATAGGCATCTGCTGCGTGTGCCAAAGGCACGAGCAGTTAAAGGGCGGTCTAGGGAAAAAATTTAAAATGTGCTTTCAAACGGAGCATTCTGGTGGCTTTTCGGGTGAAAATGCACTTGTTTTATGGGACGTCAAAATGTCGTTTTTTTGTTAGCACGTTAGAAATTTCCCACTTATTTCTTAACTTCATCAATGATTGTTTCCTTCATCACATTGACAGGCTTTTCTGGCTTGCATATACATTTATTTATCCACATACTTTGAAGTCTATAACGTTATCCAAACTCACAGATATGATAAAATTATCTTGTATCAGTGTAATCCGATTTTTCTTCTAGTAACAATTTTTGATTTCTGTTCGAGATTTTGTTGCACATCCCATAGTAGTTCAATACCCTGCTGAATTTTTAATGCCCCCGTGGCGTCAAATGATCATTCTTCATCAACAGCTTTTTGTAGCTCTGCCTATAATGCCAAGGCAATTGCTTCATTTGCTGATAATATGCCCACTGATATTGTCAATCATTATGTGGGCAGCATACATGACTTTCAATACATCACATGCGACTGTTAATGCAGGGAACATAAACTCAAAGTCCGCTGATTGGCGCAACCTCTCCTGTCTGTCATTGCCAACAAAAAATATCAAAGCACTTAATGTGCAGTGTGAATTTTGGGCTATGAAGATGATGCAAAGTTTCGTGTGGGTGGAGAAAGATTTGTATTCCTGATTTAAGTTCTGAACCAATGGTGAAACATTATTTTAATTTTAATCACATTGAAGTTGTCTGTGAACTCGGAGATCTACGCATATTCGTTCGATGAATTTGTTTTTCAATTTTAGTCACGAAGCACTTCCTTCCCGATAGTTACGAAGATCTGGGACACCAGGGGACATGGTTATTTACTGCCCCATGTAACATTGGGTTCAACCCTTTCGATATCCTGAAAAAGTAAAAATGTCATCTGACATCACCATTTCCCATATCAAGTTGTTGTGAAGTCTGATAACATTTTTACACAGCAGTCTACCAAAATGTTGCATGATACAATCTGGAAGAAAACAGAAAAGACAGGACTGTGTGTCCAAACCTCAGTTACCTGGAGGTTTTTTTTTCCATAAAACTTGGGAAGCATAGGCCACGTCATCTTGACTGTGTGATGAATAAGCAGAAAAACCAATATATTTTTTATGGAATATATTGAACTACACTAAGGATGACTAATCAAGAAGTTGACAAAGCAAGCAACAAACAGAGAAATGATAACTGTTCAAAATACTTGTAAATGTGGTGACAATATCTGTTTCTCCCATTAAATGCCCCCACCCCTTTTGATTTTTTGACATATGATTCCGAGATACCTGAATCACAGGCCAGTTTGAATGGATTTCGTTTGAGTCTCTCTCTCTCTCTCACCTTCACAAAATGTAGGCACTGGAAACCAGTGCAGTATTATCGATTCGCACGAATCGATAGTACTGCACAGATTTTCAGTGCGTATGTTGTGGGGGGGGGGGGGGGGGTGGCTACTTTGCTAAAATGTTCACCATGCTTGCACATGCTTGTCTGGTGAGGTAAGCAGAACCCACATCAACTTTGTGAACATCACGTTCAAATTTAATCATATCTTCATATGTTTGAAAAGATTTGTTCTTTATTGACACAAAATGGGCCAGTGGAATTTCCTCATGAGCTGATTTTTTTTTGGAAATTTGTTTTTGATTTTAAACAATTGTAGTTTGTCGGGATGCAGATGCGGCAGGAAAAGCGAAAGAACTTGAATCTCCTGCACCGATATCTGCATTTGTACTGTTGGCTGAAATTGTCGACAACGATGAAAGTCGGAAGGCTGCATCCTGATGAAAATTTGACTTTGTAACATGCTTGATTGCATTGGATGTTTTTATGACGGGTGTAACGGTTATCCATTTCTCAACTTGTGCTACAACTGTCCCCTCAGGAAAGAGCCTGTAGAGCCAAAATTTGACTTCTTATCACCACTGGAAGCCCCATATACCTGTCGGCATACTTGCAATAAATGGTTTTTACAATATCACATTGACACTCGTCAACGTCGAACCCAATACATTGTAAATTCCACCCATCAACCGTTTTTGTTTTGACTCCCATTTTGAAAATCGGATTGTTACAAAACCAGAAACAGTGTCATCTTTACTGTGACATGTATTGACGTCACTCTCCCAACAAATTCACGACGCAATTCTGATTTACGGCAGCTTTTGCATCGACAATGCAGAATGCCGCTGCTAATTTACAGGGCTGAAACACAGTGTGGTAGGTATTAGTTTTAAATAATTTTTGTGTATTGTAGGGGATATCATGGATAACAGTAAGATACATGCTCGGAGAAGTCCAGTATGGTGGAAGAGTCACTGATGATTATGATAAAAGGTTGCTGAATACATTTGCAAAGGTAAATTGAAGAATGACATTTCATTTGGAAGCTGGATGAAATGTTAATTCTGTTTAATCAAGGTATGAATGTGTGAAATCATTTAAATTTTGTCTTAGCCTTGGAAGCATTTTATGCAATAATAGAAAACTTTTTTTTGTACACTTGTTTGAAAGAAGATCATCAAGATCACCAGTATGTCATATTTTACTAGATAGTCTCAGCAAGGAGAGACTTTTAATCAATGAGATGTGTCTATTTGTCTGTCTGTCTGTAAATTAATCAATGAAATGTGTCTATTTGTCTGTCTGTAAATTGACCTTGTTTGACTCTTTCAATTTTGAAGCATGTTCATGTCTTTCCTCCTGTTTGAGAAATCAGCTTAGTGACAGTTAAACTTTTTTTTCAGTTTTTGGTGTTTTCTCAGTAAATTTGTGTTTCATAAATAAATTAAATATATGCACAAGAATATTCATGGAATATTATATGCAGGCCAGTTTATTGCTACATTGAACCACTTCCCCATCTGTAAAACATCCCTTGGTTTACCATATTGTTAGACAACTGAGGATACTGGGGTTAAGGTTCAGTCAGTGAGATTATCATGTACTTACTGATTTTAGGAAACTAGTGCCAATCTCTCCATGGATTCCATTCATTCAAGGATGACTGGTTCATGTTAACAGGACATGCTCATGAACCAGTGCTGACTGTGGTGTTCTTCTGTCAAGAAGCAAGATGTAAATGTCCATTGTTCTTAAAAGGTTGATGCTTATGAACCCATAGATGCCCTAGTCCATCTGTCCATCCATCCATCTGTCCATCCATCAGGAAGATTTTCATGTCTGCTCCATAACTCTGTGATGCTTTGTTGGATTTTGTTGAAACTTGGCATACATGTTGCTTATGGGGAGATGATGTGTCGCACACAAAAAATTTTTTTTGTTGGATGGAGGTACAGGTCACAGATCAAGGTCAACTGTCCATCAGGAAGATTTCCGTGCCCGCTCCATAACTGAGATGCTTGCTTGGATTTTGTTGAAACTTGGCATACATGTTGCTTATGTGGAGATGATGTGTCACAAACAATTTTTTTTTTTGTTTCATAGAGGTCGAGGCCACAGACCAAGGTCAGCTGTCCATCAGGAAGATTTTCGTGTCTGCTTCATAACTGAGATGCTTTGTTGGATTTTGTTGAAACTTGGCATACATGTTGCTTATGGGGAGATGATGTGTTGCGCACTAAATGTTTTTTTTTGTTCGATGGAGGTCAAAGTCACATCAAGGTCATTGCCACATTGGGGGCATAGTCACCTCGGAGTGACAATCTCTTGTAATGTCCCCGAAAAAAATTTTTGGAGGCATATAGTGTTTGTCATTTCCATCTACCTGTCCATCCGTCCATCTGTCCATCCATCTGTCCATCTATCAGGAAGATTTTTGTGTCCGCTCCATAACTCTTGAGATGCTTTGTTGGATTTAGTTGAAACTTGGCATATATGTTGCTTATGGGGAGACAATGTGTCAGGTACAAAATGTTTTTTTGTTCGATAGAAGTCAAGGTCACAGATCAAGGTCAGTTGTCCGTCAGGAAGATTTTCGGGTCCGCTCCATAACTCTGAGATGCTTTGTTGGATTTTAGCATACATGTTGCTTATGGGGAGACTATGTGTCTCACACAAAATGTTGTTTTTGTTGAGTTTGCATTTTCCTCAATGATAGTTGAGAGTTATATAGCATCCAAATGTTTCCAGAACTTATTTTTCCAAATTTTAAACACTCTTCACAAATTGTTATGCTTACATAAGATTTGTGACCGGAGTTTATAATTAGCAAAAATGATTTATTTATAGGTATGGTTTGGAGACTTCATGTTTGCTGATTCCTTCCAGTTCTACATAAAGTATAAAATACCAAAAACAAAAACCATTGAGCAATATATGCAGTTTATAGAAGAACTGCCACTTGTTGACTCACCAGAAGCTTTGGGTTTGCACCCAAATGCTGATATAACGTAAGTAGCTTTTTTGTCAGTATACTGTTGTTTTTAAATCAACTGTCTAGGTGATGTTAATTAATACAAAAAAATGTTCACCCAAGGCAGACAAAAAGTCACACTACCATAATTAAGAATTAACTTTACAAGTAATTTTTCCACAAACCATTGTCCATTCTAAACAGTAGAACAGCCATTAAACAACACAAGTTATTAAGTTCACTAGCCATGTTGTCTCTGTTAGAGAATATGCAAAAGAGAATATGTAGATAGCCACATGTTTTATACCCTCTTCACAGACAGTCATTTTATTGTATCACAACACATCTGTGCAACCACAGTTTGTACACTTGGTGGTAGATAATCATTAATCACATCTTTTTATGCAAGAGCAGTTAATTTTTGATAGTTTTTCCATGAATCAGTTTACAATGAATAACATTATTGCTCTTAAAGCTATATCATTTATCAGGTTCTTCAACTTGTTAGAATACTTGAAAGAGAATATGGTGATGATAACCTAGTGTTTTATATGGCTGTCACGATGAACATATTATGGTCCCACTATTCATTTGTCCATTCATTCCATCCATCCAAGAATGTTCCATTTCTACTTCATCCAATAATGTTTCATTTCTACTTCATACCTTTTAACTCACAAGAGGGATATGGATATTTGAAACCAATTTTACCCACAACCAGATGGTGTGTTGTGATGAGCACAAGTTCACAAACACTGTGGCCACAGTGCTAATATTCTGAAGTACTGCACTCAGACACCATACAAAAAATGCTTTTAAGGCGGGGATGTTTGTGGTTGATTGATTTGGTAGTTAATTGGTCAAAGGTGGAGATCACCATTGCTGTAAATTATTTTTTCATGGAATATTTTATCTTAATT
Organism: Pictodentalium vernedei; assembly: GCA_031216915.1. Lineage (NCBI taxonomy): Eukaryota > Metazoa > Mollusca > Scaphopoda > Dentaliida > Dentaliidae > Pictodentalium > Pictodentalium vernedei. The sequence continues at coordinate 181,161,041 of CM062288.1, forward strand.
AGGCCAATAACACTTGAACATCATCCTCAAGTCATTCATTGGAAATGATGTATAGATTTCGTCTGAGGATCAATGTGTTTAGAATCATAGTAACATTATTACTATTAGAAAAGTGGTAGTATTTGAGCAACAGTTTCCATGGGCATTTGAACTTTGTGTATTGCAACTTACCCTCCACAGTGAGTGCCTTGTGTATGTGTATGGTCTGTTTTATATTTGCATCTCGTGAACTGGTTTAAGTATATGCCCAGCAAATATATTGACCACTGCCAGATGAAGTGTCTCGACCATTTTTTGAAAGTGCTTGTTGTTGCGTAAATTGCATTTTTTCATCCTCTGAAAATATATCTGCACCTCACACAGATTCTTGGGAAAGACCAAGAAAACTTGCCCAAGAATCAGTATCAGGTGTAGTTATTTTTTTTTTGCAATACATGCTAAATAATCAATTACTAGTACATATTCAGATATTGGAGTTGTGAAATTAAATATAGACGAAGGTCCTCAAAAGTGCTTGAAAATTCCATGTATCATGCATCTTGAAAGTCCTGGATTCTTATGCTTTCAAGTGTGTACAGTGTGTACATACTATTATTGGCAGTGTCATTTTGATTCCAGTGCCAGATTACTGTTGATTTCCATTCTACAACATTAATGTTAAGTATTTCATATTTCTCAAGATTTCATTCTTGTTTTCTGAGACCCAAAGTGATATTTTCTTTCTCACATAATAATTTTAATGAAGAATGAGTAATTTGAATCAGTGGACCTTCTAAACAGTTGGTAGTGGGATGTATGAGCAGAAGCAATATCTTCAAATAAAGAGATTATTTTTATCCAAGATAAACAATGTTATGAAAAAACTTCTTATAGTTGATAAACAGTATTATATGCTGTTCAAAAATAATTTACCAGTTTTCAAAAACTTGATAAGTATATTGTTAGCAATTGTCTTTATTTCTTCAGGTACCAAACCAATATGGCAAACGATGTATTGGACACGGTGATGAGTATACAACCTAAAGACAGTGGAGGAGGTTCAGGGGAGACACGAGAAACAGTGGTATATAAATTAGCTGATGATATGTTGGAAAAATTGCCTGCTGACTATATACCATTTGAGGTAACAAATTTATAAGAAGATCAGGTTTTCCTAAAAATATATAAAATTAAATAATCGTATATTTAAGCAACAGAAAGAATATTTTGTTCTATATTATATGCTCATTGACTACAAGATGTATTATGTTATTTGCCTGTCCATCCATCCATCCATCCATCTGTCCATGCATGCATGCATCCATCCACCTGTACCAATATTTTGTATGTTTTGTGGTTGCTGAGCTATGTGGCTAGTACCACTATGGGGCTGGACTTGTTGTATGACTTTTTTCCATTTTGAGGCTTTGTTTTTCAATGGGCATCCATGTGTAAATAAACAAATATCGTGAGTCTAATCTTAAGATTGCCTTTTGGACAGCCCAAGCAGTCTTTAAAAATTAGAAATTTGCATAACTTAAAAACATGTTACGCAAAAAAAAAGTTTTGCATAACCTATTTATATTGGCATAACCCTTCTTCCTGTTTTGTGTGATACCATTCCCTGATGTATTTGGAGTATCTAGAGTTTCCATGAAATTCTGTAAAATTCTTGGATTTTTACCAAATGAAATTCAAAGATTATTTAGGTTATTATTATTTATTAACATAGCTTCTGTTATGCAATGATGACTTGTCACATAGATTTGATTTTTAGATATTTAATAATATTTGATACAGGCCAACGATCGCTTCCAATAACTATTCTGAATAAAAAACCCCAAATATTTTGATTAGCCTGGAAACATGTTTAACTTAATAAATTCCTGGGGTTCAGGAATAGCTAAAATACACTTTGCATCCACACTTTTTACAATGATTTTCATTTTAACTAAATGCTGAGGACATGTCAGCTTTGGAGGCCAATAATTCTTGTTCAGTGCTGACCATACAAACTTGATCATTGTGTTTTGTTGTGATAACTGCCAATGCAGAATGATTTCACCTTCAATCTTTTTGGTTTCTGGGACCCAATCTACCCCAAAGACACATATTTTTTCAGACTGGTTAGCCCCCACTGCCTAATCAAATCCTCTAAAATATTCTCCTTTTACAGAGGGAAACATCAAAATTAAAACAAGTTTAGGGTTTTAGGTGAGAAGACATGTGTGCAAGCTGAGATGATCAAATTGGTCATTACGACCTGTGGTATTTTCGAATTTACAACTTGGGGAAACCTCTCCTTAGAGTTTCTGTTTTTTCAATTATTTCAATGTAATTGGCATTTTTTTCTGAACATGCCAACATCATACTTCAGAAGACCCACCTGGTTGTGTCAGTTGAGATGTTTTATTATTCAGTTTATCGATTTAATATTCAAAGGGTTGAACAGCTGGGGTGAGTGGGAAATTGTATAATTACGTTGGTCAACTGCTAACCATTATTGAGTAGATTCTTACTACTCTTGTTTTTTAGCTCGCCTGACTTTCAGTCAGGGGAGCTATAGTGATCACTCGTCATCTGTCATCCATTGTCTGTCATCTGTGAACATGGTGTTTGCGTCTTCTCCTTCCAAACCGCTGAACCAATTTAATTGAAATTTGAGATAATAGTTTGTTATGACATCGCATTTTGATTTTGTTCAAATCAAGTTGACACACCCCTCGGTCAGGCCACGCCCAAAAAGTAAAAGTGAGCTTAAATCTTAAAAAATCTTCTCAGGAACCAGCAGTCCCAGAGACTTGATATTTGGTTTGAGGTGTAGACTCAGATTTGTTCAAGAGAGGTTCGAGGAGCTATATTTGCCTTAGTTATGAGAGGGGCAAGAATTTTCGCCCCTCCCCAAATTTATATTTTTCAAACCGAGAGGTTGATTTGAACCAAATTTGATATGAGGACTTATTGGGTCATAAGTACTTAATTTATGCCAAAAGATTTTTCCCATCACCCTATGGGAACCGCAGGAGCTAAAAATAGAAAAAATTTAAAACGCCCATTACTCCAAAACTACACAGTACTGAGAATTCTTATTTGGTGTGAAGCTTCCTTAGGACCAAAAGAATGGAATGGTCCAAAAAATTGCTATTGGTTTTATCATGGGGTACTTTTTCAGGACTTTGAAAAAGTGCAGAGTCAGCATTTTTTAACACTGTGGGTAATGGGAAAAACATTTAAGACTACCTTTCTCCCAAACCACTGCTCCAAAACCTTTCAAATTTCACATATAACATCTTTGGAAGATTGTTTCACATGTTTATTGAAATCAAATCCCTGGGTCCATATTTGGGCTCTCCATGGGAGCCCAAATGTTTAAATTAGTGCAGTATGAGAAATATTCTTTAAAAATCTTCTTCAGATCCAGCAGTCAAAATGTTTTGATATTTGGTATGCGGCATCCTTAGGGAGTGAGATTCAAGTTTGTTCAAGCCAAGTCCCTGGGTTCATATTTGGGTTCCCTGTGTGAGCCCAAATTATAACTTAGTTCAATATGAGGAAAATTCTTCAAAAATCTTCTTCACATCCACCAGTCAGAATCTTTTGATATTTGGTATACAGTATCCTTATGGAAGTGAGATGTAGTTTGTTAAAGCCAAGTCCGTGGGTTCATATTTGGGCTTCCAGTGGGAGCCCGAATTGTGCCACAATTTCTATTTTCCAAACTGAGAAGCCTATTTGAACCAAATTTGATATGAGGGCTTATTGGGTCATAAGTACCTAATTTATGCCAAAACAATTTTTCCCATTGCCCCATGGGAACCGCAGGAGCTAAAAATATAAAAAAAAACTTTTAAAATGCCCATATCTCCAAAACTACACAGCACTGAGAATTTTTATTTTGTGTGAAGCTTCCTTAGGAACTGCATAAAGGAATGGTCCAAAAATCATAGGGTACTTTTCAAGGACTTTGAACAAATGCTGAGTCATCATTTTTTAACACTGTGAGTAATGGGAAAAACATTAAAGAATCTTCGTCTCTCACATCACCTCTCCAAAGGCTTTCATATTTCACATATAACATCTTTGGAAGATTCATTCACCCGTTTGTTGAAATCAAATCCCTAGGTCCATATTTGGGCTCTCTATGGGAGCCCAAATGTTCAGATTAGTGCAATATGAGGAATATTCTTTAAAAATATTTTTCTTCAGATCCAGTAGTCAGAATCTTTTGATATTTGGTACACAGCATCCTTAGGGAGGTGAGATTCAAGTTTGTTCAAGTCAAAGTCCCTGTGTTCATATTTGGGCTCCCTGTGGGAATTCAATATGAGGAATATTCTTTAACTTCTTGCATACTGCTGGCAGATATTTCTGCCCAGGACAGGATTTTGCTTGCTTCTGATATAGGTATAATTTGGGCATATTTAATCCATTTTTCTCTCTGTAAATTGAATGGATTTTTTCACCAATTATCTCTTGAGTTAAACTTAGATGAATTTTTCATCAAATCTAGTCGTGGTTGCTTTATAGTAGCCATGCCTAGATTTGATGAAAAATGTTTTGAAAATACTCAGCGGGTTAAGAGTTAAAAATCTTTTTTTTCAGATCCACCAGTCAGAATCTTTTGATATTTGGTATAAGCTTTTCTTAGAAGGGGCAGATGCAACTTGTTCAAATCAATTCCTTGGGTTGATATTTAGGCTACCATGTCAGGTGAGCGCCCTCAGGCCCTCTGGGGCCTCTTGTTAAAGAACATTCTTACCCAGGATAAATATATCCACAGAATACTGTCTGTAATTTTCCCCCACTAACACCCGATGACTTGGCCTCCTCCATTCTCTGCCAATAAGTTGATCCAGGTGAGCATCGTAGACTAGTTTGAACCTTTGATTTTTTATGTGCTCATCTCTCTCTGACTACGATCTTACTTCATAGTCACCCATTTTTGAAACATCAGAAGTATTCTAAATTTACATAAGAACCTTTTCGAATAAGCATGTTTTCAACACTGGTGTTTCCTGCATGTTCTGGTCTTGTTGATAAGGTGTTGAAACTTTAACTGTTGGGGGATATGAGTCAATTTTCTGTCTCACTTTTACTTACTGGTACTTTTCAAAACAAAAATGAGGAATTAAATGAAAACAACAATGGTTGCTAAGTCAGTATGCACAGTGTTTATTTTATTCATTGCAATAACAAACAGAATTTTGTTGTTTCTGCTGCTGCACTAAATTTTTAGTCCATCTAGGTTGCATCCTACTGAAAAAAAAATCCATCTTAATAGCTCTCCCATAAGACATATCCATACCTGGGACAATGACAACCCTCTTGTACGCTCGTCCACATCCTTATTTTCTTTCGGACTTACTTTTCCAGGCAGGTCATAACCTACAGGTTATGATAATCCAATTAGGTGTAACTTCCCAAGATTATGATGCCAACCTTGGCCTTTCCAAACAAAAGTTTAATATGTAGATCAGTGATCAAGAATAAGATTAGAAGCCGTGACATGCAACATTCAGTGCCACAAAATGGTGTGAAAATGGCTCCACTCTTCTGCATTTTTTATCCCCCAGAAAATCTTGGGAGGTAAGTAAGCATAGCGCTGTCCATCCATTTGTCCATCCATCTGTAGATGGAGTTGGTTTCTGCTCTTTAACTAAAATTCTGCTTGGATGACTGAAACCATACTTGGCATGTGGGTTAGGCATGATGAGAGGAAGAACCTTATTTATTTTGGAATCATTGTGCCAATGGCAAGATCACAGTGACCTTGAACTTTAATTTTTATCAGTGTTGGTTTCCACTCTGTGATTAAAGTTCTGCTTGGCTGACTGAAGCCAAACTTGACATATGTGTTAGGCATGATGAGAGGAAGACCCTCATTCATTTTTGGATCATTGTGCCAAAGGTCAAATTCACAGTGACCTTGAACTTTAATTTTTCTCAGTGTTGGTTTCCACTCTGTAATTAAATTTCCTCTTGGCCAACTGAAACCCAACTTGGCATGTGGGTTAGGCATGATGAGAGGAAGAACCCTATTTATTTTGAGGTCGTTGTGCTAAAGGTGAAGGTCACAGTGACCTTGAACTTAAACATTTACCAGAGTTGGCTTCTCTAATTGAAATTTTGCTTGCTCGATCTATACTAAACTTGGCTTTATGGGTTGAGCACGATGAAAGGAAGAACCCTATTTAATTTTCAGCTCCTTATGCCAAAGGTCAAGGTCACAGTGACCTTGAAATTAAAAAATATTTTCACTTGCTGGTTTTGGCTCTCTTAATTATTAAAATTATACATTCCCAATTGAAACCCAACTTGGCATCTGGGTTGAGCATGATGAGAGGAAGAACCATAAATATTTTTAGATCATTGTGCCGAAGGTCAAGTTCACAGTGACCAATTTTTAACTTGGTGCAATAAAAAAATGGTCCCGACCAAAACCAAACTCGACATCTCTTCAAATACAAGCAGTTTTATGTGTCTTATTTGAGTAAATATTACCAACAGTGGCTGTGTTGATTTAATGCATATATTACCGAGGTTACTGTATCAGGGTGATTTTTCAGGGGGGTTGGCCACCCCCTGGCACCTACCTCTAGTTTACAAATTTGGAAATTTAAAATTATTTCATGAAAACTCCCTGTATATTTGAAACATCTTTTTATGATAAGGTCTTCTGTCTTTACGTTTCAATAAACTGAGTTCATGACATTTCTCAATCTTGTAAATAATATGCCATTGAAGAGGTAGGTAATAAAATAATTGATATTAGCAACCAGTAGCACTTGACAGTGGAGTTATTTCTTTTACCAGGATAGTTTGCTTATGAAAGTGATATATTAATACAGTTATTGCTTTCTTGAAGGCAGTGGTGCTGGAAAACAAATGTTGAACTGCTAACACACACACACACACACACACACACACACACACCACACCACACCACACCACACCACACCACACCACACCACACCACACCACACCACACACACACACACACCACACACACACCACACACACACACACACACACAGATGGTGTCTTGTCTACCATACATACCGAGGTACTCCATTGTTTGTCCTTTGTGTGGACTAACGGTTTCTACCTCGTTTAGCCGGTACAGTTCTGGGAAAACAACCGAGGTAAAGGGTTTCTTTTGTCCTTTGTACCTCGGTAAGGCAAAACACGCAAACTCTTTTGTCTACTTACCTCGTCAAGTTGGTAAGACAAACCCACACACACACACACACACACACACACACACACACACACACACACACACACACACACACACACACACACACACACACACACACACACACGCATTATTATTATAAAGTGTATTTTAAACCAACTGATTCACATCAATTGTTGCACACAAAATCATTTCATCCTCAACATACATTTAAAGGTATCATCAAATCACAACTCATTCGTTTCCACCGCAATTCAAGTGATAAGGTAAATTTCAATGAGGCTTGTTCCACTCTATTTGGCGCCCTCAGATCGAGAGGATACTCACTACGCTTTTTGCGTACCTTAAAATCTCAAACTCTGAAAAAGCTCGAAAGTCCAGCTGAAACTACTGATTTCGAACCACTGAAGATTGAACACAACAGACCGTTGCAGAATGGTAGTGGCGCGGTATTTAATTGCAAAAAGCCTCGATGTAGATTGCATACTTTTATGCCTGATCAGAAAGAGGAATTTTCCTCCGAACAAACGAAAAATCATTATCAGATCCGTAACCCCCTCCATTGTGATTCACCAAACATTATTTACCTTATCACTTGTAAGCGATGTCGGAAACAGTATGTTGGTCAAAGTCAAAATCCTTTCCGAGAACGTGCTACTAGACACAAACAGGAAAAAAACATAATGCGGATGCCCCAGTAGCACAACATTTTAACCTTCCTGGCCATTCTTTGGACGATTTCAAAATCCATCCTATTGAACAACCACCAATTAAAGACACATTAGAAGAAACGGATGAATTTAGAAAAAAACGTGAAGCTTTTTGGATCAATACGCTTCAAACCCTCTGGCCATTTGGTATGAACATATCAGAGGGCGAATGCAAAAGGAGGTCCATCATTCCTTTCACTTTAACGTACAACAGAATGAATATCGAAATAGCCAAAATGTTAAAAGATGAATTCAATTTTACCAATGCTAAATTAAATGAACCTTTGAATCTGCGACCTGTCATCACCTATAAGAAAAACAAAAGCTTGCGTAACATCCTTGTAAGGACTAAATTAGAGCCCATCAATGAATAACATCAATTTTTGTCAGTCAGTTTAACCAGTTCCTAAGCACATCACTTAGTTTAAACCAATTTTATGTACTTTTTTGTCATGTTTGAAACCAATCAGGGTTCAGTAAATGAAAACAATTTTTCGGCGGCATATTAAAAGAAAAAAACGTTTCAGTAGGAAATGTCTGTGCCAGTGTGATTTTTTAACCTCAAACACACACAGGTGAGTGCCAGAGTTCATATATGCCCCAAAACAAAATAGGTTCCAATTTCAATCATGTGTATGTATTTCCTAAATAAAATTATTATTTATTTATTTATATATTTATTTATTGATTATTTTTAATTTTTATTTATTTATTTATTTATTTATTTATTTATTTATTTAATTAATTTTTTAAATTATTATTATTTTTATTTTTATTTATTTTTATTTTTAATTTTTCATACCTTTCACACAATGTAGAGGTTCAGAAGGTAAAACGCACAATTTCTACGTGGTGTAAAATATTTTCCGTCATAAACCTCCGTCGGGGGATATTCATTCCAACTGATAACATTCGTGAGGCATCGTGATCTTTGGCGTTACTTTTTCATTCATTTGTTTAGTCTCAATATATTTTATCAAACCATTTTTTCATATTATTTTCACATACATCTGAAGCCAGTAAAGCAAACCGCTCCCGATTGGTTTTACTTAAATCAAAGCCAACCAATAGGGCTTCATGGGGTCAGTAAAGCAAACCACTAACTGACTGATTAAAATTCAATGGAAGCCAATCAATAGGGCTTCATCTAATTTGTTTGGACGACACAAACTGAGTTGTGAAAAACAAACTTGGGACATCTTAGATTGAAAAGAATTAATTAGATGAGTGACATTTGTCAGCTTGTTACCGAGTTTAATTATGTACTGAGCTGTGAAAAACACCCCCAGCCCACATATGGATATATACCATGCATGCCCACCCAAAGTTGGAATCATTTTCCTCAAAGTCTCTTTGAAAAAGCCAAACCAAGCGAAACGCGTCGAGACAGACGGATTATTTTCTACCTTTGCTGAAGACTACAACCAATCCAGGTATCTTCTCTAATAGGTAATATCTAGATTTCATTTTAATTTATTTCATTTCTTCATTTTAATTTCATTTTAAATTCATCTACCTATTCTTCAAATGGCTCAAAAAAGACAGAAGCATCCGGGAAAGAGAGTTGCCCAGTCTGGAAGAGGCCAGGAACAATCGTTCCAGGCCTATTCTAGATTGGTCAAGGCCCTTTTCCAGGTGATTCAGTGTATGCACCATATTGGGCTCCTAGAGCAGCATTTGGCCAACCGGGATTTCCCGAAACAGTTGGAGAAGAAGGTAGATGAGTTAGGTGGCTTTCTAAAGCCAGCTCTTCCCACCCCACACATTTTTTCTGTTTTTCGACAGATTAGTGTGGGATGGGCCAACCAAACGTTAAATGCTTTAGTTGAGCATTACAAGATAAATTTAAACCAGTTGAAGTCTAAGATAACTTTGGCTATGCGACTACCTCCTGGACTCGAAAAAATAGACTTCAACAGCGCTTCGGTGCGTGCCTTGATCTGGGCTCAAAAAAACTTTAAAAATAAGTTGACAGATAAGACGATTTCGGCCTATGAGTCTTACATTTCGGAACTTCGCCCAGCGTCTGGAGTAAGGAACAATACGGGAGGGAGCAAGCAAACTCCGGCCCGTGTTGTCCCTCTACCCCAACGCGAAAAGCAAAATAAGAAAAGATCAAGGCAAAGCACTTCTCCCTCTTCTTTTCCATCTACTTCTTCTTTCTCTCAGAGTAAGCGCCTCAATTTGCAAACATCTCTGGTCCATATTGTGACTGAAGATGCTCGCAAATTGAGTAACGCTGTCTCGCCTCATCTTGCTCCTCTACCTCCTACTCCTCCTCAGCCTTTCTTCTCTGGTTTTCCTAGTGCTCTCACTAGAACTCCTCCTCCTCCTTCTGTTTCTACTCCTACTTCTGTTTCCTCTCCTGCTTCTGTTTCTTCTCCCCCTTCTCCTGCCTCTAGTGTGGTTCAACCAGGTATATCGTACTCAGATAAAGTCAAATCACCGAGCTGCAACTCGGGCCGCTCATTTGATTCTAAATTCTCCCAGTTTTCGGCATAAAAGCAGAGTTAATTTTGACAAAAGGAATTGGCGCCTCCCCGATGTTTGTAAAAACATCCTTATGATTGGAAGTTCAAATTTAGGACGCATTGATCGAAATCCCCATCCGGACATCCAGGTGGAGTGTTACCCCGGTGCCAAATTCAATCATCTGCGCTCTATGTTTAAAGGGCACAGGGGCCAGTCCAGTCCCCAAAAAATATTATTAAATATTGGCGTGAATTCTCGAAACGATAATTCTGATCTCGTAGTTAAGCAGTTGCGGAATATGCTTAGCGATATCAGGGTCAAGTTTAGATCAGCAAAAATTTATTTCGCTGAACTAAACTTTTCGCAAAAACTCCCTCAGACTGAGAGGAGAACCCTGAGCATCATCAACGAAACCATTCGGAAAGTGAAGGACGTTAACGTGATACCAAAAATTGATGACGCGAAGTTTGATGTTGCTCAGGATTTAATCCATTGAACCACGAGAACCGCCAATATTATGTACGATCACTGGTTGAACCACCTAAATTTAAACTAAGTAAAGGCAAAGGTAACAGGCGCCTAACAGATGTGGGATTAGGAACTAATGTGGTTAACCTGTCTGTCATCAATGACCTAACAACCCAAGAGAAATCTCTTTTAGATCGCGGTTTAACTTTTGTACCAACACCAAAGCCTAAAACTGATAACCAAACAAATTTACCATCATACAACTGTAATTTTCTTAGGCAAATGAAATTAGCCGACCGCTTTAGAAACTCCAGCGGTCGGAAACTTCCTTTTACAGAATCATCTGGTTGGTCACCTCCAGATAGTGAAGTAGATCCCGAAATTATTGAGGCTAGCAAACGAATCATCCAAAAGGTGTTCAGCATGAACATACTCTCCGATAAAGACAATTTAACAGCTGGTGAACGGAGAGCCCTCACGAAACTTCAAAAAAATAAGAAATTAGTAATTAAACCAGCCGACAAAGATGGGTCGGTAGTTGTTCTATCTCGGGATAATTATATAAAGGAAGCCATGAGACAACTCAGCAATACTAAACATTATAAGAAAATAGATTCACTTATTTGGCCTAGTAATATCGAAAAATTCAATAAGATCTTAAAATTTCTCCTCGACAAAGGTCACATTACCAAAAAACAATTGAAATATTTAACAGCTAAGCTCAGTGCTCAAACAAGACAATTTTATATCCTACCAAAGATCCACAAGGACCGTTCTTCATGGACGGATGACTTAACTCCACCCGGGAGGCCAATTGTATCAGATTGTAATTCGGAATCTTATGCGATCTCGGAATTAATTGATTATCATCTGAAACCTATAGCAAATAGACATCCGAGCTATCTAAAAAATACACAGGATTTCCTGTCAAAAATTTCTAAATTGAAAATATCGAAAAATTCAATTCTGGCTACTTTGGATATCGACAGTATGTATACAAACATTGATATTGATAAAGGTGTTAAATCAGTTAAAAATGCATTTGAAAAATATCCGGATGCGAAACGCCCGGATGAACAAATTTTGGATCTTTTAGAGCTGAGCTTAAAAGGTAATGATTTTCAATTCAATGGAGAATATTTTCTACAAATAATGGGTTGTCCTATGGGTAAAAGATTCAGTCCTAATTTTGCAAGCATTTATGTAGCGGAATGGGAGGAAAATGCCTTAAGCAAATGTGCAAAGCATCCTCTCGTATATCTCAGGTATTTAGATGACATTTTTATTATTTGGGAACAATCAAAAGAAGATTTTGATGAATTTTTAGAAATTTTGAACAATCACGATCCAAATATTAAATTGAAAGCTACTATCAGTGAAAATTCTGTTGATTTTCTCGATGTGACCGTGTATAAAGGCAAGCAATTTCAGACGTCCGGTCATTTAGATTACAAAGTATATTTTAAACCAACTGATTCGCATCAATTGTTGCACACAAAATCATTTCATCCTCAACATACATTTAAAGGTATCATCAAATCACAGCTCATTCGTTTCCACCGCAATTCAAGTGATAAGGTAAATTTCAATGAGGCTTGTTCTACTCTATTTGGCGCCCTCAGATCGAGAGGGTACTCGCTGCGCCTTTTGCGTAGCCTGAAATCCCAAACCCTGAAAAAGCTCGAAAGTCCAGCTGAAACTACCGATTTCGAACCACTGAAGATTGAACACAACAGACCGTTGCAAAATGGTAGTAGCGCGGTATTTAATTGCAAAAAGCCTCGTTGTAGACTGCATACTTTTATGACTGATCAGAAAGAGGAATTTTCCTCCGAACAAACGAAAAATCATTATCAGATCCGTAACCCCCTCAATTGTGATTCACCAAACATTATTTACCTTATCACTTGTAAGCGATGTCGGAAACAGTATGTTGGTCAAAGTCAAAATCCTTTCCGAGAACGTGCTACTAGACACAAACAGGATATAAAACATAATGCTGATGCCCCAGTAGCACAACATTTTAACCTTCCTGGCCATTCTTTGGACGATTTCGAAATCCACCCAATTGAACAGCCACCAATTAAAGACACATTAGAAGAAATGGATGAATTTGGAAAAAAACGTGAAGCTTTTTGGATCAATACGCTTCAAACACTCTGGCCATTTGGTATGAACATATCAGAGGGCGAATGCGAAAGGAGGTCCATCATTCCTTTCACTTTAACGTACAACAGAATGAATATCGAAATAGCAAAAATGTTAAAAGATGAATTCAATTTTACCAATGCTAAATTAAGTGAACCTTTGAATCTTCGACCTGTCATCGCCTACAAGAAAAACAAAAGCTTGCGTAACATCCTTGTAAGGACTAAATTAGAGTAACATCAATTATTGCCAGTCAGTTTAACCAGTTCCTAAGCTCATCACTTAGTTTAAATCAATTTTGTGTAATTTTTTGTCATGTTTGAAACCCATCTGGGTTCAGTAAATGAAAACAATTTTTCGGCGGCATATTAAAAGAAAAAAACATTTCAGTATGAAATGTCTGTGCCAGTGCGATTTTTTAACCTCAAACACACACAGTCTTGTCTACCCTACATACCGAGGTACCCCATTGTTTGTCCTTTGTGTGGACTAACGGTTTCTACCTCGTTTTGCCGGTACAATTCTGGGAAAACAACCGAGGTAAAGGGTTTCTTTTGTCTTTTGTACCTCGGTAAGGCAAAACACGCAAACTCTTTTGTCTAGTTACCTCGTCAAGTTGGTAAGACAAACCCACACACACACACACACACACACACACACACACACACACACACACACACACACACACACACACACACACACACACACACACAGTCTTGTTTTCCCTACATACCGAGGTACCCCATTGTCTGTCCTTTGTGTGGACTAACGGTTTCAACCTCGTTTTGCCGGTACAGTTCTGGGAAAACAACCGAGGTAAAGGGTTTCTTTTGTCTTTTGTACCTCGGTAAGGCGAAACACGCAAACTCTTTTGTCTAGTTACCTCGTCAAGTTGGTAAGACAAACCCACACACACACACACACACACACACACACACACACACACACACACACACACACACACACACACACACACACACACACAAACTCTCTACTAATAGGTACTCATTGGGAGATCCATTTTCTTCTAAAATTTATGTCCCTGTTTTTTAACCTTTTGCTACCAAGTTCTTCATCATCCATCCGTCTTTCAACCTTTGTCTGTAATTTGCCATCCATACATCCATCTGTCATCACAATTTTGTTTGTCCAGAGCATAATTTATCAACTTCTTGACACACCTTAATGAAACTTACACATATATATCATTAGAAGACTGTGTGTCACATGCCACATACAACAACCAATGGCCCAGACTAGCTGGTGCTAACTCAAAAATAATCCAGGGCCAAACACAAATTTTGCCCCCCAATCCCCAAAATTTGCATGCAAAACCAAAAATTGTATGTCCTATCTGCTTCTCCATACTTTTGCGAACTGCGCATGAGCAGTATCCAGGAAGACACCGAAATTGGTGCCAACCATCATTCTTTGTTTGACCTTCCAGTCAGTAACAACAAACTGACATCTGTGCTTTTAAATCTCAATTTTAATGATGCCAGACACAAATCAATGGTAGAATTGATGTATCCAAGGACATAATTGGATGATGGAAGGGAACAACGGTGGTTGGAAACGTTCAGGGCTGTAACTTTATAATTTTTAGATAAATGATTTCATGTTTCCCAATTTCGGGACATGGGTCTGACGTCATCATTCTTGCTAATGATTTTTCCACTGTTTGTTAAGTGTTCCTTCCCTATCCTTCCCTGAAGCCCCCCCCCCCCCTCCCCCCCCCCCCCAGAAGTGTTGTGGATCTTGCATCTTACAAATCTGTTACTAACTTCGGGCCTCTTTATTCAGTGCCTGGGCTCTTGTTTCCGGTTTTTCTTCTGCCTTTACATTGACAACGTGGTATAAATATATGTAGTTTCCTATTTATTTCACGGTAGGATTGTTGTAAGATACATTTATAATATTCCGGTGGTGTAGCAAATTATTTTTGGGAATTTTGTCCACACTTAGGCTCTTTCGGGATACCTTTGGGCTCGTCTTGTTCCCTTTGGGAACTTGGGCTCCTGTCAAAATTTTTTGAAAATTTTTTTTTTTTTAAATTAATTTTTCGATTTATATTTTGAATGTATTTATTATGTATCTTTTTCATGTATTTATTGTGAAGTTGGTGGGAGTACTGTCGACTTTGTTTTGATTCATTATGAAAACTTATTGCTCAAAATGCAAGGCGAGGAAGTCTTCCTCGGATTTATATGCTTGTTGCCTTGCTTGTAGTTGATGTACTCCCACTAATTCTTGTCCAACCTGTGTCGGATGGGATGACAAATTACGGGTGTCACGGTACGTTGTTAGTGGCGAGAGACCAATGCCGGTCCTCTCGCCACAAAGTCAGTCTAGTTTCTCAGTTTCTTTTTCAGAGGAACAAGAACATGGTGAAGTTTACGTGATGCCTAGAGATAGTGTGCTACCGTCGTTGTGCCCAGATGAGCAAACAGAGCTAGCTGTCAAGGTGCTCATGAATATTAGACAGGGCAAAAAGCCACTAGCCAGCTAGCTCGACCGGTGAAGCGGTTACTCCGTCTGTGGCTACCATGATGCCGGGTGTGTCCATTGCGGTCAAGAGGAGTGGATTGGGTAGAGCGAGCACCTTAAAACATAAACATGCTCACCCAGCAATGATCGAACAGAGGAAGAAGCTGGCAAGTACCATGGGAAGCTCAGCGAGGTCGGAAAGGACTGTGAGCAAGAGAGGTCCCTCTCTTTCCCAGCAGCATCTGGGGCCAGATGTTGTGATTAGAAACCTGTGTGAGTCGGAGCATACGTCTGCACCTTCCGTCCGGGATGCTCCATACAGTTCGCAGCCAGCCTCAGCTGCAGTTATGGCTTCTACAACGTCATCTAAAAATCACACACGACTGCTCCTTAGCTACACGACTTCAGATAGCCAGCCTGCATCGCCGAGAATGGACCACTCATCGTCTGTGAAGTCGGACCATCCGGTAGCTAAGGAGACGAGGCCTCATATATCGGGACGTCCGGAAAAAAGAGCCACACACCATCCTAGGAGCAGTAGGTGGCCAAGAAACAGAAAACCGCTGCTCCTCAGGCCTCCGTTACGGACTTGCTGTTGCAGATTGCGCAGCTCATAGCAGCTCATAGCAGCTTCCCAGCAAGTGCTACAGCAGAACCTCCTAGCAGAGGTACAGGCTCTCTTATCAAAGGAAGCAATAGAGGTCGTCGAGATCAAAATTCTCTAGGATTTTAGTAACCTGTTCCTCGTACTCATTCGTCTGCGGTAACATTGGCTTACTTGGACGACATTCTTCAGAGATACTGCAACAAAACTATTCTTAAGAACAATGTTCAGAGTCTGCTTCTTTTGCTCCGACATCTCGGCTTCATCGTAAACGAGAAGAAATCGGATCTAGCTCCGTCCAAGTCATTCAATAATTTGGGGATGAGCTTCAAGACAATCTGGTTCATCCGCCGTTACCCAGTGTGAAATTAGTCAGTTGTTATGCGAGCTTTTGTCTCCACTCAGATGCATTAACAGCGATGGAATTCATGCAACTGATGGGTTGTGCAGAGCGGCTGTGGATCTTATTCTGATGGGTCACTTGCGCACACGTTCCCTCCAGATATTCTTTACTCAGAACTGGAGTGTGAAGATGCATTTGCTCGAGATCAGTATTGTTTTAACGGACCTGGTAAAACAAAGTGTCCAGATTTGGGCAGATATTCAGTGGTTAACTCAGGGAGTCCCGCTGCAGCTGGCAAATCCGGCTTTCATGATTATGACGGATGCGAGTCAAATGGGTTGGGGTGCAACCCTGAGCCCGACAGACTCAAAGTGTAAGGGTCTTTGGGACCCTCGGTTCCTAGAGATACACATAAACATCAAAGAGATGATGTCAATATGGCTTGTGCTATAACACTGGATTCACATTATAGCGGATGCTCATGTTCAGATATTGTCGGACAACTCGTCAGTAGTAGTGTATATCAGGAACCAGGGAGGCACTCATTCGATTCCGTTATGCGAACTACCAGAAAATATTCTTCTGTATGTCATGAATCATCATGTTCAACTATCGGTCTGTCATATACCGGGTCATCTAAATGTACTAGCGGACTCGCTCTTTCAGAAAGGTCGCCTGTTGCCATCAAAGTGGACACTCAACAAGCGGGTATTCAGCCAGATTTGCTACCAGTGGGATCAACCCATGATAGATTTGTTTGCGACACACCTGAACAATCAGTTGCAGACATACGTGTCGCCATGTCCAGACCATCGAGCGTATGCAGTAGACACTCTGTCAATCTCATGGGACGGAATGATAGGATATGCGTATCCTCCAACTCCGTTGATTCAGCAGATTCTGTTAAAGATCAAACAGTCTCGTTGCAAAATTCTTCTCAGGTGTCTGTTATGGGACGTTCCCGGAAGCTTCCTCCGTGAGAGGACCTTCTTTATCAGGGAAGTCACATGCACTGCATCACAACCCAGAAGGTCTCAACCTTCACATATTTGCATTGTGCGGTCCTTCTTGCTTGGCAAGCAACTTATGTCTTTCCTGTAGTAGTTTAAAATAAATGCAAAATAATGGATGATCACTCTTGCTGACAAAAGGCCCAACGTACTGCCTACAAGAATGTCACACTTCACAAGAAGGAGAAAAATGTTGCTAAAGCACTCAAGACAACAAACTCTCAAATTAGTCTTTAGGTCGGTGGATCCACATGCATATTTTTCGTAAATGTCTTTAATGTAATGCAAATTTAATAATCTTCATATGGACATCACAAAATTACAAAAACAGTTCTTTAAAGATGTTTTTGTGTACTTCTGCTTTCTACATTTTAATGGTTGTAGGAGAAGATCTCATTAATAGAAAATGGGATGTACATCCAGTTTTTCTTTCCCATAACAGTCCCTACTGAAACATCAGAAATCATTACAGCAGTGACAAAATTGTTACATAATGCAAAATCTGCTGCCAAAGCACATACTGTTAGATGTCATATTCAGTAATTATTACACATTAGTTTTAAAAAATAATGTTTTCAAATATTTTTATGCACAAAAATCAGGACTGGGCAGAGGGTCATAATTCAAGTTATTTTGTTGCAGGAAAATAGGAATTTTTTTTTTCAGAATGGGAGATGTTGAGTGGGGAAGTAATTATGCTATGCATACAATGATAATTAGTTCATTTTGAAAGTTTAATCTCCCTTTTTATCGCTCAGAAAAAATTTCTGGTGGATATGCCGTGGCACTGTCTGTCTGTCTGTCTGTCTGTCTGTCTGTCTGTCTGTCTGTCTGTCTGTCTGTCTGTCTGTCTGTCTGTCTGTCTGTCTGTCTTTCTGTCCATCTGTCTATCCATCTGTAGATAGAATTGGTTTCTGTTCTTTAACTAAAATTCATCCATCTGTAGATAGAATTGGTTTCTGTTCTTTAACTAAAATTCCACTTAGCCAACTGAAACCAAACTTGGCATGTGAGTTAGGCATGATGAGAGGAACAACCCTCTTCATTTTAGGATCATTGTGCCAAAGGGAAAGGTCACAATGACCTTGAGCTTTAATTTTTTATCAGAGTTGGTTTCCGCTCTGTAATTAAAGTTCTGCTTGACTGTCTGAAACTAAACTTGGCCTGTGGGTTAAACATGATGAGAGAAAGAACCCTATTGATTTTGGGATCATTGTGCCAAAGGTCAAAGCCACAGTGACCTTGAACTTTAATTTTTAATCAGTGTTGGTTTCCGCTCTGTAATTAAAGTTCCACTTCTCCGACTGAAACCAAATTTGGCTTGCAGATTGGGTATGATGAGAGAAAGAACCCTATATATTTTGAAGTCATTGTGCCAAAGGTCAAGGTCACAGTGACCTTGAACTTGAACATTTTCCAGAGTTGTCTTCTCTAATTGAAATTTTACTTGCCCGGTCGAAACTAAACTTGGCTTATGGGTTGAACATGATGAAAGGAAGAACCCTATTTATTTGGGGGTTATTGTGTCAAAGGTAAAGGTGACCTTGAATATATAGTTTTATCGGTCAGAGTTGGTTTCCGCTCTCTAATTAAAATGTTGTTTGCCTTATTGTAACCAAACTTGGCATGTGGATTGGGCATAATGATAGGAAGAACCCTAGGTATTTTTTAGGTCTTTGTGCCAAAGGTCAAGGTCACAGTGACCTTGAAAATAAAATTTTATCAGTTGGAGCTGGTTTCAGCTCCCTTAATTATTAAAATTATGCATTCTCAATCGAAACCTAACTTGGTATGTGGGTTGAGCATGATGAGAGGAAGAACACTACAAATTTTTAGGTCACTGTGCCAAAGTTCATACCTTAAACTTAAAATTTTATTAGTCCCAATCGAAACCAAACTTGACATGTCATAAAATATAGGTAGTCTTATCTGTATTATTTGCGTAAATAATCCCAACAGTGGCTGTGTTAATTTAGTATAATATATTACCACTGTTACTGTATCAGGGGTGATTTTTTTTTTTTTTTTGGGGGGGGGGGGGGGGGGGGGGGGGGGGATTGGCCACCCCCTGGTGGCTACCTCTAGTTGAAATAAATGGTTATAAACAGTAATGTTGTTGCTTTAGAAACCATATGGAGATGAGGTTTTGTTACAGGAGATACACATGTTATGAGAGAGACCTAACCTTGGTAGATGATAAAATCATAGCCAGAAATATTTTATGGCTATATTCTGGAATACAATGGAGCCCACTTAATTGGATATCTCTTAATTGTATATTCCTGTTAATTGAATATAATTTTCAAACACAGAACCATTTACCATACCTTCAGTACAAATTTGATCTGTTAATTGCATATGGGTTGTAGAGTAAACTCCTGTTAACTGTATATAAATTTTTGTAATATGTCGAAAAAATTACTGTGACACGCACCCAAATTCCCCTTATTTATCAACCTTTATGGCCTCACCACATCCAATACAGGCATTTATTCTATTATATCTTGTTTGACAGAGCTCTATGAGCTCTGTCAAACAAGATATAATAGAATAAATGCTCAGTTTACCTCCAGAACACAGGAAACTGACCAAATCCCTGTTAATTGTATACTCCTGTTAACTGAATAATTTTCACTGGCAAAATAGATATTCAATTAAGAGGATTCTACTGTATTAATTAACAAATAACCAGTTAGTTATGGTGTGCATTTATGAGTAAACATCAAGATTACATATGGAGATGATGAAAAGGTCATTCTATGTTTTTATTTTACTTCAGTTAATGTTTGTTTTCTAAAATATTTAAGTAAAACATACTTGTAATGCACTTTATTTTCTTTTGTTTCTGTGAACTCAAATTTCAGCCACATCATGACTCATGTGCTGAAAGTGACCTTAAACAGAGTAGGTTATAGATTTTTTCACTTAGGTGTAATGTATTGGTCATAACTAGTCTCATTTCTGTGATGAAGAGGTTTCAGAATTTGAATCATAAATGATCACCATATTAAGCCAAATAAAAAAAAAGGCATTTGGTTCTAGTTGTTCCAACTGTGGGGGTTCAGTTTGAATGAAGGATTGCCTAAGAACATTTTATGCTCCCCTGATCATTTTTTGGAGGAGCATATAGTAGCCACTTTGTCCATCCCTTTGTCCATTGGCCTGTTTGCTCGGTTTTAACTTTGCCTGGTCCATTAAAAAGTATTAAATGGACCGCTTTGTTTAATACTTCACACAGTGGTTGCTTATGATGGGTGTGTCATGACATAGATTCAATGACATGGGCTGCAAAGGTTAAGGTTAAAGACCATTCATTTATTGTTTGTTCCTGCATTCCAACTTTTGTCCCTAAAAACGTATTCCATGGACTGATTTTGTTCATAGTTTACACAGTAATTGCTCACGATGCAAGGGTGTGTGCCATGACCCTTACCCAAGGTCATAGCTCCAAGGTCAAGACCTCAGATGTGTGTTTTGTTCATCCATTCTAACTTCATCCAGTCCAAGAAAAATTATTCAATAGACCAATCTTGTTCATACTTCACACAATGATAACTTATGACTTGGGGGTGTGCCATAACCTTGACCCAAGGTCATAGCTCAATGGTCAAGGTTTCGAACTGTTCATTTTGTTTGTTCCTCCATTCTACCTTGGTCCATAAAAGTTATTTAATAGACCTTTCTTGTTCATACTTCATGCATTGATCACTTATGATTCAATGGTGTGTCATGGCCTTGACATAAGGTCAGAGATCTAAGATCAAGGTCACATCCTGCCTGTGCATGTTTGTTCATCAATTCCAACTTTGTGCGGTCCATAAAGCAAATATTCACTGGACCTATCTTGTCCATACTTCTCACAATGATTGCTCATAACCTGGGGTGTTTCAGGAACTTGCCCCAAGGTCAAGGGCACAGACCATTTGTTTGTTCACTCTTCCATCCTAACTTGTTCTTACCATAAAAAAGTATTGAATGGACCGATGATGCTCATACTTCACTCAGTTGCTTAGGACTGAATGGTGTGTCATGACCTTTACCCAAAGTCATAACGCTATGGTCAAGGTTACAAATGGTTCATCAATTGTAACTTGTACAGTTCTTAAAAATGATTCAATGGGAAGATCGTGTTCATACATTATACAATGGTTGCTCGTGACTTGATGGTGTGTCATGATCTTGACCCAAGGTCCTAACTCCATGGTCCAGGGCATAGGCCCTCCATCTGTTCTAATTTTGTCTAGTCCTTTCGTCACTCCACACAATGCTTGTTCATGACTCAGATGTGTGTCATGACCTTGGACCAATGTTATAACTTCAAGGTCACTGACTGTTTGCCAACCAAAACAAAAACATATTTTTTTTTTACTCAGTCTATTTCATTGAAATTTTGGCAACTAACTTGTTTGATTGAGTTTCTTTCCATTTTATTAAAAACTATCAAGGTCATGCCTTTTCTTTGGGGCTCATATTCGGGGAGCATCCATTAGCTCTGCTGATATTTTCTTGAGTGGGTTTTTTTTGGTCTTAACATGTTGTTTAAGCCATGAAGCTTCCTGATGCCTTTTTGGAGATGTGAACACTACTAAACTAAATTCAGCGTTGAGTATCTATTGTTACTCCAATGGTGACATCACTTTGGGGTTTGAGCTTTATGTTTCTTCACATTCATTATCCACATCCTAATATTCTGATATTACATTATAGTTCTTTTTACTCCTCTCTCACCCTTTTTTCCCATCGCTGAAGCAAATAAAAACATTTAAAATTAGGTAAAATAAATTATAAATTATCATTAATCTTAGCTATCCTCAAATATGGCATTTATTATGTAATTGGATACTGTTTGTATTATCTTTAGAACATTTTATAAACAAATCAACCTGTAGCTTTAACCAGTGTGACTGACTTGAGCATTTAGGTTTAAAATGAATAAATTACTTGGCATTTCTTTGTTCTTGTCTGCAGTGAGCTTACTTGAACTAAGTACAGTACAGAGTTATCTTTGCTTTATGAAGTTTAAAAAAAAATAATTGATACCTTCACAAATACACATCCACAGTTGTATGGCAGTGTATTAATGTCAAACAATAATTTTCATTAAGTTGTTATAAGATAGGTATGTTTCTATAACAACACATTTGAGATGTTATAATAAGGCAGCTAAGTTGTTTAAAACAAGATAGCAACAGATAGTTAGGTTGTTATAACAAGATAGGCAAGTTGTTATAGCAAGATAGCTGAGATGTTATAATAAGGCAGCTAAGTTGTTATAATACGATAGCAACAGATAGTTAAGTTGTTATAGCAAGATAGTTAAGTTATCAAAACCAGGTAGCTAAATTGTTATAACAAGATAGTAATAAAGATAGCTAAGTTGTTATACCAAGGTAGCTAAGTTCTTATAATAAGATAGCTAAGCTGTTATAACAACTTAACATGTTTACTAGCGCTCAATGTTTCAACCATGGGTAGTGTATCATGTTGTAAGAATTCCTCTTGTGGTGAACCTCGAGCAGGATCTCCTGGGGAACCTAGAGGAGATGTCGGGTTGAGTGGGCTGAGAAAGGTGCATGATATTAGGGAATGGATCAGTATACTGCATGTATACTATAGTATGCTATGGTGTGCATAGTGATGTATGTGTGCACATAGTATTGGGTATAATAGTCCGCAAACCACCACTGTCTTCATTCTTTGAAAGGTTGCTAAACCACCACATTTAGTCCCAAACATTGCCCAAGTCACCATTATCTTCAATTCCTAAGTCACCATACCACCACTACCTTCAATCCACAAGTCACTGTAGGTCCACATCAGTCTCCAAACCATTGTCTTCAGTCCCTAAAAGATCTCAATTGTCCCCAAACCACCACTGTCTTCAGTGTCTAAGTCCCCAAGCTACCACAATGTTCCACATAAGTCATCAAGTTTCTAAAGTTCACAAAGGCTCAGACGAACCCAGACGAGTACATAGGATCCACAAAAAAGTTATAATTTAGGAGGTAGGAATGATTAAGGCTATAATCAAGCAGCTACGAAGGCTGTTTTGTGGTACTGGAATACGCTCCAGAACAAGCAAATTGTAGGGAAATGGCTTAATACCACAATGGGATGCACTTTAAGGTTTTAGAGAGTCAGAAGATGTTCCCAGAGTGAAAAGAGTCCAAATAAGAATAAGTACAGATACTATGCTATACTTTACTAGTCAACCATGCATAACCCACAACATCACATGACTTAGCATTAGATACTATCTTTCAATACAATATGACCCTGACTGTTTAAAAGTGTCATTAAACCACAATAAACAAACAAATATTCTATCACTTCTCCTGAGGGAGTGAAGCAGTGCTTGTTTTCTGTGGTAAACATGCTCTCTTTACTGGTAAAATAGGGGGGGGGGCCGGTGTTAGGAAAAAATTTGCAGACACCGATGCCGATTTCTTGTTTTTGATCGGTCAGAGGACCCACCCACCCATGTAATTTTTTTTCCAGTTTTACAATTTTTTTCCGAGGTTATCTGAACCACCCACCCCCACTAAATAGATGCTTCTGCATCATCCTTCTCACCATACTGCACCATAACCTATTTTATCATACAGTATAGAGTGATTGACCTTGTACAGTAGGACAGGTCTTGAAAGAACATCTGTTTTATCAGACCAAAGTGGTCTCTTAAGGCAGATGGTCTCCCATAACAAATCAAATATAGAGTAAAGCTGGTATGTCCATATAAAACATGGTCTCCAAAGACATCGGTCTCTTAAGGCATGTTCTATTGTAATTCATTAACACTCTTGAATGTCATATCATTAACTTTTTACCTATAGTTATCTCTCCATGTGTTCAGACATGGAGTAGAAACCAACAATATATATGGTATTCGACCGAGTTCAGAGAGCTTTGTAAAATATCATACAAATTGTTGATTTTTGACTACATGCATGAACCAGCATCGACTGACATGAAGAGAGATTATTGCGGATGAGAAAGTATACTTCAGTATCGAAGTGAAGGGGTGCAGATGTAGCAAAAAAAAATCTCTATGCAGCAGTATGCTGCTCTATGTATGTGTTTTTTTAATTCTTGCAGATGACAGCAGGTAACTAAATAGAAAATGGATGAGAAGCAACTTAGCTGTAGATATTGTGCTAAGCAATTCTTTTCAGTAAATGATATTAGCAGTTCATTCAGGTTCAATGTTTAGTAGTTTTTGTGTTACATACTTCCTACAATGGCAATAGGAGTCATTGGTGTTTTCGCAATAGGTCTGGATACATCGTTGTACAGAATTGTTCCTGCAGCTGAAATCTGTAACTGTTCCTGACTTCACATAATTGTCTTTGCTCCTCATCTAAGCCAGCTGATCTCACCAGGGTGAACATATTAGAAATTTAATCAAACGGAACACCCTCAAGATAACTTATCCTTAGAGTGCAGTGTTTGATAATTGCAATTAGTGATGTATTTAACATGCATTATTCAATATGTTGTACATTGTATCACTTTAAGCCGAATCATAGCTCAGCCGCAATAACAGTTTTATAATCGTATATAACCCATGGTAGGTACCCCCTGATAACTTGAGTGTCTTTTTATTGGTTCTTGAATGATACTTCACTGATTGTGGTATACAATTTTGCCCAAAAGTGTCTGAGGAAAAAATTTGCAAGCATCGGAAAACATTTTTTTTTGTCCTCCTTGACCACCCACCCACCCCGCCATCAGTGTTTTGCAAATTATTTCCAACCCCCCCCCCCCCCCCCCTGCTTTATCTCCATATTATGGTCAGGATTAGCCATTGGGCATTGTGCAGAAATATGTGACTTTAAACACCAGTAAATAAATAAATAATTCTATCATGTATCCATACTATTTAATTGATATTGCAATTAACATGGGTAGTAGACACATCACTGTGTAAAGTACATTTTTGGGTATAAAACAATCTTCCTGAGAAACTTTGTTACATTCTTTATCTGAACAGGTTAAGGAGAGACTAAAGAAGATGGGTTTGCTACAGCCATTGAATATATTTTTGAGACAAGAAATAGACAGAATGCAAAGAGTCATTACCATTGTTAGGTCTACACTAACAGATCTCAAGTTAGCAATTGAAGGAACAATAATTATGAGTGAAGTATGTACATGTATATACTGATATTGCTGTTGAGGATAAAACTGTGTAATTCTACTAATAGAGTTGGTAACTTGAAATTAAAATAAATAGATAGTATCCTAAAGTCACTGCTTACAGACAGTCAAATATGATGCTGAATAACTACAAAGTTTCGCTTGAATCCTATATTATCACCTGCCACATAGTGAATGGGTGATATGAGAATGGGTTCCATCCATCTTTCAGTCCTTCCATATTTGTCATCATTCATTAAGAAAAATAGTTAAATGATTCATTATAAAAATTCATACATAGCTCTTTGGTGACAGTATCTCAAATGGATTGGCAAATCAGCCTTTCTAAGTCATTTCAAGAGTTGTTGGGATTCAGATTTCTTTTCCAGTTTGCCTACCTTGTCATTATTACAGTGTAAGGAAAACCATTCAATAAATCATTTTAAAATTTCATACATAAGTTTTTGGTGGCAGTATTTCAAATGGATTTGTAAATCAGCCTCACCAGATCATTTATTATTGGCCTTTGTTTTTTCCTTTCAATGTTTCTAACTTCCAACTTTTGTTCAGAAAACCACTCCAAAAATCATTTTCAAATGTTGTACACAGCTTTCCATTGACAATATCATAAGTGGGTTCACAAACCGACCTTGTGGCATTTCATCCAGAGTTATTGCCCTTCTTATATAGTCTTCACACTATAAGAAGGATCGACCAGTGAATCAATTTTGATTTTACTACACAGAATTTTGTAGATAATAGGGAGGTTATGATTTTTAAATGTGTTAAGTGTAGGGTATTAAAATTTTTCCCCAAACTTTATTTCACCTATACCTACATTCCAACACAATGTGCCTTGCTTATAACTTGTCTTCTCGAAAATACAAGTTTGAAGTTTTTTCAAAGTAAAAACCTTGGAAACAACAGAAAAACAGTCAACAGAAAAAGAGACAAGAGACTCCAAAAAAAAAGACCAAACCGGACTGATCAAGGTCATTGGTGCATGGTGCACAACCCGATGTCAATTATTCTTCTCAATAGTAGCACACTCATTGTCCATTTCCCACCAGACATGCACAAACCATTTCTCAATTTTGTAATTAGAGTATGTGTGTATTGCAGGATGGTGGGCTCAAAATGTAAATCTATTTTTGCCTGGGTGGGTTGTATTTTGTGTTGGTGCAGTAGGTATAGTAGAAATAAAATTTGGGGGAAAATTTTAGTTTCTCAAGACAATCCACCACACCAACACAATGTGCCGAGTGGACAGTAGGATGGTGGTGTACACATATAAATGTGAAACAGATAATAATAGATAACAGATTCAGGGATAACACTAATGCTACGGATGTCCTAAACACCTTGCATAAAGTCATCATTATGTGAAGAGAGGTTAACAATGATGACTTAAAAATAAAACATGAATGACATTAACACAATAATCGAATGCCCATACATGCATTAGACTATCTTCCATAAATGTAAGCTTACTCCCTTGCTAATTAAAGCGATGCCCCTCCATCTGGCCCATGTCATACTTCGGTGATTGATGGGAATCTCCAGATTAAGCATGACAAGTTCATAGCCCACAGCAGAGGCATCCTGTTTCATCAAAATCTTGTGATAGGGATCAGACTTGTTAACTCTCCCGGTTTCACCATGAGTCTCCCGGTTTGAGGTACCAACTCACGCTCTTACGGTCACATCCTATTTTCTCCCAATTTGACACTTTTCAAAATAGTTGTCCTGAAATCCATCACATTTTACTGTTTACAAATTTCTGAAATCTCGGACATGCGAGATTACAAACATTTGTGTGAATGTGTTCAGTGACGTCAGATTCAGCTGTGATCGACTCGGTTTCTACAAAATTCTGCATCTTTCAATGGCGAGTCATGCAAAGGCTAGACAGGCATCCACTCTCATTTGTGTGTGTGTCAGAGCAGGGGGGGGGGGGGAGGTCATTGTCCCTGGGGGAGGGGGGCTTGGACCAGTGATATCCATATTTGTATGCTTTTACTGACAAATACCATTAAAAGTGTTAAAATAAATTATTAAAATGAAATAAAATGCATTTGGGTTGGGGGGGGGGATGCCAGGGTGGGACTGTGGGAGGCATAACAAGGAAAATATTGATGTATTGGCCGCACGCAAAAATCTCACTGACAAGCATCCAAATCTCACTGAGAGCTCATCAAAATCTTACTGACAGTCACCTTCAGAGGTTAACAGGTCTGATAGAGATATAAACAGAAGTAATCTTTTATGCTTCGACCAGTAATAAATAGGGACATAATAACAGAACAGTGTATTCCAGAAAGGGGCAACATAGTTGCCGTAATTTATTAAATACTAGCTGGTAACTAATTTGAGTATTGTACAGTATTTGTCAGCAGAATGAATACATAATAATTATTGATAAAATAATTTGAAGTACATGTATATACACAAAGATTAACCATATCACCATTTTTACCTTACAAAGTGGGTGTAAACCGCCAAGATGCTGGCAAATGCGTGTCTAGTTAGAATCTCAAAAAGGCATGCATACAGATGGCATACACCAATGAGCCAAAAATGGCGGGGAACGCCCACAAATGTTAAGGGAGATGGTAGCAAAGTACTCCGGCAAAGAATGGAATGAATAAATGGTGCTAGTATACAAGAAAATTGTTGGTGTTATTCAGCCCCTGAGGGCAATATGCACTGGAATTCAACTGTGATACAGTAAGACCACAAAATCATGATGGGTAGTAATCTATATATCATAGAGATATATAGTACATGAAACGTGTGAAGAATGGTGTCGCTGAGGAAGAGGTATAGGTATATATCCCATAGATGATCATACGTTGGACATGACAACAGAGACTTGAAGAGCAATTTGTCTGAAGTGAATAATTCATCACAGTTGAAACCGATGCAAAGTAGCAAATTAAAAATGGGGTGTCATTGCTAACCCCTTCATATGTGGACCAATCAAAACAGTGAGAAAAGTATATTTTTACACAGTATACCAATGGCCCAGACAGAGCTGGTGCTAACTCTAGAATATCTAGGGCCAAACACAAATTTTGCCCCCTAATCCCCAAAATTTGCAAGCAAAACCGAAAATTAGAAGTCCTAACTGGTCCTCCATACATTTACCGTCTGCACATGCGCAGACATCAGGATGTGACCGTAATTGGCACCAACACCATTCTTTGTTTGGCCCTTGTCAGATAACAACAAACTGACTTTTGTGCTTTTTAAATCTCAATTAATAATGATGCCAGACACAAATCAATGGTTAAATTGGTGGATCCAAGGACACAATTGGATGAAGGAAGGAAGAAACGGTGGTTTGAAAATGTTCAGGGCTGTAATTTTATAATATTTATAAAAATTAGTTCATGTTCCCTAATTTCGAGACATGGGCCTGACGTCATCATTGTTGATAAAGATTTTTCCACTGTTGGTTAAGTATTCCTTCCCTAACCTCTCTTGATCCTCCCTGTTAAACTCCCAAGCTTTTTGGCTTATTTTTTATAAAAATTTCTTGGGAGTTTAACATGTTATACAGAAAGTTTTTTCTATATTTCCCCAGGGTTACGTCCTCACCCTTAGGGTGTTTAGGCATTTTTAGTCATGCATCATACTTCCAATGTATCATTTTTTCTTCTGTTGAAGATCTTGCCTTACATCGGATAGTTCAAAAATCTGTTACTGACTTCGGGCCGTGTTGCCTGGGGTCTCGTTTCCGGTTTTCAGTTGGACGTTTACATTAGCAATGTTTGTTATTTATGTGTACCTATTTCTGATAATGTAGGTCTGTTGTAAGATACATTATACAGTCCGGTAGTGTGGCAGTTAATTTTTGGGAGGAAAAAATTAATTTTGTCCACACTTGGGCTCTTTTGGGATACATTTGGGCACTTCATTCCCTTTGGGAACTTGGGCTCTTGTCAAAATTTTTAGAAAATTTTTTTGGTGTAAACTATTTTTCGATTTATATTTTGAATGTTTTTGTTATGTATCTTTTTTTTTGTGTTTAATGTGGAATTGGTGGGAGTACAATTGAATTTGTCTGCTTCATTATGTAAGCATATTGCTCTTTAAGCAAGACGAGGAAGTCGTTCTTATTTTCTTGTAGGTTGCCTTGCTTGTAGTCGATGTACTTCTACTAATTCTTGCTCATATGTGTCGCATGGGATGACAGACATTGCTGACAGGTGTCACTGTACATTGTTAGCGAGGAACCACTGCCAGTCCTCTCGCCCTAGGTCGCTTTAGTTTATTAGTTTATATTTACAGAGGAACAAGAACATGGTGATGTTTATGTGATGCCGTCAGATAGTGTGCTTCCGTTGTCGATTTAATTAGTCAATCAGAGCTAATCCCTGTCGCCAGCTAGCTCGACCGGTGAAGCGGTACACAGCCTGAGGGTACCGTGACGCCGAGTGTGTCTGTTGCGGTCAGGAGAATGGAAAAGGTAGAGCGAGCACTATAATATAATATCAATATAAGGCTCACCCTGTGACGACGGAAAGAACAAGCCGGCAATTTAAGCAAGAAGCTCGTCAAGATCTAAAGGACCGTGAGCAAGAGAGGGCCCCCCCCCCCCCCTCTCTCTTTTATTATAACATGTGGGGCCAGATGTTAAGGATCGGAACTTGCGTCAGTCGGAGCATACGTCCACGCCTCCCGTCCAGGACGCTCCGTTCAGTTTACAGCCGGGGTCGGCTATAATTACGGCTTCTTCAACGTCTACCAAGCACACACGACTGCACCTTGGCTATGTGACTTCTGATATCAAGCCTGCATCTTCGAGAAAGTCACTCTTCATCAGTGAAGTCACACCATACAGTAGCCAAGGAGACGAGCCCTCATTTATAGGGACGTCCGCAGAAAAGAGCCATCTCCGACACACTGTCCCAGGAACAGCCGGCGGCCATGCAACAGAAGACCGCTGCTCCTTAGGCCTCCGTAACGGACTTGCTGTCGCAGATTGCGCAGCTCATCCCAGCAAATGCAGAAGCAGATGACGGTAGTCTCAGAACTTGAGCTGTCGGAAGATGCTGGGTCGGTCCAGTCATCTGCGCATTCAGATGCCGATGACCGTGAGTATAATCTGATTCAATTGGAGGATGAAAGGGATTTGGAGGAGAATTACTCTTCCCTTTCGGAACAACAGGGTGGCGATAGCGCTTATGCATCTATACTTCCCTGAGTTTGTTCCTGAGAATCAGAATGCTGCGACAGCTCGAAAGTAGCACTATTCAATAGTTTAGACGAGACCTCATATATCAGGTCATCCTGAGAAAGTGCCGTCTCGGACATACTGTCCCAGGAGCAGCCGGCGGCCAGAAGACCGCTGCTCCTTAGGCCTCTGTTACAGTTTTGCTGATGCAGATGTGCAGCTCCTCGCAGCATCCCAGCAAGTGCAGTAGCAATCGACGGCAGTCTCAGAATCTGAGCTGTCGCATGGTGCTGGGTCGGTCCAGTCATCTGTGCGTTCAGATGCCGTTGACCATGATTTCAACTGATTCAGACGAATGATGAAGGGATATGGAGGGGATTTACCCTCCACATTCGGAACAATACAGGGTTGAGAGGATTTATTCCATCAACACTACCCTGAATGTGTTCCAACGAATCAGAATGCTGCGTCTATTTACAAGAAACCGCTAGCGTTGTTGCACGCTAAATTATCCGGAAAAAGAAAAGGAATGTCTTTTCCGGTTAAGTATAGACGGGTGTCGCAGGCTTTTTGCCTTTTAGACGACTCCACATTAAACTTTCCAGAGGAAAGAAGTAAGGCGGCTTCTTGTCATCTTCTTTTGTACTTCCACTGGTCGGAAAACAGTGAAGATGTATTGAGAGTTCCTCTGCGTTTTAATGAGTAGGCTAAGGACCTAGCTAGGGCCTTACCTTCGTCATTCGTTATTTGCTTGGTCACAATTGAGACAACATTTATTCATTCAGAGTGAATTTAGACTCACTGTATTATGCAGATCACCTTTAAGAACAGTGACTCTACATCTCTGCGGAAAGGAATTGGAGGAAGTTTGTACCTCATTTAGAGTCCTTTCCAGAACTATATATTTATCACGTATAACTCTGTCTTAACAAGTTGCTAATTTGGAGTTAAATAGACATGACAGAGCCCTTGCATCGTCATCCTTAATAGATGACAAGGTGAAAAACTCTCCTAGATTCGCTCCGGTTTCCGGACACTAAGTTTTTGACGATAAGCTTTCATTGGTTTATGAACAAGCTACAAAGAAATCATCAATACTCTGATCCTTATGTCGACGTATATTCGACACGCATTAGCAGAAAGGAGTAAGGGAAGACGTCCTAGACAGAAGGTTGCCTACAAGGACTCCTCGTGAGGGTATAGTTTACTCTCCTATAATTACTCTAGAGATCGTCATAGAGCGACTCGAATACGGGGCTTACGTCTGATCGAGACTTCTGGTCAGACTCCCCTAAACTGCTGGGTCGAGGCTCTTCGTGAATGAGACGCAGTTCCTCCTTCCGTAGGCCTCGCAGGTGCAACAGGTGTGAGTTAGGACCTCTGTTGTTTTGCAGTTGATAGATGGATATCAAGATGAGCATCAATCTAGATAACTGTTACAGAGACTAGTAGTTCAGAAGTGTGGTTTCAGAAGGCCTGCGGCTATCTTTTCGAGAGAACCACAACTAAATTAATGTTTCCGTCTAATCCTTGCATAAGAGTCTCTCCAATCGGAGGTAATTGTTCTCTTGACAATGATGTTAATAGAGGTCATCGAGAATCAAGATTCTCTGGAATTCTGTAACCACCTGTTACTCGTACCAAAGCCTAACAGCTCGTTCCGACAGATAATAGTCTGGAGCTTGTTAACAAGTTTATCAGAGCTCTAAAACTTTATTTATGGTTATCATTTAGTTGGTTAAATGAGTGTTCGAGTGATTGACTATGCTATAAGCATAGATCTAAGGATAGCTTTGGTCTGGAGATAGTGCCCTGCGCTGTCACTCGAATATTAATCTGGTAATGTCTCATAACAATCGGGTTCGTCTGCCATTATCCAGAACAAATTAGTTTTATGCGACTGATGGAGATGTGCTGAGCGGCTACGCATCTTGTTTAGATGGGTTGCTTACGCACACGCCCCCTCCAGTTATTCTTACACAGAACTGGAGTGTGACAACTCATTTGCTCAGGACTATTGTTTTAACGGATATACTAAAACAAAAAGGTCCATATTGAGGCAGATTTTCAATGGTTAACTCATTAGTTCCGCTGCAACTGCCAGATCCGGCTTTCACGATTATGACGGGTATGAGTCAGTAGTTTGGGGCACAGCCCTGAGTCCTACAGACTATAATTGCAGGGGTCTGAGACCCTCGGTTCCTGTAGAAACACATAATCATCAAGAATGATGTCAATATTGTTAGCGCTATATCAATGCATTCATGCTTGTTCAGAGTTTGTTGAACAACTCAATAGTGGTAGCGTACATCAGGAACCAGGGTGGCACCCATTCACTTTTGTTATAATACCTAACCGATAATCATTTTCATGTCTCTATCCATCATATACCGGGTCGTCTGAACGTACTAGCAGACTCGCTCCTCAGAAAGGTCGCCTGTTTCATATATATGGACGCTCAACATGCGTTTATTTGTACAGTTTTTTCACCCCATGATTCTTTAGTTTGCGACTCACCAGAGCAGTTGTTACCATCATTTGTGTCGCCATGCCCAGATTATTGGGCGCAGGCAGTAGACGCACTGCAAATTCATGGGGAGGAATAATAGGATATGCGTCTCCTATTCATTTGATTCAGTAGCTTATGTTTAAGTTTAAACAGTGAATCCTACTGGTAGAGCCTCTGTTGTCACAAGAATCTTGGATCAATATTCTCAAGTGTCGGTTATGTCACGCTCTCCAGAAGCTTTCTCCCAGAGAGGGTCTTCTTTCAGGGGATGTTTTATTCTTCACGTTCTTCTCCATCCATAGTGGCATTTGGAGTCGGCTAGACATGAGGGAACCATTTCGGTTCCTATATGTTTTAACTGACACAGGTACGATTAAATAATACGGGTGAGGGGATTTCGTTATGACTTCGAATTCCCCCCCCCTCCTGCCCCCCCTCACGTGAGAGAACCATTGTGGTTCCTATATTTTTCTGTTAACTGATACAAGTACGATTGAATAATGTGGGTGAGGAGATTTTGTTATGACTTCGAATCCCCCCCCCCCCCCACACACACACACACTCCGACACTTCCTTATGTGTTATAAGCAATTACCGGGCGAGACGTAGTTCTCTTCCCGCAAGCTTTATTATTGTAATACATGCATTTTATGCATTTATGTAGTGTTTTGTGGCGACCTCATGGGCTCATCTGCTTTTTAACTGAATTAATGCCCTATTATTTTGGTTGATTTGTTATATACAAGCGTTTATTTATAAAACATCAGAATTAAATTGCTACTCTTGAGTACCTCGCAGGCTGCATAACCAGTTAACTGGTATTCAGATGATTACATGCTAATATATATGCGATCGCGCATTATTATTATTAGGCTAATGCTTTATTGTATTCTGTGGACCTTGAAATAATAATTTATTTTTGGGGCGGTCCGTGTAGGAGCCTGTTCATCATACCTTTGTACATCTCTAGATCCAATTTTCTATTTTGTTTGGTACTCATATTACATGTGCTTTTACAATCATAGATATCGGATTATTCACGTTGGAAAGTGTTGTTACTGGAATTTATTGTACAGTGGCCGCCTATGGATCATTTAGGAAGTGTGCTTTCTCTTCAGGAATCGTTCAGTGTGGCTTGATTAGATATGTGTATGTTATATTTTATATCACCAGTTTTCGACGTATCTGTGTATATTAATATTAATTTCCAAGATCGTCGCTATAGCCGTAACTACTGAAGTAACGTTAAGCACCATTTATTAATCTTGAATTAATACCTGAGTGCATGTTCGACGATTAATTACATTGTTGTTGGGTACCGCTCTTATTGTTTCCAGAGCTCTCCCCCTTTTTTATTTTGAAGGTTTCTTCAAAAAAGGAGTGGGGGGGGGGGGAGTGTTTTTACCTATAATCTGGCTTAAAATGTATGTATCTTTGAAGGATGCTGTTTTTATCCGTATTTATATCATGCATACAGCTGAAATGTTATTGTAAGGCATATGTTGGTGGGAGATTTTCTCTTATTCTCAGATACGCCATCCTAATTTTTGGGGCTTAGTCTGGGCTAGCCTTGGAAAATTAGGAACTTGTCTTCATACTTACATTAAGGAATTACTTCACTGGGCTCCTTGTTTAGAATATGTTTCCTCTATTACTGTATAGAAAGACATACATGTAATTCCTAACTGTTCTACATCTAAGTTCCTTCATTATGGATTGCAGGATTGGAATTATTTCAGAAGTCTTAAGCTCTCCACCTATTTACGATTCAGCTATGTCTGGGCCATTGGTACACTGTGTAAAAATATGATAAATTTATACCAATTTGTATATTTTTATACTTACCAATGGCCCAGATGGGAAGGGCCCTCCCATGAGTGGGCACTCATACCTCCCCGCTGAATTATTATGTAATACTTTCTTTTACAAAGAATGGTGTTGGTGCCAATTCCGGTCACTTCCTGATGTTTGCGCATGCACAGAGGGTAAATGTATGGAGGACCAGTTAGGACTTCTAATTTTCGGTTTTGCATGCAAATTTTGGGGATTGGGGGGCAAAATTTGTGTTTGGCCCTAGATATTTTAGAGTTAGCACCAGCTATGTCTGGGCCATTGGTAAGTATAAAAATACACAAATTGGTATAAATTTATCATATTCAACAAAACAATAATATCAAATTTGACAAACTGACGGAAATTAGACACAAAATGATGTAGCTCACCAAGGAACTCAATGTATGGGAGAATGCCAGCTCCACCATGATAAATTCCCCAGACAGGCCAAGAAATTCAGTAAGGGTCATGAGCATGATTCTCCTTGTGTTTTGTATAAGTATCCTTGATTCATGTGCTAATAACACATTGTGATGTTTGTGAATTTTAGTGAATTTCAAGGCCTGTCTGGAGTGGGGTGCCATTGCCAACCCCACCATCTTCACGGTCGGTCAAACATCCTAAATAAGGCCATCACAGGTAACCAAAATACAATCTTGCTGTTTAACCCTTTACCCCAACGTAACGGCCAAAACCGGCCAGCGCTATTCACAAAAATCGCCAATTAATTTTCATTATTTTTTACCTCAAAAACATAGGTTATGATCCCTCTTTGGAATGAGCTTGCCGA
The DNA here is from genome assembly GCA_031216915.1 of Pictodentalium vernedei. Classification (NCBI taxonomy): domain Eukaryota; kingdom Metazoa; phylum Mollusca; class Scaphopoda; order Dentaliida; family Dentaliidae; genus Pictodentalium; species Pictodentalium vernedei. Next base: position 181,196,904 of record CM062288.1, read on the forward strand.
GCTCATTCCAAAGAGGGGTCATAAACCTATGTTTTTGAGATGAAAAAAAAAAAAAATAGTTATTTAAGAATTTTGTTTGCAAGTGTCATCGGCTTTTCATGTTAGGTAAAGGGATAACAGAGAAAGAAAAAATGAGGTGCCATTGCCAACCTCATATTAACAAAAGGTTATTGATAAAAAGATTTCCTGGGAATGTGAAATGCTGAGTACAATGCAGTTAAAGGAGAGAGGGAGGGCGAATGTACTTTTTAAAAGCGTCAGATTTCCACCAGCCCATCAAACATATTTGCGCATCGGAGAAGCCAAGTTCTGCAGCAAACGTATCTGCTCCAATCCTAAAACTGTGTTTCTTGTAACTATTACTGTCCAAGTGACAAAAATTGAGCACACACCTCGAAAAATTGGTCAAAAGTATTATGCGGAACACCACCACCATCGCCATGAGTAAAAAGTGGCCAGGGATCTGACCTCGCCACTGTAAAAAAATTTTTGAGCAAAGCCACAGGATAAAATGGATTAGACATTTGCTGTCTGATACTTATGAGATGCGCCTGGTTTGATGTGTTGTGTTTAAAGTGATGGAAAGTCAGCAGAATATGAGACCCTTCCATGTGTATGTCTGTATATTGGAGTAAATCTTTTCGTTGAGGGTCACTGGTAAAGCATAGTCCTTCGATGCACGCAAACACATAAAAAGTCGTGGAAAAAAAGTGCCTGATATAAAATCTGCTCTAAATAGCTGGCTGCACAAGTGGGTATGGCAGTTAATAATCGATTTAAGAATGTAAAGGTGATCGACATTCGACAGTCAATCATTGGGCGAAGTTTTTGATAGCCATATAATAGTTTCTGAATGAAAAAGGAATTTGAGGAGTCTGGTAAGTTTCTAATATTTTTATACTGTACCAATGACCCAGACATAGCTGGTGCTAACTCTTAAAATATAGGGCCAAACACAAATTTTGCCCCCCAATCCCCAAAATTTGCATCTAAAACTAAAGAAAACATGTCCTGAGAGGCCCTCCACACTTCGCCCCCACTGCGCATGCGCAGTGTCAAGGACGTTCCGAAATTGGCGCCATTTATCATTCTAAGTTTGGCCCTTCATCAGTTAACATCTGACTGATCTTTGTGCTTTTAAATCTCAGTTTAAATGATGCCAGACACATAAATATTAGTGAAATGGTGATTCTAAGGAGGATAGAAAAGGAGGAGAGGAAAAGAATGTGTGACAGAATATTATCAGGGCTGTAACTTAAAATTTTTTAATGAAATTATGTTAAGTTACCTATTTTCAAGGCAGCAGCCATTTTGTTGTCATTCTGATTATTTAGTTACACTGTTTTTACAAGTGTTTTTCCTCTCTCCCTGTCCTTTAAGTTCCCCCTTGCTATTCTCCCATGCTTTTGGCATAATTTCTGTAATTATTATTACTAAAATTTCTTGGGAGTTTAGCTGAATAACAGAATGAATTCTGTTCTTTCCCCATGTTTACGTCTTCACCTACGGGTGGTTAGGCGTTGTGTTCTGCATCTACCATCTGATGTTCTGCAGTTTCTTCCCTGGAAGTCTCTGTTTTGCATCAGATGGTGTATTTTTGGTAACTGATTTCGGGCCTGGGTGCCTGGAGTCTTATTTTAGTGTTTTTACACTCATTGTTTACATTTACAACAGCCCTCTGTGTGAGGGGGGATTTCTAAATAATAATATCTTTATGTTATTTCAATCATAACTAGATACATTATTATTGTTCGTAAGTGTTGAATAAATTGTTTAAAATATTTTTAAAATTTTTGTCCACACTTAGGCTTGGGATCCATTGGGGCTCAACGTTACTTTTCAGAAACTTGGGCTGTTCTGAAAAAATATTTTTTCAAAATATTTTGATTTCAATTATTTTTTCTATATTAATGGATCATATTATTATTATGTATTTTGATTGCCAGGGGTTAGTGCGAGTACCAGGACTTGTTTTCTTTTCACATTGAAAGGATATTGATCTATTGTTTTAAGAGGAAGTCTTCCTCTGACCTTATTATCATTCTATATGTGGTCAGTGTACTCGCATTAACTCCGGTTCTGTATCGTATGATTTCGATGACAATATGGGAAGCGTATGTCACGGTATGTTGTTGGGGATTTGGACACTCCGGTCCTTTCCCCGCAGGGTCACTCTACTTTATCAATTTCTATTTCAGACGATCAAGATTAGGGTGATGTATCTGTGATGTCTTCCAACAGTGTGCCTCCGCCGTCACATTTAATGAAGGGCTAGCGGAAAAGTGCTCATGTAATACGCCAATTGCCTAAGAGGACCCTAGTAGGTTCGACGGCCTTTGACGTCCGCTAGCTCGCCCGGTGTAGCGTCCATTCACCGAATGGTTCGGCAGCCGGGTTCGTCCGTTGCGGTCTAGAAGGAATTTTGGGGTGATGCGAGCACTATAAAATTAACTTAATGCACACCCAGTGACGGCGGATCGGAGGGAGAATGGAGGAAGCCTTTTAGTCCGGTTCATAGCTCGTTCCGGTCCTTCCGGACGGCAAGCGAGAGAGGCCCCTCTCTCGTTCAACAACATCTGGCCCCAGATGTTGTGGTACAAATGTGTCGTTAGCGGAGCATACGTCCGTCGCTCGGGACGCTCCGTTGTATAGGCAGTCCGCTGAGACTGCTAAGGCTTCCTCTTCTCGTCAGCGCACACGACCGCACCTTGGCTGCGTGACCGCCGATATATTACCAGCTTCGCCGATCAAGGATTCTTCGGCGACCAGGTCACACCATCCGGCAGCCAGGGATTCGAGACCGATGGACTCCGGACGTTCGCATAGGAAAAGTATGCGGGAGCCATCTGATGCGGAGCTGCCCTCGGCGAAGCAGCGATAGACTGCGCCTCCGCAGGTCTCGACGCCGGACATTCTTGTGCACATAGCACAGCTTATCGCAGCATCCCAGCAGCCGACAGAAACGGTGTCGGATCGAGAATTATCCGACAGCGCTGGGTCGGTAGCCGGGGACTCGAGGCCTGCAGACTCCGGACGTTCGCATAGGAAGTATGCGGGAGTCAACGTACACGGAGCTTCCAGCGGCAATGCATCGTAAGTCCGCTACTGCACAGGCCTCGGGAACGGACGTGCTTTCCTTAATAGCACAGTTTATCGCAGCATCCCAGCATCAACTGAATCTGTCGCATATATTTTATCCGACGATGCTGGGTCGGGACGCTCCGCGGAAGCGGGTACGGACGTCCGAAAGTTTCTTCCGGTCCGACGGGATACCGAAAGGGATTCGGTGGATTTCAAGCTTTCCCTTTCGGAACAACATATGCTGCGATGCCGGATAAGAAACTGATAGCGTCGGTGGACTTAGAAATTTTTGGTTCGGTTCAGGGACATCGTCCCTCAGTTCCGACATAGTCCAATAATGTCACACAAACTTTCGAATTATTGAACGACGCTATATATATTATTATTTTATGCTTGCTATCCAAGCATTTCTGGTTTCTTGTTCGAAGAGTTATGGAGATGTCTTTCAAAAGTGTGCCTCTGTCGTCATAGTTAATGAAGAGTTAGCGGCAATAAGTGCTCATGGAATATGTCTATCGCTTACGGAGTGACATTCGCTAGCTCACCCGGTGTAGCGTACATTCATCGAATGGTTCGGCTGCCGGGTTCGTCCGTTGCGGTCTAGGAAGGAGATTTGGGTGATGCGAGCACTTTAATTACTTTAGTACTCACCCAGTGACGGCAGATTGAGGACAGATCGGAGGAAGCCAACAACATAGGGGACCGCATGTTGTGGTTCAGATATTTTACATTCGGAGCATATGTCCGTTGCTCGGGACGCTCCGTTATATTGACAGTCCGAGAGACTGTCTTTAATGCTTCCTCATCCTCACAGCAGGGCACACGACCGCACATTGGCTACGTGACCTCGAGTATCCGATCAGTTTCGGCATTCAGTGATTCCACAGCGAATAGGTCGCGCCATCCGGTAGCCAAGGGACACGAGGCCTATACACTCCGTTCGCTCGCATATTGGAAGTATGCACGGGGTAACGATCTCGGAGCTTCCTGCGGCAATGCATCGTAAGACCGCTGCTCCTCAGGCCTCAGTGACGGACGTGCTATCCGAGTTAGCACAGTTGTTTCGCAGCAATTGAAGGTTTCTCGGTCGAATCAGGAATTATCCGACGGCGCTGGGTCGGTGCGGTCCGCGGTTGCATCAAGCTACGGACGACCGAACGCTTTATAGGGTCCGACAGGATGGCGAAAGGGATTCGAAAGATTTCGAGTTTTCCCTTTAGTAGTATCGGAAGATGCCTTTCATATCTTCTGGCATTTCTTCCAGTGATTATTTTTCGGACTTCATTGCTGCGATCTTGGATAAGAGACTTATAGCGTCATTGGACTCGGATTTTTCGATCGGTACAGGGACTTTGTCCCTGACTTACCGACGCAGTCCAATATTGTCATTGCAACATGTGTTTTATTTTTCGACGCTATATATTTATATATATATACAAGACGGCTACTAAGCATGATAGTTTAGTTTCTTGTCCGCGTGGCTCATTTCTGCCATTTTATCTTTTTTTACATATAGTTTATTTTGGCAGAGCAGGGCATACCGAGAGTTCATATGCGTCTAGACGGTGTGATTAAAGACTGCATATATTCTTTTTCACCGTTTATGTCTTTTCCAATTTCAATGTTGGGAACGACATTATGTATATTAGACTTAACTTAGACGCTTTATTATACGTAATCCGCCTTACTGAGGCGTTATCATTACGTCTTCAAGAAAAGATTTACGGGATATTATTCTCAATGTAATTTCTTTTGAGGGCAGTAGTTTGTTCACGTATAACTCCGCCCTTCAGTGGCTGATTGGAGTTGGTTAGACGTGAGGCAGCCCTAGCTACATCCACGCGTGGATAGTAGGTTAAGAACTCTCTCAGAGTCGCTTCGTTCTCGGAGGAGCTTCTCTTCGACGGCAACTTTCCGGCAATCCATGAATTGCTTGATTTATACATTCTCTTGTCTATCTAGTGTTACAAGAGATTCAGACTGGGGCAAACATTCGGTGGTTGACTCAGAGAGTGCCGCCGCAGTTGCCGGACCCGAGTGTGGCTGTTATGACGGTTGCCAGTCAAACAGATTGGGATATATACTGATCCCTACGGATTCGAAGTGCCAGGGTCTTTGGGTTCCGCAGTCTTTTAGCTATCAGTTAACTTCCGCGGAATAATGTTTTTTAGGCTTGCTTTATGTCATTGCATGAACATTATTCAGAAACGCATGCCCAAATTCCTGTCCTTTAATTCGACAGTAGTGGCGTATCTCCGGAACCAGGGAGGCACTCTTTCGTTTCCGTTATTCAATTTAATGGAAAGAATCCGTTTGTTGGTTATAGTACACCAAGTTCAGTTTTGGTCCGTCATATTCTGGGTCGTCTGATTGTTTTATCGCACTCCCGTTCTCTTACGGGTCGCTTGTTGCTGTCAGAATGGACTCTCAACAAACAAGTATTCAATCAGATTTGCTATCTATGGGAGCGCCCAATGATGTTTTATTTATGACACAGCTGGCTAATCAATTGCAGACGTATGTGTTGGCTTGTCCAGATCTCTGAGCTAATACTGTTAACGCTCTATTGATCTATAGGACAGAATGATAGGATACGCGTATCCTCCGGCGCTGTTGTTTTTAGCAGGTATTGCTAAGATAAACAACCACAATACATTTCTGTTGATAGCATCTCTATCTTCACAGAGATCATGAGTAATTTACTCTCTTGTCTACTGTGGATCTTAACGTGAAATCTTCCTCTATGTGAGGATCTTTTTTCACTGGGTAAATCGTGTCATCTTTATCACAACCAGCAAGGTCGCAACCTTCATGTATTCCGTTGTGTGGTCCGTATTGCATTGTAAGCACTGTACTGGACGAGCTTTGGACGCGATTTCTTATTATAGGAGATCCTCTTCTTCGCTATTCTATGCGACTAAAGTGGAGGCTCTTCCGTCGTGGTGTAGGGATCATTATGTTCATATGGTTGATCCCTCCATACTACTCATTGCTATTTTTTAGTATACTTGTTTCACAAGATCTACTGCAGCCTGTTGTTATTTAGGTTATAGGTTTATGTTACCTCATACCTATGCACTCTACGATAGTTTACAATTGAGTCTTTTGTCTCTTTATCTAAGTCAGTTAGTAACTTTTTGATAATTAGACTTAGAATCTTTAGATTAAATTCCTATACGGATTTTAACTTCAGGTTCTTATTTAGCTAAGTAATCATTTGAGCCTCTGGAAACAGTAGTTTTCAAATTCTGACCTTTAGACAGTAATTATGTTGGTTTCTCTTTTACTGTAGAGTCAGTGAGTTTCATGCACTATCGATGGATGATTTTCACTTTCATAGTTTCGGAATCAATACTTCCGTTACTATTTAGGTTGGATTGTTGCATAAGAGTTAGGCTCCTATTATCCGGAATCTATTATTTTAAGGTCCTTCCGTCTTCGTATGGGCATAGGCCTTTACTCTTTCCGGGTACAGTTTATGTATTTATAAACAGATATCTGTTTATTACAAGGGCGTAAGCTTCTTCTGTCTTTGATGTCTAGTAGAAGGACGTTACGCTCCTTTTTATTGTTAATGGATTCTATTAACTAGCGTACTGCTTATGGTATATCATTGGCTTAGCAGTTGTGCTTAAGATTTCGGCTCATGAAGTAAGAGTTCTTCTACTTCTTGGGCTTACATTAATAGTGTTCTATTATAGATTTTTGAAGGCTGCTCATTGCGCTCAGCCATCCATTCATGAATTTTATCTCAGAAATATCGAGTCCATTTCTGGAGGCCTCTATTGTTAGGTCCATTATCTACTGCTCAGAATGTCATTCACTTAACAGTTGCTACTATAGCTAGGTAGGCTGTCTGTTTCGGCAGTGTCTCCGTTCGGCTGCCCTCTTCGCTCTGGGCTATTTGACCCAGGGCAAGAAAAAGGGGGGGGGGGGGAGGGTGTTCCCTTGGGTCACCTGTTTTTACTATGAAAACAAGGGGATACCTCCTCCGGAGTTAGTAATTCTGAGCTGTTATTGGGATGGTTGTTTAGTGAGAAGTTTAAGTTTATAAAATTCATTCAAGTCTTAGTTTTTAAAGTATAGCTTTTGAATATTGCATATGTCAACGGACATGATTATGCAATTCTCACACACTTTTAGGAGTATAAGAGTCTCTATTCTCTAGACTTACTTTATTATTGGCTTACTTTAAAAATTATTAGTATAAGGATTATTGGATATTAATAGAGTACATGGATGTATGAAGCTCAATTTTTGGAAGGTGTTGTATCTTTCTAATTTATCATAAATAAGAAAGATACATGTAAGGCCTATTACTTCTTTTCCCTACAGGGGATGACTCTATTTTATTTTATTGAGCGTATTCCATTTTGCTCTATGTCCTTGGCCCTCCAGCCTTTTTACTATTCAGCTATGTCTGGGTCATTGGTACAGTATAAAAATGTTAAAAAATTTATAGTAATTTATATATTTTTTATACTTACCAATGACCCAGACGGGGATGGCCCTCCCAGGAGTTGGGAACTCTTGCCTCCCCGCTGAGTACATAGCGCTTACCAGGCACTGGTTATTAGAATGATAAATGGCGCCAATTTCGGAACGTCCTTGACACTGCGCATGCGCAGTGGGGGCGAAGTGTGGAGGGCCTCTCAGGACATGTTTTCTTTAGTTTTAGATGCAAATTTTGGGGATTGGGGGGCAAAATTTGTGTTTGGCCCTATATTTTAAGAGTTAGCACCAGCTATGTCTGGGTCATTGGTAAGTATAAAAAATATATAAATTACTATAAATTTTTTAACTTTTAGCTTAACTTGACAAAGTCAAGATAAGCTATTGCCATCACGTGCGGGGAAGTCTGTGAGTCTGTTAATCTGTTCACATTTTTCTTTAGCACAGGCTACAGGCTACACCCCGTAGTTCTTGTCCGATTGTCACAAAATTTCATATGCAGGTTTGAGATCATGTCTAGATGAGAACTTCCCCTTTTGGTCACGATCAGTCAACTGTGATGGCTGCCCGAGCCTAAAACCTGAAAACCTTTAGCACAGTCTATAGGTTGTATTTATGAGGGGATTTCATTGTAACTTGGTAGAATGACTCTATAATGTCTAGATGAGAATGTCCCCTTTTGGTCATGATCTGTCAACCATGACGGCTGCCCTAGCCCGAAACCCAAAAACTTTTAGCACAGTCTACAGGTCATATTCAATATGGAGGAATTTCATTGTAACTTGGTAGGATGACTCTGTATGATGTCTAGATGCGAACTTCCCCATTTGGCTGCGATCTGTCAACCGTGACAGCCGCCCGAGCCCAAAACCCAAAAACCTTTAGCACAGTCTACAGGTCATATTCATGGAGGGATATCATTATAACTTTGGAGGATAACTCCATATAATGTCTAGATGAGAATGTCCCCTTTTGATTGCGATTGGTCAGCTGTGATGGCTACAGGGGCCCGAAGCCCGAAAACCTTCAGCACAGTCTACAGGTCATATTTATAAAGGGATTTCATAGTAACATGGTAGGATGATTCTAGATTATGTCTAGATGAGAATGTCCCCTTTTGGTTGCGATTATTCAACCATGATGACTACCTGAGCCAAAAACACAAAAATCTGTAGCATGGACTACAGGTCGTATTTATTAAGGGATTTCCTTGTATATTGGTAGGATGACTCAGTATAATGTCTAGATGAGGACGTCCCCTTTTGGTTACGATTGATCAACCGTGATGGCTACACAGGCCTGAAGCCCAAAAACCTTTAGCACAGTCTACAGACCGTATTTATGAAGGGATTTCATTATAACTTGATAGGATGACTCATTTTGAAATAATTTAACTGTAACTTGGTAACTTTGGTTGACATACATTAACTGTGAGGGCCACATTAACCTTCCCCTCATTCCTTTAGTACAGTCTATACCTCAAATTATTTTTATTGAAAACATTGCATACAGGGAACAGAAATTAACATATTCTCAATTATCACAATTCTTGTCATATTTCATAATCCTTTCATAAACATTGAATATTGTCCTTTTCATAATCCTTTCATAAACATTGAACATTGTCATTTCATCAAACATAACACACGGTCAAGTTAAGCTACATTGTCATTGACACTTTCATGTGGTAGAAACCGACCGCTGATATGAACGATCGGACTGATGAAGTACTGTAATGCTTGTTATAAAGATCGGCAATAAATAAACACAAAGGGGAAGGTAGATGACAAGCAAGACCATTACGCTCACAAAATTCACCCAAAATGTTCCAGCTGCGCTGACAACAAACAATCATTGCTGAAGCCAAGGAATGACTCATTAGGTGGTCGATAGTTGCAGGAAGAGTTCGATGCTCAGTTCTGGAGGAATAGCTGATTGTGTTGGGTTAGCCCTGCCAGCTGTCGAAATTTTGAAACCTGCAACCAAGAAAGGAGTTTAGCTAAAATGTTATCCTTCCCAGGAACATGCACTGCTTTAATCAAAATATTAACTGTAATGTTGTGAGAACAATTCTGTGGTGCAGGATCAAAGTGAATGTCCTTCGATGATTGCTTGTTAATGATGGCAACAACAGCCTTGTTGTCAGAATGGATTAATAAGAGTTTGTTCCGAAGGGCCAAACCCCAGATTTGTAAAGCCAATACAGTGGGATACAGTTCTAATGTAGCTATGTTTAATTGTCTAGCCTGGTGCGACCATTCAGAACAAAACCATGATTTGCCAAAGTTTGTCTAGAAAGAAAGTTTTGCCATTGTAAGAGTTTAAAAAGGAAATCCATAACATAAGATCAGCCTTTACTTCCCTGGTAAGTTTCACCCGGTGGTGAGGCCTTCGTAGTCCTATGGTTAAATTAATTAACCAGCGAAGAAAAAGACAGCCTGGTAGGACAACAGAACATGCAAAATTTAGAGTACCGACAATGGACTGCAGTTCACGAGAGTTGCTTTGCTCGAGCCTAACAGTGAGTCAAGTTCTTGGCGACAATGTTGAATTTTGTCGAGTGGGAGACGTGCCTCAGATACCGAAGTATGAAGTTCGATTCCAAGGAACTGCATAACCGTGGCAGGTTGCATTGTTTTGTCATTGGCTATGGGGACCCCAAAAGCTTTGCACATTTTAAGAAAAAGGGACAAGGCCATAGAGCATGCCCGTTCATTGGGTGCCATAATTAAGAAGTCATCCAAAACATGTACCACATGCAATATGTGACATTTGTGAATTGCAGTCCATTGAAGCGCTGTGCTAAAGGATTCAAATATTTTGCATGAGGAAGAACAACCCATGGGCAAGCACCTGTCATAGTAGTATTTGTTTTTCCATTTAAAACCAAGAAGGGAATGATCCTGACTGTTAACTGGTATAATGTGAAAGGCTGATTTTATATCAGTATTTGCCATGAAGCACCCTGGACCCAACTATTTTATAATGTTGATGGCATCTTGAATCGAAGCATATTGTACTGTGGCTATTTTTGCTGGTATGCCATTATTAACTGTCTGGCCTTCTCGATATGAGAGATGATGAATTGCCCGATACTCCCCAGGACATTTTTTTGGCACCATGCCCAATGGGGAAATATGAAAGTTTTAAACCGGTGGGTCTGAAAAAGGTCCGGAAATGTGACCAGCAGAAAGTTCTTTCGCGATATGTTTATCTAGCACATGTGAGAGTTCTGCAGCAAATGTGAGATTAGGACTTTGAATGGCTGATCGGTCTAAGGTACAATGTAAGCAGAAGCCTTGAGAAAATCCATCAATTAAAACAGCTGACAAAATCTGATCAAACCTGTTAGCAAATATTTGAGTACCGGAACCCGAATTGGGGTCGTGGGAGTATCATTTGACTGAATTTTGTGAGTTGGCACGGTTACTGCTGCCTGATCTAGCCGGTGTTCTTGTCTGTCTGGCACGGAAGGGATTTCTAAAGAATTTGCCCCTCATGGGGCAGTGCAGAAAGGGATGCTCCTTGTTGCTCTGGAAACAGGTGTGTGAGAAGTTGCAATTGGTACAAGTGGACCCTTTATGGTAGTGAAAGCAAAACCCCTTGGGGCAAGCCTTCCGAGTCTGAAAGGACCCTCTGGACCCCATTTGAAACTTGCTGGTGCAGGTTGAGCTCTTTGCTGTGGTGCAGATTGTCTGTTTGCCTGAATGAAAAGCTCAACCTGGATCAGATCCCACTCAAGAAGCGGATTGGACTGTCAGAAATTCTAAATTTGCAGTCATAGAAGGCCCCATCCCCCTTATCCACAGCCAGAGACTGGATGAGGGACTGGTACTTCAATAACTGTGGTGCCCTAAGTGGAGATTTCCCTAAATATATGGCCATAAAAATTTCAAAGGCAGAAACCCATTGAATGATTGAAGTAATCTGTCGAGGAGATCATGGCACACATTGCAATGCAGGGACTTCTGCATCTGAAGCACTCAGGGTGACTGTGTACTGAGTACTGTCACATTGCAATGGAAGCAGAGCTGCAAATTCCACAAACTCCTCAGGTCAGATTTTCTTTTTAATTTGCACATTGACATGTCCATCCAAAGGCACTGAGGCTGAGACAAGTGGCTGAGCATTTAACATCCAGATGTGCTGGGCCTTAGTGGATGAGGAAGAAGCATTGGGTCATCTGCGGAATCTACATCCTGTTCATTCAGATGGAGACCATAGCGAAACTGAGGTAATGGGGAGATTTGCTCATTTGAAGTAATCTGATTTTGATTACCTGGAGTGTTAACTGCAGACTGATGTCCAAAAGCATCAGCTACTGTTCCTGGTATAGGTACTATTGGTTGTCTTGAAGGCTGTTGCACAGGAATACCAGAACCATTGTCATTGAATTGTTGGGTGCTTGTGCTGATGTTGTATTAGCAGGCCCTGATGTCTCGACACAAGCAATGGTAGCTTCCAACTGTTGTAGTAGAATATGCTGGGATTGTGGCGACAAGTCATTGGGTATCTGCAGCTGAATTATGTTAGAAGAAGTGTCCATTGAGGGGGCAGATTGCCTGCAACGTTTGGAACCCCTTTGTGAATGTGAGACAGGTTCAAGAACCTCATACAAATGTGGCATCCCATCACTCAAACCAAGACGTCTGCTGGATTTGGTAGGTGCAGGTGGCATTGGAGCGGGCGCAGGAGCATCTTGAGAAACCCTAGTGGCACCCTTCGTTTTCGCTTCACTTTAGGCATGCTAAAAAAGAAAAAGAATAATAAGAAAATGAAAATCACCTTTTGTAAGGTGTGCAATGCTTGGAATGTACCCAAAGGAAAGTCATGCAGTCTGTAGGCCCCACAAAATCAATGTACCTACTATTCATTCCCGGCTAAAGCACATCACCTATGGCAAAAATTATTGTCAAATTTAAAGATTGCTGTGCATGTCCAAAAACTTCAGTGTTAATACTGAATACATACCAAAGCAGAGATAATGAAAACCCAGATATATCATTGGGAGACCGATCATGGTAACAATATGTCTACCCCTGAGGGTGAGGAGTTAAAGACATTATCCTTCACCCTAACAATAAACCCAGGAGAATCATTGGGGGGGGGGGGAGGGGGGGAAGACCCAGCATTATCATTGGGAAGCCAGTGATCACTGGTGGGTGGTAACTAAATCAAGATAAAACCACATGTGGTATTATCCCCTGGAAATGAAGGGCTTGAAATAAATATGCACAAAAACCACCCCAAAGGTAAGACTAGTAAAGGGTATTACCCATATCACCATTGATAATCAGAAAATTGGGTAACCAGCAATATCATTGGTGACCAGAAAATGTGTAACCAAAATCGGTGGTGGTCATATAAAAATTGCAACCAGAATCATCATTGTTTACCCTAAATTGTGCAACCAGAATCATCATTGGTGAGCATGAAGTGTGTTGCCAGACTCCAAGGGGTGGATAGTTTGTTTTGTTTGTTTATGCCGTTTGTACTGTAGAAGTGAGTTCTCCCGTGCATGTATTTTTGCCATTCAGTGATATTGGCGATCTATCATAAAAATTAAAAAATGTGTACCCAGAATCATCATTGGCAATCATAATGCATAATATTAATAACCAGAATATGAGAGGTGCCAAAAATTCCTTAACCAGGATTATCGTAACTTTTGGGGTGAAAACGTGAAGGTAAAGTAAGACATGTACATTCAGCATGTCACAAATTGGACGGTTAAAAGGGGGCATGGAAAATCAATAAAATCAACAGCCAAGGGAAACTGTCATTTGGCCCCTGTTTTGAAAAGAAATTAAAGTGAAACAAATTACGGTGGGTAAATTCATTCCCAATTGCGGTGGTAAAATGCCTCATGGCTGCCTAATCCAATAATTGCTGCTAAATCCAATAATTGCAGCCAAATTCAATAATTGAAATCGAATTGTGGTCTATAAGGCCGATAAAGCCAAGAAAAATTTGGAGAAATAATCATGTTGATATGGGAAAGTGTACATATATTTGTTAAGTAAAATAGGAATTAAAACGTAATTATGAAAACCAAAGGGAACATTGAATACTGAACACAGTCATGACGTAACACATGGGGAAATTCCCAATATCACTGAATGGCAAAAATACACGCACAGGAGAACTCACTTTGACAGTACAAACGGCATAAACAAACAAATAAACTATCCACCCCTTGGAGTCTAACATACCTGACACTGAAGCACAAGCCATCGAAAAGGTGCAGGCAGTGGTCATTATCAATGCAAAACCTGACGCTGGTCAGGACAGTACGAAAAATCACAAGCAGAAACAACCACAATGTGCACCGCCATCTTAACACTATGAAACTGGTCCAGATGCATTCCTTTCGACTGGAGGAGGTGTGGAAAAGGTCGGCACTCAATGCCGACTGGGGGAATGTTCTCTGACGCACACATACAACACAAAGCAGATCAAGCATGTTCCATTTATGTGGAGTAAATACTGGGAGAGCGATACCAATCAACACCATGCAGAATGATCCGTTGCAACCTACTGAATGAAACAAAATAAATCGACAGAGAGATAAATTCTGGTGCAAACCAAAATTAACCGTTGCATGCAAGTCTATGAATAGCAGCAATAATGGCAGATTTGACGCTTATTCAAAATCTGTGCATGCCAATCGGATTGAAATACACTCCATCAGAAACCGTGTGTCTTACTGAAACGAAAGGGCCAAACATTTATTCCTCCAAAAATAAAAATTCGAATGAAAACTTTCAGATTCCTTGACAAGATTTCTTTTAAACTGTCCACCTTGCTATTAAATTCATCAATGTCATCAGGATGAGTCAAATATTTCCTGGGCCTACCTGGACCGCGAAGCAAAATCCTAAAATGATGAAGGGACTGGCAGACCATGATCTCCTGGGAGCCAACCATTTCTTCCAAATAATGCACAAAATCCCAAATTAAACAAAAAACCTTGTCAGGGTCTGAGAGGGCCAAATCATTAGCCCCAAACTGCAGGATAACAATATCCGGTCTGAAACCTGCCATTACCCGCAGTACGCTGCCACTAATCCTGTTGACCTCTAAACCAGAGATGCAAAAAAATCGGACATCCACATCTTCCACGGCAGCTTTCAATCCAAGCCCTTGGGCAATAGTGTGTGCCATTGGAGTTACGGCACCCCGACAGTCGGGTAGAATATCGGCTGCCAGATGACATTCAAACGACAAACCCAGAACAAGAATTTTAATTGGCATAGCGAGACAATAAACTGAAAACACAGTGAATAAAAGTAGACCAAACTGAATTGTTTCGTTGGAAATTAGAGACACAAAGAATATGGTAGGCTACTGAGAGAATGCGAAGAAAAGCGTCTGAATTAAACCAATACTTATCTTTTGTATTCTGGACAAAGGAATGATTGTTTCTTCCAGAAGAGGCCAGTTTCCTGTTGATGTTACTTCTGATTGGTTCAAAATATCGCGAAGTGATCTCATTTGTCTACACAGGCCTGCCAAAAACTGACCAGCAGTAATATGATCCAGATGTTGACTAGCATACATAATTAACTCATCACTGGACGAAGCATAAAGCTCATTACTTTGTAAATTGCATATGAACATTCTTAAGTTAATAATTCATGAACATGAGGTCGATACAAACATTTCATAACTAGTAGCAAATATAAACATAGTAACTGGCTTTTGTAAGACATTCAAAAACCTAGATTACTCTCCACTGCAGCAAAGCTACAAGTCAACCTATTCCGCTATGTCGTCACCCAAACGGAAAACATTCCTGGACAACGCTGAGTAAACTTGTCTTTACGTACCACATACAACATCGCTAAAGGCAAAACAGTTTAGGCTAATGCTAGATGATAAATAAATAAAAGAAAACAGAATTGTGCCTAACATCAACAATAATAGACAGCGACAATGGAACCCAGTGAGTAAAGATCTCGGGACTATTCTTGAAGGTTCCTGAGGTAAAAGTTGGAGAAGGTGGTTCTACTTCTCTACTACACTGTTTGCATGAGGTCGAAGATAGACACAGAGTTAGCTTACACCCATGAAATGGCAAGGAGCCTTACTTCTTGAACAGAGATGTTGTTGGAAAAGAAGTAAGTTGTTTGTAAGCATGGCAGACAAAGACTTGAATTCCAATGAGATATAGAGTGTGACAAGATATCTTCCTGGAACGAGGGATAAGAAGGATCTCTTCCTACCTTTCCACATGAAACTGGTAGAAGAGACAATGGTCTGTATCACACGAAGTGAACATAAAACAAGTCTCTGTCCAGATTGGTTCTGGGAGTAAAGCCTTAATACAAATAGGCTGAGTGGCTACTTTTGGTTTTCATTCTTTGCTAAAAAGGAAGTATTAGTTGTGAAAGTTGTGAAAGTCATTTTGTTACTGACACTCCTAAAAAATTCAGGTTCTATAGATATGGCGTGCAACTCACTAACACATCTTGCAGAGGTAAAAGGTACAAGAAAAGCAGTGTTTTATGTAAGGAGAGTCATATGGCATCAGCAAGTGGTTCAAAAGGAGCCATTTTGAACTCCTGAAAACGTTTTTAAACCCTTAAAAAGCTTATCTTATTTACTAAATATGTAAAGAATGACCAGACTTTGAAGCGACGTAAAAACGTCAAAAATGGCGATAAATCAAAAAAATAAAAAACAGCTATCTTCTAATATTTTGAGCTCTACAACATACTAAAATTTCATGAGTATGCAACAACATTTAAATTTTTATGACGTTGACATTAAACATGTCATCCTTTAATTCGGCCATAAGCCTTGGGAATTCCCCAGGTTGGTACCTAATATTTTTAGTTTTTTTGGTGGAGATGATGTTTTAAAAATTTGATAGTGGGAGGCCTGATGCAGGTGTTGGTATTAAAGAGTAGGAAAAATGTTATAACTGATGTTGTATTGGGTAAAGGTTGAAATCTGAAAAATACTAAAATGGCATGCTCCAGATCTCGTAGCGTGAACAAGGCTACAAAGTTTCATAGCTGTAGATGTAATAATGAGGGAGTTGTGCGTATCGCCATTTTGATGTTTAAAAGCAGAAAAGTGCTAAAACTTAAAAACGTCAAACATGGAAATAAATAAAAAAAACTAAAGAAAACAGCTGTTTATGAATTTTTCGGTCTCTACAACATACTAAGATTTCATGAGAATCAGAAGTCATTTAATTTTTCATGACATTGGCATGAATAATGTCACTGTAAATTCAGCCATAACTGTTGGGGAATTTCCCAGGTCAGTACCTAATTTGTAGATATTGTTTTTGTTGGAGATAATATATCAAAAATTTTAAAGAAGGAGCCTCGATACAGGCATTGATATTAAAAGCTGAAAGAAAAAATCTAAATTGGACACTGTTTTGGATGAATTTGGAAGTATGAAAATGTTAGAACGATTTTGAAATCTGCAATTTATTGTCAGTAAGTGTGCCAAATTTCATGACTATAACTAAAAAAGAAGAAAAAAAACAGGTTAATGATCGCTAGAAGTCACCAACTTCATTGGATGACTTAAATAGTTTAAACACTTGTAAAGCATTCAACTGATCTGATTCAGAAGTTTTGTACAGAAGTAACTTGGATAGTTTTCAGTCATGTTTGTCTGAAAAAGAACCCTAATTTTATTTAATCCTTTACCCAACATAATGGTCATATACAGCTAATACAGTTCACAAAAATCACTATTCATATTTTGTTATTTTTACAGTTGTCCAAAACAGCTTATCATCCCTTATTGGAACAAGCTCACTCTAATGAAAGCTGCTTTTTTGAGGAGAAAAAAGGTGTTTGTTTGCAAGTTTCATATCTGGCTGTGTTAGTTAATGGGTTAACTGCTCCAGTGTTGGAAGCCATTACCAGTACTCTGTTGTAAAATGTTGGTTCCATGAAAAAATCTTCTTTTTCTTCAGATATACTTCTATTCAGTCAGAAGCATAGGGTATTCTTAAAATATAATTTGCTTTGAGACATTTTATTTGAGAGAGCCTGTCATCTAGCACTCCACCTGTTGACTCCATCTTCTACAAAATCTAATGCTGCAATCACATCTTAGGATAGAATGAATGTCTAAGTATCCTATTGCCTCATTTATGGTTTGATTAGAGGTTTATGAAATATAAAGTTCTACTTTAGTGAAAATTTGAGAAGGATTTCCAGTTTCAAATAAAATTATGTGTACATCAACATAAAATATGTTGTTATTTACAAACAGTTTTTGCATCATTACTACAGTCTTTTAGTAATATAACGCATTCAGTAGCATGTTAGAAGTAGGAACTTAATTTACCTGCTGAGCCCATGCTATTGAAGTGACATTAAAAGTGTGCACCTTTTCAGAAACAGTGGGGATTATAGCTTTAACTTATTCTATTTTAGAATCTCAGAGATGCACTTGATAATATGTTTGATGCAAAAGTTCCGAATTTATGGAGAAGAGTTTCATGGGAGTCCTCTACAATAGGCTTCTGGTTTACTGAACTGCTGGAGCGTAATGACCAATTTCATTCATGGGTGTTTAGTGGACGTCCTAATGTTTTCTGGATGACTGGATTCTTTAATCCTCAAGGTATGTAAGCTGTCAAAAGCATCCTTTATTAAATAAATATGATGTACTGAATATTTACGAAAGCCTCTTTTTTCAGAAAAAAGTATGATTGGGTACATAATTGCTTAGAAATGTGCAATTTTATAATGATCTGAGACATGAAAGATTGTACATTTGCTTTTTTTCTCTTTTTTTAGATTATATTAACCTTCCAGCCTTAATATTAATTTTTTTTTTCACACTTAAAAAAGTGAAAGTTTTCAAATTTTGTAAAATCTGCATAACTTTTTTTTTTAGGATTTCTAACTGCAATGAGACAGGAAGTAACAAGAGCTCACAAAGGCTGGGCATTAGATTCAGTAGCTCTACACAATGATGTAATAAAGCAGTTTAAAGAAGATATTACAGCCGCACCAGCAGTATGTATTTTACAGTTGTAGCCCCCACATTAGCTGTCATATTATAAATTTCAAATATTTTGTCCAGTAACAGATGTACTTGAGTCAGGTTGTATGTATCTTGCTGAAGTAACACAGCATTAGAAATGGGTAAAGTCATTGGGTATTTTCTGGAGTAACACGGCAATAGTTAATGTTATATATTTAACAAATATGAATTTATGAATTCCTGTTGAGTGACAATATCTTTATCAAATTTGTGTGTAGCCCAACAGAATTATCAGTGACTTATTATCACAGTTTTTTTATAATTAAAAGTAACTGTATTGGGTTTGACATTTTTGATGACTGGGCTCCAGTTATTGTGATGATGATAAAAATAGTCTTCTATCTTTTTCCACAATTTCAGCTTCAAATAAACTTAAGTATAGAATGGGGTGAAGATTGTTTACCATCCTTTCGTGCTTATTGTTCACAAATACCAAAATCAAACCACCATTTCATTTATAATATTTCACTGCTTTTTAGTCCCCCATAGTTTCACCATGAAGGGGACTATTGGATTGCACTCTGTCCATCCGTCCATCTGTCTCCGCACACACAAATGACTACTTATGTGGCTATGAGTTAGTAAAACAGGATACTTATGTGGTTAAAGTCTGTTATGTGGCTAGCCATGTAACAGAATCTCTTATTGTGGGGGGGTGGGGGTGGTTGGAGGTGGGGGTTGGGGTTGGATAAATGTAGAGTAGGGTTAGGGCATTCCATGGTGGGGTTTAGAGATGGGGGTCAGTGAAGGGGTGTTAGAGTTATGTGGCTATGATTAGTTTAGGGTTAGGGGTGGGTAGGGTTAGGGTCAGTAAAGGGTAGGGTTAGGGTTAGCTGACCCCCCAAAAATTTTCCTAAAAAAAACTCATTTTTTTATGTTGGACATGTGTTTTAGGTTAGCCACCTAACATTTGTAAGAACGTCCATCCATCCATCCATCCATCCATCCATCCATCCATCCGTCCATCCATCTGTCCATCCATCCATCCATCCATCCATCATGTTACCACCTGTATCTCAGAGATGCTTTGGCGCTTTTGTTTCAAATTTTCAGATTTGATGGGGCATTAGGAACATTCTTCCGTCTGTCTGTCCGTCTGCACACACAAATGACTACTTATGTGGCTACGCGTTGGTAATATTTCACTGCTTTTTAGTCCCCCACAGTTTCACCATGAAGGGAACTATTGGATTGCACTCTGTCCATCCGTCCGTCCATCTCCGCACACACAAATGACTACTTATGTGGCTATGAGTTAGTAAAACAGGATACTTATGTGGTTAAAGTATGTTACGTGGCTAGCCACGTAACAGAATCTCTTATTGTGGGGGTGGGGGTGGTTGGGGGTTTGGATAAATGTAGAGTAAGGTTAGGGCATTCCAGGTTGGGGTTTAGAGGTGGGGTGGGGGTCAGTGAAGTGGTGTTAGAGTTATGTGGCTAGGATTATAGTAGGGTTAGGGGTGGGTAGGGTTAGGGTCAGTAAAGGGTAGGGTTAGGGTTAGCTGACCCCCCAAACATTTTCCCCCAAAAAACTTGTTTTATTATGTTGGACATGTGTTTTAGGTTACCCACCTAACATGTCCATAAAATAGCCACATAAGTAGCCATTTGTAAGAATGTCCATCCATCCATCCATCCATCTATCCATCCATCCATCCATCCATCCATCCATCCATCTGTCTGTCCATCTGTCCATCATGTTACCACCTGTATCTCAGAGATGCTTTGGCACTTTTGTTTCAAATTTTCAGATTTGATGGGGCATTAGGAAAAATTGATGTACGTCAATTTTTTCCGACAAAAAATTCAAGATGGCCAACTGGCAGCCATTTTTGTTGGAAATTGTGTGTAATTCATTATATGCTCAGCACTTCTGAACAACATTTCCAATTTCAATATTTTTTGGTATGGAGATCGAGCAGTATAAGATAAATAAACATCATACAGGTTTTTTTCTCGTACATAAATTATGCAAATTAGCCTTACTTAACCTTTTTTTTGGATAATATTTTTGTGCATATTATGTTGTGTACTGTTACCACCTGTATCTCAGAGATGCTTTCATGCTTTTGTTTCAAATTTTCAGATTTGATGGGGCATTAGGAAAAATTGATGCACGTCAATTTTTTCCGAAAAAAATTCAAGATGTCCGACTGGTGGCCATTTTTGTTGGAAATTGCGTGTAATTCGTTATACGCTCAGAAATTCTGAATGACATTTCCGATTTCAATAATGTTTGGTATGGCGGTCTAGCAGTCTAAGATAAATAACATATCATACAGGTTGGAAATTGCGTGTAATAAATTATGCAAATTAGCCTTACTTAACCTTTTTTTCGGGTAATATTTTTGTGCGTATTATATTGTGTACTGTTACCACCTGTATCGCAGAGATGTTTTCATGCTTTTGTTTCAAATTTTCAGATTTGAAGGGAAGGGACATAAGATAAATAACATATTATACAGGGTTTTTTTCTTGTGCATAAATTATGCAAGTTAGCCTTACTTAACTTTTTTTACAGGTATTTGGATGCTTCCAGTAAAACCACAGAAATATGGGTAATATTTGGACTAGTTTGTTGAGTTGTTCCTTTGATATCCATATTTATTTGGGTTTTATTGAGCAAACAGTATATTTCACAGTTATCCACCAACTATGGGGAACGATTGTCTGATCACTGGCGATCAGTGTTGCACTTGTTATTCTTAGTATTCAGTAAATTAGGCAAATACTGAAAATGAGGCTGGTTGAAAAATTCATAGAGTTCAATAAATAGAACAGTGGAAGGATGGCCTTTAGATTGGTCTTATTTTGGCACAAAAAGGTCCCCCCTCCCCTCCCCACACACACACACTTCCACCCCTTCTCCCATTTGACTCATTATTATCCCCCAAAGGGAAGGTATATAGTAAAAAGGTCCATCCATTTAGGGCTGTTATGCATATGATGACAGGGTTTGTACATTTTTCCACTGGGGTTAGGATCAGCATTGTGGGGTTAAATTGTTGCTCCTGTGTGTTTTATTTTCTTCCAATCTCAAACATTTGAAAAAACCCTCAATGTCACTCTCAAAAGTCTGTTCCTCCATTTGGACTCACATTTAATACCTTAAGTGGTAAGAGGTGTGGCCATACACAGGTTTCCATTGTTCAAGTGTCCAGTAATGTTTCTCAAAAGAAAAACACTTTAGGGAGCATTTATAATTAAAAAAAAGTGCTTAAAGAGTAGGTTCAAATTTAAAAAATACCCCTTAAAAGACTTAAAATGAATGCTGTTTTGGTTTTAGGTAAAAATGTTAAAAATGGTAAAGTCCAACGATCTTGAGTATTCGTCAAGTTGAGAAGTGTGCCAAATGGCAGGAGTGTAGGTGAAGGGGAGCTATCCTAAACATTGGGCCTTACGAAAAAATAAAGAAAAAAAATGTTAATCACTATGTAAGTCAATTCAACTTCGTTAAATGACTTTACAAGGCCAATGCACACTTCAGGGGAATTTTCAGCATTTTCAAGGACCTTCATCTAATTTTTTTTTATTCACCTCTGACTTTTGTAACCATACCAGTCAACAATTCATATGTGCATGTAGGTATTGAACCAATAATATTTGCACCTGGCACAGAGCCCTTGAAAGCTCTCTTGGAGAGCTTCCAAAGGATTAGTGTCAGGTGGAAGCATTTTTCAGTGGATGAAAAATGTATTTAATGACGTTTAAGGTGTTGGTGACTCAAACTGGTGAATGCAGATATGGTGCATTGGCAAATGGCACTGGCGAATGCCTTGGTGAAAGCAACTTTTGTGTATTGGTAAATGCATTTTAGGTGCTATTGGCAAATACATTGGTGAATGCCATCTGGGGATATTGTGTTAAATATTATAACAAAATGTGTCATTCCAGTCAAATTGTGTCATATGACTCTAAATCAGATATCATGGAGGGCATGGAGGGGGGGGGGGGGCAGGCATTTGTGGATATTGTGTCATATTAATATTATAACAAATGTTTCATTCAAGTCAAGTTGCGATGTATGGCTCTGTAAGTCAGATATGACGGAGGGGGGGGGGGGGGGAGGAATTCCCCAACCCCTACCTCAAAAATACTGATTAAATGTATAATGCTTTCCATATTTGTTTTGTAAATTTGAGTAAGGAGGGAGAGCTACTTGACGATAAGTTCCCTTGATGGATAAATGTAGGAAACACATTTGCCACTACACAAAAGCTGCATTCACCAAGGCATTTACCAAGCACTTTCGCAATGCTTTTGGAAACAGCATTTGCCAATGCACTATGTGTGCATTTGCCAATGCATTCGCCAATGCACTATATGTGCATTGGCCAATGCATACCGCAATTCATTTGCCAACATAAATAAATAAAAAAACAGTGGGGTTATTTATATTAGCTTCCTCCTCAGACAAGTTCTACTGAGAATGAAAATGGTTAGGCACTTATACAGTATAACACAACCACAGGTATTGTCATACTTATTCGTTAATTGTTATTAAAGGTCCATTTTTAAACTGTGTTACATTTTTTGGGGGATGTTAAAATTTATCCATCAATAACAGTTTCCAATAAATTGTTGTAAAACAAAGTTGTATTAACCAAATATCTTCTGCTTGTAGCTGAATATTCAGAAACATACATAGCATTCAAGAACATCATCTTGGCACTGACAACTGGAGAGTGCTAGATTAATTTTTGTTGTTATAATTTGTTCATATGGTTTTGCCTTGTGACAATTTATTGGTAACTGCCAAATAAATTGTGACAATGCAAATTCATGTGAACAAATATTTTCAATTCAAGAGAATAAGAAACTCAGCAAGGAATATGAAGCCTTTTAATTGAGGCAGTAGTTCATGGGTAGAACTGAAATATAAGCTTCTAGCAGTTAACATGTTAAATGAAACCCTGATTGAACTTACAAGTCAATTTTGGTATAGGCATGCAGTAGCTCATAGGTTAGAGCATCTGATCAGTTCAAAAGGTTCTAGGTTCAATCCTGACCCGCATCATCTGTGTTGTGTCCTTGGGCAAGACTCTTAATCCCAAATGCATAAAATGGGACCATGGTGGCACAGTGGGCTGAAGCATACTGCACGTCGCTGACACACGTGCTTTCAACTGATGGTAATCCTGCTTGTGTGGAGTTCATAAGTTGGAGAGTCTGACAGTTACTCTCATTTTCTTGGTGGCTCACTCTGGAGGTACTCAGGCTTCCTCTACCCTTGAAACTTTCCCAACATATGACCCTGGCTGGTAAAAGTGTCATTAAACCCCAATAAATAAATTGTGGTACACACAAAAACAATGCACATGAACTTGGCGATATATATCTAGTTTTTTGTTTCTCTTTGATTTCAGGAAGGAGTATATGTCTATGGTCTATATTTAGATGGTGCAGGTTGGGATCGGAGAAATTGCAGAGTGTGTGAGCCTCCAGCCAAGGTTTTGTTCACACCTATGCCTGTTGTACATATGTTTGCAATCAACTCGACTGCTCCCAAAGATCCACGCCTTTATCAGTGTCCTGTCTACAAGAAGCCTAGGCGCACAGACTTGACCTACATTACTTTTATTGTAATGAAAACCAACCAGAGTCCTGATCACTGGATCTTAAGAGGTGTAGCTGCACTTTGTGATATTAAATAAATAGTGAACCCTGATTACAAAAGGAAAATACATACTATTGTTATCAAATCTGTTGAGGCATATGTTTAGTTTTATGATATTGTTTTGTTCAGACTAGTTTTCATTATGTTATTGTTTATTAACTCATCTAGTACCAAAATCAATCTCTTCACCACAACAGTCTTATTAAGCTGATAATATACTGTCATCTGTCATATTGCTCGAAGTTGAGCCCTTTCCAACATTATGTCATATTACAGCATTTCCTACAAAATAAAAAGCATGCAGCACAGTTTTACTATACCCATTAACTATTCCCCAGTTTAACAGCCATATCCAGCCTGCACTATTTTCGAAGATAATCTAAATTTTAAAATCTTTTCGGTACTGCCTTCAGAGCATGGCATTATAACATGTGGTTGGAATAAGCTGGTTTGAATGAGGGGTCAGTAATCAGCTATATTTTGAAGCAAAAAGATAAAACTATTGGAGTTGTGTAAGTATCATTTTTTAGCCGTGTTTGGTAAAAGGTTAAAACTTAAAAAAGATCATTGTTATAGAACTGCTAGTTCTGCATATGCAGATATAATACAGATAAATGGGTGACACATTTCAAAAGCCATATTTGGCCAGCATAATATATGGTTGAAAGTCTTCTGACATAAGAAGTAACACAATCAAATTTTGTGAAAGAAAGAAAATATTTTGAAAAAGTGGTCAAATAAAATTTTTCAGTAAATTTTTTTTTTTTAAGGTTAGTTTGATTTCTCAATTCATGAAACTCAATATCCACAAAACTGGATTTGAAAGGTTCTGTTGAACCTCTGTCAAATAAGCACCTTTTACAAGTCTACTGGAGTAGCCTGCACATGCTTGATAAGTTTCAGAACATAAATGAAGAACAGGACTTTTGGTTGTGACTCTTACCAATTTGTAGTTTTGAATCCTGCTTTTTTTAAAATATTGAAAATTTCCCTCAGCTTCACTTAATTATTGTATTGTAAAGTGTTTGTGGATTATTCTGTGGGGGACTGCATGATATTCTGGTATGCAGTGGAGCCCACTTTATTGGATATTAGTTAATAAAATGACTGTTGATTGCATATAACTTTAAAACACCAAACTCTTTACAGTGCTTTCAGTACAGATTCAACCTATTATTTGCATATTGGTTATAGAGCAGATCATTGTTAATTGAGTTGAAAATATTGTAGTCTATCCCAAAACTATTCTGACATGCCCGGAGTTTCCTATCTTTACAGCCGTTATTGGCCTCAAGACTTCCAATGCAGGCTTTCAATCTCTTATATCTTGTTTAGCAAAGCCCTGTGAGCTCTGTAATGCTGGATATACAGTTTATCTGCAAAATGTAACCAAATGACCATACTCTGGTTAATTGAATATTTGTGTTAATATTTTTCTACTGGTGACCTGGCTATTAGGGTTTCACCGTAGAATCAAAGTTTGGCAAGTTTTAACACTACACTTCTTATATTCACACTTCTGTTTCTTCCCCATTTCCTCACAACATACTCTGCCAGAAAATGTGTGACCTGCTGCAACTAATATGGAGCCATTAATATTTTTTCTCATTGAAATTGACCCTGACATAATACTTAAACAGGGACAGGGTGCATTTTTGGTTGCATATCTTTGACAAGAAATTCAAATATCTTCATTGAACTGAAGATATCCATTTATGTTATACACTATTTGAATAAGATCAGAGAGCCATTTCAAACGGTCTTACAACCAACAGAATAATTGTCTTTACCAAAGATAAATTCACACCAAGTTTTTTAAATAATTTTAAATAGGTCACACCACTAAAACTGTTAAGTCAGTAATGATAAACCCATGAATCAAAAGATTGAGAATAAGTATTATACCATGATTGCTATGCATACTCAACTTTACGCAATGAAATGCAAACATTTGAAAATGTGCTAGATACACCACTCATTGAATCTAGATTACAGGTAAGAAGTATCTGATTGGGCATCATGTTTCTGAATAATGTTGTGACATGAATGAAATGCTTCAACACGAAACAAGCAAGAATGTTATCAGACTGCTAAACTCCATGGGAACCCCAGGAAGTAAAGCAGTATCTGTTTACTGTGGTAAACAAGTTGTGTTTTACTGGTAAAGTAGGACTCATTCACCAATGGTTGAGGTAGAAATCATCCAAAATGGGCAACATGGGTATAAACAATTGACTAAACATGACTTTATCTCCATATTGTGGGCATGATTAGCTATTGTGTAGAAATATGTGTGACCTTAAACACCAATAAATAAATAAATAAAAAGTAAATATCAGACTGCCAGATTTGATAGTATACTTTAAAAATATCAACTTCATTCACTTAATTCAAGTTTTATCATAGTATAAATACAGAATACAGAACACTACTTGGGTAAAGTATGGGGGGACAGGAATCATTGACCCTTTGTGGAGTTATTCCTGTATTTAAATGGAAATACAAGAAAAAACTCCACCTCAGATTGCTGATTCCAATCCCCCAAACTCCATCCTCGTTATTTGAATTAATTGGTAGTGGCAAAGCTAATGAAGCCAGAGGTGCACTGCCACTACCAACAGGAAATTTAAAGTCTTGACAGATTTTTCTTTTTTACACGATAGTCCATTCATGCTCAACTGCTTCTCACTTGGCCTTTAGAATCAAGGGGATTTTGCTTTTTAGACACCCATTTTTGAAAAACGGGGAAGAAGAGGACCACATCTTTCACAGTAATTTGTAATGCAAAGTATCACCACATGCTCTCCTACCCACCAAAAAGAGCTATCTATAAATCTTGTATGCTACTACTGCCCATGTCGGACTGTATTTACAGAATCTTCACTTTTCAATTGGTGAATGTCTAACATTTATTCTACCCCCACAAAACGAAGTTTAGGGAGTATATAGAACTCAACTTTAGTACTCAACTTGTCCGTTGGTCTGTCGTCCTCGTTGGCCCGTTGCACATGTAAACTTGTGGAGCGAACTACTTCCTCAGTTTTAGTCGCATTTTCATGAAACTTCAGAAAAATGATCAACATAATTTTTTTTCCAGATCAGATTCAAGGTGGCCGACTGGTGGCCATATAGAATTTTGCAAAATACTTGTGGAGCGACTACTTCTACAGTTTTTGCTGTATTTTCATGAAACTCAATATAAATTGATCGACATGATGAGGAGCAGTGCGTGAAATAATGTTGCAAAATACTTGTGGAGCGAACTACTTCCACAGTTTTAGACACATTTTCATGAAACTTCACCAAAATGATCAACATGATGAGGAGCAGTGCATGACATAATCTTTTTCCCGATCAGATTCAGGATGGCCAACTGGTGGCCATATTGGATTTTTTTTTACCTAGAAAAATTGAATGACCCTTTTCAGTCACCCACACTAGGTGGTATGCCATGGTGGAGGTATACCGGGCGACAGACCATCTCTAGTTGTGAGTTTCTTTTGACATAAGAATGTCACAAGGGGTAAAACATAATAATATAGTTAGGGTAAAGCATTGAGCACCATCCCATCTGTCAAAAGAAATGATAGTGATTCATTTAACTTAACCATGATTGTTGAATGTAATTATTGCATGCCAAAGAACTTACCATCATATTTTTAATACAAGTTACACCCATTAATTGCAAAATGAAGAAAATGACCAAATAGTCCACTGTGCAAAAGAGCAATTAATTGAATATTATGATGGATTTTAAATTTGCATTCTTTTCTATAAGTAACATATGCCAAAAACTGCAATTTTTTTAAAAATAATATAAATATTTAATAAACTCACTTTCAGTGATCAGTTTTTCTAGGCACTTATTCTCATTGTTGTGAGGTCCAACCTCTACAAAATCACTGTCTCAACAGATCTGTATTTGTATGGTATATATGAGCTGAGACCTAGACATTTTATATATTGTACCAAGAGGAAAGTGTGAAAGTTTTGAAAATATGTCAATGAAGCTGATGTAAAAAAAAAAATTCCATTGTGATGTGGGGAACCAGTTTCATCTCTTAAGTATGGTAGGGGAGTGTGGTGGCTCAGTAGGTAGAGATGCAGGCTGCAAGCCGAGAGGTCCTTGGTTCGAATCCCACCTGTGGCAACCACGTTGGGTCCTTGGGCAAGACACTTAATCCCAATTGCTCACATGGGGGCATGGTGGCATTGTGTACTAAGGCATAATGCACGTTGATGGTGCACTTGTCTTCAACGAATGCTAACCCTGCATGTGTGGAGTTAGTATGTTGGGGAGTCTGACAGTTGCTCACCATTGCTTGGTGGTTCTCTCCAGGTACTCCGGCTTCCTCCACCTGTAAAACTATCTGACACGAGGTGACCCTGACTGTTGAAAATGCCATTAAACCCAGTAAATAAATAACTTAAGTATGGTAAGACATTTCAGGCATGTTTGCTAAGAGAGTTTTTTGGCTCAGTCCAACTACCACTGTGTTTAAAACTAGAGAATCCCAGGGATACTCAAATAGAATCCTACGAGATGTGATCCTAATAAACTTGGTTTGACAAATAGTGTGATTCGTGTATGCCCATCAATTGCATTTCGATTGCCCTAGTTGCATACAAATAGAAATGTTGCAAATATTGTAATAATTTAGCTCACCAGAGAAAAGTCCTATGAACTGTACCTACCACTTTTGTTTCCAGTGTGATCATTACAATTTACATCATACCCAGTCAAGTGGAATGTTGTCTGAAAACAATTACTGAGGCTTCTCAACAATGGAGAGACAATCATCCATGACATTTACTAGGCTTGCTTTTAAACTACATCAGTTTTTCCCAGGTATCTAGGACAAACACACTTCATAGAACATCTCTGACTGGTGTGGCCTACCATACTTTTTGAAAAAAACTCCCAGTAATTAGCATGATCAATATGGTTGGTGTTTGTTTACACCAGCCTCATTAGTATATTTGCAGAAATTTTACTCACATTTCTTTCATGACACAATATATCAAAATTCCAGGTATCAGTCCATATTTACTAGAAAAAGACAGATCTGTTAGTATAGTTTTTGTAAAGGCTGGATTGCACAAGAATGAGAATAACTGCCTCATAAAAAATGCTTTTTAAAAGTGAGATTATCAAATATTTAAATTATAAAATATTTTTAGAAAGTCTCAGTGTAACTTATATATGGTACAGAATGAGTGCATCCTAAACTTGGAATAAAAGGAAATTACACATGACGATTTTCTCCAAATTGTCTCTCTTTATTTTCATCTTAACTAAGAATAAAAGTGTAATGGTTTGGAAATTTATTGTTGTAACCATGAAACATTTTTTGGCTTTGCAGTGCATTTTGACCTTTAAACCAACATATTTTGCTTAACAATACTTTTTGAGTTCTGTCAAACAAGATAAAATGGATCGAATACACATTCTATTTCCAATCTATATAGAAATGATGTAAAAAATGATGATGGTTCAAAAGACATTTCCTTTAGCTGCATCCTGTTCACTGAAGTTTGTATTCCATTATTCCATTAACATGACTCTACGGCACTATAATTTAAGACAGTTTCAATCAGTTCTATACTTCACATAAGGCAGAACAGTTTCTGGTGCATTGCAGTTAAGAAACACATATAGTAACTTCTGTATCACAGTTTGGATAAATACTAAAATGAATTTTGATAAATGAAAGAACAGCTGTAAAACGTGCATGCCATGCATGCATTTTTTTAACCAGTTTGCCACTAACATGCAAAAGTTAGATCAAGTAAATATGTTTTTTTTTTTTCCATCAGTGCCAGTTTGACAGACTATATGCCCTAAGCATCAGAAGGGCGTGCAGTGGCTCAGTTGGTAGAGATGCAGGCTGCAAGCCGAGAGGTCCTCGGTTTGAATCTCACCTGTGGCAACTGCGTTGTGTCCTTGGGCAAGACACTTCACCCCTATTGCCCATGTGGAGGCATGGTGACGTTGTGTACTAAGGTGTACTACACGTCGATGGTGCACTTGTCTTCAACCAATGCTAACCCTGCTTGTGTGGAGTTAGTATGTTGGGGAGTTGGCATTTGCTTGCCATTGCTTGGTGGTTCTCTCCAGGTACTCCGGCTTCCTCCAACCGTAAAACTGTCATGGTCATGATTAGCCATTGTGCAGAAATATGTGACCTAACACACTAATAAATAAATATAAATAATAAGCATCAGAAGTTTGAAAAAGGAATTTTCTGACAAACGCAGGTTTCTGATCAAATATCTACAAAACTGTCTTGGTAAACAAAATAGTGAAATGTACAATGACTGCAGCCTTGAAGGCATTCAGTTTACTGATCTAGTGGATTTTATATTATGTTGGATAAATTGGGAACAATAGTGGATTCTTTTTAGACTTCAAAGACATGGAGAGTTTTACACAGTTTTTGTTCCATGATTTTTAGTTAAGTATTGGCTGACAAACAAGCAGAGATCTATTATATAATGTGATTGCTAACCACTGCTGAGCACAGAGTGTACAGTAAGGAAGCATTTGTGATTCATATAATATGCTGGCTAAATGAAGCTGCTGGTGTTGGATTTATTACTCTTGAAGGCCTGGGCAGTTTCTGATGCACCATAAACAGTTATTCTGTGGTTTTGCATTGGTTTTTAATCAAGTCAATCCTGCCTACATAGGCAGCTAAAACCTGACTGAAAACCACTGTTAGCATACATAGAATGGAACTTGCAAGTTTACACAAAAGCATCATTTTGTTGCACCTATTGCACCTATTCTAACGGTAGTAAAATTTATAGAGTGGAAGTTTGGATGTAATGTTATATCTTATTTATTTCATTGTTTTTCATTTATTTACATATGTTATAATTAAAAATGTTTAATGGTACTGAAAACCTATTTCATTAAAATAAAGAAATTACTTGCAAAGAATATGTTTTGTCCTTGCATTTTTATCTTGATGTTATGAAAGGAACCACAGGAAGTGAAGCAGCGCTTGATTTCTGCAGTAAGCAAGTTTGCTTTTACTGGTATGATAGGAACTGGTAACTAATTCCTGGGATGTAAGTCCATTAAAATGGCGACTTAGGTTTAAATGATTGTCTGAACTTTACTTTACACTTGTGTTGCAGTCAAAGCCTAGTCATAGTGAAAACACAACAGATTTTCCTTGCCTCTGTGAAAGTCCTTGAATTCTGAAATCCCTTGCCAAAGACCCGAAATGTCCCTGAATGTAGAAAACATCATTGAAACCCTAGAAGGAAGGTATCAAGTGATCAGAGTTAATTCTGTCAATATTCAGCTCGCCACATTACCTGAAGGATGTATCATTTAGGCATTATACTGTTGATACAATTGTGATACAACATTAATACTGGCAATATTGAAATATTGGCAGTATTTCTAGCTCTTAGCCCTTTACCCAACATAATGGCCAAAACTGTCCAATCCTTATCACAGAAAAAATAGTATTCGGATTTTATGTTTACATTTTTGCCTCAAAAACATATCTTATGACCCCTCACTGGAACAAGCTTTTCAATGAGAGGCTGGGATGAAAACATTAAAATATTCAAGACTTATTTTTTAAAGTGTCCTCTGCTATTCGTGTTCATTGAAGGGTTAATGGAGAAACCCCTAATTTTTTACCAAACACATCCTTGAAAATTCTTCAATTTACTATCCCTAGCCCCTTGAAAACTTGTGAAAATACCCTGGTAAGGTCCCCAAAACATCTTGTATTTTACTCTTTCAAGTTCTAGAACCTTGCATAAACATTCCCTGACGTATCATGCATGATATCAAAAGTTTCCCAGAGTGGAGCCGTGCTTGTTTACTGCAGTAAACAAGTTCTGCTTTACTGGTAAAATAAAACCCAGCACCAACGCCAGAGGTGGAAGTCTTCTAAAGTGTGCAGCATAGGTATAAATGATCAGCTAATCTTGACTTCATCCCTATTTTGAGATAGCCAAAGATGCTAAAATTGACTTCAAATACAATCCAACTTAAGCCAAATAAATGAAAAAAAATAGAGACCTGTATGGCTCCCCGTAGATGATGTCTGCGCATGCACACAGATCCAGGAAGTACCTTCATTCCCGCCAATAACCATTCCTTGGTTTGGCCTTCCTGTAAACGGTGCAATGTTTGTCTCTCTCAAAAATGAAAAAAAAAATTGATAGCTTCAAATGTAAGATCAACAGGATTGGACTTCTAAATGAACGTCTATGAAGGTATGTGGAAGGATGCAGACAGGAAAGCTTTCATCAAAATATTTAGTTTGAAAAGTTTAGAATCCTGTTGCCCTTCTTTTAGGCCTTTCCCAGAGTATAACCCTTCCTTTATTTCAAACTATGTGTGCTAAATGATATCCTTCTCTGTTTCTGTTTCCCCACTGTTTCTGATGCTACTTGGCCTTTTTAAAAATTCTTTTTAAAAATCTTTTCTTCTTTGTTTCCATTATAAATGGCTACCCAAGAGTAACAGTTCTTGAGTACCCCTCAAATTAGGCCATATCTGTTTCTGCTTTAACCTCTTGTACTGCTCTGGTATTGATTTATCTGGTTGTATGGGACAATTCTTTTATTATTCTGAAAAATTACATGTGTTTCCAAGATTTAGTTTCGAAAATGATTTTCGCTGTGTTTATATGTAGTAGTATTAATACCATGATAATGGTACCTCCTTTTCAGACCTAAACTGTTGTTTTATATGTGTGATCTTGTGGTTTATCAGATAAACGGTCACTTAGTTATATAGGTTTCATTCTACATATGCCTTCATTGCTTATTTTCCAGGTAAAAGGTTTACATAGGGACTTTGTTGAGTGGACTTTCAGATAAGTTTATTATTATTTCAATATACATATCTTATCCATAATATAAACTATTTGGTAAGAGTCTTGTTTTGTCAACTTCTGGGATTCTGTGACAGTTTTCATATAGTGTTTACATTCACTTCAGACTTGTTAGGCTTTTCCCTCTGAAAAAGACTGTTGTTTCTTTTCAACCTACTCACAATTGTTTACAACTGGCTGTAACGTAAGTGCAAGCCCTACTTCGGAACTAACTCAAGCTTTTAGAGAACTTTTCCAACAAAGCACGAAAGAGATCGAAAAAAGGGTTGAGCGAGTCCAGCGCTCGAAATTACAGGTTTCTCTCTGCACACTTCTTGCATTTACCGAGCGCATGTGCAACAACCGTGACGTCAATTCCTTTTATTTCCGCCATTTGTACATGGTCGGAAATTTTTGTGACTCGTGCTACTTTGCTGTTTTCTTCGATGAACAACTTATTATATGTGCTATCTGCATTTATTGTGTGCAAGTGGACTGTGTCCTTTTTTTTCAAGCTATCCAAATTGTTATTGATTAATGTTATTTTTGATCATTATTGCTTGTTTCTACACACTTAATCTTGTTTTCCCCCACATGTGAACACGACCTTTGTGCTGTTTTCCATCGGCGGGACGCTTGATTCCATTATTTTCATTCATATAATGCCAAAGACTATTCCTTGTACCTCTTGCTTGCAAGTGAAGCATGTGGACGATTCTCATTCCACATGTGTCACTTGCAACAATTGCACTCAGGCCCAATCATGTGGTATTTGTGGGGTTTGGTCCTCAAAATTCTGGGCTTCTGTTAACAAGGTGGTTCTGTCCAGAGCTAAAACCCCTCGTTCTCGGGGTAAGGGTAGCCGTGGCGTAGCAGACATTTCTGCTGGTGCACGTGGTGACTCTGTCACACTGGATTCTGATCTGTCTTCTGTGACGAGTTCCTCTGCACCTGTTGACGGTGCTAGTTCAGTGATACCTGACATGGAGACCATGGTCTCTTTGTCTTCTGATGTCACTCTTGAGGCATCTGTTTTCGTAGAGAGCTTCTCCGAGGTCAGCTCGGTGACCCTCTCCGATCTGCCTCCTACGCCGTCGACAGTTGCTGAGGAAGTTGTCACTACAGATCCTATTCTGTATGATGGTGGCTCTTCCATCTCCTCTGGGGGTGGTCTACAGTCTCGGGGGACCAAGGCTGTATCTGCTGGTGTATCTGTGAGCTCTCAGCCTCCCTTAGCTTTGCGGTGAAGCTGTGCAGGTTTGCTGTCTGCTCCACCTCATCTGGCTAGGTTTGCTCTTAGTTAGTTGAACCGGTCGGTTGCTTCGTTAGCGATTCCTCGCCCCTCGAGTGAATCGTTTATTGTTTCTCCTTCCCCTGAGAGTGTGCCGACAAGCAGGATGGGGTTGGGACATTGGCATCCAGGGCCTGCCTTTCGGCAGAGATCAGTGACAGCCTCGGTTAGCTGTCACTCTTGGAACCTTCCTCCGGTGATTCCTCACTGTGTTCCGAGTCTGGATGTCGATCGATGCTTGCCGTCGGTCTCAGAGTATGGGCAGTTGGGGCCGTCTGCCGCGCAGAGGCCAATGACAGGTTCTTCCGGTGTCTTCTCACCGTATCCCAGATCCAGATCCAGCTACCGATTGACGTGCGCCATCGGTCTCTTTAGAGGGCTTGCAGACAGGACCTTTGTTCCGCAGAGGTCAGTGATGGCCCCTGGGCGTCACAATCGGGACTATCCTCCGGTGTCTTCTCACTGTCTCCCTATTCTGTCTGCCGATCGACGTTCGACGTCGGTCTCTTCTGAGGATTTGGGTTCTTCTACCAGAAGGGTCCATTGGGAGGACACTCCGTCGGGCGATGCTGCTGCGACAGATTCTCAGGGTGACTTGCATCAGGCTGTTTTGGCGTTCACCCCGGTTGCCTTCTAGCAACCCTCAAGTTGGCCTCCCTGTGCCTCATGAGGCACAACCTCCTTTGGTCGGTCGCCGAGATGTTGTCTCGCCTGGCCCCTTGGATACTGCACTGTATTCACAGGAGGTTTCTGCTGGTCAGCCCGAGTTGGGCTACGTCTCCTCTGCAACGGAGGATCACAAGTATCTTGAAGGTGATGGGCCCCCCCCTCGTCAGTCTTGGGGCAGGCTTTGGATTTCGTCTTTGGCTTATTGCCGGACGTTCAACCTTCCTACCAGTCATCTGTGACTGTCGGCCGCGGTCCACTGTGGATCGCTGTAACCCTGTTGAGCCTTCTAGCTCCGGGGCTTTGCGTCCTCTGCAATCGGCTCAGGTTGTTGAGTCCTTCCAGGGCTTAGACTCCAAAATGCATTCTAAGGCCCTCAAGGGTTTTCTTTTCTAGAGCTGATGCCTTTCTGCCTCCATCGCGGTTTCGTGTTTACGATTCCGTCTCTCCACCAGTCTTCCAAGGGATGACTACTGTGGATGAGGATTCTTTTTTTGTTCGGGTAAACTAAGCCTAAGTCGGCAGTTCTCCCGATGTCGATAGTTGAATCTATGGTGGGCCTGTCCCGAGAGATGCTGGGCATGTTATCTTTCACGGACCATGTCGTCGCTGCCCTGGCAGAGTATTTTCCACCAGGGGAGTTTGATGATGCTCAGGCGCCTTTTCGCATTTTGTCACAGGCTCTCATGAACTTGACACACGCTCACACCTGTAACACGGCTAATTTGGAGCTGGCACGCCGGGAGGCGGTGTTGGATTCTTTTCCATCCCTTCCGTCTGAGCAGTGTGCTGTTCTGAGGTCTGCCTCTCTGGTTGGACCTCAGTTGTTCCATGGTTCCGTGGAAGCTGTCCATAGCGAGGTTCTTCGTCATTTGAAGGACCAGCTTTTGCTGCGACAGCTGGACCAACCTGCTGCTGCGGGTGGTGGTCATTCCAGGCCCGCCAAGCGTCCTGCTGCATCTGCCTCATCGGCGACGTCGGCTACGCCTTCAGCTCCGTCTGCTCAGAAGAAGCGCCGACGCGGCCAGGCTCACTGGCAGTCTCAGACAGGAAAGTCTCAGGACTCTGTCACTTCCCGAGGTGGTGGTTTCTCCTCTCGGAGGCCTCGTCGAGGCCGCAAGTGAAGGTTCTCACCTCGATTCGCCTCCAGTCGGGGGAAGGCTGTCGCAGTTTTACGACCGTTGGACAGAGATGACGTCAGACACTTGGGTCCTCGACGTTATACATTCCGGTCTGCGACTGTCCTTCCATCGGCACCCCAGTTTATCTCGGGTGCCCCTCCCGACTCGGGGCCCCTTCCAATTCTCTACATCGAGACCTTCTGGTGCAGGAGATCGACAATCTCCTCTCCAAAGGGGTGATCAAGGTGGTCAGAAACACCCTTTCACCGGGGTTTTACTCGAGACTTTTCTTGGTGCCGAAGAAAAATGGCCAATTTCGTCCTGTCATCGATCTGAGTATCCTGAACGAGTACATTATAGTGCCTCGTTTCAGTATGGGGACTTTCCGGTCGGTTCGACGTTCAGTTCATCAGGGCCACTTTCCTGCCAGTATCGACCTGAAGAATGCCTACTTCCATGTACCCATTCATATGGCGTCACGGAAATACCTTCGGTTCTCATTTCGGGATCGAGTCTATCAATTCAGAGCTCTCCCGTTTGGTTTGAAGCTGGCTCCTTGGGCCTTCACCCGACTGATGTCACATGTGCTTGCTTTCCACCGTACTCAGTCGGCTGTGACTTCGTCAGCCTACCTGGACAACATCCTCCAACGGCACCACGATGCTGCTGTTCTGGAGTTAGATGTCCGGCAGTTTCTTTGCCTGCTAGCGTCGCTGGGTTTCAGAGTCAATCGCGAGAAGTCGGATCTCCTTCCTTCTCAGCGATTCCGTCATTTGGGGATGGATTTCGACACTCTTCACAATGTAGTGTCGGTCCCCCATGCTCGGGCGACGATTCTTTCCGCCTTGACTTGGAACCTGTTTCAATCTTCCTCGGTCTCGGCCAGGACTTTCCTTCGGATGCTGGGCCTTTGCGGTTTGGTGACAGATCTCATTCCACTCGGTCGCTTGTTTGTCCGACCTCTCCAACACTTCCTGTTGGATCTTTGGCGTCCGAATGTAGATCCGCTGGACCTGGAACTCACTATTCCACGGTCTCTGCTTTGTCACTTCCACCCTTGGGCCGATATTCCCTGGCTGACACAAGATGTTCTGTTGGATCTTCCTTTGGCCTATCGCATCCTTACTGTGGATGCCAGCGATCGGGGCTGGGGTGCGACATTGGGTCCTCTCGGTCTGTCTACTCATGGCGAGAGGGACAGCGAGCAGGTGGGCCTTCATATCAACCAGAAGGAGCTCCTTGCTCTTCCTTTGAGTTTTCGGCTTTGGATCCCTCATCTGTCGGACCATATTGTCCTACTTCTTTCAGACAATTCGACAGTAGTGGCCTACATATGGAATCAAGGGGGCACACATTCGATTCCCATGTATCGGCTGTCTCAGGATCTTCTTCTGTTGGCGCGGGATGTAAACGCTCGGGTGTCCATTCGACACATTCTCGGGCGTCTCAATGTCCTAGCAGACTCCCTGTCCCGACGCGACAGTGACCTTCCAACCGAATGGATGTTACATCGGTCGGTGTTTCAGGCAATTTGTGAGCAGTGGGGCCGTCCTCAGGTCGTCCTTTTCGCTACTCGCTGGAATCATCAGGTAGAGCCCTTTGTCTCCACTTGTCCAGATCCTCTGGCATTTGCAGTAGACACTCTGTCTCTGGACTGGACAGGTTGGATCGGCTATGCCTTTCCTCCTGCACCGATTCTTCCTCAAGTATTAGCGAAGATTCGTGCTTGCAGTTGCAGGATTATTCTGATCGCACCCCTGTCTCCACAGAGGGTGTGGATCAATCTGCTGCGGCCTCTATTGGCCGATCGGCCAATTCGTCTACCTCTACGTCGCAATCTTCTTTCCCAGGGTCATCCCAGGAAGTATCACAACAACCTGGTGAGCCTGTCCCTTCACGCCTGTCTTTTATCAGGTCCTGTCTTCGACGTAGAGGTTTTTCGAAATGATCAGTGGAGTGCATTTCTGCATCGCGGCGACATTCCACTGGCATGACTTATGCTGAGAAGTGGAAGGTTTTCTGCCGCTGTTGTGCAGATCACAATGTGGATTACCGTGATCCATCAATCGCTCAAATTGCGGATTTTCTTGTGTATCTTTTTGACTCCAAGGGCCTCCAGCCTACTACGATTAAGGGCTATCGGTCTATGTTGTCTGATACTTTCTCTTATGTTGGAAAGCGGTGCATCGGTCGTAATCTTTTTCTCTCCAAACTCATTGGGCACTTTTCTTTGAAGAGATCTCGAGGTTTGCGTCTTACACCCGAGTGGAACTTGGCATGGGTGTTGCACTGTTTGGAGGGGGTGCCATTCAAGCCTTTATCTGAGACCGATATGCATTTTCTCACCTATAAGACGGCTTTCCTTCTAATGTTTGCTTCTGCTCGACGAGTCAGTGAGCCTCATGCGCTATCTGTTGATTCTGCTTTCTTCAGAAATGAGGCTAACAGTGTCACCTTCACTACTGATTGCTCTTTTCTGGCTAAGAATCAACTTCCTGATTCGGTACCTCCTCCCATCTGCGTTCGGGCTCTTCCCACTGTCGATGGCTGGAGACCTCTTCTTTGTCCTGTTCGTGCGATCAAGACTTACATTACTCGCACTCAGTTCATTAGGAAGGGTCGGAAGAGATTCTTTCTGTCTCTCATTCCTAAGAGGCAGTCTATCTCTTCCCATTCTATTTCCAGGTGGATCTGTCTTGCAATCAAGCTAGCTTATTCCCACTTGTCTGCTTCGGATCTTGTTTCGAACCAGTTTAATGTTCATGAGGTTCGTGCCATTTCTACATCCTGGGCATTCTCCAATTCTGTTTCGCTCTGGGATGTTATGAATGCGGCTTACTGGAGGAATGCTTCTACCTTCTCCTCCTTTTATCTCTGCCTCCCACAGCAGCAATCTGAGGACGTTTATTCTTTAGGCCCTCTCGTTGCCGCTCAGGCTGTTGTGCACCCTCGTTAAAATAGTTATCGAGGTTGTGTTTCGCTCAGCCTTGTTTTTTTCGGGTGCCTTCTCTCTATCTTCATTACAGGTTTTTCACTATTGTTCTCTGCCCTCCTTGCTCTTGTTGGTATTGGTTATGTGATTCACCTCCTCCTATTGTTTATTCAGCCAATTGTAAACAATTGTGAGTAGGTTGAAAAGAAATTAAAATTTTTTAGTAAATTTTGTTTCTTAACATACCTACCACAATTGTTTACCAGAGGCCCACCCTCCTTGGGGATATCCTTGATATCGATGCCTCCCCGCTAAATCACGAACTTCTCGTTGGCGGAAATACGGAATTGACGTCATGGTTGTTGCGCATGCACTCGGTAAACGCAAGTGGTGTGCAGAGAGAGTACCTGTAATTTTGAGCGCTGGTCTCGCTCGACCCTTTTTTCGATCTTTTTCGTGTTTTTGCACTCTATTACTTTTCCAACTTGTTTGCAAAAGTTCTCCAAAAGCTTGAGTTAGTTCCGAAGTAGGGCTTGCACTTACGTTACAGCCAATTGTAAACAATTGTGGTAGGTATGTTAAGAAACAAAATTTACTAAAAAATTTTAATTTTTCTATGGATTATTATTTTGTTTTGTGGGGGAGGTGGGGTTCACACATTTTGTTCATTTGATTCAGAAGCCATTTCACCAGAATTGGCAAAAAACTGTCAAAATTAGGGTTTGTCGGCACTTTCTCAAAACGCGTCTTGTGTCTTTCTGTGGATTTCTCAAAAGACACCTTGTAGGTTTTCAAGGAAAATTGACTATTCGTAAGTCTTGGTGTGACATAACAAGTAGCATGGACAAAATATTCTGGTGATCGTTTATTGACCCTCTACAGGCCATCAAGCATCATAATTATGAGAAAATGGGCTGTTTTCGGGCACCCACAGCACCCAATGTGTACCTGAGAGATAAACATAATCTCCTTTGTTGGAAGTGGAATTCACTGAGGACCATTTTTGTAAGTAATAAGGGTATTCAAAAAACCATGTGTTAACCCGTTTTGGGCTGGTTAAACAGTGATACCCATGAAAAGCTTAAAAAATTCATGTTTTCCCAAGATTTCCAACAAACATCTTGTAGGTTTTCAAGAGAAAATGGCTATGGATAGGTCTTGGTGTCGCATTACCAGTTGCATGGATAAAATATTCCGGTAAGCATTTGTTAACCCTGCGTGGGCTGCAAAAGGTCAA
This sequence comes from Pictodentalium vernedei, assembly GCA_031216915.1. NCBI lineage: Eukaryota > Metazoa > Mollusca > Scaphopoda > Dentaliida > Dentaliidae > Pictodentalium > Pictodentalium vernedei. The sequence goes on from CM062288.1 coordinate 181,237,172, forward strand.
AAATTTGAAAAAATAGTCTGTTTTTTGGACACCAACAACACCCAGTGGGAATGCCACAGAGAAACGTAACTTCTCTAACCAGATAGGGAAAAAATTTTGTAAGTAGTAAGGGTATTCAAAAATCAAGGTCTTAACCCATTTTTTCTGGTTAAGGAGAGATACCCATTAAGAGAGCTTGAAATTTCCATTTTCTGTGGATTTCTCTAAAAACATATCGTAAGTTTTCAAGAAAAATTGACCATTTGCAAGTCTTGGAGTGACAGTACAAGTTGCATGGACAAAATATTCCGTTAAACATTTGTTAACCTTCCACACTCTGCCAAGCATAGAAATTTTGAGAAAGTGGGCTGTTCTTGCTCATAGCACCTAATGTGTACCTGCGAGATAAACATAACCTGCTTTAGTGGAAACCGAGGATCATTTTTGTAAGTAATGAAGGTATTCACAAAACCAAGCATTAACCTGTTTTGGGCTGTTACAAAGTGATACCCCTCAAAAGGTTAAAAATTCATGTTATTCGAGGATTTCTCTTTGAACATCTCGTAGATTTTCAAGACAAATTGGCCATTCGCAGATCCTAGTGTGACATTACAAATTACATGTACAAAATATTCCAGTAAACATTTGTTAATCTTATGCAGGCTCTCAAACATAAAAAATTTGATAAAATGGGCTGAGTTTGCATACCCACAGCACCCAAAGTTAAGAGGAGAGATCAACATAAGTGGAAGTGGAATTCACTGTGAATTATTTTTGTAAGTAATAAGGGTATTTAAAAAACAACCCTTAACCCGTTTTGGGCTAGATAAACAATGATACCCATCAAAAGCTTAAAATTCACGTCGTTTTCCCTGCATTTCTCTGAAAACATCTTGTAGATTTTTAAGAAAAAATGGCCATTTGCAGTTCTTGGTATGACATTACAAGTTGCGTGGAAAAATATTCCTGTTAGCATTTGTTAATCCTTTACAAGCTGCCAGACATTAATATTTTGGATACATTTGAGATAAAATGGACCATTTTCAAATAGCCACAGCACTCAGTGGGTATGTGTCAAACAAACATAACTCCTTTGGTCGGACTTAGACTTGTCAGACTATACCCACCTTTCTCATAACATCAATAAAGGAACTTCAGTGAGACAGTTAAAAACAATTCATCAGACACTTTGGGGTCATGGAAAATCATGGAATATCATCTGGAAAAGCCATGATTCTCCAGAATCATAAAGTTTAGTTAGTCTGTGCATTTCACATTCACTTCAGACTTGTTACTCTGTGTGAAAGCAGAACACACTCATATCTCAGGCATGGTATGACTTATGGACCTGGGACCAACACCAAATGTGTCAACACTCAATGGTGGTTCCAAGTATGGGTCACGGTAACCAAGGTCTCTCATGGGTCATTGAGTGCATTTTCCAGAATAGCTAATGCATTCTGAAGTTCATGCATGTGTTTTCACACTCAAAAAAAAGTGAGTGGGTCAAAAATATTGAAAGTAGGTCACACTTGTATCTCAAGCATGATATGACCTATGAACCCAAGACCAACATCAAATGAGTCGAAACTCAATGGAGGTTCATAAAAATACATTGCTAATGTTCATAATTGTATTTTTATGCTCTGTAGTGGGTGGGTGGCCCAAAAATTTAGAAAATGGGTCAAGCTCATATCTCATGCATGATATGACCAATGGACCTGGGACCAACACCAAATGAATCAAAACTCAAAGGAGGTTCAAAATATCGGTCAAGTCACTGAGGTCACCCAGGGGTCATTGAGTGCATTTTTCAGAATTGCTGGAAATTGCATTTTTGACCCCCCTAATGCATTCCCGACAGTTCACACATGCATTTTTGTGCTCAAAAAAGTGGGTGGGACTAAAAAGCAGATTTTGAAAGTGGATCGCGCTCATGTCTCAAGCATGGTATGATCTATGGACAAGGATCAACACCAAATGAGTAAAAATTCAGTGGAGGTTCAAAGGATGGGTCAAGTTCAATGAGATCTCTTAGGGGTCAATGAGTTCATTTTTCAGAATTCCTGGAGATTGTATTTTCTGACCTATTAATGCACTCCTGATGTTCATACATGTATTTATTTCATCACTCAGAAAAGTAAGCAGAGCTAGATAATTTGAAAGTGGATCAAACTCATACCTTGAACATGGAATTACGTATAGACTTGGGACCAACACCAAATGAGTCGAAAAACCCTGCAAGTTAAAAATTTGGTTCCAGGTCACTAGGGTCTAATTTAGTGCAGTTTTTAGAATTGCTGCAAATTGCATTTTCTAACCCCTAATGCATTTCTAAGTTCATACATGTATTTCTTCTCTCAAAAAAAGTGGACAGAGTCAAAAATATCCATTGCTGATTCCTTTATAGAACATGTTGAAAGGTGTGCACAGAAGTTATATCTATTTTCTTGAAAAAATGTATCAGAATCCTGTATGAAAATCTTTAAACACTGTTTTGGAAAACCTATTTCTGATTTCTTTGAAGATGTTTTACTCCTGAAAATAAGCCTCCATAAATTCACTTTCAGTCTAGTTTAATTCTGATGCCTTCACCATTTTCTCACAGACTCCAATTCACTGGTCACAGTAAATTCTGTTTCTCTTGTTTATTATTTGAGGTTGCTTTCATACTCACTTTTAATCATGTAATACAATGCTAAATATGATTGTTTTGCGCAGAATTGATCATTTAAACAATTGATAAGAATTTGTCCACATTTAGCAACTTTGGCAATAGCCAAAACATGTTGCAGCTTAGTGTTGCTTAGAGAAATTTCTTTCCATGATTAATTGAGTTTTCAGAACATTTATAAATTATACATACATGGGAGAACAAGATTACATAATTTTTTCCAATTTTTAGTCGAGTTGTGACGAAGTCAAACTCGACTTATAGTTTGGTGAATGGCGGGCGGGCGGGCGGGCGGTCGGGCGGGCGGGCGGTCGGGTTTTGTAAACAATTGGTTTCCGGATGATAACTTGATAGTGGTTCAACTCACATTCATTAAACTTCATACGTAGGTTGGTCTTGGTGGGAGGAAGAACCCTATTGATTTTGGACATGCTACGTCGAAGGTCAAGGTCACAGTGACCTTGAACATAGTAAATCTTAAACAATTGGTTTCCGGATGATAACTTGATAATGGTTCAACTCACATTCATGAAACTTCATAGGTAGATTGGCCTTGGTGAGGGGAAGAACCCTATTGATTTTGGACTCGCTACGTCAAAGGTCAAGGTCACAGTGACCTTTAACATAGTATATCGCAACAATTGGTTTCCGGATGATAACTTGATAGTGGTTCAACCTAGAGTCATGAAACTTCATAGGTGTGTTGGCCTTGGTGCAAGGAAGAACCCTATTGATCTTGGACTCACCAGGTCAAAGGTCAAGGTCACAGTGACCTTGAACATAGTATATCGCAACAATTGGTTTCCGGATGATAACTTGATAGTGGTTCAACCTAGAGTCATGAAACTTTATAGGTGTGTTGGCCTTGGTGCGAGGAAGAACCCTATTGATCTTGGACTCACCAGGTCAAAGGTCAAGGTCACAGTGACCTTGAACATAGTATATCGCAACAATTGGTTTCCGGATGATAACTTGATAGTGGTTCAACCTAGAGTCATGAAACTTCATAGGTATGTTGGCCTTGGTGCGAGGAAGAACCCTATTGATCTTGGACTCACCAGGTCAAAGGTCAAGGTCACAGTGACCTTGAACATAGTATATCGCAACAATTGGTTTCCGGATGATAACTTGATAGTGGTTCAACCTAGAGCCATGAAACTTTAGAGGCGTGTTGGCCTTGGTGCGAGGAAGAACCCTATTGATGTTGGACTCACCAGGTCAAAGGTCAAGGTCACAGTGACCTTGAACATAGTATATCGCAACAATTGGTTTCCGGATGAGAACTTGATAGTGGTTCAACCTAGAGTCATGAAACTTCATAGGTGTGTTGGCCTTGGTGCGAGGAAGAACCCTATTGACCTTGGACTCGCCAGGTCAAAGGTCAAGGTCACAACTCGACATTGGATCTGTGATCCTGAGCGGCATTTTTTTGTAATAAATTCAATATTTTTGACAAAATACTTTTTGTGTCTCCTACTTTTGTGCCATCATAAAAATGGAATAATGACAAAATTTTGCTCAGTTTGCATTGCTAAGAAGTCAAGTTATGATAAACACTTATTGTGTTTGCCTTGTACTGGTTGCAACCAACAAAACTCCTACTCATTTTGCAAGAAAAGGGAAAGCAAACATTGCCAAAAAGTTAAACTGTTCATAGTTGGTGCAGATCCACCCATGCCATGATTGTCACCTAATTATCATTCACACATATGTCTTCTTCTATTCCAAGAAGGTCAGGAGAAGATCCAATGACACATAAGTCATCGATAGCAGCTATTGTGCATGCCACATTGGGAGTGACACGTACTGGACCGTCATGGCTCAGGGTGATCTGGCATCAGAGGTGCTAAATAACAATGCAGCTTCTGCAACCTTGGGGTCAAGGTCAGTTAGTGGTGCATTGGATGCCAGCTCACTATGGTGTGGGCAGTCCCCCAAATGTTCTGCCTCAGCATCCTTGAAAAGTATGTTGAATGTGTGAGAGACAATTGGAATTTTTCAAGTGAGTCAGCATATGACCTACTGTTGTCAGGGGGGTTAATTTCAACAATTAACGATGGATTTCAAATATTTTCAATTTGAGGGCTCACAAGATGTTTAAGTGAAATGCGTTTGCATATCCGCTTCACCCACACAGTTTTCCCATGAGTCATGCCCCCAAGACTTCGAATTTTTCAAGTACAACAGTATATGACCCAAAGATGTCTGCGGGTTAATTTCAACAATTACCAACAGATTTCAAATATTTCTGGTAGGTGGGCTCACAAGATGTTTAAGTTTAACGAATTAGTATATCAACTTTGCTCACCCAGTTTTGTAGGAGTTATGCCCTATCGTCTTTGATTTTTTCAAGTAAGTGAGCATATGACAAAAAGTTGTCAGAAGTCAATTTCAGCAATTATCAATGGATTTCAAATATTTTTGGTATGTGAGCTCGAGATGTTTAAGTGAAACAAGTTTTCCCATCAACTTTGCCTACCCAGTTTTTTAGGAGATGCCCCTTTGACTTTTATTTTTATTCAAATTGGCATTTTTTGAAAGGTTGGCCAGGATTTTCTCCAATGATTACCAACCGATTCAGGTTATTTTTGGTGTGTCATCTCACAGGACAATAAAATGGCATGAGTTTGCATACCAGCCTTGCACAACCTATTTTGACAAAGTTAGCCCCAATTCCCCATGGGAACCCCGGGAAGTGAGGCAGAGCTTGTTTACTGTGGTAAACAGTTATATGTGGTAATCAAGCTCTGTTGTACTGGTAAATGGGCAACATGGTTATAAATGATTGGCTGGACTTGACTTTATATCTATGTTGCGGTTTGGATTAGCCATTGTGCAGACATATGTGACCTTAAACACAAATAAATAGATAGCCCCAATTTACTTTTAATTTTTTTAGTAAATCGGCACTAAACTAAAAGATGTCCAGGTTTTGGGGGGTTTTTCGAACATGATTTCAACATCTACCAAACCAATGCCTCAAATGCCTTCTTGTTTGGCATAAGAGGTTCTTTTTACAGGTTTGTTGAAACCAAGCTCCTGGTGTCATGTTTGAGGTTGTTGGGGTTGTGGGGGGGGGGGGCATATTAACTTGGGTTTATAGGGGCAACATTAACAATTCTTTTCTCACAAACCACTGGTAAAAGTAATTTAATGTTTGACATATCATATTTTTGTAATGATCATTTACAAGTTGATAGAAATTATATTCACTGGTTATATTTTTAACCCTCTGCACACTGATGTCGAAGTATAACAATTTCAACTTGCAAATTTTTCACTTAATGCAATTTGGAATTTAACCAATCCAGTCATGTTTGACAGAGCTCATCAAGCTAAATTCCTAGTTGTATTATGGGTAAAATGTACAGCTTTAAATTTTGCTATTTTAACATCAGTGTGCAGAGGGTTAAAAGTACTATACCAATGCCCCCCCCCCCCCACCCCCCCCCCCCCACCCTGGACTGTGGCCTCTTGTTTTAGTTTTCACTCACAAACTCTTACCAAAGTAAGCTTGTCCAGATTTTTTATACGCCCATTTATAAAAACAGTTGTATTATGTAAATGGTCTGTCTGTCCATCCATCCGTCCATCTGTCCGTCCAGGCTTAGCAGAGGTACATTGTGGGGTTTACAATTTAGGGTCAGTGGTAGATGTGGGGTGGGGTTAGTACAGTGGCCACTTGTCGAGTTATTTTTTGCACTGTGGGGTTAACTTCTGACCTTGTGGGGTTAGGGTTTAACATGGGGAAAAACCCCACAAGTAAGAACATGTAAGAACACCCATCTGGGCAATAATACGGGACTTATGAGTTTGTTTTTTTTGCCCATACAGCCATTATGATATTATAGCTTACTTCCAGATTATGAGCTTACGTACAAATATTATGAGGTTAATCTTCAAAATATGACACTTATGAGGCAAGAATCAAGATTCTTTGGGGTTTATGTTAAGGTTTATGGTCAATTCATGGCTGGGGTTAGCGTTGCCCCCTCTTCAGGTTTATCTTTGGGGATCTGACCATGTCTATTCCCACCAAAAAAATTCCGAAGAAACAACTTTTTAGTGGTTGTCCAAATGTTTTAAAATGATCAATTTTTCTACAAAAAATTAAGCCCACAACTCCCGTTTTTCGGCATGTCTGTCCATCCATCTGTCCGTCTGTCCATCTGTCTGTCCATAAACAATTAGTTTTTGACCGATAACTTCAGTTTGGATTATTTGATTTTAACCAAAAGTTGGTATGTGTATTTCCCAGCTAGTAATACAGGCCAAGTTGGAATATGGGTTACGTCTAATTATTTTTACTTGACTTATGGCACTTTTCGACTTTGAATTTGACCTTCTATTAACAATTTTGGTTTCCAACTGATAATTCCAGTTTAGATTATTGATCTCAACCAAAGTTGGTACGTGTATTCCCCTTCTTGTAATACAGGCCAAGTTCGAATATGGGTTCCGTCTGATTATTTTTACATGAGTTATGCCCCCTTTTCGACTTAGAATTTGACTTTTTATTAACATTTTTGGTTTCCATCCATCAACTGCGGTTTGGATTATTTGATCTCAACCAAACTTGGCATGTGTATTACCCAGATAGTAATAAAGGTCAAGTTTAATGATGGGTTCCGTCCAATTATTTTTACATGAGTTATGGGCTTTTCAACATAGAACTTTCTCATTGCCATCAATATTTTGGTTTCCGGATGATAACTTGAGTTTGAATTCATAGATCAGGACCAAACTTGCTTGCTGCCTCAGTTATATCAAAATGAAGGTTATGTTCAAATTGGGGCATGGTCCGATGATTTTTACAAGAGTTATGGGGCTTTTCGACATGGAAATTGCATACTTCTATCAACATTTTTTCAGAAATTTGTTGATGGCATAAGTTGAACAATAGTTAACAGATTTCAATTCTTTTTGGTATATGTCTCTATAGCAACAATGTCTACACCATATCTGATGAAAATTATGGCAGTTATTGCCCTGTATTAATAAATATTGTGTAATGCTTATTTATGAAATAACTTAAACAATAGCAACCAAATGTCATTTTTTTTTGTATATATCTCTTTGGGAACAATGTCTACCTCAAGTTTGAAGACCACCCTTATCCGATGAAAATTGTCAGAGGTACTGCCCTGCCTGCCCCCCCCCCTTCCTCCCCCTGTATCATTTAGGCAATTTTTCCCAAAATGCATTTTGAAGGATTGGGAGTTATTACATGGATAAAAAAAATTACTCCTATAACCCAAGCGCCCCATTCCCACCCTCATGTCATTTAGGCAATTTTTCCCAGAATGCATTCTGAAGAATTTGAAATGATTCCATTCAGAAAAAAATTGGACTCCTATAACTTAAATCCTCCCCACCCCTCCTGTCATTTAGGTATTATTTTTTCTTTGCCCAAAATGCATTTTTAAGGATTTGGAGTGCTTACATGCAGAAAAAAAGTTGACTTCTAATACCCCCCCCCCCCCCCCCCCCCCCCAACCCGGCAGTTAGGCAATTCTTTTTTCTTTACTCCAAAATTCATTTTGAAGGATTTCACGCTTGGTAATGCAGGCCATTTGATGGATGAAGACAGTGATTATGTACAATTTTGAAAAAGCATAATAGGCGTATGATGCAAAGCCAGGTGTAGCTCTTGTTCATTGAAGGGTCATGAGCTATGTTTTTGAAACAAATAAAAATATCCAGTTATCTAAAAAAAGAAGAAATAGAAAGAAAAACAAGAAAAATTGTAAGTCAATCGTCAACATAACATGTTAAATGAAGGGTTAATTAATGTCAGTTGAATTTTCACAAATAAAGGTTTAAATGTGGTGAGTTATGGTAGACCATTAAACTAGTAGGCAACAGACCACTGAAACATCATACTGACAAACTTTTCACAAGCTGGTATCATGACAGTGCATGGAAAATATTCTGGTTGTTGAATGGTTAAATCTGGACAAAATTTTAACAAGCTAATTTAGGTGTTATTCGATGCAGAATAAACCCACCGAACAACACATCCAAAATATGCCTTGGGTAAATTTTTTCTACTCTACTTTGGAATTGGTTGGTGTGTGATGCAAGTGGTATTGCTCACACTGTTCAACCCAACTCTGTCTCATAGGAGATCAAACATGTGAAATGTGAGTATCACGTTTTTTGTCATGGTAGGCCACTTAAGAGATGTTGCGACATCATTACCATGGTGATAGGTGGTGTAGGGCAAAATGGATTTCCATCGCCCATTTTGTATGATGGAGGCCACCATCTTTGTTTCTAGGGTGGCTGATGGTTAATATGACCATGGAAGGACTAAAACGAAGTGGTGGGTGTGTTGCAATGACACGTTCAATTGAATGCGAATATATCTAATTACCATTCAATTGAATGCGAGTATATCTAATTACCAGAAAATGAGACACCATGCCCCACTCTCCAGACAGCCATCTTGAGTAGAATGTAGTGCTATCGGGCCATTAACCAAGTAGGGTATGGCCAAGGATCCCTTTGCTTGCCCTGGATTATATCCCAGTTAAGAAGAAGAGCTTGGAGTATTATCAGTGTTTTGTTCCTACTTTTAGCTTTTCTGACCTGTTCTGGCAACTCTTCACCCTACCATTTGATCTTGTCCTTGCTGGGTCTGATGCCAATCCCTCTCCTCAACTTTGTTTTAGTAGTTTCGGGTCACTCCATTCCCCTTAGCTTGCAACTGCATATACAGTACCCCAGCCAAGTTGATGCCAGTGTGATCTTGCCCACTGACTGTCTATGCAGCATAGCATGTGGTATATGGTCAGATTCTTGAAAGACAAAGGTATTCTTTTGAGATAGGTCCCCATGTGCCTCAAAAACGTACAGCACATGGGCACACATGGCTGTTTGAGAACTGAAGAATGGTGGTTAGTGCCTAGTGTTTGGGGACTGGTTGAAACTGATAGGAAAAATTGGGGACTAGCTCTTAGCTCCTATATCATCCTATGGCCCCTAGCTGCAAGGTACTCAATCAGATTGCGCTATTCAGGCATCTAAATCTATTTTAGTTTCTGCAGTTCCTTAATCGGGTGTATGCTGGAGTTATTAAGTATGAGAGACTGTTGGTCACATTGTGATGTGCTTATGTGATAGTTAACAATGTAAGCAAGATGTGCTTAAATGTGATAGGTCACAATGTGCCTCAAAAAATGGGCGCATATGGGTAGTTGAGGATACTTACGAAGCGATGATGTACTATCTGATGATACTTATCCCAAAATAGCTATCTGAGGACTGTTATCCGGGAACACTTTTCAGAGGATAGTTATCAATGTTTGGCATACATTGCCGACATTGCTGAGATACCCTGCAATTACCTACAAAACCATTGATGGCCACTTTTACTTCTGTTATGTACTCCCATCACTAGAGTGTCAGCACTACTGTTATCAATTCCCATCACTAGAGTTGCAGATTTTACAACTTTTGCTGTCTTACACCTTTAGTACAGACTCTTGCCACATCTTCACTATTAAAACGACTCGCTGCTACTATTAGTCTTGCCACCTAGCCCGCAAGTACACTTTTACTATCTGTGCTGTGGTTGGTTCCACAAGAGCTTAACACTGTGATGAGTTAAGACTCAAATCAAACCTTACTCGTACAACACTTATCTGGGTATTATCGGATACTTATGGTACTCTTACGACATATGGGTGTACAATTCGAGGATACATATCGGAGGTGTCATGTGGTTAGGTTAGACCTCATGATGGATAACCGATAACCTCCTCTTGATATTGGAGGATGCTTGTGACATGATCTTATGTAGTATATGAGGACAATTATTTTAGGATACTGCCCGTAGAAGCCTAAGGCTCCTAAAGTTTTGTCACATGATGACCATGGGTTCTCTTTGTCTGTCTGATAGACTTGATGGACTAACAGTTGCACTTACAGAAACAAACTGGATTACAGAAAGAGAGAATGATATGCTGTCCCCTTCCATTACCTTGCCACATATATTCTCAGACAGTTAATATCGCGGATGTGAAAAACGCTCAACAACACTTCAATACTTTGGTGAAAGGTTAAAGCCGATTACACTCGATTACCTCTATGAAATAAATGACATCTGTTCTCGGGTCATGTCGGGAAGAGACTTGTTTTTATGCCACGGCATGAAATATGAAGGGCATTTAGCATTACCCATGTCTGGCTGTCTGCATGTGTGTTCGTACAAATATTTGTTTTCTGGCTTATATCTTGGAATTTTCATTCCGATATTTTTTTTTTAATTTTCACATATTGTTTGGCATACCATTTTATTTGCTTTACAAAATCTTTGAAGGATTTCGAGTGATTTTATGCAAAAAAATACATTTTCACCCTATTTATCCTCAGATGGGCGGGCAGGTGAAGGGGTCTATTGTGTGAATTTTTCCCCCTTTCGGGAGCTTTAAAATACGTTTTGAAGGACTTCAGTTAATTTTAAATTTTTACCCAGCTGACCTGATAGGGAGGGGTGAGGTGGATTATTGGGTGAATTTTTTTCTGCTTCAAAATGGGTTGTGCCAGGTCATTGGGTGGATTTTTTTTTCATTGACGTTCGCCTTTAGAGAGATTTATAATAAAGCAGTAGGCATCAGTGCCCAAAGAACACAAATTGTGGGCTGATCTATTGGTGAGATTGAGTGGTGGGTGAATTGTGGTATCGGCATCTATGGTGATAGGATGTGAGGGCACAGCCATCCTACATTATTCTAGTTTTTTTTTTTTAACTTTACTGTTTTATCCCTCAGCTACATGGTTACTGTTGTGATCTGTTTATATGCCTGGAAACAAAGTCTTACTTCATGACATCACAAGAATTAAATTTCTCAGGCCCTCCGAACTTCAAGTTCATCTGGCAACTCCGTCATTTCAATATGCATTAAGGGTCGTCCAACCTAACTTTGGTCAATTTGTTGACATTTTTCCCAATGCCTCAGAAACAGATAAGAGAAGTAAGGAAAGGCAAATTATATATCAAAATAATGAGTAAAGTGCATAGAAAAGTACATATAATTTTTTTCAGGAAAAAAAGTGAATTTTATGATTTTGAAGAACATTAATTTGCCAATGGCATAAGTAACGAACCGGTAAAACCACAAAATAATCGGTAATTCGAAAGCCTTGTTCTCAATATAATGATAACATACTACAGGCTCGGAGAAAGCATTTTTTGACACACACTCTGGTGGGTTTGATGTTTGAATGTAATAACACCAACACAAATTTTGGATGTTCCGGATGTGGCCATGTTTCAATGATGTTTATTCCGGTCATGTGATTACGATGTGGTTCTTGCAGAAATACTCAATTTGGGCAATCGTAAGAATGCAAGGACGTGATCACGCCATTTATTTCCTCGAGACAATGTATGAGCGGATTTGCAAACAGGTGACAGCAAATACTTGAGCTGTTTATGTCATAACTGCAAAATATGGTTCGAAATTCCCTCTCGTGTTTACAGGCCGTCTGAACATTTTTGTTGACAAAAAATCTGAATTATTGCGCACTAGAAAGACAACATGAACTTGTAAAAAAATAACCGAGTGTATAAAATCGGGACGATACACATAAAATAAGGCAATATTCATAAGAAAGTAAGCAGAATGCTTCAAAAATCACTTTTTCACGAAGTATATTCCAAGTGACCTGGAACTATATTGAGCGTGTTGATATCCCCTGATGTTGTGAAGTTATTTACTTCACAGTTACCATGGATCTTTGCCACAGACTGTGTTGATGTCGGCAAAGGGCCGATTCAAGGTGAGTTGACAATGATGCATTCGCGCTTTTAAATAAGGTGCATTTGGACGATGCTGAGAATTTAGTTTTTTTCTTACAACCAATCATACTAACACAAGCGTCGTTTAGTGTCTTTTGTCATCGTTTTACATTGACAAATGTGACAAATCTCCTTCACCGGAAACTATCTCCCAATTTGCATATCATAATAAACATGACCGCTGTCAGCGTGACCGTGTGGTCAAAACCGAAACGAATTATCGAATCCACGGTCAAAATTAGCTGCAATTGGCTTTTAAACAAATGAAATACACGAAAAATTCGCATTTTTTCATTATCCATGCCGAGTTACTTTTTAACCAGACCACATGCGTTCAGTTTCGTTTGTCGGCATCAAACTGATATTGTTTGTGGTAATTAATAGTACGAGAAGGCGAAAGAAGCCAAATATTTCCCATCATCTATAAATTAATTAAAATTGATAATTCATTTTATTTTACTGAAATTATGAATTGATAAGGTGGATGTGTTGCAATTATTAGCCCAGACCTGGAAGTTGTAAAATCAAAAGGTGCATCTAGGGCCGTGCAGTTGTGACCTCTTAGTTTTAGTCTTACCCATTCATCATTACATACATGTATACCAACATTCTCCTTTGTATCTCAACCACTGCTACTCCAATTTGAAGGATATTTGGTGTTGTGATTGAGCATTATGGGGACACAATGCCTGTGTAGCTGCTGTAGCATGTGTTTCTTCTCACATCTTTTCAGAGTTGTGGTACTTTTCCAATCTTTTGAGTTAGAAAATTTTGTTTATAACTAAACTAGTTGATTTGTTACAATTTGTGAAAGTGCCTGCTGATACCCTCAAATGTATTGCTACAAAATATTTCTGGTGAGGATTTTATTCCTATTACTTATCAAGCAACAACCTAATGAATATTCTGTATAAAGCCACCAATCTGATGTTTGACACTTTTATCGGAGCTGTTATGAAGGCTTATGGAACTCAAAATGTTGATTATGGCAGAACTTTTCTATTCACCCATTAATCGATAAATTAAGTGTTTTAGTTGGAAGTAAGAAGCATGAAAAGAGTTAAACTTTGAGAAAAAAAGGCATTTGCCTTGAGTGCCGCATGTAGAGTCATACAAGGAAGAGAGCCCCGCCCCCCCCCCCCCTCCTCCCGCCCGGGAATTTTTTTGTGTCAAATGGAGCTCACTTGTCACCTTTTGGGGATTGCTTTGTGTACTGCGTTCTTGAACAAAATATATGAGACCCTCTGGATGTGCCCTTCTAATCTCAATATGCCAATAAGCCTCCTTGGGGAAAGTACATGTAATAATGGTTTTGTAAGGTTGATTTGATGTGTTTTGAATAACAATGTACTTTTAATTTTAAGTACATTAGATGGTTTATTGCAATGACAGGTTACAGCTACCCTTATTTCTTCTCCAACAGATATCATGAGTGTATTGGTGTCCAAGAGTAAACAAAGATATTATACTTATTGATAAACCAGACAAATTTAACAATTTAATCACTTTCAAATTGATGCATGGGATAAAAGGGGTTACGGTGCAAGGGGTTTGTAAATATATTTATTCAACTACATTGTATGACTTTGCAGTGCATTCTACATAGGAGAATATCATAGTTTCTTTCCAAACCACCACAGTGACACTCTTTTGTCCTTCCATACTTCTTCTGGTGGACTCCTTAAAGTTGACCTTTGTTGAACTCCCCAAAATCAAAACATAAACAAAAGAAAATGTCTGCCTTCAGTCAGTGAGCTCTCCACTTATAACATTTGGTCTCAATCTTTATTACTGTCATGAATTAGGAAAAGATTTCTTCGAGTATGTACTTCAGTGTTTATAGAATACAGCTGTTATTTTATTTTGAGATATTTTATTGTAAAAAATTTTGTTCTCTTACTTATGCCATAACAGACTTTCAGGTGGTGCTATTTACACATGGCAGCAGTACCATGGCAAATTTCAGTTTCCACATATTCTATGTTTCATCCCAAGCATTTTGGTATATAATTTATCGGGGTTATTCATTTTGGGCCTTTTTTAGACTTGAAACAAAATTACATGAAATTTGACCAAAGTTAGGTTGGACGTCTCCTTAAGGGCCCATATAAGTAATGGAATTTTGTTTATTTTGAAATTCTCACCTCTCATATTCCTTAAATTCAGATTAAATATACACAAATTAAACATCAAAATGAAGGTTGGGATGAATAGAATACGAAACACGTATGTAATCAACTCATAGAGTCGACTGTAGGCACCACTGGTTCCTGGAAGTCTGCTACCGTATTCGCACCAGAACTGATAATGAAATAATATTTCATCAGAACAACTTGTAGCCAAATGTGCTTCACATATCCAAGAACAAAGCTAGGCATTCAAAACAATTTCGAATACAGCGATAGGTCTGCATTGTGGAAAACAGGACAACACTGTCTGCATTTTTTTATTGAAGATGGTTTCCATGCTCGACAGACATGCGCAAATCACTCGTTACCACGAATTTCCATCAAAAAACAAAATCGTAATTCTAAGAAATTTCAACAGGTATCATGATATCTTGCATTGAATATGGCAACTATGCAATCTCTATCTAATAACAGTATACTGTATGAAGGCGATCTTTTTCATTATTTGATTTTAGACGGCGTTGTTTTTACATGCTTTTCTGTCCGATGACGTCGACCGGAAATCGAAAGTATACTCATACGTCAACAAAAGCAAAGGCTTTGGAATTTTCCCCAAGACAGCTCTGTCGCCGTGTTTTGAAGAATTTTTATCCCCCAGCTTTTTTCTTGGATATGTAAAGCACATTTGGCCACAAGTTGTTTTCGTGAAATATTATTAAATTATCAGTTCTGGTGCGAATGCGGCAGCAGACTTCCAGGAACCAGTGGTGCCTATAGTCGACTCTATAAGTTGATTACATATGTGTTTCGTGTTCTATACATCCCAACCTTCATTTTGATGTACATTTTGTGTATATTTAATTTGAATTGAAGGAATATCAGAGGTTAGAATTTTCAAAATAAACAAAATTTCATTACTTATGTAGGCCCTTAAGGGGACGTCCAACCTAACTTTGGTCAAATTTCATGCAATTTTCTTTCAAGTCTAAAAAAGGCCCAAAATGAATAACCCCAATAAATTATATACCAAAATGCTTGGAATGAAACATAGAACATGTGGAAACTGAAATTTGCCATGGAACTGCTGCCATGTGTAAATAGCACCACCTGAAAGTCTGCTATGGCATAAGTAAGAGAACAAAATGTTTACAATAAAATACCTCAAAATAAAATAACAGCTGTATTCTATAAACATTGAAGTACATACTCGAAGAAATCTTTTCGTAATTCATGAAAGTAATAAAGATTGAGACCAAATGTTATAAGTGGAGTGCTCACTGATTGAAGGCAGACATTTTGTTTTGTTTATGTTTTGATTTGGGGAGTTCAACAAAGGTCAACTTGAAAGAGTCCAGCAGAAGAAGTATGGAAGGACAAAAGAGTGTCTCCCAGTATAAAGATGTATGTGTCACTGTGGTGGTTTGGAAAGAAACTATGATATTCTCCTATTTAGAATGCACTGCAATGTCATACATTGTAGTTGAATAAATATATTTACAAACCCCTTGCACTGTAACCCCTTTTATCCCATGCATCAATTTGAAAGTGATTAAATTGTTAAATTTGTTGGGTTTATCAATAAGTATAATAGCTTTGTTTACTCTTGGACACCAATACACTCATGATATCTGTTGGAGAAGAAATAAGGGTAACTGTAACCTGTCACTGCAATAAACCATCTAATGTACTTAAAAGTACATTGTTATTCAAAACACATCAAATCAACCTTACATAACCATTATTACATGTACTTTCCCCAAGGAGGCTTATTGGTATATTGAGATCAGAAGGGCACATCCAGAGGGTCTCACATATTTTTTTCAAGAACGCAGTACACAAAGCAATCCCCAAAAGGTGTCAAGTGAGCTCCATTTGACACAAAAAAATTACCGGGGAGGGGCTCTCTAACTTGTATGACTCTACCTCTGGCACTCAAGGCAAATGCCTTTTTCTCAAAGTTGAACTCTTTTTTTCTTTTTGAAGATCCTGGCCACACATGTTCCAAACCCTATCAGACAGGTAACCATCCAAATAAGTGTATCTGCAAAAATCATGTTACACTGCAAAACATTCTTTTTAGACTTTTAGTTCTGGACCTTTCATGCTTCTTACTTCCAACTATAACACTTAATTTATTGATTTATGGGTGAATAGAAAAGTCCTGCCATAATCAACATTTTGAGTTACATACAGTACGTGGAGAGTGTATTATCATTAAATCACCCGCAGAGTGGAGATTCCATCCGAGCAATAATTGCAAATTTGTTGCAAAGGATAACCATCACAAGCAAAGTTCCAGCCAATGGACCTCCGGGTTAAACCCAGGGGTCCATTGGCTGAAACTTTGCTTGTGTTTTTTGTCCATATGTACAGAAATTGAAAGCGATACTTTGGGTGATATTCCACTCTGCGGGTGTTTTAGTTACAATCCACTCTTCACGTACTGTAAGCCTTCAAAACCGCTCTGATAAAAGTGTCAAACATCAGATTGGTGGCTTTATACAGAATATTCATTAGGTTGTTGCTTGATAATAGGAACAAACTCTTCACCAGCAATATTTTGTAGCAATACAGTTGAGGGTATCAGCAGGCACTTTGCAACAAATTGTAACAAATCAATTAGTTATAAACAAAATTTTCTAACTCAAAAGAGTGAAAAAGTACCACAACTCTGAAAAAATGTGGGAAGAAACACATGCTACAGCAGCTACACAGGCATTGTTTCCCCATGATGCTCGATCACAACACCAAATATCCTTCAAATTGGAGTAGCAGTGGTTGAGATACAAGGGAGAATGTTGGTACATG
Source organism: Pictodentalium vernedei (assembly GCA_031216915.1). Classification (NCBI taxonomy): domain Eukaryota; kingdom Metazoa; phylum Mollusca; class Scaphopoda; order Dentaliida; family Dentaliidae; genus Pictodentalium; species Pictodentalium vernedei. Next base: position 181,254,567 of record CM062288.1, read on the forward strand.
TAATGATGAATGGGTAAGAGGGCAGAGGTCACCACTGGCACTGCACGGCCCTAGATGCACCTTTGATTTTCCAACTTCCAGGTCTGGGGCATAATAATCGCAAACACATCCACCTTATCAATTCATAATTTCAGTAAAATAAAAGGAATTATCAATTTTAATTAATTTATAGATGATGCTACTGATGGGAAGTATTTGGCTTCTTTCGCCTTCTCGTACTATTAATTACCACAAACAATATCAGTTTGATGCCGTCAAACGAAACTGAACGCATGTGGTCAGGTTAAAAAGTTACTCGGCATGGATAATGAAGAAATTGCGAATATTTCGTGTATTTCATTTGTTTAAAAGCCAATTGCAGCTAATTTTGGCCGTGGATTCGATAATTCGTTTCGGTATTGACCACACGGCCATGCTGACAGCGGTTATGTTTATAGTGATATGCAAATTGGGAGATAAGTTTCCGGTGAAGGAGATTTGTCACATTTGCCAGTGTAAAACGATGACAAAAGACACTGATCGACGCTTGTGTTAGTTTGGTTGGTTGCAAGAAAAAACTAAATTCTCAGCATCGTCCAAGCGCACCTTATTTAAAAGCACGAATGCATCATTTTCACCCCATCTTCAATCGGTCCTTTGCAGACATCAAACATACCCGCCTGAAATTCCATGGTTACTAGGAAGTAAATAACATCACACCATCGGGGGGAAATCAACACGCTCAATATAGTTCCAGGTCACTTGAAATATACTTCATGAAAAAGTGATTTCTGAAGCATTCTGCTCACTTTGTTATGAATATTTCCTTATTTTATGTGTATCGTCCCAATTTTATACATTCGGTTATTTTTTTACAAGTGGTTCATGTTGTCTTTCTAGTGCGCAATAATTCAGATTTTTGTCAACAAAAAAGTTCAGACGGCCTGTAAACACGAGAGGGAATTTCGAACCATATTTTGCAGTTGTGACATTAACAGCTCAAGTATTTGCTGTCACCTGTTTGCAAATCCGCTCATATATTGTCTCGAACAAATAAAGGGCGTGATCACGTCCTTGCATTCTTACGATTGCCCAAATTGAGTATTTCTGCAAGAACCACATCGTAATCACATGACCGGAATAAACATCATTGAAGCATGGCCACATCCTGAACATCCAAAATTTGTGTTGGTGTTATTACATTCAAACATCAAACCCACCAGAGTGTGTGTCAAAAAAATGCTTTCTCCGAGTCTGTAGTATGTTATCATTATATTGAGGACAAGGCTTTCGAATTACCGATTATTTTGTGGTTTTACCGGTTCGTTACTTATGCCATTGGCAAATTAATTTTCTTCAAAATCATAAAATTCACTTTTTTTCTTGAAAAAAGTTATATGTACCTTTTCTATGCACTTTACTCATTATTTTGATATATAATTTGCCTTTCCTTACTTCTCTTTTCTGTTTCTGAGGCATTGGGAAAAATGTCAAAAAATTGACCAAAGTTAGGTTGGACGACCCCTTAAGGTGCTATATAAGTGATGGAATTTTGTTTATTTTGAAATTCCCACCTCTGATATTCCTTCAATTCAAATTAAATATACACAAATTGTACATCAAAATGAAGGTTGGGGGTATAGAACACGAAACATATATGAAATCAACCCATAGAGTTGACAGCAGGCACCACTGGTTCCTGAAAGTCTGCTGCTGTATTCGTACCAGAACTGATAATACAATAATGCTTCCTGAGAACAACTTTTGTCCAAATGTGCTTCACATATCCAAGAACAAAGCTATGGCATAAAACTCTTCAAATCACAACGACAGAGCTGCATGGGGGTACATTCAAAAACTGACGGCTTTGTTTACATTGTAAATTACTTTCCATTTCCGGTCAACGTCATCGGACGGAAAAAGCATCGAAAAACAACGCGGTATAAAATCAAATAATTCGAAAGATCGCCTTAATACAGCATACTATTATTATATAGAGAGACTGCACAGTTGCCATATTCTATGCAAGGTATCATGACACCTGGTGAAATTTCTTAGAATTATTATTTCTTTTTTGATGGAAATTCGTGGTATCGAGTGATTTGCGCATGTCCGTCGAACATGGAATCCATCTTCAATAAAAAATGCAGACAGTGTTGTCCTTTTCCCACATGCAGTCCTATCGCTGCATCATAAAGTGTTTTGAATGCCTAGCTTTGTTCTTGGATATGTGAAGCACATTTGGCCACAAGTTGTTCTCAGGAAATATTATTGTATTATCAGTTCTGGTACGAATACGGTAGCAGACTTTCAGGAACCAGTAGAGCTTGCTGTCATGACTATGAGTTGATTTCATATATTTTTCGTGTTCTATACCTCCCGACCTTCTTTTTGATGTATATTTAATTTGAATTTAAGGAATATTAGAGGTGGGAATTTCAAAATAAACAAAATTCCGTTACATTTGTAGCACCTTAAGTTGCTCTTGAAAGGCTTGACTTGCTTTTTTCTCCAAGAAAAATAAACTATTCGGTGCATATCAAGGGTGGTAAATTGAAGCTTATCGGGAACCTTGCCCATCAGGGGAAGTAATTTAATAATTTACCGAATTTTTTTTTTCAGGTAGAAAATATTATTTAAAAAAAAGTAGGGATATTTGATAAAAGTGAGATATATGAAGAAATATATTTATATTTTCATCAAAAAGACAGTTGAGGCATTGTACTGTGAGATCTGGTGGATGATTCCGGCGATAGTTGGGTATCTGACAGGCACACATTCCTCGCACTGTGGCGTAGAAGACATGCACGGTCAGTCAGAGAATTTATCACATTCAGTCCAAGACCTCAGTACCTTGTAAATCCTCCTCGGTTCGCAAAACAAGCGCGGATCCGACGTGGCATACTTGTCCAATATCTGCTTGACTGACGTTATTCCATTCTTCCTGCAGTGCAGCGGCGAGTTCCTGGGCATTGGCAGGGGACTGTTGACGTTGTCGTAGGCGCCTGCCAAGCATATCCCATACGTGCTCGATAGGTGAAAGGTCTGGACTTAGTGCTGGCCAAGGCAGTGTAGTGATGATCTGCTCCTGGAGGAACTCTGTAGCGACACGGACCCTATGTGCTCTTGCATTGTCACCTTGGAAAATGAATAGACGGCCGTGACGTCGCGCAAATGGCATCACATGAGCTGCTAACATGTTGTCACGGTAGTACTGCCCTGTGACACGCCGTTGGACGACATGTAATGCTGTTCTGCTTGTCATGGTTATGCCTTCCCACACCATAACCGATCCACCACCAAAATGATCGTGCTGCCTAGCGGTTACGTCATGGTATCGTTCGTTGCGCCGCCGCCACACTGTTTCGCCTGTCGTGGAAGTCGAGAGTGAACCTCGATTCATCTGAAAACATGACGTTGCTCCACCGACGATTGTCCCAGCGCTGTCGTGCTCCACACCAAGTACGCCTTGCTGCGACGTGATGTTCAGTGAAACGTGGAATTATTCGAGGTCGTCGAACGTACAAATTCCATCTGTGTAGGCGATTTCGGATAGTCTGACCACTGACTCGCACAACTGTCGCTCGGTGCAACTGCTGTCCAATTTCTGAGGCACTTTGATGGCGGTTACGTAATGCTTTGGTTCGGATGAAACGATCCTGGTTAGCAGTTGTCGCCCTTGGACGCCCTGTCCGACGTCTGTCAACATTGCCTGTCTGATGGTAGGGTGACGATAATCTGCTAATCACCGATTGAGTAACGTTGAGAATATGGGCCACTGCAGTGTGTCTGTTGCCAGCTTCCAACGGCACGTAAACGTTCGTCACATGTCAGTCTCGCATAAAGTTACGTTTCGACCAGAAACTATTGATGAACGAGTTTATACCAAAAAAAGAACGAGACCTCCGAAAAAAACCCGTCCAGTACAAAAAAAAATTTCAAAACGTACCCCACAGACATTAACGCGGCGCTCGTGCGAAAAACCTGCTCGAAGTTTTCGTGGGCCGGTGACATTCATGATCCACACTAAACTTGGTAACATACTGATGTGTCCAATCACGCGAATCTAATACCATTTTCTAAAAATATCGTCATCAGTTTGGATATCCCCTACTTTTTTTTAATAGTATAGTTTTATACATATGTTTCGATTTTATACATATGTTTCGATGGTCGCTTTTCGGCCTGAGGACCTCGTTTTAGTTATTCTGCTACAAAAAGATGCGAATTTCAATTCTGTGTATATTGTTGCAGGGTAAGGCTGAGAAAGACTTCAGGGCGAGTCTGATGGGGAGAGGGTTAGCTATCCCACCCAAACGTTCTAATATCTGAAAATACCTGTTTTGTTAGTTGTCCGTGTAATCTCTTTTGTAAGGCCAATTTTTGTACCTTTCATCAGTCACTTGAATCCATGTGTGTTGGGGAGTCCGCGGTTTGTCTTGTCACTCTGTATACCATTTAGTTTTTGCCTAAGTGATCCTCCAGGCTAAGAAAAGCTGAATCACGAGGTTGGGATTTGGGGTAGTTTCATTTTTCAGTATTATGAGGTTAGGAATTGTACATTTCAGTATAGTGGGTTTGGATGTATCATATTAAGATTCTCCTAAATTCCGATATGAGCTTTCCGCCATATTCCACTTTTTCGGAAAAATTTGTGAAATTTATTTTTTTTTAAATCCGTAGTGTATCAACTATGACACATAACCCACATGCACCAAGGAACTGGTCGAAAAACTCGAATCGTTCCCCCAAATTTACCATGAGGTGACCTCTGAGCGATGATGTACTATTCCGAGCGCTCATCTCTGATAGTCGGTTGATATTCCATTTTTTTTCCAAAATAAGGATGCAAAATACGGAGATTTTTCAAATCGAGTTTCAGGTTTTCCGAAGACGTGTCCTGATGTTTAATGACTTTGTTCACTGTCCATAAACAAAACTACATGAGTTACGCCCACACCCATTCCGTGCTCCTCGCATGGCGAGTAGGCTGAAACGTTGCGATAACTTAACCCATGCCCATAAAATTGAGATTTCGTAGTTTTCCGCCTCGGCTACCGAAACCAGTGTTGCTTTTAGCAGCAGCAGCTGGAAACATATTGACACGTGACGCCGCAAAATCACTATGATATGACCCTCTTAGTGAGAATTACCCTCCCGATGGCAAAATTCCGAGTGTTTTTCGAACTAAGTGGAAGGTTTCCCGATGTTGTGTCTCTGTGTTCTTCAACCAACGATCCACGAAGACACTTCAAGAGTACAATTAGGTTGCACTCACACCAATGGCTTGCCGCTAGAATGCCTAACATACTGGAAAATTGCGAAAACTTAACTCTATCTCTGAAATTGAAATTCAGCAGGTTTTGTGCACAGATTAACGCTTTACCCAACGTAACTGCCAAAACCGGCCAGCGCTATTCTCAAAAATCGCCAATTAATTTTCATCATTTTTTCATTTTTTGTCTCTAAAACATAGGTTATGACCCCTCATTGGAACGAGCTCGTCGAGATCGTTCCAATGAGGGGTCATAACCTATGTTTTTGGGACAAAAAATATAAAAAAATAGTTATTCATTAATTTTGTTTGCAAGTGTCGTCTGCTTTTCGTGTTAGGTAAAGGGTTAAAGAAATCTGTGTTGTCATCATTAACGGGCGAAAAAGATTGAAATCTAACAACAATCATTGGTGGGTGGTAGGAGTGATCATTTCAATCCATGTGGGCGAGGAAGGGCCAACAGTTACCATAAAATGAGAACCCAGGTATCACAGCCCCTCCCTACCAAATAGCTCACGGTAATAAGACAAGTAATGGGCATAGCAAAAACAGGGTTCGCCTTGATGCTTCTGGAACGGACATTTGTGGTTGTGCAATAGACGCGAATTCATGCTAGTTCTGCGCGTGATGTCGAAAAGGAAAGATCATTGGGTAATACCAGTCCGTGCTTCAGTGAATGGACCATGTACTGAAAGTTTACGCTTGAAGACAGGATATTCAGATTGGGTCTCTGTTAAGATTCATATCCCGCTGGCCCGAGTGCTTTGGGAGTGATTGGGGACTGGGTGTCAGAATAAGGCTCTACGTATGAGAACAGGGGATTATTTGAGAGATACCGTAGACATAATTTTACACAGATCTGTTGTTTTAGAGTGGTTCTATATGTCAGGTGATATTGTAAAACCGAACTGTGGCCGATGTGGTAAAGGATAGAAGTTGCAGTTGGTGGCACCCCTGACTGCAAGGTTTTTTCGGTGACGGTGTCTATTGACATCTGTTCAGACCTGACGTCAGAATGTTGGAAATTTTTGATGTCCGTCGAAAAAAAAAGTCAGCTGTTCGAACGCCAACATTTTCTTCGAAGTCGCCAATTTCAGAAAAAGTAGACCAATAGGCGAAACCGCAATTTTCATTGTGCAAAAATACCCTTACCCTTATGTTTCAAATATTCTCTTTGTATGAAAGCACTCGTTATAAGTATCTAGTAGTCATATAAACGAACAAAAATATTATTAATGGTTTAAAGAATTACTTTTGTTAAACGAAAGTAATCCTTTAACATGTTTAAAATAACGATAAAGGAACGTTTCTGACTTGTTTCGTTTATCACTGTTTTAAAAAGGTGTAGTGAGTTTTTCAAGTTCGCACCGACAATCAACGACCCGGGAACGTTGTCGAAATATTTTAACGCCTGAACCCACCATGACGGAAAATTTGGAGATCCTGCTTTCGAGCCAGGGAAGTTTCTAAGGGATCTCGAAGGAGAGTCTGTGGGGGAATGGAGGGGAGGGGAGGGGGGATTTGTTCAACTTCAGATTTCCAACTGCACTCCCCGTATAGGCAAAATTCCGATTACCACTAAATTCATTTGTTTCGAATTTCAAACTAAATTAGCACTCCTACCCCCCCCCCCCCCCCCCCCCATCCCCGAGTCAAAAATATTCCAACTACAGGTTTTAAGACGCAGAATTCCATTTGTATAACCCGGCCATGAATGTAAATTATCCAGCCAAGGCTTTCAGTAGTAACAAATCAATATTTGGAGGGATTATACGATGTTTCAATCAATATTTGGATGACTTGCACTACTTTTCAGTCTGAAAACTCCAAATTCAAAACATTCCACTAGCGCCCTGTCGAAATTTCCAACTGTTTCCAATTTAGGGCTTCAGATTTCCAACTATTATAAATTCGACGAATTTTCAGGCGGATGAGGGGTGGAGACACCCACATGCCCTCGCCTCATCCCCTGTACCAACGTCCCTGCTTCGGGACTGCTGCTGTTATGGCGTATAAATTTTACAAAGATCGGTTGTTGGAGGTTTAATTTAAAATTTTACAGATAACGGAATTTATTTCGGACAAATGCACTAAGAGCACTCTATCACTCCATCACCTCCGACACGAGGTGACCCTGGCTGTCGAAAGTGTCGTTAAAACCCAAATAAATAAATAAATAAATAAATAAATAAATAAATAAATAAATAATCGCTTCATCACCACCATATATATACCCAAACCCAACCATGTAGACATTGCACCCCACAACGCAAAGCAATCTCAGACTCTTGCTCATCAACCCAACCTTTCATGCTTTGGGGGGGGGGGGGATTCACACCACCAATGTCGCATTTACCAAAAGTGCACTTCACAAAATGTCCTCGTAGATCACATTAGCTAATAATGCTAATAAGCATATTAACAACCTCGACAGACAAACGCTCAGTACCTAGAAAATTATTTGTTGGGTAAAGGACTGAAGTTTGAAGTTTGGACTGATACTTCCCAAACCAAAGACTTCCTTCTCTAATGAAGATACCCATTTAATTCATAAGATAATACTATTGAAAATAATACATGCTGACAGGCAGCCTTGTTCCATTAACACCAATGGTTTGCCACTTTCCTACCAAGGACAACATGCCCACAAGGCCAACAGAGACAGCTCAGCTCTTTCCTACAAGGAGCAGCCAGCTTGCTGGGTCATCACGACATGCTTACCAACAACATTACTCTATTACTGCTTTCCTTCCTCGAGCAACATGTCGGCAGTGTCATCACAGACAACACAGAGCAACATAGGTAAAACGATTGGTTAAACCCGACTTCATGCCTATGTTGCGGTCATGATATAGCCATAGATGCTGACACTGGCCCTAAAAAACAATAAATGAATAAATAAATGAATTTTTATGACCCCGGAGGCAACGCCTACTCCCTGAAGAAATATGTACCACTTGGGGGGTATGAACCTAGCACATCCTACCCACCCCATCCTCCAAAACACTTTTGACCTCTCATAACACTCATACGCCCATCCTTTTGTGCGTACGGCAGTTTGCCCATTTATTATCTGTGCTTGATAATGTAAAACGTCCCAATTATGGATCTGACATATGTACATATGTTCACATTTGAACACCATGTTAGAAGAGATTCCATTATTTCAACCCTGCAGTTGAAAAACAACAATGATGTGGAGACCGCCACCTTTATATTAAACAATGTTGAATGTTTCCTATTCAAAAACGCATTTATAATAGAGATGATAAGATAAAATCTCCATTTCTAAAGCCTCTCACAGAGTTGAAATGGATCGAGGGATGGACATTGAGAGTTTTTGTTTATTTAATGGGGTTTAGTGATACTTTCAACAGCCAGGGTGGCATCGTATCAGACAGTGTTACGAGTGGAGGAAGCCGGAAAGAACAACATAGGAGAGACGAGCAACGGTCAGACTCCCCAACTTACTAACACTGCACGAGGCGAGTCCACCATCGATGTGCCGTACACTTTAAAACATCATGAAATATCTTTAGTTATCCACTAAACCTGTCATCATCCATCTAATATCCTTCCTACACGTTCTCTTCCACATTCCCTCCACTCACTCTGACACAAACTCTTTTATTTAATCCCATGCCCTCTCTCTTATTCTGTATTCCACTAATATTCATTGTGTTATCACCCCCTCCTAATCTTTTCTTTATATTTCTATCAAAATTCTGGTTTAGCTCATCGTGAATATCTACCCTTTTCCAAATTACTTTGGATATTTCCACATAATTTATCGTTCCACACAATACATTTTACATCCTCTGTCGCATTCTTACCGGTCATCTTCACCCAAATGTCCAGTATTAACCTCCGCTCAAACAGCAATGTTCCACAGAATGTCCCATCCCAAAACTGTTGATTGACAGCTAGATAATTTACTTCATGATGCATGCCCTCAAACGTTTTATGCCTTTTATTCAGTATTCCATCAACTAGCCTCGAAGATTCTTTTTCTTTTTTTATTAAGGTTTAACGACACATTAACAGCCAGGGTTATATCATGTCGGTGACAGTTTTACGGGTGGAGGAAGCCGGAGTACCCGGAGAGAACCACCGAGCAACGACGAGCAGCTGCCAGCTCCTTAACATCGTAACTCTGCGCTGCAGCACAGACAGGGTTAGATTGGTTGAAGGCATGCGCACCATCGACGTGCAGTACGTTTTAGTACACGGCGTCATCGTGCCCCCATGTGGACAATCGGGGTGAAGTGCCTTGCTCAAGGACACAACGCGGAAGTCCGAATCGATCGTTCAGACGGTCACCCATCCAAGGACTAACCGGGCTCGACGTTGCTTAACTTTGGTGATCTGACGAGAACCGGTTACCGCAACGCCCCCACCCCCACCCCCACACCTTGAGGATTCAGTTGAGAATGATATGAAGATTCATTCTTTGAAAAGTTTGGATTCAAACTGGATGCCGACGCTGTTAACTTTGCAGGGAATTAACTGACTTTTGGAAGTGTTAAGCCCGATAACAGGTGTGAAGAAACTTTTGTTGAAACAACTGAGCCCTCTGATAACCTTGTGGTAAAGTGGTTTATTCTCAGACAGAAATGATTAATACTTCCATGAATGTGGATCTTTTAATCTCGGTTGGAGAACGTACGCGGGTTACATGCGGTGGGCTGCAAAAGCTTGTCAAACAAGAACAAAAGGGGCAAAGGAAATGGCAATCGAGAGAGAAAGTTAGGACAGGTTGCTTAATACGTCGGGAGGCCGCATTGAAAGTGGCCGAACATGAGAAAGAATTTGAAATTGAGCACAAAGATTTGAAAGGGTTGGATGAAGTTATGAGTGGTCCGTGGGGAGTAATTTTAGCCCGTTGTTAACGGGGAAGAACTTTGCGAGTATGTCTCCCAACTATGGTAATGATAACGATGAACCGAAGAAAGCTATTTTAAAGATGTACCAGCTCACATAAGAAGGATTCCGTGAGGTTTGGGAAATGTAAACCCGAGAAATGGGAAAGCGTTTTCTAGTTTGTGGCACGACAGCTTTAAATACTTGGATTGCTGGGTTTAGCTGTCGGAAATCGACGATGATTTTCCGTCTCCAAAAGATTTGCTTACAAGATAGCAGTTTTTTTTTCTACATACGCACTAGAGTTGGCCCTCATTGTTAAGGAGAGAAGGCTAAATAGTTCTGAAGAAATTATAAAGGTAACTGAGTAGAATCTGGAGGTCCATATGGGCAATATAACCCAGTCTTAGACAAACAATTTGGAATAACCTTGTAACAAAGGCACCGGTTAAGGTCAACCACTCAGACTTGACTGGTAACAGATGTAATAATGGGACATCAGCCACTCAAGGTTTAGCCTGTTTTGTTTGTGATAAAAAGGGAGCACTTAGAGGTGTACTCAGGGTATTTATTTATTGGGATTTAACGACAATTTCAACAGCAGGGTCACCTCGTGTCAGACAATTTTTCAGGTGAGGAATGCAGTATTCTTGATGATTATATGGCGATGTTGAAAATACGACGGGTTCTGTGTATGGTTTTTCTGTAATCTAGAAGATATTAGTATTTCTGTATCAGGAATTCAGATTCCAACCAATAATCCCATGGGTAAGGAACACGCAGATCTGTGAGAACAGCAGAAGCCACAGGATAGTCTTGGAGCTAGGAGCCAAAAGCCAAAGACTGTTTAGATACCAGGAGTCAGAAAGACACGGTCTAGTAGCCAGGAACTATGAAACCATGGGATGGTATAAGAACTAAGAGCTAGAAGGTCTTGATATAAAAGCTAAAAGTTAGAAAGTGGCTCATGAGTTAGAAGCCCTAAAATCGTGGAATTATATGTGAGCTTTGGTCCAAGAAGGCTACCAGGTGGTCTAGGAATCAATAAGCTTGAAAATAATAACTGTTAGTAGTGAAAGTAAAGTAGTACAGGATGGAGACAGCAGTAGCAGGAGATGATCATAAAAAAATAGTGGTTCCCATGGTGCAAGGCGGCCGCAGTGGGAATAGCAGAATCCCGTAACAGTTGTAGCAGTAAAACACAAAGGGAGTGATGTGATTGCTCGTGAAGCGATAGCTAATAGAAACATTGTTCCTAAGCCAATGGTTCCAGGCTACGGCTCACTGGCTCCTTACAGTCAAAACCACGAACTATTGACTCTGGACCTCAATGATCCCTAAACCAATGACCCCTCATAAGTTATCTCCAAACCACGTACCACACTGGTCCTCATTAGTTCTCACTGATCCGCACCCAAAAGCCTTTGATACTATTCCAATTAGTCACAAACCATTGTCTTCAGAGGACAACAAAATACTAAAAAACAGTACTTTTATATTATGTGTTTCTGTGGGACATTGTAAACTGTCACATAAGAACATTTTACCACTTCCGACCAAAATAACTGTGTGGGCCAATAGTAGGCGAGTGTAAGGTTGAAGGTGCATTTCCATTGGCTGTTGTTTCAGTCACATATACCAAATTGATCGGTTGATTAAGTCTGTAGGTGGAGGGGAGCAAAGTCGATCTTGGAGAAGTCCAGAAAATCTAATAAAACTAATAAAATATTCATAGACAGCCAGTTCCAAACTGTAAGGAAGAGTGAAACATGCCCACAGCTTTTCATTTCAAGGGGTACAGAATTATATTTCAGGCCGGTAAGCAGATTTAATGGTTAAAGGAAGCGGTAATGACGTATATAACGTCCCGGCTATATTGTACCACGATTGCTGTCAGTATTCATTGTTCAGCGATACAATACATACATTGGGAAATGTTCCTGATACCCCACGCGCGGAACCTGGATTACACGTAGGAACATCGTATAAGAACGCATCTGGTTGGACGTTAAACATCTGAGTAACGCCATGTCGTGAATGAAATACTTCGACAGATAACAGAGTCAAGCAAGAAAGTTATCTGACCGCCAAAGATGATATTTTTCTTTACAATTGTCAGCTTCGTTCACTGAATTCAAGTTTAATCTTGGTATAAACACAGAACACATCTCGGGTACAGTACGAGGGACAGGAACTAAGGACCCTGATGGGGGTTCCTTATTTCACGCGCGCCGTCGGCGCGCGGGAAACACAGGAACAACTCTTCTTCAGGTGATTGATTTCAGTCCCCCGAACTCCACCTTCATTGAGTTTTGTCTCACTATCATATCACTCTCTTCAAATCACACACAACTCTAGAGCAGTGACCAAAACAATAGCATTACTTGTTACCCATGAACAAAAAATAGACCAAACGGGGTACATTATGTCAAAACTATAGACCATGTCACTCACATTGAATCAAACATACCCACATACCATCTGGTCACTTTGTTGAAGGCCTCATGACAACAAGGTACCACCACAAAACCCAACATGGGGCGTGTGTGTGTATGTGTGTGTGTGTGTGTGTGTTGGGAAGGGGGGTGGGGGGCTCAAAAGTACATAAAACGGTCAAGGAGTAGACAAAATACGCCGTAGTCGCGAAGGCAACCAACTGTCATCATACAACATAGAAACCAATAAAGAGGTCAAAATCAATTAAAATGAACACCGAGAACATGCGTCATCATTACAACACCTACTGTGCATGAGCAATGACACCAACCATCACCATGGTAAAATTACGTCACTATATGGCAGCTCAAATGCGTCATCTGGACAACCAACATCATCCACAGTTATCTGTCGTCACTTCCTTGACTCTCGCCAGATCCTCCAAATATGTGTGCCGCGCCTATGTCTTAGGTCCTAACTTCCTTTTATTTCAGCTGAGAAATTTTTTGCTGTTCTTTTATCCAAACTAAGTTGATAGTGCTCAACCTTGTACAGCGCTTTCGTGCCTTCTTTCCTCCATATACTTGTTATTTTATCATTATATGTCTTTGTGGTTTTCACCACTTCACCCTTTCAGTTCGTATAGTATAAATCTTTCATGGGATAATCCACCAGAGCGAGTTTACATTCCCTTAAACTCTCCCACGCCAACTCCTGAATTATATTTTCTTTTCAAATGTTTTCTTTTCAACTGACTCTGCCAACCTTTTGTCTTGAACTTAATAAACTACCTTTCCCATGTTACTGCTTGTCAGGGACTCCTGAGGCCCCGTAAGGCCTGGGCTGACGTGGGGTTATTTAGTCCCGCTGATGAAGTTGCGGGAAAATTAGACCAACGTGGAGGGTCGGAATCCAAGTGTCGCGAACTCGGCGCAGAGAGCTGAGTTAGACCGACGCCGTGATTCCTTCTCTGCCAAATTGGCCTGAAATGGGTTCGATTTCCGTTAGGTGTGATTCCTAATCACTTTAGGCTGTATAATGGAAAGAATGATTTAAAGTAACAACGATTCTTTTATTTACACATAAAAATAAATCCGTTTCAATATTTCAACAATCAACAATTCAATTCTTTTCACAAAAAATGGGTCACTACGGTTAAATAATTCTAAACAATCATATAGTCATTCTATAGCCCTGTACTGGCACTATAGTCTACACACTGGAAATGTTACTACCGTGAGCTCGCCATAAGAGCTTCACAAATCTGAAATGTTATTACTGTGAGCTCGCCATAAGAGCTTCACCCGCTTAGGCTCAAATGTCAACGTCTGCGCGTAACTGTACCTCTGGCTGTCGGAGGGTTCCGACCAGCAATGTTCGTCATCTATAAACCACCGTACTTCTGATTTGGGTCAGATATTGTCTACTCATACCTTATGTGCCTTTTGAAAGTCCTCCGTGAAAGTCCTATTGAAATATCTACCGTTCCTGGTTGAATTCACGATTCACAGATGCCCCTTTTTGTGCTAGGGCGAAATTGTCACTCACACCGATCTCCAGTCGGTATTACGATGTTCAGACAGCAAAATAAACTACTCAGAACGCAATCAGGCTGACGCTTCAAAGGGTTAATACGCACAATACAATTAACCTACACTTCTGACTATTGCAGGCTGATACCTGCTACTCGACAATCTAAACTTTAACGTTTCACCTGGGGTGTTCCTTCTCACGAATTCGGCCCCGTAGCCGCCTATCAACTTTAAGCTAAATCAATCATGGAATGCCCTCTCTGGCGATTCCAGCCGTTTCAGGGTCCTGTGATCGAAGGTACCCTTATGCCAGGAAACAGAGTCCGCCTGTCCTGGACTTCACCAACGCGTGTGTGACCCCAAGTGTGTGTCTAATGCTCTGCTCTTCCAGGTATATATATACCTTTTACCCTAAACTGTCAGGTGGACCGACGCTCATCTGTCCACCTGTCAAAACGGTGGGAGATGACGTATATCGAGGCAGAATCAATACAAGTCATCTCACGCGTGACTTTAACGGTGATTTGTTCCTGCCACGCATTGCTATAACTAATGATCAGGTGACGATACGATAGACATTTCTATCGTTTTCAAATCTCGTTTCTTAATTGACCGTGACGATAAATGAGATTAGACCTTATCTAACATACCGTTTCTCCCCTGGGTCCCTGCGCTAAAGCTGGATATACACCACGTGTGTTTTTCCAGCTTTACAGAGAAGTGAAATTCATGTAGGTTTTTCGCCTTGACGCGAAATATATTTTGAACTTACAATATCTTTAAATATGAGGCCCCTTGTCCCTATATTTAGGCTGGCTTTGCCCTGACAACTCCCTTCCCGAGAGAAACACCCTGTGTATCTCTTAAAACACAAGGGGCAAAGCCACGCACGCTCGCCTCTCACGCCTTTTTACGATCTACCATCATGTTCAAGACTACAAAACTTACCCTAGTGGTCGTGGGGGGTCATGACCGGGCTCATGCGTCGGCCATGTCGATTCCCACGACACACACGCTACCACATGCTCCCGTCTTGCGGGTTTACATATGGAGAGTAGCCTTATTCTTAGATTTGCAGCACTCTCTCTCTGTAATACTATATATTTACACCTAAACATACACATTTTTATACACGTTCGCCCATTTTGCAAACAGTTCACTTGGCACTCACTCCGACAAGTAACACCGTCCGCGCCTTTGCGTCAGATGGGTTAATTCCAACGGAGTGTAACCTCGCCTCTCATTCCCCTATGTCTTGTGAAGGGGCAAACGACCCCTGCATTATGTTGAGCCTCACCCTCGCAAAGCTCGACCAGGGGGTTAAAATTGTGCCTCACACACTCACACATTCAACACACAGATTTCCCGACCGCGCCTTTGCGACAGACGGGGTTAGTGTATCCCACACTTACAAAACTCGACACACAGGCTCCCCGTCCACGCACACGCGACAGACAGGGCAGTGTATCTCACATTCGCACTCACAAACAACTCTAGTCAGCAGTCAGAGCAATAATAATACTAAAATAAGAAAATTCCTCCGGGCCTTAACACCGAGTTTACGAAGCCCATCACCTCACCCACAAAAATATTTGCGACTGGAGCCCCCGTCCTAGACACCAGGCCCACAGCCCCCCAACTATTGCTTCTTTATAACCACCGACCATTGGTAGGGGCCCGGTTCCCAGTATCCCCTTGGGTAACCCTTGACACACCCCTACTTCTCGCCCCGCCATTTCTACGGGTATTCCACCAGGGTCCCCATACCATGTCGTTGTCGCATTCCCAAGAGCTTCCCTTGGCGCTATATCCCCCAGGCTCACTCGTCCCGGCGATTACCGTCGTTCGAACGACACTGGCCGTCTTTGGCCCTTGTGTCGTCGACCCCCCGGTCCATTGCGACGACTTCTTGCGCACATTGGGCGCTGTGCGCCCTCGGCACTCTCTACGTGGTCTCCGCCACCTAGGATGCTTCTCCTTTGATTTGTGGACCCTTTCCTCGGTCCCCTGGGCACCCATCTTAGCGGTCCCATCCACTTTAACACCCTCTCCTCGTGTTGACCCGTGCCCTCTCAATTCTGAGGAAGTTTGCCCAGCCATTTGCGTGGGTCTGGCCTCCCCTCTCCACACGGGTGACACCAGCTTCTTGGGGCGCTCAACTCCCCCACATAAATTTGCTTGAGGGTCTTTCCCCAATGATCCCATTGGGTTCCCTCGCTGTTTGGCGTTTCGCCTGGACCGCCTGCGGCCCCTTCTCCCTAATTGGACAGGAGTCGTCCCTCCTGAAACTTCCCGACATTTCGCCGTGTAGGGGCCATCCCCTGGACCATCGGATTGGTTCCCCCTGGGAACCTTCCCTTCCTTACTCGTTGGGCCCTCACTTGGCCCCCTATCCCTGGACCATAACTCATCAGGGCTTGCCCTCACCCCTGGGATATTACCTATGACCAGGTCATACACAGGTGATTCAATGCACATGGCTTCCACTTCGCCACGATAAAATGGGGTATCCACCGTTATCCTCGCGATGGGGAACCTTCTAACGGTCCCATCTATCAAAATACACAAATGGTCACGACCCAACAATTGCTTGTCGTCAACCAGTTGCCTTCTAACCGCTGCAGAGGAGCACCCAGAATCCCGGAGCAGACGGATCTCCCTTTGTCCCACATACCCTGGGTACACTGGCATATCAACCTTCTCCTGCGAAGTTGTGAGCCTCTCACACATGCCACTTATTATCGGGACAACCTTCCCGCCTTCCAGCCTTAATTCTCCCTCTTGTATACATTCCCGGAGGGGACTGTGTTCTGGACCGATAGTTTGACAGAACGCTGCCGTCTGCCTACTGGGCCCTGGATCTACGCGGTCACCTTGCTTCCAACCCCTTGGCGCTGCGTTCCCGGCCCCCTGCTGAGGTGGTCTAATGTTCCTAGTGGTCCTTACCTGCTTCTGCCAGCAGTCCCTGGCAATATGACCCCGCTTGTTGCAGATAAAACAAGTGGTGTCCTTGGGAGCGCTCCCCTTCCGGCTGGTCTGCGACGCAGGAGGGTCGGGGTGGTGTTGCCTTACGGGTGCCATTGCCAACCCGTTTGCCCCACCCCTAGCCAATTTGGGTGCGTTTACACTCCCACCGTGGGCCTCGATGTAGCGTTCTGCCACAGTTGCCATCTCATCATAGGTGGCCGGACCCCTTTCCTTGATGAACAGGCCCAATTCCTTGGAGCATGTAGTTAAAAACTGCTCTCGGAGAAATAGATCTCGCAGGGCTCCATACGACTCATTCACTTCTGCGAGATCAGTCCAGCGGTCAAAGTACCGCCTAGCTCGGGCAAAATACTGAGGTACTGTTTCTCCCTTCTCCTGCTTAATTTCTCGGAACTTGGTCCGGAATCCTTCTTCAGTGAGCTGGTATCTCCGAAGGATGGCATTCTTCAGCTCACTGTAGTCGTTAAGAAGTGCAGGAGGCATACTGGTATAAGCCTCGAGGGCTTTACCTGACAACAAAGGGCTCAAGCACATAGCCCATGTGTCTTCTGGCCACATTTGACTGGAGGCAAAACGCTCGAACCTCTCCAAGTACGAGTCCAAGTCATCTGTGTTTTCATTGAAATGAGCGAGATGGGGGCGTGGGGCATGAATTGCTACCCCTGCACTCCCATCCCCTGAGCGCCGACTTTCATTCTCCACATCGGCCCTTGCTCTGAGGAGCTTTAATTCTCTCTCGTGCCTCTGTTGTTCGAGCTCTCGCTCTGCCTCCCTTGCCTCCCTTGCTAATTGGGCTTCCCTCTCTCTCGCCTCATTTGCTAATTGAATCTCTCTCTCTTTCGCCTCTCTTGCGTCTTTCTCACGCTCTCGTTCTAATTGGGCTTCTCTCTCCCTCGCCTCTCTTGCGTCTTTCTCACGCTCTCGTTCTAATTGAATCTCTCGCTCTTTTGCGTCATTACGTAAGGCAATCTCCTTGGCCTCACGTTTCTGCTCATCTTTAACGAACTTCTGAAGTTCGGCTCCCTCAAGGCCCATTTCCTTGCCTAATGATACCAGTTGGGCGAGGGGTGTAACAACATCCATTTTGATTTTTTCTTTCTATCTTCAACACTCGTCAGAAAGAATGAAGAAGGAAAAGAAAGAAAGAAAAAAAAAATATGGCAATTAATCCTAATTTACCTCTGTAATTTAACGTAGTTAAACGCCCCAATACTCTGAAACCTACCGCAGTTATAATGGCTATTAAGTATCCTCTTGGGGACTACTGTATTGCGATATTAAACCCTTGAACGGCATCAACTGACCGAACGCGTCAAAACCTAAACAGAACCGCCGTTAAAATAAAACAAAATTTCCATATAGCCATTTTTTACCTTTTAGAAATATCCTGGTAGCGCTCGCCAATCAATGTCAGGGACTCCTGAGGCCCCGTAAGGCCTGGGCTGACGTGGGGTTATTTAGTCCCGCTGATGAAGTTGCGGGAAAATTAGACCAACGTGGAGGGTCGGAATCCAAGTGTCGCGAACTCGGCGCAGAGAGCTGAGTTAGACCGACGCCGTGATTCCTTCTCTGCCAAATTGGCCTGAAATGGGTTCGATTTCCGTTAGGTGTGATTCCTAATCACTTTAGGCTGTATAATGGAAAGAATGATTTAAAGTAACAACGATTCTTTTATTTACACATAAAAATAAATCCGTTTCAATATTTCAACAATCAACAATTCAATTCTTTTCACAGAAAATGGGTCACTACGGTTAAATAATTCTAAACAATCATATAGTCATTCTATAGCCCTGTACTGGCACTATAGTCTACACACTGGAAATGTTACTACCGTGAGCTCGCCATAAGAGCTTCACAAATCTGAAATGTTATTACTGTGAGCTCGCCATAAGAGCTTCACCCGCTTAGGCTCAAATGTCAACGTCTGCGCGTAACTGTACCTCTGGCTGTCGGAGGGTTCCGACCAGCAATGTTCGTCATCTATAAACCACCGTACTTCTGATTTGGGTCAGATATTGTCTACTCATACCTTATGTGCCTTTTGAAAGTCCTCCGTGAAAGTCCTATTGAAATATCCACCGTTCCTGGTTGAATTCACGATTCACAGATGCCCCTTTTTGTGCTAGGGCGAAATTGTCACTCACACCGATCTCCAGTCGGTATTACGATGTTCAGACAGCAAAATAAACTACTCAGAACGCAATCAGGCTGACGCTTCAAAGGGTTAATACGCACAATACAATTAACCTACACTTCTGACTATTGCAGGCTGATACCTGCTACTCGACAATCTAAACTTTAACGTTTCACCTGGGGTGTTCCTTCTCACGAATTCGGCCCCGTAGCCGCCTATCAACTTTAAGCTAAATCAATCATGGAATGCCCTCTCTGGCGATTCCAGCCGTTTCAGGGTCCTGTGATCGAAGGTACCCTTATGCCAGGAAACAGAGTCCGCCTGTCCAGGACTTCACCAACGCGTGTGTGACCTCAAGTGTGTGTCTAATGCTCTGCTCTTCCAGGTATATATATACCTTTTACCCTAAACTGTCAGGTGGACCGACGCTCATCTGTCCACCTGTCAAAACGGTGGGAGATGACGTATATCGAGACAGAATCAATACAAGTCATCTCACGCGTGACTTTAACGGTGATTTGTTCCTGCCACGCATTGCTATAACTAATGATCAGGTGACGATACGATAGACATTTCTATCGTTTTCAAATCTCGTTTCTTAATTGACCGTGACGATAAATGAGATTAGACCTTATCTAACATACCGTTTCTCCCCTGGGTCCCTGCGCTAAAGCTGGATATACACCACGTGTGTTTTTCCAGCTTTACAGAGAAGTGAAATTCATGTAGGTTTTTCGCCTTGACGCGAAATATATTTTGAACTTACAATATCTTTAAATATGAGGCCCCTTGTCCCTATATTTAGGCTGGCTTTGCCCTGACACTGCTAACTGAAATTCTTCTGTACCTTTTTATCACATTTTTACTTTTTCTCCTACTCTCCCTCCACTCTTCCTCTTCCTCATATACGTCCACCGACTCCTAACATTGGAATTTCTCTGTCATCTCAATATAGTAGATGTCCCTTGTTCCTCTTTAACAAACCGTAGTGAGAAAATGATGGGTGTGATGGTTATTTGATAACAGCAGGTTGCTTAATAAATGAGTAGGTGGATTAATGCAACAGACTATTTTTCACCCCTGCAAATATTTAAAAAACTTCACTGGATTAAGTCAAGTTTCAACATGTAATTGCCATAGCCACGGATATTTATTGGCTTATTTCAACTCGTTACTAAGAAATTGTACATATAAAATACTGTTAACTTCTGTAAATTATTAATTCGGATTGCTGGATGCAGTCCAGTCCCGTGCCTAAATTTGTTATATAATGTAAAGACTTTTATTCTCCGTACTTTCTAAAGTGAAATCCTCAGAACGAAATTTCTTTGTAAGTAGTGCCCGGGTTATATTTCGTGGAGAGATCCAAACATATACACTCTAGGATCAGTCGAGTTGAAAATTAACCCAAATCCACCGCGTTTAGTGAATATGAACCCAACTGGGTTCTTATTTACTCAACCCAGTTGATTTGGGTTAATGTTTACCCTAATTGATTTTAAAGTGTAGTACAATAATTTTTGTTTAACTCACCAGACTCTTTCTTTTCAGTATGTGTGACTTTATTCCAACAAATTTAGAAGATATGTTAGTGGGCATGAACTCTGAGGAATTACATCTATCATGTCAGCTCTATGAAGGAACATTTGAGACTAGTCTAACCCTCAAATTGAGAGAACATTCTTTGAATCAAGAAGCCTAAGTCAGCCACAAAACCTATGAGATCGAGAAAACATCAGGAACTTTCCTTCTTGGAAACGGCAAGAAAAAAAACGTGTGTGGGAATACAGTCGTTCATAAGGAACATTGCAATTCTAAGTCAATAAAAGATATAGAACCTAAAGTAAATAAAAGTTTTCATTTATGTGAACCTGACTTTAACCCTTTACCTAACCTGAAAAGCAGACGACACTTGCAAAAATAATTCTCGAATAACTATTTTTTTTCATTTTTTGTCTCAAAAACATAGGTTATGACCCCTCGTTGGAACGAGCTCGACGAGCTCGTTCCAACGAGGGGTCATAACCTATGTTTTTGAGACAAAAAATGAAAAAAATAATGAAAATTAACTGGCGATTTTTGAGAATAGCGCTGGCCGGTTTTGGCCGTTACGTTAGGTAAAGGGTTAACGAACCCATTCAAAAAAGAAATATTAGTGAATCCATGCAAAGCGCACATATTTCAGAAGAAACGTTGATAGAAATATTCAGAGATCAACAAAACCCCATGTTCTGGCGTTAGGTACTAAACTCCAGGACAATGTGAAAACAATAATCATTCCAGTGAATGTACGCTGACCGTGAAGAAAAAACTGTGTGACATCACTGTGCAACATTTTGGAAACAGTTCACAGTAACCTTTGGCTTACCCAAAAAGCAAACTGAAACTAGAATCGGTAGGATTACAGACTTTCCCTGGCTGTATAAAACATTTGAACCCCATTGACAGAATTATGGGAATCAATAACTGCATGTGAAACTCTTCCTCGTCAAATTTGCTTAGTTTGTGTATGGCGGGGTGATGATAGGTCCCTTTTATCCTTTCCTTTCTAACTCTGTCAGAGAGTCGTTTGTGACAATGCTCAGAGTAACTTTGTCAATCAGGATGATTCGTCAGTAATGTGCTGTGCTATTCGCGAATCTGCGCTGTAACTGTTGACGACTACTTTGAGAGGCAGAGAATGAGAATGCTTGTATGTAAGAATCACCACGAGCTGGTGTGTGCTCTCCTTGGCAGTAGTCATACATCAGCAAAGGGTTAACAAAACAAACTCACAATATGCAGTTTTTCTACCAATTAACCCAAATCAACTAGGGTGAGTGAATAGGAACCCAATTGATGAACATCATCTGTAGGGAAGGGGGGGGGGGGGGGGGTTAGATTCAAGTTTGTTCAAATCGAGTTCATCAGATAATATTTGGACTCCCCATGGGAGCCCGAATTTTAATTTAGTGCAATATGAAGAATATTTTTTAAAAATCTTCTTCTTCACACCCACCGGTCAGAATCCTTTAACATTCGGTATACATCATTCGGAAATTTTTTGTTCGCTTCTTTTCAAAATCGAGTTCCTAGATGAATTAGAGTGGTTTTATGCGAAAATGTTTTTACCCTATGTCTTCCTCTCCCTTCCTTGTCGGGGGGGGGGGGGGGGGGGCAGTTAGATGTAACAAAATAGTTGGCTGCAAAATATATTTTGAAAGATTTAGTGTGATTTTATGCAACCCCCCCCCCCCCCTAAAAAAAAAAAAAATATCCCTATGACCACCAACCCCTCTCCACACACCTAGTGGTGGTCAATTAAACGGAGGAAAAAAAAATTGCTACAAAATGCGTTTTGTAGGAATTAGAGTGAATTTATTAGAGCTGAAACGGTTATGGGGTTTTCTTGATCGATTAATCACGTGGATTAACCTTGGCTCACTTGTCCAAATAGATATCTGAATAACTGCCATACCGTTGATGATTTACAGCATGAACCCTTTACCCAACGTAACAAATAAAACCGACTAGGCCAATATACAAAAATCTCCACTCAAATTTATTATGTTTTCAATTTTTGACTCAAAAACATAGCTTATGACCCCTCATTGGAACGAGCTCGTTGAGCTCGTTCCAATGAGGGGTCATAAGCTATGTTTTTGAGAGAAACATTGAAAATTTTTAGTAATTCATGAATTTATTTTGCAAGTATCGTCTGCCACCCGTTATGGGTAAAGGGTTGATTGAAATTGATTGAAAGCATGCCTTCGTTTCTGCCTCCCCCTTTTAAATCAATCAGTCAATGACCATTTCCAGCTACTGATACAGTGTGATGATCATGCAAGTAAACAAGTATCTTAGCAAATTACTTGCATGCTTTACCCTGTCTCATATAATTGATGAGAGTCAGTGTGACAATGTTTGCCTGTTTTCCTTTGTTAACCTATATAATACAGTAGTTCAGGAGTAACGGTTAATCGATCAATTACTTTTTGGATCGATCAAGATGTTGATCATTGATTAATCGATTAATCGGTTAACAGTTTCAGCTCTAGTATTTCTGTAAAAAAACGACCCCTATAATAAATTCATGACTTCATTCCTCTGAAGTGTTGATGAGCCATGATTAGCTGAATGTGATCCAAAATACTTCTTTGAACAACTTGTCAGGTGATCAATTAAGGCCCCTTGGGGCCTCTTGTTGTTTGTAGGCATCATCTAGTAATATAGTGACGACAGACTCTATCAACTATCCAAAACCTTTTCCCCGTGGGAACCCCGGGAAGTGAAGCAGTGCTTGTTCACTGCGGTAAACAGGCTCTGTTTTACTGGTAAAATAGGACCCAGTCACCAATGCTTGGGAGGTGCAAACCCTCTCTAAAATGGGCAACATAGCTTATTAACGCTCATCCCTGATCTTCATTTGATACTCATGTTGTGGTCATGATTAGCCATTGTGCAAAAATATGTGACCTTAAACACCAATAAATAAATAAATAAATAAATAAATAAATAAATAAATAAATAAATAAATAAATAAATAAATAATAATCCAAAACCTTTAAGTCTTCCACCCTCAGGCTGTGAACTCAGAATGTGTTGTCCTGTTGGTG
This sequence comes from Pictodentalium vernedei, assembly GCA_031216915.1. NCBI lineage: Eukaryota > Metazoa > Mollusca > Scaphopoda > Dentaliida > Dentaliidae > Pictodentalium > Pictodentalium vernedei. Next base: position 181,278,369 of record CM062288.1, read on the forward strand.
TGTTCCACACACAATATTTCTGTGGAAGATCTGTGTAATGTTCATTTTCAGTTAAAGAGAGCTAACTCTATTTTCTCTTGCTGTTCCGTTCTTTTGAAAAAGAGAACACCGGAATTAGATTGGTTTGTCACGCTTCAGAAATAAATCATGCAGTTGCAGCCTGTGTTTATATTTTCAAAAATTGGGTTCAACAATCGGGCTGCTCCTCGTCCAGATACAATATAAAGGCGACGAACAGGGGGAAAACTACTTTCGCTCATCTTTCTACAGATTTTTAAGATTTATTCAAAGCAAATCTCTAACTTTAAATTCCGAAAATGAACATTCCATTCCCAACATTTTTTTTGCCGGCTCCGGGCAAACCGACCAATTCATGGGAAAGTTGGAAATGCATTTTCGAAAATTATTTAGTTGCGTCAAATTCTAGAGAATCTGAGGATTCCCGGAAACGTGTGTTACTTCTTCATTGCTTAGGTCCCGAAGGACAATAAATTTTCTACACAATGCCCAGCTTGGGTGATTCTTTTGAAAATGCCATGGAAATGCTTTGTAAACATTTTTCTCCCGTTATTAACGTGAGTGCCGAACGTTACCGTTTCCGTTCCCGCAACCAATTGCCTGTTGAAACTGCAGAAGACTTTGTAACAGCACTTCGTGAATTTATTTAAAATGTGAATAGAATCAGTCTGCTGATAACATGAGCTGTGATCAAATCACGGAGAAAACAAATGAACCGAGAATACGTGAACGACTTTTAATTGAAACTAATCTAACCCTTGCAATTGCTAACACAATAGTAAAGCAGGTAGAAATGGCCAATATCTGAATCCAAATGTTTTGCTGGACAGAATCGTGATTTCCCAGTTACTGGTGCTAACAATCCACAGGTCGGAGATTTTGATCCTTCCAAGCCCAACACTCACATTCTCTACTTTGACACCAACAACTTGTATGGATGGGCAATAGGGGCTTTCGAGTGAGTAGATAACTGTGGCAACCATTTTTGTTATACCACCCACTTTTGTTATACCTCACCAGTTTTGTAACAGCGATCGCCCATTTTTGTTATACCTCACCAGTTTTGTAACAGCGATCGCCCATTTTTGTTATACCTCACCAGTTTTGTAATAGAACGCCAGCTTTTGTTATAGTACATTAGACCCCACTGGACATACACCCTCTATAAGTCTACCAAGGCCTTATGTGGTAACTTTCGCTAAATGAAAAATTATACCACATTAAACATTTTAAAATAACAACAAGATTGTGGTTTACCACATTATCCCAGAATACAACTTAAGGACGTCCTGGACGCAAGATTTACCACATTAGGTACAAAATGTAAACACGGACGGACGGACGGACGGACGGACGGACGGACGGACTAGATACGGGTAAAATTCAGCACCTGCGACCGTTTTTGCACTTCAAAAGTGAGTGTTTTGAGGGGCCGCTCCTCAGAAGAGGGGACTGGACCAGTGGTTAAATCACCGGTTTGCACAAGTAACGTCTGTACGCACAACTTGTTCACACACGTAATCTGAAGTAGCCTGAACGGACAGACGGACGGATTGACAGACAGACAAGTGGGTGGTCAGGCGGGTAGGGGTTCGGGAGAGCTTCGTTGGGCTTCCGGGTGATCATCGGGCAGGCAAGCAAGGAAGCAGGCAGACAGGCCGGCGAGCGGACAGGCCGGCCGGTCAGCGGGCAGATAGCTGGCAAGCGTGCAGGCCATCTAATAAAAACGAATTTGTGTTTCCCTTTTCCTTACATGTACGTTTCAAATACACCCAAACTCCAACCAAAATCACTTTCATCAAACACACGTAAAAATAGGGGCGAATGCAAGTTTTGATTTCAAGTATTACAAAAGCTGGCGATTTATATAACAAAAGTGGCTAGCTGTTTTTTTATAACAAAAATGGGCGATTTTTATAACAAAAATGGTGACCTCAAACTATAACAAAATCTGGCGTTCCTATAACAAAACTGGTGAGGTATAACAAAAATGGGCAATCGCTATTACAAAACTGGTGAGGTATAACAAAAGTGGGCGGTATAACAAAAGTGGTTGCAACAGATAACACTGTAAGCGGCTTTCAGGGAGCATAGCAGACCATCCAGCTAACAGCCCCAAAAGGCTACATCCTTGTGAGGACCTAGATTATCCAGAGAGGCTTCACGATGCTCACAATGTCTATCCGCTGGCACCAGAGCGCATGGTGGTACGGAAGGAGTAGATGTCGGAGTATCAACATCTGCCGTTTTGACCGCGGGAACCGTACGAACACCTAGGCGTTAGGGCGGAGCCAACCTGGAACAGCTACAGGAACATCGGTTGAAAAAACTGATTCCTCAACACGGAACTCTATATGCTCCACTACCACAACCTGCAGCTGTACCTCTCTCTTGGCATGGGGTTGCAGAAGATACACCGAGCTCTCCGATTGGATGGACCTCTACATCGGGATGAATACGCAGCTCCGGAAGAAGGCCACAAGCGATTTCGAGAAAGATCGGTCCAAGGTCCTGAACAACTCGGTCTTAGACAACACCATGGAAAATAGGCGCAAATGAAAGGAAGGAACTCCAGCTTCTGTGGGCTTCTGGAGAAGACAAGCTGCGGTGTCTGATAGCCAGCCCAGCCTTTGCCGGACAGAAAGTGTTCGAACATGACTTGGCAGCCCTAGACAGGCACAAGAGTAGATTAGTGCTGAATTGCCCTGTCTGTGTGGGGATGAGGATCCTTGACCTGCCAAAGCAGCTCATATACAACTTCTCCTGTAACCAGATGAAGAGGCGGTACGCAGGCCTGGAAATGACACGGAAACGACCGTTTAGGTTACGTAGGGTTGCGTCAATTGTAGAATACACGAACGCAGTACAGGTTACGATAAAACAACACATCATAAATCAACTTCCAAATCCCGCATATTTTGCCAGTAAGATATGATAATATTTTTGAACAAACCCAACTCAAAAATTGCGCATTGCATCCACATATAACAAGAGTGGCATGAGTTTATAACCCAAAAGAATTTCCGTCAAAAATAAATGGCAACAACTAACGCCTAATCTCGCCACAGCGAGATCGCGCGTTAGTTGTTGCTATTTATTTTGGCGGAGATTCTGTCAAGACGTAAACAACATGGCTTGCGTAGTAAAATCAGAGAAAGCGTAATGGCATTACAACACTTTTTTCTGTAGGTTACCACCATGTTATACAGCGTAACCTGCTAACAGGTTACACTGTAAGCTGTTTATTTCAAGGCCTGGGCACGGAGGGTCTGACAATTCCTCTATACAGGCACGGACTCTCTCCTCCTTGATATACGGAATGAGGACGTATACAAGGACATGAGGGCCACAGTCGACTTATATGAGACAAGTGACTACCCGAAAGATCACCCACTCCACAGCGCCAAAAAACCCCCAAAAAACAAGAAGGTCCTTGGCAAAATGAAAGACGAGTGTGCCGATGTTCCAATTGCCCATTGCGTGGGGTTAACCCTTTACCCAACGAATCGCCCGCAACCGCCCGCGTAATATTCAAATTCAGCAGCTGAAGAAAAAAATATTTTTCGACAAATGTCAACAAAACCATATCATGTGACCCCTCTTTGGAACGAGCTCGTCGAGCTCGCTCCAAAGAGGGGTCACATGATATGGTTTTGTTGACATTTGTCGAAAAATATTTTTTTGGCGGTCACATGATATGGTTTTGTTGACATTTTTTTTTTAAATTTAAAAAATATTTAAAATAATAAATTTTGAAGTCATCTGCGTTGGGTGAAGTGTTAAGATCGAAGAGGTACTCTATCCAGAGATCTGATCGAGGGGGGATTCAAAAAGCTAAGGCTGTGAAGAAGTGCGCTGTGAAAAAGCAGCTTCGCTATGAAAAGTACGCCGAGGCTCTCTTCCAGGAGACATTCAGGCACTAATGGACATGCTGCGAAGCGAGAGGCATGAAGTGTACAGAATACGGATAAACAAGGTGTCCCTGTCCCATTTGACCCCAAGCGGTGGATTGCGGAAATGGGGTTGACACGCTGGCATATTTGTCATTCAACTCACTCGATGAAATACTCGCCGAGTGAGAACCCCATTCGGCGGCAACTGGATATCGGGGGCACCACAGGCAGCTTCCCCCATACAAAGCCGCGTGCAGGCCTATCCAGAAGATAATATAGGGCAGGTTCATCAGTCTTTGCTACTGCCCTTCCCAGCCCGTGAGCTTCGAGAGACCATGCGTGGGCAGCAGCACGGGTATCTTACGCACACACCGGATGGGAGGTTTGCTCCTCGAGACCTACATACATTCCAGAAACCACAGAGGCAGGCTTTTGCGTCACTGATTTAATTTTGACGGCCTCTGAAAGCTTCTTGTCGGTCAAACTCGTTACTTCATTATTCAAGGCTGAGATAACAGCAGGTAGCAGAGCCACCCATTCAGCTGACTTCACGCCCCCAGGGAGCTCATCTCATGAGCATACTGATGCCCAAAAGAGCCGCTCTGCACGGCTACAGTTGAAGCACCCCACAATGCCTTGGTCCCGGTGGATATCCACCCGGTCTCGTCAAACTGAGACACGCAGCCCATAAATTCGCACCCTGGGTCTACCTATAACAATTTGGACCATTTCAACGCCCCCACGGGTAAATGAGCGAAAGAGCACCAGCCACCTCAGCTGAATCCTTTGAGAGTAGAGGCTCTGCCCCCTTTATAGCGGCTAGCTACATCTATAACAGTCAACGCATATTTGTAGGTCTTATGTCCGCAGAGCTGTTTGCTAAGCAAACTATCATGGGACAGAAACACGAGGTCGGCCTGGTGGACCACATTTGATGCAGACACATCATATTTCGGTCGTGGGAAGTGTCATCGGACTAGCAGATCTATCTGCCAAATAGCCTGTTTTTTTCAGCCAAACCCGAGCTACCTCTCCAGATACCTTGGCAGCTTTACGGCATCATCAAGGCAAGCTGCATGATGGCTGCAATCCCTTACCAGTACCCCCACTCATCGGTGGTGGGGTGGGTAAGTATATGCGCGGTATGATTGCGTCCTTAGTAACAGTATGTGCGGAAGCGATGTATTCCATCTCAGTGATGAGCCTCCAACAGGCGCCACGCGTCATATCATCCAACTGTCCAGTGAGAATTCTAAGGTTGGATTGTCCATGATAAGACCTCAAACGCGTATCGCCGCATTGACCAGGATCTTCACGCCACAACTCAAGACAACCGAGCGAGAAAGAGATCCGGGGGTTTTATTTCGTTTAGCGCAATAAACCACCTCCAGCGTCGCAACATAAAGCTCCTCTGGAAAACCCATACTGATTATAGATGGCGTCGCGGGGGCCACTGGTCACTAAATTGATTTCGTGGAGCCACTTGTAGAGTTTATAGACAGCAGGCACAGTCGCGCTCATTCCTAGAATAACAAAGGTCAGTTCGCGGTTCTTCTGCTCACCCGAAGGCGTATAAAAATATGAGAGTTGAGGTCTGCGATCCACGTGGCCGAGGGCGTGTAGAGTGTGACCGTCTACAACCGGAGCGAACTCACGCATTGCATCGTCACTATCATTTTGAGAGTGCGAACAGCGTGGCCTTGACGCCGGGGTTCTTTGTTGATCCAGTCGAGTCATTCTGTGCTTCTTCGGAACCACTGGGCCTGCGCGGCCTGCGTTTCTTCTATGATCTTATCGTGGCGCTTCCGCCCGGCGTCAATACCTGAGCTTTGTAACACTGATAAGAAGTACTTTGAGCCCTTGGATGCAACTGCGTTGGGGCGCTTTCTCGGGTGTCTTATCGGCAGGTATAGTGTGGGTCGAACATGTCAAAATTGGCAATGCTTGGCTGAGGTCAGGGCTGGTTAGCGGAACTAGCTACATACCGTACTTATAGTACAGCGCACACGTCGCCGAGCTCAGGGAATATCCGGTAAATGGGACAGCTTCTAGGTACGCAATCAGCTTTGTTTGGTTCTCCTGGTGGATTGGTAGAAATATACTGGCTGCTGTTGCACAAAACTGCAGGGCTGCGGTGCGCAAAGTCTTCGTTATCAGCAGCGCCTCATATCTCGCCTCTGAACCCCTTCGTCATTCAATGTGTCGATCTTGTCAGCTGAGAGGGTTCGACTCAAGTATTATTTACTGTTCCAACCTGCGCCCAGCGGGGCGAGCCAAACGCTCTTTTTCTTCCGCGGTTCTGCCGCTGTTCCTGCAGTTCCCGATATTCCAGCTGACCTGCGGTTCCAGCTGCCAGTAGTTTACGTACTACATCCTCTTGGGGGGTGGGGGTGGGGGGAGGGTGGGGGGGGGGGGCAATGTGGTCTGCTATCTCCCCTTCAGAAATTGGTCGATAATATCCCCGTAGGCCATATTAACTAACTTTCCCGCTCTGTGATACTCTATAAACGACCGTCGCCTGAGTCTAATCTGCTGATAAACTCCACAACACAAAATCGCAGCATGGCATGTTGAGATAGCATGCATGCCGAGACAGTAAGTTCCCCACATACTTGTAACAAATCGCGACCTGAGAACCATTCTATTCTAAGTGACGTCTTGGTCGAAATGATTATTTGGTATCGCTATAACCGGCATTGAATTCTCTGCAATTCGGTGGCAATCGTGAAATTGTATCCGGATTATCTAAGCCACAAAATGCGTATTCGTCCTTGTACGTAGTAGCTAGAACCTAACACGATACGATCCTTGCTGTTGAAAGGGTTGTAAAATTCGAAAATAAATAAATAAATAAATAAATAAATAAATAAATAAATATTCAGTGATAGCTTCTAGCGCTGTGGCATTACTTGACTCTTTTATTTACCGACCTGCATCGTTCTATGGAGTTTCCAAGCTCGTTAAAAGCCTTTACCCAACGCAGACGATACCAAAATTTATTATTTTAAATATAATTTTTTCAAATTTTTCAAAAAATTTCAACAAAACCATATCATGTGACCCCTCGTTGGAACGAGCTCGTTCAACGACGGGACCACAGGATATGGTTTTGTTGAAATTGTTTGAAAAATAATATTTTTTCAACTGCTGAATTTGCATATTACGCGGGCGGATGCGGCCGATCCGTTGGGTAAAAGGTTAAAACCCTTTGCTTCAGAGGTATCACTTCAGTACCATATGTTACACTTATTACATCCACCATTTCCCAAATGTTTTTTCCACCCGAAAACCTTATCGAAGTTGTTTCGACCCAAAAGTTTCATTTGATTGAATTCGCTTCTTCTTCACAATTAGTTTATTCGTGAGGTTTCGGTAGATGCCTCTTCCCGCGATGTTCCACTTTACGACCTATGGGTATAACTTGTTTTTGTGTTTTCATTTAGTTCAAGTCTCCATTTGTTCTCATTCCTCCCAACAGTTGCCAGCATTTTCTTTAATCTCCTCTTCGCTTTCTGACATTAATACCATATCATCTGAAAAAATAGCCCGTGTGTCTTCAGGTTCCCATCTGCTGCCCCCTCATCATTATGCAGGAGTTCATCTCCTAAATCTTTGATATACAATACAAAAGGAACTGGTGAAAGGATGCATCCCTGCATTGATCCTATCTCAATGGGCACCCGTTTTGTTATTATGTTACCCAGATTAAGTTCACTCTGTACATCTTTAAAAAAATGCCGTCACAATTCCAACAAACTCACTTCCTTGGCCCACTGCCTCAAGATTTCACCATACTATATGGACGGTGAAACATGCATCTGATTTTATCATTTCCTTCTCAACATTTTATCCACATCAAGATCTCACTGCGCTGTCTCATATCGCCAGTGAACGCATACTGGCGCTGACGGGCTGTTCGAGACATTGGCGTGTTTATGAACTGAGATACGTCTTACGCACGCATTACACATTAGATTGCGAGACAGAGAGACAGAGAGAGAGAGAGAGAGAGAGAGAGAGAGAAGCTGCCTTGCCTAAGCACACAACGCAGATGACACGGGCCGGATCGAACCTTCGACCTATCGATCTGAAGTCAAATGCGCTAACCAAAGCTACTCGATATTTAAAACTATTTAAGTTTTCGTTTTTCTAGTCTACATACATGCAACTTCACTTAACTTGTTAACAGGGATGCTGTCAGGTGGCTATGGTAGGTTTATTCTACCGCATCCTCCTGTCGGCAGCCAATGCAAATACATTATGGTGAAAGCCCTGACGCCACTCATGCTTGCTAATAGTAAGAAATGACTCTGTTCTTTGACGACAACCCCAGGTTGAAGAAGAACCCTCTCATTTTGGAACTTCATGGGAAGCTGAATACTCTCATACCTGACCAATATGATATCATGTTTTGCTGGTTGCCTGGACATGGTGGTATTTGCGGTAACTCTGGGTGGCAAGAGTATATATGATATGTGAATAACCAAAATGCTTGTATACGGCAAAATAAAGTATCTATCTAACAGTGCAGCAAAACAAACCTTAAACAATCCTCTCACTGATTTTAAAATTCCTTTCAGTGATTTTAAACGACATATTAATAAGTGCATCAAATTTGTGTGATAGGCAGAATGGGATGTGGCGACAAATAAAAAGCTCCATCGCTTCCGAACTATTATTGCTGATCAGTATTCCTCTAGTAACCTTTGTTAAATTTCTGTTTTATAAAGCATGTCATTATGGTTACCACCTTGAGCTCTTATCCACATCCTCCTGGTCTCATTCCCTTTTCTTAATTGATTGCCAGAGTTTTGTTGTTGGTTGTGATGTTAGCTGGGATCAAGGGAGCACATAGGTTACGAGAGAGAAATACTTTATTCAGTTGGAAACAAAACTTCATTCTTGGAGGATTGTACCATCGGTGCTGACGTGGTTAATGTGGTCCCTAGCACCGTACAAAAATGGACGAAATTCAAATCAGCCTTAACGGACACAGGACGTTCACATGCACCCAACAGAATTGCAAAAGACAAATGAAAAACATTGAAACCATACATCCTTATGCGCCTGCTGTGGGTGCATAGTTTAACTACATATTTCTAATTCATATGCAGGGTCACTCATTCTTAGAGATGTGGTACGGACGGTCCAGGGGACAGGTGGTCCAGTCCGGTCCGGTCCAAACATAGATGGTCCGATATTCTTGCCTGGACCGGTTCCGGACCGGTCCAATCAATATAAAATACCTTAAATGACGTGAAATGTGTTAAAATCTTACTTTTGGCAATACCAAATTAAGATTTTAACACATTTGCTTTATTTAAGATATTTTATAATGGTTGAATTGGTATACGTGTTTGTGTTAAAGAAAGCATCAAGTTACTGCCATCTGACGGGCAAGCTTGGTAACTCTGGGCATGTTATATATAAATACATTGTATGCACATTTTGGAAGTGTGTTGTGTATTTTGAAATATTTTCTCATATCCATCATTATAGAGAAGTTAGAGAGCGAATAAACATACTTACAACTTGCGACTGTGACTCACGGTGGAGTCTGTAGTTCATGTTTCTCGCTATCCTGCACATGCTATATGTCACATAACACGCGGAGGATAGCGGAAACGTGAACTACAGACTAAATGTTATTAGTGCTGAAAGACTTGGAGCATTTTCTCTATCTTTACATTCTTAACCCAATCATATACTATATGATATATAGTGTATGATTGGGTTAAGAAATTAAAGATAGATAATTCAATTTCCAACATGCAGGTATGTGTACCGGTATTCGGCATTGGATGTAGTGACTTGAAGTTAGATATTGCCAACTATAGGCTATATCGCGATTTGCAACCTATCTTCAGTACGTTGAAATGCATATGAGCCTGTGAGGGTTTGTTGACAACTTGACATGGTAATTCCTAATTCGCTATCTTGTCTGACATCAGTCATTGTCACTAGCAATATGCATACCATTACCCATTGGAATTACGAAACCACTTATACAACTACCATGTTCTCGACATTTTGGCCTCTACCTAACACTTTGGGTATTACCCAAATTACCCAATATGTCAGATATCGGCCCAAATGTCGAGAACGTGGTAATTGTATAAGTGGTTTCGTAATTTCAGACATTGTCATTTCAAAGATGAAAGGTTAAAGAGGAAGGATATTTCTGTAAAACGCGTATTCGTTTTATCAAGTATCGTTGTTTTTCTCCCGGATGCAAGCTGTCATGTTAGAGAAGATGGCTGTATGAATCGCGTTTTAGAAAGTGTCCCGCTAAACATCTAACCTCTAAAGCGTCAATGTCTGACTTTATAAAATGGCTTATTGTAATCGATAATGTATATTGTAAACTACATCGTCGCTTGCCCATCTGCCCCAACCAAAATAAAACTATAGCTATCGTCTCATATTTGTGTAATCTGCAATGCATAATTATTGTAAACTGGTCACTTGCCAATGTGCAATTATAAACAGAAAAATAATTCCAAAACACTTGCAATTATTAACTTGTTGCATCATGTTGATTGTCGCACGGGAGTTACATAAAAATTAAACACAATACACACATGTATTCCTTCTCAGTCAGGCATTTCAAAGGTTTTCAAATCCTTTTTCTTGGACGAGACACTTGCAATTCCCGCAGTTAAACAAACTACGCATCCGTAGGTATTGGGGAAAGTGGCGCTTCCCAACATTGTCATGCAAAAATGATAACTTAGCTACTGTATCGTGTCATAGACGATTTCGTATTGGAGTAATAATGTCTCCTGTAACACTGAACAAGCACTCACTTAGCACACTAGTAGTAACTACGCACATCAACTTTTTCACCAATTCAGACATGTATGGAAGCGTATCTTAATGTAACTTCCACCAATCAAGCGGGTTAGTATTTATCCCAGCGCACGGCAGGACATTGTACCTACTTATTTCTGCCATTGCGATATCTCAGTTGCTCGAATTACGTGACACGTGTGCTCCAAGCATGGTGCCGAGAAGACGGCCAAGTCCTTTCTCTTCACATGGTGTCGGTGCTGTCGGATCCCCAACACCGGGCACCACAGAATCACTTCCACAAGTATCTGATGTGTGTGCTTTTATACACCCGATTAGCCCCTTAAGTTCTGATGTCACCTTTGCCTCAAAAGTCGATCTCGTCTCCAACTTGTGGCCGAAAACACGGAAACGAGGGCCCACATATGACCTCATGTCCACTTGATTTTCTTCACCTTTCCTATCGAAGTATTTGTTCATCTTCAGTTTTGCTTGCTCCTTGAATTTCTTGATTCCGGGCGGGTCGTTTACTTTCGTTTCCAAGTGTTGCCCTAACATTGCTACAGCTGGTCCAACCGCCGATAATGTCACATACGAAAAGGAACTCATCCAAACTGTCACATCATAAAATGGTCGTAGTAGTGAAATTAGCTCGGAGACGAGATTCTACTCAACATCAGTGGGGAAGTAAGTGGATTTTGGAGCATTCCTGTGTGGTAGGGTATCATCTACAATGGTGGTTATAATGTCTCTAAGTTCCAAAAGTCTTGACAACATTAAATACATTGAGTTCAATCGGGTACATACATCTTGAATGAGTCGCAATGTCTTAAGTTTCTTTTCTCATTGTACAGCCTCCATTTTATCAAGCAGGACCTTGCTCTCGAGGAAATGCATTACCAGTTTCTTACAACAGTTTATGGCTTCAGTTACTCCCCGCACATTAAGTTCAAAGCATGGCCGAGGCATGGAAATCGTTCAGCATGTAGGAAGTCTCTGCAACATTTGATGTTCGAACTGACATTGTCCCATGTTGCCGCTACTAACTTGTCTCTCGGCAGCTCCCATGTGTCCAATATTTCGAGAATTTTGTCAGCGATACTTTCCCCTGAGTGTTCTCCGGGAAAAGATACAGCTCCAAGTCTAACAATCTCTAATTCCCATGAATTTGAAATGAAATGTACAGTCAAACTGATATATGAATGCATTGCCTTGAAAAAGGTGGCACAGACGTATGTGATGTTGTTTTCAAATAGTTTCTGCACTGTAGCTTCCCTATCGTCGTATAGTTTTGTAATCTCATTGTCCACTGTGTCTCTCGAAGGAACTATGAATCTTGGATTTAATATGTAAGAGTACTGTAGAAATCCAGGGTCATTCATTACAGATATAGGCTGAATATCTGAACATATCATTCCGTTTGCATTGCGCGTATATCGAAGACTATCTTTCTTGTAGTATTCTTCTGACCCGAACTCGGATTCACCGACTGCAATTCCCTGCGGAAGCGGGATACATTCAGATGATGATGCAATTGGGAGGTGTCTTTTTTACATAGTTCAGCATGGACGTGTGTCTTTTGGCTGGTGGTTCATTTACTGTATCGAAAATGACTTTATGGTGCCTCTTAAAATGTTTTTTTTTAAGTTAGACTGGCCACCACCACCTTTCTTTATTTTTTCCTCGCGTTTTACACATCGGAAAACACCAGCTGCATCATTCTTTTCTGAATACAGATACCTATATACTGGGAAAGAATATTTTGCCAGGTGCGTGATAGAAGATTGTTAGTTTGTTACTTAACCAAGCGCGTTCCAATCAGGGCATTATCTGAAGTCGGTGGAATCAAAAGACAGAGGCGGTACTGGGTAGTCACTGTCGTTTCATGTCACCGACATCAAAGAATGTATCTGACGAGCTGTTATGAGATCTCACACCAGATGACCAGACATTTGCGACATTGTGCATTGAGTCTATTGACTGGTGATTGGAGCTTCGGATTTCCGTACCAGATAACTCCAGTGCTAAAGCTAGACATACATCTATGTATTAAAGTCTGCGAACCGGTCCAGTAGCGGACCGCCATGTGTGGACCGGTCTAATGGTGGGGTCCGGTCCAGTCCGTGGTCCGGCCCTGGACCGCAGACCGTACCGGTTTTTGCGGTCCGCATCTCCACGCATTCTCATAAACTGTTTGGTTCAAATAAATGTTCGTGGGTTGATTCTAGAACACAATTGAAGTGTACGTGAGACCACGTATTTGAAATTCTATCTTTTTTCCGTGCTGCTGGTGTATCTGCTTTCAATTTTAGTCTTATTCACCGCAAATCCAACTCTGCGAAGTTGCAAAATGAAAATACCCGTTCTGTTCATAGTATTTCCTTTAGTTGACGGCTCAGGAGATTCTTCCTAAACCGACCACGCCCCAAAACGATCCTCTTCTTCTGTTTAGAGAGGTGCTCCGTTCCTAAAAATGTAAAGAGATTCTTCTCCAAAATGGTCCAAAAAGACTTGTCTATTTTCGAAGAAACGGATACCTCTTTGCATAAAACGAAGAATCATTTCGAAACGAGGCCGGTTTAAAAAGGTTCTGTTATATACCGATTTTCGTAACAATAAAGTGGGTGGGGTGAAAAGTATATTTTGTTCCTGTTCTAGGCTGATGCCCGTAGCTGAATAGAGCTTCCATTTTAGTTGGTTATTACCGTAACGTCAGTTATATAAATTATGCATATGCAGGAACACTTTCATGCCATCAGTCAATTATAAAACCATAAGACACTCTTACGTTCTCATTGTTAAGATAATCGAATTGCAAAACGTCAATCATTTACAAAAGGAGCACGAGCGCATTGGACTAATGAACATTTTACTTATAAACATTGACATTTTTTTGAGTACGTGTTTGGTTATTTTAGTAATACATACATCACCCCCCCCCCCCCCCCCCGAAAAAATAAAATAAAATAAAAGTCCACCGTTAGTGTAGTTCTGTAGAAGAGCTCCATCAAACCACTTCTGTGGAACTATGCTGTCATTGGGTACATTTGTTATCGTTTCCAGAAACTGTGCTGGAAATCTGTCACATGATGGTTTGTAACCATATGAGGCAAAGGTGAACTGGGAGAAAATATTGTTTTGAAAGATCTAAGAACTGTAGTGGCTGCCACACTCTTCTCAAATCTGCAAGGCGATGAAATTGAAAACGCTCAATACTTTCACAGGGGAAAGTTGCATTGACAATTCTGCGAGATAAAGTCGAAATTGCAGGACAACTTTTCAATTTCCTCATCCAGGGAAGTCATTTCTAGAAATGGATCAATACGCCTCTGTTTTGTAATATTATAATATTGTTGTTGTCGATATATAAAATATAAAACTAAATGATTAGGTTTGAAAACAAAAATATATCCACACCAACAAAAATAAATAAATAAGGGTACCTTTTCGCCTTAATAGATCAATGAAATCATTTTTGTGAATTTGACAAGAATATTAAATCATCTTTAACAGAATTGTGAAATATATTTACTACAAAATGTTGACATTGCGCATTCTTCATTTTTCATTCATGAAGTCACCTGTACCTTCATACATGTTGCTCTGAACTGTATAGATTTGGCCCCAACCGAACTTTCTTCATCAAAACAAAAACAAGACAAAATGGCAGCATTTGGGAATTATAGATACCATGGACTGGAATTAATCTGACAACTCATTCTTCTCACGAATGACAAAAATATTTCTCCGAGGTTGCACTGGAAGCATTCCAAAATACAACTATTCAGTCATTTTAACCCTTTACCTAACATGAAAAACAGACGACGCTTGAAAACAAAATTCTTGAATAACTCATTTTTTCCATTTTCTTTCTCAAAAACATAGGTTATGACCCCTCATTGGAACGAGCTCGTTCCAAGAGGGGTCATAACCTATGTTTTTGAGACAAAAAATGAAAATATAATGAAAAGTAATTGACGATTTTTGAGAATATCGCTGGTCGGTTTTGGCCGTTACGTTGGGTAAAGGGTTAAGGTATTTCATTGTCAAAATTTTAGTCTCTTACTTATGCCATAGCAGACTTCCAGGCAATGCACCCAATCGCATGACAGCAGTTCCATGGCAAATTTCAGTTTCCACATGTTCTATGTTTCATTCCAATCATTTTGGTACATAATTCACTGGGCTTATTTGTTTCTGGTCATTTCTTTGGAGTTTCGAGAAACTTTCCTCCAATTTAACCGAAGTTTGGTGGACGAACCCTTAACGTGGAAATCTCCATAGGAAAAAACGAGAAAGTAGAAGAAAAGGGTGTTTTTCGAAAATTGCGTTTTGTGTTATTGCACATTACCGGTACATGTTATATTTTCTATTGGAATAGAACTTTTCACCGATTTAGTATAGAAAATCACATTGGCATTTTGTAATTCAAACATAAAATTTCAATAATTTTTTGGTGAAGTATATATCTTCCTTTCACGAAGCAGAATTCTCAACACCACACTTTTTGAATCCATGTCAATTTTGATTGCTGTCGACTCTTAACCCTTTACTTAACGTAACGTCCAAAAATCGCCAATTAATTTTCATTATTTTTTTCATTTTTTTGTCTCAAAAACATAGGTTATGATCCCCCGTTGGAACGAGCTCGTCGAGCTCGTTCCAACGAGGGGTCATAACCTATGTTTTTGAGACAAAAAATGAAAAAAATTAGTTATTCAAGAATTATTTTTGCAAGTGTCGTCTGCTTTTCAGATTAGGTAAAGGGTTAAAGCCCACACTCTAATATCAGCTGGATTAAAAATCAACCCAAGACAACTGGGTTGAGTGAATATGAACACAATTGAGTTCATATTCGCTCATCCCTGTTGATTTTGGTTAACTTTTAACCCAACTGATTTTAGAGTGTATGACGTCATATATCTCTTACCGGTACCGAAAATGGCATCAACACAAGTCGTCTCGGACAGCGAGCTAAGGCACCCAAATTACCGAAATAAGAAGAACACGTCCCGTTAGTTTTCAGATAAATGAATTCAATGACCAAAATTGTCGCCACATCGTTCAGGTCTGTAATGCACCGTCCATCAAATCGGTATTGGGAAATAAATCAGTTATTTATTCTTGTTAAATTACATGTCGTGAGCAACAGTAAAGCCTTCCCAGACAGACAGTACAGAAGGGCGATAGTTTCAAAAGAAACAAAGAATTCAAAACCATATACAACACTGAATTTAATTAAATGCATTGTTTGTAAGTTGAAGAAGTTGATTGATATAAGTCTTCTGCATTAATTTTAAAGAAATTCGGAAGTTCGTTATTGTTGCTTTGGCCATACTTGAGCATTCACACAACACTATTAGATGTTGTCATTCCTCATGCCACACCTAAAAATGAGGAAGTTGAGTAGTTTTTTGTTCCATCTTTGCGTATCAGTCTCCTCTTTGCTTGCAAATGTTACAAACAATCTTGTACTGAACGTGGAAAGTTGTGGGGATATAATCACTGCAGACTGAAAAATGAACACATTGGACATTCTTCATATTATATCGATGAACTCGTTCGTGCCACCATACTTATTCTTGTGAACTGTGTGGATTTGACCCTCGGTGAACTTCCTATAGAAGGTAAACAATCACAAGAAACATGACAGCCCTTGGTGAAAATGAGAAACCCTCAATTAGAATCAGTCTTACTGCCAATTCGGAATCGCGGCGGCTCAGTGATTACGGCGTTGGACTTCAAACCGAAAGGTCCACGGCCCGATCCTCACCAGAGGCAACTGCGTTGTCTCCTTGGGCGAGGCACTTTTTCTCGATTGACAGGCGGGGCGGGCGCACGGTTCCGCTGTGTACTAAGACGTATTGCACGTCGATGGTGCACTTGCCTTCAACCAATGTTGACCCTGCTTGTGCGGAGTTGGTATGTTGAGGAGCAGCTGCTCGGTGGTTCTCTCTCTAGCTTCACCCACCTGTAAAACTGCCCGACACGAAGTGTCTCTGGCCATCCAAACCCAAATAAATAGATATATAGAATATACCCATAGTAGCTTGGTGTAACAAATGTTCACCACTCGTAGTGAACTGGTGTTAACAACGAGCCTTCAGCGCGCGTTAACACCACTTCAACACGAGTGGTGAATATTTGGTACACCAAGCTACTTTGGGTATATTTTATTTATATCATGATCGTCAGATTATGAAGAGTCGATATTATTTATTCTCGATTTTACCGAGCAGCAGCCGTACATACATGCGAATTTGTTTTTGTTTACGTGAGCATCGGTGGGCGATACTTCCGCTGTCAATTTTATCACCGAAACGAAATAGAAAAAGAAACAGAGCCTTTTTCATTTTAATAACATACTGTTTCGAGTTATGGATGCTTTATTAACATGAGACAATGCATGTTTGTTAAGTTTTGGTGTTTTATGAGGTAAACTCATTTAAAAACGTAATAAATAATTGCCACTTTCATTTCACTCTTCGCGAGGCGACGCCCGCTAAATTTAGACAAGTTTGCATTTACGTCGACGTCACCAAAGGTCAACTTGGATGTAGTTCCATTGTAGGTGTAAATTTTAACTATTGAAATCCCATTGCTGGCGTGTTCACCACGGGTGGTGTATAAAGCTAAAATTTATGTCATAGGCTTTTCATATATAATAGAATAGGTAATCATGGTATAAAACCAAATAAATAATGACTGCCCATTCCTTTCATGAAGGAGAAAAAGAGTCTGTACCAGACAGATTGCAGAATATAACTATTCAGTATATTTAAGGTATTGTAAAAATTCTGGTCTCTTACGTATTACATAGCAGAATTTCAAGGAGTGCTTTCTACAGCATGGTAGCAATTCTATGGCAAAGTTTAGTTTCCACATGAATAATGTTTCATTCCAAACATAAAAAAAAAAATAAAAATAAATAAATAAAAAAAATTGGTAAAAACTTTTTTGGAGTTATTTCTTTCTGAGTAGTTTTAGACATTGGAGAAAATTACCTGAAGTTTCACCAATGTTTTGTTGGACGACCCCTTAACTGGTAGAGCTCTGGAAGCCCATATTTGGGCTTTATTTTGAAGTATCGATACCTCATCTTAAAGGCTTCATATTCTGTGGATGTTCTGTGGATGTTCTACATACCACCTTTGAAGTGAAATCATTTAGGCTGTTAGGATTTGCCTTGTTACAATTTATGGGAGAGTGCCTTTTGGCACTTTCCCATAAAGTGCAGCAAGGCAAAGATATGTGAACAAATTCGATGACCAAAAATAATTCAGCACTCTACCATTTAAGTTGATTCTAAAGTCAATGCTATTTTGAAGTAAAGCCACGGCACTGAAAATGACAGCATTTCATGAACAAATTTCAAACTAAAGAAAATACTCGGCCTATAAATATAAGGCATGGGGTAGAAGTTTATCACTCATAAAACACCTGGGCATCAAACATGTATTTTCGAAGGTTTTGGTTCTTTAAAATCCTAAATAAAAACGAGTGCTGAAAAATTAAAGTTTGTTTGATCAGGTTTTCGAAAATTTTGCGCACACGTGGTTCAACTTACATTCATAGAGTGGTAAATGGCAATGCATTGCAACAGTTGAGTTGAGACTTTTTTTTAAAAATAAATGCTCACAAAAGCTGAAAGGAACCTCTTTATCGTAGGGTGTTTCGCAGGCCATGTATTAAAAATGAGAACATTGAAGGCAATGGAATGGGTTTCGCAGAAAGTGAACCACTGGCGTATTTATCCATAAAATAGATATTTACACTAAATTAAAAGTTCTTGTATCAGCAAACAGAACAATTAAACATTTATCAATTTCCAACGCCTAATTAACTTCATTATCAAAGACCGTCGTTCGTTTGAAAATAACACCATTAGATTGTCAAACAAATTAGGCCTGGAGCAAAAGGACGACCGGTACTCGCGTACGTTGTCGATGGCAACTGATATATTATTATTGACGCCCGATGATACGCTTTGGTTTTTATTTCTCCGATAAATCCAAAACAATAGCGACACGACCGCACGCCCATGAAAACGATCGCTCCCATTTATTGTCAGTTACGCCGGTCACATGGAAGATAGGAAAGGTCCACATACGACTGGCACGTGTATCCCTGTCACTCGGACATAATATTGAAAAGGTTCACAAACACTGTAAATGTGTTTGTAGAAAATTACGACGATGTCATTGTCAACCAAGCTTAAATTTATATGATTCAACAACGGTTGAAAACCTATCGAGCGCAGTAACCATCTCAAACGATAGAGATTAGAGACGGGGAACTATAAATCAAATGGCGCAGAAATAATAAAGAAAACGTCACACTTCTATAACATTCAGCGAAAGTATCCCCCGATAGTCCCAAGATCTAAGTCATATCTATTTTCACTATAATTATGCAACAACAATCTTTTTTTTATCCTCAACTACATTAGGAATAAGGTATGGGTAGACAGTATTTAGGAAGGAGGGGACGTGACGATCACCCCATCACCGAAGGGTTTTTTTTACGGAAATTAAAACTTTTATCTCGAAAAGAAGACCTTGTAAAACATCTTAAAAACTTAAAATTTGCAATTTTGTCCAAAACATTACTTATGATACCTTATTGGGACGAGCTCGCCGAACTCGTTCCAATAAGAGATCATAAGCTATGCCTTGAATGTAGACATTTGAAGAATAGCAAAATTTGAATGGCTTTTTTGTGAACAGCGTTCGCCATACACTTCGCACGTTACTCTATATATAATAACAGTTAAAAAATAATTGCCAACTGTCAATTACAGTTAGGGAGGTTACACCTTTGAATATATCCAAAAAATTCCGAAATCCGTATCAAGCGGATACCATCTTGATACAGGAGATTGAGAATACGAAATGTCTAACAGAAACTTTTGGTTAAAACATCGGGGCGTGGCGTGACGTGGCGTGGCGTGGCGTGGCGTGGCGTGGCGTGGTGTGGCGTGGCGTGGCGTGGCGTGGCGTGGCGTGGCGTGGCGTGGCGTGGTACTTTTTTGGCCATTGATCACCCTCTATGGCTCACTCGATTTAAAAATAAGGAGCACGAAAAATGCCATTTAAAAAATTCTGCGTAAGCCTACACTCAGAGATATCAGCACCAAACTGGTTCCAAGTAGGACCACAAGCAGTCGAAGAATCAGAACAAATGAGTCTGCATGTGATATAGAATCAGGCAATTTCATACAGAGTTGCTTGTCTTGTTTATATGAAAGAAATGCCTTTGTCGCGCAACTAAACCCTTTACCTAATAGGCCGTATCAGCCTGCATTAATTATAAATTAAGCAATTGCAAAAAAATATATTTTTCAAAAACTTTCAACAAAATCAAATCGTGTAAACCCACATTGGAACGAGCTCGTTCCAATGAGGGATCACATGATATGGTCTTGTTGAAATGTTTTGAAACATTTCAAAAAACAGTAATTAAAATAATAATTCTGATATCGTGTGCGTTGGGTAAAGGGTTAATGCATGCGCGATGGAACAAGTGAAGACGTATTGTTTCTGATGTTTTTTCGTCGCCATTTTAACCCTTTACCCAACGTAACAGCCAAAACCGGCCAGCGCTATTCTCAAAAATCGCCAATTAATTTTCTTTTTTTTCATTTTTTGTCTAAAAAACATAGGTTATGACCCCTCGATGGAACGAGCTCGTCGAGCTCGTTCCAACGAGGGGTCATAACCTATGTTTTTGAGACAAAAATAAAAAAAAATAGTTATTCAAAAAAATTTTTTGCAAGTGTCGTCTGCTTTTCATGTTAGGTAAAGGGTTAAAGCTTCAACTTAGCGTGGTCTTATATTTTACAATGTATACAATGTCCCAGGCCTTGACAGCCCAGTTAATGTGACAGACTGAAGAAGCAAAACATATGTATGTTTGGTTCCATGTAACCAAATTTAGTTTCCCAGCCGGGACAAACTGCAGAACCAAAATTTATCTGTGTACTGATTCTAAAATCCGTGTTCGCGCAATACATTTAATGGAAACACACAGTCTCTTTCAGTCCTGAAAGGCCGGGGCAATAGTCCTTATTCCAGATACGGTACCATACTCTCTGAGTCGAGTGACTCAGCAGTGGTTTCTAGTCAAGCCTTGGCTGCGTATTGAGGCAGCTAAGAACTGGCTGGAAACCACTCCCAAGGCAATTTAACTGTTGTCGACAGAACATTTGATTGTGTGCAAAGACACTGTCAATCACTGGGAGAAATAAATTCCGTCGAAATCATTTCATGAACAAGTCTCAAAAGTGATTCTGTTTACTTGAATAAATTAAATATAACCAGAATAAATAATATTTCATTATGGTTCCTCTTTGGTACTGGTGTGAAAGAAGTCTGTGAGGTCCGTCTACAATGCTGTGCTAAGAAACGATGCCGAATGTGCTTCATTTCCCACAATCTGTATCTACCTATACTGAATTATCTCCCCTGTTAGTAACGAAGTTCTATATGATTATCAAACCTGAAAGACAATCGAACAGGAGCAGGTTTTGCCCGAAAATATCCAGCAAATAAGCTATCGAGTAGTGACTGGAGCAGGCATTTCTCGTTGGATTCCTTAACCCTTTACCCAACGAATCGCCCGCATCCGCCCGCGTAATATGCAAATTCAGCAGTTGAAAAAATATTATTTTTCAAAAAATTTCAACAAAACCATATCTTGTGACCCCTCGTTGGAACGAGCTCGTCGAGCTCGTTCCAACGAGGGGTCACATGATATGGTTTTGTTGAAATTTTTTTAAAAAATTTGAAAAAATGATATTTAAAATAATAAATTTTGATATCGTCTGCGTTGGGTAAAAGGCTAAAGGGGATTTTATAAGTTGGTTGGATTCCGTAAATGGGATTCCAAGCTCATGTACAGGTAGTCTTACAATCGGCTTCGGGTTTCTATACCACCCCACACCTTTATAGTTCTAAGAAGACTACTGCTGACTTATGTATAGTTATTACCGTCTATCCTATGATCAAGTTCTACGATAGTCACCCAATACTATTGTCTTCTACCTCCTTACAGCCTTGTACTATTACCACAGAATTGCTAGCTATCATAGATTGCCGAACGACTGGAATCTTCTTATTGAGCAAATAAGCTATCCAGTAATTACTCGAACGAGTGACTTCTCTACCGACTCTTGTCCTCATCTCGGGAAAAAATACGGAATTCCATAACCACAGACGTTTTCCAAAAAGAGATTCTCTTACATAAAGGGATTCCTCTCCCCATAAGTGTGATTCCGTAAATGGAATTCCAAGCTCCTATACAGGTAGTCTTACTGTCGTAAAACGTATACTGTGTGGAAAATTAGTTCACTCAAAGAGCTTGTTAACATTATACATTTATTCACATTTAGCGGCGGAATAACCAACCGAACTTCTTTCTCAGCCGGTATAGCCAGAAGTGCTGAATTCAGGAAATACATACATTTCATAGTAAAACGGTTACTCATAACAACGATTACTTTTTAACATAAATCCTAAACAATAATTAAACACTTTTGGAGAACAGGACTTGTTATCAAGCAGTTTGTACTATTATAGAAGGATAATTGCTGATTACCAGCGTATGTATACATTCTAATATACTCGACAACAATACAAACACTGAAATTACTGCTTAAACACAAAAACAATTAGAACCTGGGTTTTCATAATAATTTTAGAAAAGCATCCTGGAATTTCACTTCAAAACCAGCCTATGACATTACCATTGGCTTCTGGTTTCTAGACCACCCTCAACTACTCCTTCATAATTCTAAGAACACATCTGTTGGCTTATCCATAGTTATCATAATTTGTACCATGATTACCTATTCTACTATATAGGAAAAGCCTATGATATAAATTTTAGTTTTATACACCAAACGTGGTGAATACGCCAGAAATGGGATTTCAGTAGTTAAAATTTACACCTACAGTGGAACTACATCCAAGTTGACCTTTGGTGACGTCGACCTGAGTGCGAACTTGTCTAAATTTATCGCACGTCGCCTCGCGAAGAGTGAAATGAAAGTGGCAATTATTTATTACGTTTTTAAATGAATTTACCCCATAACACACCAAAAAATTAATAAACATGCATTGTCTCCTGCTAATAAAGCATCCATAACTCGAAATAGTATGTTATTATGTTAGTAAATTGAAAAAGGCTCTTTCTTTTTCTCTTTCGTTTCGGTGATAAAACTGACAGCGGAAGTACCGCCCGCCGATGCTCATGTGAACAAAAACAAATTCGCACATATGTACCACTGCTGCTCAGCACCACTTCACCACTCGTGGTGAACATTTGGTACACCAAGCTACATTTGGTACACCAAGCTACTATGGGTATATTCTATATCTGTCCTATGATTCAAGCCCTGTAGTCATCCAATACTATAGTCTTCTTCCCCTCTTACAGCTCTGTACGATTACCACTGACCTGTAGCATTACTACAGGCTTGCTAACTATCCCAGATTGCCTGAACGACTCGAATCCTATCGAGGAAATAAAGTATGGGGTTATTACTCGAACGAGTTACTCCTCTCACGCCTCTTATCTTCATCTAGGAAAAAAGGGATTCCATAACCACAGGCGTTTTCCAAAAAGGAATTCTTCCAGTGGGGTCTGTAAGAAGGATATCTATTCGAGAATATCCATTCGAGGATAGTTATGCCTCCTAGTACCTTATCATTGTTCCATTATTGACTTGTAGCATTACTACAGGCTTGACAGCTATCTCAGATCATGACCTCTACCCTCGGTCAAGTCTTTGAATGGCCATAAGGCAACCTATATTCTACTATGGTAGTAGAAACCAAGCATACACTACACAATCGCACTTAACACCCCGAACTACCCTCAGAGAAGTAAAGAGCATCCGGTGGTTCTGTAGGGCTTATAATAGGCCTACAGGGGTAAGTCCGTACACTGTTTACTACCGTACTGGGTAACTGAACATACTCCACCGCATCGCAAGACCAGTAGAACAACATGGTACACACAGTACGCCCTCAATTACCTCACTAGACAGCCATACATACCTCACAACACTGCATGACAGAGCATTGCGTAATACCTATACCCTCTCTATGTAAGCACAATGCCTTAGATGGATAGTGGTACCAAGGGCTAACATTGAGCCAGCAAGGGTACAGACCGCACATCATACACTACCGTTCTAAACAAGCAAGTATAACAACCATGCCTGGCCAAGCATCACGTACTACCTAAACAAAGCATTAGGTGGATTAGTAGTACCAAGGGTTAACAGGGGACCTACATAGGGAATATACCACCCATACTATACTACCATATCAATCCAGTACGAGGAGTCCGACACATCCTGACCTGAACAACGTAATGTCGGATTGTGCAGTGGACAACAACAGCGGTTAACGTTTCTGTAACGTCGCAGGCGCATCATGTCGTCACGACGCCATTAGCAACGTCAACAGTTTCGCGGGGAAAACTTTCATAAAAACTCATCTTCCCGATCAATTTTCCATGACATACCCATACTATAGACCCAACCTATATACAAATATAACAATACGGTTCCTATGGAAATTTAACACTATCTGCTCCCCTCAAGCTCCGGGTAATGTGTCCCATATTGACCCTCCTATATTACTAGTTAAAACCGTCATTGGTGTCACCATTGATTAAAACAATTATCTCTTGATTCTGAAATCTTGAAAAAGTTATCGCTCGACTCTAATTGGCTTATTGTGTTTAAAATTTTGGAAACGATAGTTCCTAAGCAACTTCTGCTGCATTTGACACAAGAAATCATTCTATTCTCTTGTCAACAATTCAACAGCTTGGTATAAATGGAAAAGAAAGTCCTTGCCTGGTTCCGATCTTATCTCTCGCTACGTGAGCAACAAGTAACTAATTCCAAAACAAGTTCGGATAGTAAAGCTTTTACATGTGAGTTCCTAAGGGCTCAGCCCTGGGGCCTATATTGTTCACATTATATAGGACTTCAGTGGGAAAATTGCTAAGACAGCTGGATGCTTCTTACCAACTATATGTTGATGACACTCAGTTATATTTGTCACTAAAGCCTTCAAATGAGTCTGACAAAAATGTTACAATTATGAAGATGGAAGATTGTGTAAGTAAGGTTCGTAACTGGATTGTTGTAACAAATAGGCTGTCTTCCTGCCATCCCTGTCATTCTCATTTTAGACAGAAAAAAATTCTTGACAACAAAGCTTGTTATATTGACAGATTAGATCTAGTGTTGTCAAGCTCCCTTGGAGAGATATTGTAGGTTTTGTGTGGGCGACTCACACCAGAGAACGAAGCAGCAAATCGCCAGCCCGTGAACCACTGAGTCTGAGATCTACCTGCGATTGTTCTGCTCGGCTTTCGAAGGTTGTAGAAATCTTTAGAGTGGAAAATCCTCCAGCTGCTCTTCAACAGCGATCCAACCACTCACTGCAAAATGGTGTCATGAGGAGATATGATAAGACAAAGAGTAAGCAACAGATTTGGCACTCGGTATAACGTTTATCATTCACAGTATGGTGATGAAAGATACAAGATTATTGTATGCAAAAAATAATAGTTGTGACAATGTGTTAAAAGCTTTCAATTTAGGATAAATCTGAATGCATTATTAACATTTACTGAAGACTGGTAAGAATCAAGAAACTCTCCAACCAGAGTCCTCTAAATTGAGACCTGGAATTATTTTACATTGAGAGATCGGTTTGGTTTGATAGAGTTCGAAAGGTGTGAAGGGCAAATTGTGTTCTGGACTCAAGCGTCCGGACTAATGGTCTTATGTTCAAACCAGAAGAGTTTGTGTACCCTTTATATGTCTCACTGAAGCAATGAGGTATAGTACGGACTTTCTACGGGTGAGCATTATTTCCACGGATGCAATAATATTATATTGCAAATACTAATAATTATAGGAATAATCATCAAAAATTAAATTAATGAAGCACAGGGTACAAGCCGGTGCTTCATTAATTAAAATTTTGTAGATGATTTTTATTACCTGGTAAACACATGCGTGGACATCACTGTCCATGCGTGCATTACGACCAGTCTACGGCGACTGTACTGTAAGTCACTGTTGTATCAAATGTGCATGAATAGAAAACCTTGCGGTGGGTATAGACTTTGGAATGTTTGGATCGGAAAGTTCTTTTGAATGGAGGATCATTGTGCGCATTATACTTTTTGTTTGCTATAATGCGGAAGCCTTTCTTCGATAACTGTCGTGACGTCATGGTGCTGTTGTATTGTGTTTAGTTTGTTAACTACCACATAAACACATCCCATAAAATACCAGTTCAAAGTTCCGCGGAATCCCTTCTACTATCTGTATATTCCAATAGAATCTCGCTTATGCTATTTGTTTTTGTAACACACTTTACATGTTATAAGCACATATCGGGCTTCTGAACGTGTGTCCAAATGCCGCATGTGTTGTACATACTTTATTAATTACCACATAAGCACATCCTCTTTACAATCAATCGACAGTGTCTTATATGTAAAATACCTTGGTATGAACTGGGTCAAGGAACTGTAAACACCGATAAGGGTTTAAATCCTCACATACCTATCTTTCGATAACTATACTCCAAAAGGTATACGCCAACAGTACATCAAGCAGTATCCTCAAATGACCAGATGAAGATATAAGCCGTATAAAGAGTCACCCTTTCGCACAACTGCTCGATGGCTTTTTTGCTCGACATGTTTCAAATCATCCGAGAAATGCTTGTTCCCTGCAGTCACTTCTCGATTGACTCTTGGACTTCTTCAAAGAAACCAAGAAAAGCTCTTATTTCAGATAACGATGTGAGAGTGAACGAGGGCTTAGGTGAACGGAGCGAACTGATTGGTCGAAGTCAGAGGTCTCTGAACCAAAGATAGCAAGGGGTATCTAGGACTAGATAACTTGCTATGGTGAGAGTAGCTGAAATAGGGCAGGGCTAGATGAAAAAGGAGGATTCCAAGGGAATCTGGGCCAAATAAAATCCATTTTGGCACTTATTGGTAGTTGTCGGTTCGATTTGGGTGATTCGTCATAGCCCATTTCAATGAAGTGATATACTTGGAGACTTCTTGGTCCGGCCCTATACCATTAGGTGCCGGTCAAGGTAAGACTGAAAAATGAAACGAGGATTCTGGTAGAATCCAAGCTAATTAAATTCGGTATTTTGGGGTGATTTTCGTCAGATTGTTTCCGGTTATTAGATGTTCTCCCGTTCAATCGAACATGCCTTCCAAACATACCCCACTATATTAGAGGCCCTCCAGACTCACAGTAACCTCATGCCACCATGGAAACCAAGATGGCGGCCTCCAGTAAACAAAATGAACGATGGAAACATGTGTCACCCTGACACGCGCCGCGGCTGCGCATTGACACCACGCATCACAGTTTCACAGCATGGCCCACCTGGTCGACCATGACAACCCCACATTATGTAACCAAGCCCCCCCCCCCCCCCGATGGGGCATGAAACCTGCTTGAAATAGTACTGATGTGCACCAAATACGCTCCTTTCATTCTGCTCCTGCAAACAAATGTACTGGTTGGTGGTTAGCAATAAACAATTTATGTACTGACGCCGAGCTTTGTGGGAGTTTGTAATCATTTCATTCACTTTGAAGAATCTGACTAAAGACTGTTTACCCAAACAACAAATTATACCTGAAGTAAAGCAATAGCCGTCATCTAAATGCCTCACATTGCCTATTACCACGTCGCTTTACCTTTAGCTTTTTACCTAACGCAAACAACAGACGACACTGGCCAAAAATATTCTTCAGCAAACTGAAAAGTTTCAACGTTTGCATAAAAATAGCTTATAACACTCACCCCCATTGGAACGAACTCGGGGAGCTCATCCTAATAAGGGGTCATGGACAACGTTCTAGTGGCAAAAATTATAATAAAAAAAATCAATGTCAATTTTTTAAAACATCGCCGACTGGACCTGGCCGTTACATCATGTAGGATTAACTCTTAACCCGCTGAATGTTTTCCAAATATTTTTCATTAAATCTTGTTATGGCTGCTGATCAAAAATTCATCTGAATTTAACTCACGAAATCATTGGATAAAACGTACAGGGTTTGGAGGTGGTTGTACATGCCCAAATTATGCTTATTTCAGTGACCGGGGATTTTGGCTGAAAGTCATAAACAAAGTCTAACGAAAGTCTAAGGTAGACTGGCATCGAATGCTGCCTTAGTAAGGTCTAAGATTTAAACAGTGTTCATAATAGTTGTCTAAAGCTAGACATTGTCTAAGATTAGTTTAGACTAAACTCCTAATCAAGCTTGGTCCAAGAGGAAGTCTAACTTTTTGACCGAATTTTTTATATTACAACTTCACTGTGATACTTTCGACAGAGAGGGGCAAATGGATGTCCTGCGAGTTTGGGAAATTATAGAGATGGAGCGGGAGGAAAATGACTACGGCATTCGACCACCACGATTTTTTCGAACAGGACAAACTCTATCGAAATGTATAATGACGGGAAATTTCTTAGGAGATTCCGGCTGACGAAAGAGACAACTGCAGGTCTCGTATCCGATCTGGCTGATGATTTGCAGAGACAAATTTCGCGGAATCACGCTGTACCAGATATCATCCAGATTTGTGCGGGTCTGAGGTTTTTTGCTATCGAACCATTCCAGGTAGTTGATGGTGACTTGCATGGATTGTCGCAGCCGACAATCAGCCGCATTGTTGCGGGCGTTATCCAGACTATTTGTCGGGGGAAAAGTCATCTTAAATGGTTTGCCAGTACGCGAGAAGAGATCCGCAGCGTTATGGGTGGAATGGAAAGGGTGGCAGGGATGCCTGGAATTTTGGGGTGCATTGATGGGACGCATATACCCATATCGAATCGAGGTGGACCACATGCAGTGCATTTTGTGAATCGGAAAGGATGACATATCCTGAATTGTCAAATGGTCTATGATCACAAAATGCGATTCATGGATGTCGTTAGCAGATGGTATATGGTTCTGCTCATGATTCCAGAATCTTCCAGGAACGCGAAGTTCGCACACGGTTTGAGAACGGAGACCCCAGTGGCATGGGGATTATTATTGCTGATTGGGGCTGCCAGTGTACCAGATACATACTAACACCTTTGAGGAACGCAAGAACAGAATCGAAACGCAGATACAACAAGGCATTAAAATCGTCAAGAAGCATGATATATAGAACGTGCCTTCGGAGGTTCACAGTATATAAGAAACGTTTTCCATGTATTGCTCTTGGTAATAGATCACGCTTCCGAGTGAGTAACTTATCGAAAATAAATATATCATTAATGATGGCATTAACTGACTATATGCCCTCTTTATCCTCTTTTCCTCCTCCTTCTCTTTCCCCTCCCAACCTTGTCCCCGTCTGGTTGCCCATCAACTCCTTCTAGACTAATAAACCGATTTTAATTAAACTTCGCCGAAATACTACATAATGGTGTAAGAGGAAAGTAAAGATCTCCAAGTACAGGCATTTGATATAAGTCGCGAAAACAGACGCTTCGCGGCCTCCCCCCCCCCCCCCCCCCCCCTTAGCACCTTTTACATTAGAAAGCGTAATTTGGTGACAAACGTACCTCTGTACTTTTAAAAGATACAGCATTGAAACTTTATAGATCGTTTTACACTTATTTGAAATTGTGTTTTGTGTTTTTACTGTTGGAAATTTCGATCAACCATGTGAGCGATGCGAAATTATAAGTTTTTTGAAAAATGTTTATTTTCAACTTCACTGTTATGCACAACCTTTCAAAAATTTGGGAATAGCCTCTCCATAAAAAATACATGTCTGAAACAAATCGGCAGTCCAATCCATTTCCCAACCGTAATGGCCGAATTCTGAGGTGACGTCAAGGGGGTCATAGGGTCAAAAATTAAAATGAGTCGGATTTTATTGCAATTACAATATGTTGTAGAGCTAAAACATTTTTTTTTTTACTTTTTCGATTTACCTCCATTATTGACGTTTTGACGTCCTTTGACGTTTAGACTATTTTTGTATGGACTCAGTTTTTTCTACCACCATTTTCGGATACTTCCTGTTGATCTAGGCTAGCCAAATTTGGAACACGTATTATATACACTGTTTTTATCTAGAAGGTCTTTTTTCAAATTTCGGCCCCTAATGCGTCCGATGCGACGTCCACCCCCCACCCCCCCCCCCCCCCGCCGTTATCTTTTAATATGGACGCCTGTGTCTCAAGTGTCCCTTTTTCATATTTTGTAAACATATCATTACTGTGTTGTAGAGTTAAAAAAAAATAAGAGACAGCTGTTTTTGTTCTTCGATTTAATGGCATTTTGCCTTTTTTTACGTCACTTTGAAGTTTAGTCTATTTTTTCTATTCTTAATTAAAAGCCCTATGTTCTTGAGTCCATTTGCGTCCTATTGACCCTTCACCCAACGAATCGCTCGCATCTGCCCACGTAATATTCAAATTCAGCAGTTGAAAAAATATTATTTTTCGAAAATTTTCAACAAAATCATATCATGTGACCCCTCTTTGGAACGAGCTCGTCGAGCTCGTTCCAAAGAGGGGTCACATGATATGGTTTTGTTGAAATTTTTTGAAAAAAATTAAAAAATGATATTTAAAATAATAAATTTTGAAATCGTCTGCGTTGGGTAAAGAGATAATACAGGATAAACGTTTGAAACTTACTATTTATAATCATATTAATTTGTTAACCATCATTTTTTCATTTCAATTTGACACACGTTTTTTCGAGATCTTTTTATTTTCAACTTCATTTTTTAGCCTTAGCCTTTCCAATTTTCGGGAATATTTTCTCCGGAAGAAACCATTTCTGAAAATGTGGTGCTGTCCTCGGAAATTCTCAACCCTTATAGCCGAACGCTGGGGTTATGTCATAGAGGGTTATATGGTCAAAAATTAAAATGCGTCCGATTACTTTGAAATTTTAGTATGTTGTAGAACTGAAAAAATTAAGAGATAACTATTTTGGTTTTTAGATTTTGTGCCATTTTGACATTTTTTACTTCACTTTATTACACATCCATTAAACTTGAAACCCTTTTATCTTACAATCAACATGTATTTTGCCTGTATTAACTCCGCAACTGTCGTGTATCCGACCCCCTGGTACAGATGTTTGTATCGGGGGGTCGGATACAAGCACGTTCCTTTCGCGTCAGTTCCATTTTTTTTTATTTTTGTTCATCCGTACGAATAAATAGTTCGTTATATATTCGTCTACATTCTTGACTTATCCCCAGTATACTGAAAGATAAAATGATTATTACCATTATTTGGATGTACAAAATATGTATCCGAGACGAGCTCCGGGTGCTAAGGGCTGATCACGACTCGTCGTGATCAGCCCTTAGCACCCGGAGCTCGTCTCGGATACATATTTTGTACATCCAAATAATGGTAATAATCTCTATGTATTCAACGAAATCGCCGCTATGATATAAATGATTCTGTATTCAACGGGTTATATACAAGCCGGAACTTTTTCACCGCGCCGTTTAGTTAGGTTCCGCTCTACAATTCTAAACATAGGGCATATGTTGAAACTAAAGCCATGTAAAATAGAGATATATTTTTAGTATTAGATATATGATTACATTAGGCTTTTTGTTGGACAAGACAATTTGAAGTTTTGGTCCCAAAGTTGGAATCAGATACATAGGGGTAAATTACCAGATGAATTATGGGAAACAGTGGCTTCGAAAAATTGTCTATTTTTTTTTTTGCATTTTAGAAACAGGGGATGCTCTGCTCCAGGGGTATGAAGGTGGGGTTGATGGGAAAATTCTGCTTTTGAGGCTGCTGGGTGGCTGAAAATGACTGGTTTCGGCATTTTTCATGCAATTTTTCAGGTTGAAGTCTTGCCTTTGACAATAAATTATTCCACCCACATTCAGATTGTTTATTTCTACTAAGTCAGATAGTGTTATATGTTTTTTGTGGATTTGGGAAATGTAATCCATGTTATGGGTTAGATAACTAAGTTACAGAATATTTGCATTTGAAGAGAATGTATGGCATGTCATTTTTGGAAATGCCTTGAAAACTGTGGAGCGGAACCTTACGCTTCGAAAAGTTTCCAAATTTCGTTATACAGTCATCGACCGTATGTCGCATAGTGTGAAAATGAAAACGTCCAAAGCAAAATAAAGTCGGTTCACAAAAAATTAAAAATTAGTTAGCCAAAAATGAGATAATATTTTAAAAAAAACCCAATCATTTCCAACCAGAACATTAACCCAGTCCCGTGGCCGTCTCGTTTTGTGGATCCCATTATATCTAAATTAGTCAACTTTATTTCGGTAAATCTTCGTACATCTTGAGAGGCTTCGAACTTCTTTTAAAAATGTTTCTCCCAGCTGTTTTGCAAATCTGCACAGATTTGTACTTATATTTTACCAACAGTAATAGCCACCAAATGGTTAGGCGTGAATGGGCACCAGCCGAAGAGAAACAGCGATACGAATTTCAACAAACACTGGTTCCGAAAAGGTTGTTTTGGTTTTTTATCGATCCATTTGATCAGTACAGCTTCAGTCAAAACAAACTCTTCACCTTTGGGTTTAAACATCGGAATTAAAATTTGTTTATTTAAATGAATTTTAATGCATGGGTTGTGTAATAAACACAGAACGCGATGTGTGTTTGAATCGGTGGGTGTTTTACATAACTCGTTCGCTCGAGCCTAAAAATATGACTACGCCATTCCAACTCGTCATGTAAAACACCCACCGATTCAAACACACATCGCGTTCTGTCTATTTATCCTATTTTGAGATATTTCATTAAAAACGTTGTCTTCACATTCCCATAACTCCATATTTATAAACGATACAGCTACCAAACTTCATACTCTGTTTTCTTCGTATTTGAATTGTTTGTTCGCTGTTATTTTTTTCATTTCAAATTTAACCCCCCCTCCCGATGCGAGAGATGCCAATTTTATGTCTTTTTTCTGTACCTTTTATTTTCAACCTCAATTTCAGCCCCAACCTTTCGAAAGTTTGGGAATGTAATCTCCGCAAAAAACATATCTAAAAATGCATTGTCGTCCTTGGAAATTATCAGCTGTTATACCCGAAAGCTGAGGTGACTTCAGAAGAGGTCATATGGTCAACAATTAAAATGACTCTGATTTTCATGCAGTTTTAGTATATGGTGTTCAACTCAAAAAATTAAGAGATTTTAGCTATTTTTTAGCTTTTAAATTTATCCCCATTTTGACGTTTTTACATCGATTCAAAAATGCATCACTCTTTTTACATATTCAGTAAAAATGCTAAACGTTTTAAGGGTTTAAAATGTTTTGAGGAATTAAAAACGGTATGACCGCTTTCGACGGAATTCATACCAATAACAATGTAAATTTTGAGAAGCTGCTCCCACAAGTTTGGACACACTTTCATGCCAACGGACGAAACTGTTACTCCGGCCTGAGATACGCTATGCTTTCAAGCGTCAGGAAGCGACGTGGGAAACGTTATCCAGCAGCTTAGTGCGAAAAGGGGCAGCAATCTGAAAATATTCTGGTTATTACTGTGATAGAACTGTCGTGTTCATAAAATCAAAAAGCAAATTTTCAATGTAACAAGAACTCCATTCAGAAATGAGTACTGACATTGCCTGTCTGACTAAATTCGGTATACTGTATTTTGTTTGAAGCTGCCGTAGATCAATGCAAGTTGAAAAAATAAAAAATAATTAAGGGAGCCTGGCCGGTAGGCCTTACGCACCCAAATCTCAATGAGGTATCTAGGTGGAAAAGAATTTCAGCAAAAAATAATAGTTATATCCCAACTCCAGCTTCAGCCCAAAATCCATACCTTTCATTCTGATGCGCCCTAACAAATTACAAGGCACCAAACTACACCCACCAATAATTACGAAAAGAAAATAAGAGAAACTTCTCTCTGAAACACAAGAAATCCCTCGGGTGCCTTGTGAATCAGAATAAACACGATGCTTTCTCAGAATGAATTAGATTTCCAAGTAACCTTTATCTTAATGGATTCATTGAATAAACTGAAATAAAATCAAATTATGGAATTCGCTGGAATATATCACGTTTCGGTAGAATTATCACTTTGGCGGGCCATCTTCAAAGACAAGCCGGCGAATGAATTTATGAATTTGAAGGAGTTCGAAGTTTTGCTAATGATAATAATGACGAAAATTCAAATCCTTTGTGTGTCCAACCTCGGCTTTTCAATCTCACCGAAGATTAATTGAACATTAATTCAATTTATCCCCGATATCATAAAACACGTAGGAAAGAGCGAGAAAGCGGTAAATTGTTTTACGCCAATACAAGGACATTGTTTACATCTTCCAGACTTCAATAAAGCCATCTGTTCAAGAATTCCGTCCTCGTCCTATCTCGCGTTATTTCATCTTCAGAGCCCATATGTCAGTGTTTCAATGCTGCAGATTTTTTACCCTTCCTAGGACACATACATCAGAGCTGCACATAAGATTTCTGCATAGAGAACTTTTCTATGAATTTTGTTGTAAAGGGTAATTCGCCTCTTGGAAAATTTCGAAAATACATTTTAACCCTTCACAACAGACGTCACTTGACAGAAAAAAACCCAAATCTTGAATATCTTAACTTTTTCATTTTGTCTAAAAAAATAGTTTATGGCCTCTCCTTGATACGAGCTCGTTGTGCCGTTTCAATGAGGGCCATTAGCTATATTTTCGAGCGAAAAAAATGAAAATATTTAGTTATTCAGGAAATGTTTTATGCAAATGTCTTCTATTTGTATTCAGTAGACAGTTAATGAAATATGAGAGAAAAATGAATCCATTTCTCCTTACGAAACTAAATCAATTACACCTGACGTCATTAACGTATTAGACGTATCGTGAACTATATTTTGGTTATCATTGTCGGAAATTGGGCGTGGTCGTTGCTGAGAGAAATAGATTCACGCGGCGTATTCAACCTAGACTCAAGGAGTGTCGCCTGAATCCGTGCTCGAACGTATGTCTCACATTGTCGAATCTCCTGTTTCGTTTTTGTTGGGGTGGTTCTTATTCTGAAGGGGTCAGTGACTTTTCACCAAATAGCATAATCAACAGGGCTTCACTGAAAAAAAAACAATCTTAATACATATAGAAAAATACGGTAACTTGTGACTTACATGAAATCCAATGAATAAAACACAAAACGTAAATCACACCCCACTCACACAGTTTTTGAGTCACCTTGCGGGCCCGCGTTCTCCGTTATCGCTAGTTGCTTCTTCTTTATCGCTGGTGTTTGATCCTCTCGGCTCAGTGTAGTGTCTCTGGACCTTGGTCGCCTTTTGAGGAACATATAACGGAATGTCACACTATCATGGTAGTCGCACGGCCACTAACGTATTTGTCACTTTACTGGACGCCTTTACTCTAACAGCCGCTACTTCAAGGGTTAACTGCTTCCCTCTAGTTACCTCAGAATAATGTTCATAAGGCAAAAACTACTCTGTCTACGTGTGGCCTGCCTTCTATAACAGGTAATACCGTCTACCTGAATGCCAATATTTGCGAGCTCCCAGAGCTCGTAATTCATATTCTGATCCTACACTCATATAAGGTCACTGACTTGCCCATGACAGTTCCTACTCTAACTATGAACGCTGTAGCTCCCCTTACATTACATCATGCCTATACTTTCGCACCGATGCAGTACCTCCTCTAACCTATAGCATGGAGCATCCCCATCTTCTCGCATACGACCCACAAACGTACACGCCTTGTGACTGGGATGAAATTTTGTTAGAAAACTCCCGACTCCTATTCGATCGCAAGGACATTAATTCGCATTTTAATTGATTCTCTTGAACTTGGCCGCTATAGATCTGTCTAAATTTAAAGTTTTCTTTCAAGTTACATTAAGGTATCACACCTTCGCTATACATTGACACTTGTGACAGTCCACTGTCAGAAAGTGGGGATGTCCATACAACATAGGCACTACATGTGCGCTACTTGTAATTAGGAAATTATCGATACTAATAACATATTATTAGATAACTGATCACCTTGAATGGCCAAACTAGTGTCTTTTGTTTGAAGCTTATCAGGCAATATCGTTGTTCAGACAAGATAAGCGCTAATTGGCGTTACAGACTCCTATTGAGATTTCGCTTCATTTAAAGTTCTCAGTTTTATTGCGCCTTCACTGATTTGTCTCTAATTACGTACACAGATGGCTTACTCGACCAATCGATTTTTCGGGGTTCGTCACATACCTATTTCTAATTTTTTCACCAAATATATATTCTATTCTATATACACTTTTAAACAAAAAAATGTAAATGTAAGCTATCACCTTGACAATCATAAACAAACTATATTGTTTCTCTGGAAACCTACATTTTTTTTAAATATCGCAATAAAAGTTGTTTATTATTTACATGATTGACTATGTAAATCGACTGCCGTTTAGTCAGCGTTCAGTCCATTTTTCATGGGGAAATCAGGCATGGGCGGTGAAAGAATTTTTCCGGTAGGGAGGGGGTATGGTATTTCCCGACAAGCACACAATAAAGGAAACAGTTTCCCCGACAAGGGGGGGGGGGGGGGGGGGGGGGGTTAACTCTCCACGACAGTCTGTATCCCCTCCCCTGATACCCCCTCCCCTGATGTCCCCTGGTGCCACCCTTTACATTAGTTGATGACCGTGTAATATCATTATTTCGATCAGTGCACTTTCACCTACACTTTTACCAGATTTATTTTGTAGGCGAAAGTGCAATAATGATAAACCGTAGATTTGGGGAAAACCTTGCATTAATACGTACTGGGTGACAAATTGTAGATACATAGAAATTTGGTATTTCATACCAAGCAATGTGATAAATCGTAGATTCTGGAGAAATTTTAGTTTAATACCCACAAGAACTTCTCATTGGCTAGATTTCTGACCTGCATGTGCGGCGTAAACCGGTAAACTGAAAATTCTGGCTTAATTCCTTCAGTAGTGCGATAACAAAAGCGGTCTAAGAAATTCGACACGATCGTGACTAGGTCGCGATTGTGTCGAATTGCACTGTACTTATTCCTTCCTACTGTACTGCGGAATCTCGCCCCTGCAAAAGAGATTCGGGTTGCAGTTTCCGTTCGTTTTTCTTGCTTCGGTCTCGATTTCGCAATCGTTTATCTATGAACTCTGCGCGCACTACTACAAGTATGTCGCGATTGGATCGCAGTGGGATCGAGAAAAAGACCGGTTTTGTGATAGCAGTACTGTACGGGGGAAGTAAACCTCTGATACAGGACAAATTCTACTTCAACGTTTGTTGGTGTGGTAAACCGTAGATACCTGGAGAAATCTGCTTCAACACTTACCTTGGATACCGGGCGAATTCTTCTTCTTTAACAACTTGCTGAGCGGTTAACCGCAAATGCGGGGAGACATTGAGATTTACTACCAACTAGGGCGATCAACTGTAGATACCGGAAAAATCCCAACCTAACACACACCAACGTGACAATCCATACATATATTGTAGACTGAAAATTCTGATTTTTCGATCTGAGTGGTAAACTGTAGATCATCCTCAGATACTGGGAATTTTGATTTAACCCTTTACCCAACGTAACTGCCAAAACCGGCCAGCGCTATTCTCAAAAATCGCCAATTAATTTTCATTATTTTTTCCTTTTTTGTCTCAAAAACATAGGTTATGACCCCTCATTGGAACGAGCTCGTCGAGCTAGTTCCAATAGGGGTCATAACCTATGTTTTTGAAAATTTAAAAAATCAGTTATTCAAGAATTTTTTTGGCAAGTGTGGTCTGCTTTTCATGTTAGATAAAGGGTTAACATTTTCAAGAGGTACACATCAATTTTGCGTGAAAGAAAATTCGGTGGTCAGCAAATAACATAATAGGCAATCAATATAGTTAAGACAGACCAGTAATAATTTAGTCCAACAGCTCACGGGGCTCTTGGATTAAATTATATTGGACCTTGTAACAACCAGTAGTGTAATAATTAACCAGTAGTGTAATATTAACCAGTAGTGTAATAAAAATTAACCAGTAGTGAAATACAAATCAACCAGTAGTGTAATAACCAGTAGTGGAATAAACGTAACCAGTAGTGTAATAAACATCCATGAAAACTAACAATTTTTCAACAAAATTTGAAAATTTTTTGGGGTGGCTCAAATCATAGTTTGGGTACATCTTATCGATTTTTAATCATTTTGTCGTACATTAAAGGGCGTTTTGCAGGTCAAACATCATTTCGTGAGTTCAATACGGCGAGGAAAGGTATTTTTATGATGTTTATGTGATGTGCGTGTTTTCTGGTGTTTAATGTCACTTTCTGCATTTGTGGCTTTATGTAAATTCAAAGTTGGCCAATTATTTATAGCAATGCTGTGCTTTTGAGAGACTGATTACCCCAGGCATAAGTTGTCAGGTTCTATCATACCAGAAAACTTATGGGTGTTAAAGTGTGGTATTCAAGGGCTATAATTGTGTGATCTCCTGCGTTGACTACAATTATAATATTTAATACGGCCCCGGCGAATCCCTGTAGGTCTCTCTCACATCCACCCATTTCAGCCGGTATATCATTATGCGTGGCTTTTTCAGTCTAGTTGACTGTTTGAATTCTAAAAGTCGTCTTTCTTCTGGGAGTGGTGCTCATCACATTCCTTGAGCATAGACACTCTACCATATTTTACGATGGTGTGTGTGGGGGGGGGGGGGGGGGGGGGGGATGTTTACCTAAAATCTTAGGTCAGTTATTTTTTACCATCTTGAAGGAGGAGGTCGGTAAGAGAGAAGAGGGCCATGTTGTATTGTTATGGTAGCCCGCGTGAGTGGCCATGTTGTGACGTCATTCCCATAGCGATATGTGATGTAAGTGCGCGTGCGCAGCGCGTGTAATTAGATGACACGTGTTTCCGCCGTCTATTCTGTATACTGGAGACCGCCATCTTGGTTTTTATGGTAGCACGTGGTTGCTATATGGACCCAATGGCATCTAATAGAACGAGGATATGTTTTGAGGGTAAGTTCGATTGGGCGGGAGTATAAAGAATACCCAAATGAGACCGACAACTACTTATCTGGCTCGGATTCGTGAAGAAAGCTCGTTTTTTTTATGTTTTTGGCCTTTCCATGGCCCGGGTTCTCCCAGAAACCTCGTTTCGAACGGACACAGACCTGCCCAGAGTACCACGTAGTGCTTTATGACCTTGAAAATGCGGTGTTCGATTGTACTAGAGTATTTTTACTAAGAGCGGCCTTGCAGGCAAATCCTCGTTTCCACTCTGTTACAGGATTTTATTATGTACGGATTCTTCCAGAATCCTCGTCTTTATGTGGCTTGACTTATGTGTAGAAACCACCTCCTTTTTGACTGCTTAGACCATCTACTGCCCATTCTTAATCTGTTTAGGTACCTGACAATGTCCTTATCATTACTAGGCATGATACTCTCCTAACTGACATAAACTAAAAATAGTATAATGTCAACAATAAGACCCCCCCCCCCCCCCCCCCCCGTAAAGGTAGACGCGTAAAGAGGGAGATGGGGCTGTGGGGGACCTTTAGTGATCCGTCAGGGCCGTTTTAAATATTATAATAACGCGCACGAGACACGTCCTTCAATATCATACTTCAGCACCTGTAAGTTACCTTGACAATTTATTCTGTTATCATGGAAACTGACAACTTATGCCTGGGGTAAGAAGTCTCTCAAAAGCACAACATTATCTTAAATAATTGGCCAACTTTGAATTTACATAAAGCCACATGTGCAAAAAGTGACATTAAATACTAGAAAATACACACATCACATAAAAATACCTTTCCTCGCCGTATTGAACCCACGAAATAATGTTTGATCTGCAAAACGCCTTTAAATGTACGATAAAATGATTAAAAATCGATAAGATGTACCCAAACTATGATTTGAGCCACTCCTAAAAAATTTCAAATTTTGTTGAAAAATTGTTAGTTTTCATGGATGTCTATTACACTACTGGTTAAATTTATGACACTACTGGTTGATTTTTATTACACTACTGGTTAATATTACACTGCTGGTTGATTATTACACTACTGGTTGTTACAGACCTCCGTGCAAATACAAAATGGATACGTCCAATTTCGATAGCCAGTTTTGTATGCGGCAAGCTACCGGAAAAAAACATTCAGGAACTCTGTCATGGAAGAATTAATATCTACCATGGTAATAAAGCGTGGAGACACTAAAGATACAATTTAATACCAAACAGGGTGATAAAGCGTAGCTACTGGGGAAATTCTACTTCAGTGCTTCTCAAGGTGATGAATGCCAGAGAGACTGGAAAAGTATTACTTCAGTACCTGCTGGGGTGATAAATGTGTCTGGTTTCATTTATTTCTGACTTGAGTTCTGAGGATGCACTTTTTGTGATCACAGCTGAGCTAAAAGAATTTCATCTTATTGTTATATAACTGTTTTTCAAAAATAAATAAATAAATAAATAAATAAATAAATAAATAAATAAATAAATAAATAAATAAATAAATAAATTTCATCTTATTGTTATATAACGTTTTTTTCTAAATAAATAAATAGGTTCATTGAAATTAATTTCGACATTATTTGTTTATTTATTTATTTATTTATTCATTTCTTATTATTGGGGTTTAACGACATTTCCGACTGCCACGGTCACCTTATGCCGGACAGTTAGTAGGGTGAAGGAAGCCAGAGTACCCGGAGAGAACCACCGAGCAACGAAGAGCAACTATCAGAATCCCCAGCGTACAAACTCAACACAATCAGGGTTAGCATTGGTTGAAGACAAGTACACATGGACGTGCAGTAAGTCTTAGTATACGGCACCACCGTACTCCCACGTGGGAATTCGGGATGACCTGCACCATGATATAGAATAGAAGAATAGAATAGAAGAATAGAATATTTATTTGCACTACCAAAATACAAGAAGTGGTATGGCATGAAAAAATAAACATAAGAAGTCATATACATACATACAAATGAAATGTTGCTTTTTCTGTGTTGATACGTGAAGGCCAGCGATTCCAACCTGCTGAATACATCGTGGCGCAGTTAGCTCACATCCCAATAGTAAGTGAGTGCACACACACATACATCCACATCCACAGCAGCCTCAGCAGTAGCAGGTTACTTCACCCGATTTTCAGCCCATACTTTCATAGCTCTATATATATAATGACTTAAGGGTTCACTTATATCGTCAATGTTTCTACAGAAAAGGGTTGTGAGTTTCTCAACCGAGTGTAGACAATGGAAATCGGGTCTTACGCATTCGACGGCTTTCCATAAACGATTACGTAATTCAGTATACCGAGGACAAACGAGAAGGAAATGCTTTTCGTCCTAGATCGCCTGGGTAAGACACTGATTACATAACCTCGTTTCAACTGGTATTGACTTCGGTTTATGGTGCCTACCCTTCTCAATTTCTAAATTGTGGCAGCTTAAAAGAAAACTTGTGATTACTTTCCTTTTGTCAAACGGAAGAGAGTCAAGATACAGTGCTTTAGAATAAGTGTTCTTTATGGAGAAGTAAAATCTCATTTTTCCTTGTCTCTCTGACTTTCCAGCTATGTCAGAATGTTTCCAAGTTTGCAAATACATATCTTGAATTCTAGTCAGAAAAGTGTCTGGAAACTGGTCAAACTTCACCAGCCTTGGATTTTCCCACACATAACCAAAGCCGTGATTAAAGAAGGTATCACGTATCAGATCAAGCCATTGTGAGCCTCCCCGCTGTTTCAAATTACTGAAGCATTTGTACAGTAATCTATCTGAGTCGAGCGATTCCAAGCGCAGCCAATACTTGATCATGTTTTTTAAAATTTCGAATTTCAATGGGAATCTTCCAATTTCAGCAAGGGACACCACATTAGACGCCCTGCGATTCAGACCAAGAACACGCTTGCAAAACCGTATATGGAAATTTTCAGTGTCGTTAATGCATTTTAGAAAACAACGATCCCCCCATACCTCACTGCTATAGCACAATACGGGCTTAATGCACGCGTCGAATAGCTTCGTTATCACCGAAATGGATACATCGTTTCCCCCTAAAGAGTTATATATTTTAAATAACGCTTTTGATGCCCTGTTTTTCAAGTCTGGAGCAGAGGTGCTGAGGTTCCCAGAAGCTGAGAATTTTAGTCCAAGATATTTATATTCCTTAGATGAGCATAGAATGGTGTCACCTAATGTAAATTTATGGTTCAAATTTTTATCCAACTTATTGAAAATGAGAGTCTTTGTTTTTTCGTTGTTAACAGTTATCTGCCAATTACAGCAAAATGTATTTAATTTAGTTAGCATATTTTGTAGACCCTCCGCAGACTGTGAGATTAGAACAATATCATTCGCGTACAGTAGGCATGGGATTGGTGTACCAGCCACGTCTGTGACATCGTTTTTCTTGTCAATTAGTTCTTTCACAATGTCATCTATAAATAAATTGAAGAAACGTGGACTCAAGTTGTTCCCCTGCATTACACCAAGTGTCGTACAGAAAATTTATTATTTATTATTTTTTGATGTTTAAGGTCACATATTTCTGCATAATGGCTAATCATGACCTCGGCAGTTTTACGGGTGGAGGAAGCCGGAGTACCCGGAGAGAACCACCGAGCAACGGCGAGCAAGACAGTGCACCATCGACGTGCACTACGCCTTAGTACACAACGTCACCGTGCCCCCACGTGGGCAATGGGGGAGAAGTGTCTTGCCCAAGGACACAACGCGGTTGCCGCAGGTGGGATTCGAACCGAGGACCTCTCGGCTTGCAGCCTGCACCTCTACCTACTGAACCACTGCGCCCCCCGTCGTACAGAATGATTTTGATAAGACGTTCTTAATTTTTATATACGACTCCGTTTCACCTATCATGCTTTTGATTGTTCGATACATTTTCCCCCCAGCACCAAAAGTGGCTAGACGATATAAGAGCCCGACACACCACACCTTGTCGAAAGCTTTGTTGAAGTCAACAAAACATGTATAAAGTGGTTTATTTTTGCCTTTTGCCCTCTTTATCAGTTCATTGAGAATGAAAATGTTGTCATCTGTTCTGCGATCTTTTCTAAAACCAGCTTGATAAGGAGATGGACTACCTAGCTCTTCTGTGTATGTGGTTAATCTCTCAAGCATGACATTGAGAAAAACCTTACACAGAATGCTAGTGATGGTTATACCTCTAAATTGATCGGCCGTTACAGGATTGTTGCATTTTGGGATCGGTACAATATAACCTTTTGTCCACTCTTTCGGGAATGTTCCTGATTCTAGAACTGTATTAAATATTTTCATCAGCATTGGCAGGAGAGTTCTCTGGGTGGTCTTTATCATTTCAGCCTTGATACCATCAAGCCCTTCAGCTTTGCCGCACTTTAGTTTTGTAATAGCCGTAATATTTCTGATGCGTCAATTTGGTAATCAAGTAGGTTTGTTTCAGATAGCCGAGACTCAAGGTTACATAATTTACTCGACACTTCTTGCTGAAACTTAAAGGATGATTGCTTGGGAGGCTGAGTAAGAGAATTGAAATGGTCGTAAAACTCATCCGGGTCGATGTCCGAAACTGGGTCATTTGTTTGACTATATTCAGACTTAATTTTTGTTAACGTCTTCCAGTAGGCCTATGAATTGCTTTTGTCAATTTGTGCGATATTATCAAAGATTGATTTCCTATACTCCCTGCGCTTTTGCTTGAGTGATTTGTTGTAACGTTTTTTAACCCTTTACCTAACATGAAAAGCAGACGACACTTGCAAAAAAAATTCTTGAATAACTAATTTTTTTCATTTTTTGTCTCAAAAACATAGGTTATGACCCCTCGTTGGAACGAGCTCGACGAGCTCGTTCCAACGAGGGGTCATAACCTATGTTTTTGAGACAAAAAATGAAAAAATAATAAAAATTCATTGGCGATTTTTGAGAATCGCGCTGGCCGGTTTTGGCCGTTACGTTGGGTAAAGGGTTAAGAGTGAAATAAAGTCCTCTTACAATTGGGTCATGGCTGAAAGATATTAGCAGCTTACGGCAAGACACGAGCTGTTTCCTTAATTCAAAACAACTCGTGTCATACCATGGTTTTGGCTTTGCCCTCGACTGGCGGCGTCTCCCTCTCCTCTTCCATTTGAGACTGCGTGCTGATGCGAGCCGAAAGAGGCAGTTTAACTTCGAAAAGACTGAAGTTGCATCAAAGTTTTCGCTTTTAGTCATATCTACTAGGTTTTGTTGTACATCAGCTGATTCAAAAGCCGAGAGAAAAACATTTTTTTGCTGATTGAGACCAAATGAAAGTGTCCGGAAAGGGCTGCACATCGGCGTTCCACTTTTTGCGTTTTTTAAGTTTCGAAAAATTACCAACTTCGAGTATAAACCACAGCTGACAATGATCAGAGTGAATTGTAATGTCCTCAACATGAAAATAAGGAATTTTAGAGATAAGATTTTCACTACAAATAACATAATCTACTACAGAACAACCGAGTGGCTGAAATGAGGTATACTTCCCAAGGAAATCATCAGGGGTCATACCGTTCAGAATTCTCAGGTCAGCTTGTATGCATAAATCAATTAACAGTTTTCCACGACTATTTGATTTATGATCAAAGCTGTTTCGTCGTGTTAAGTTTGTATCGTGGACATAATCAGGAATGGGAGTAAACTGATCCGAGTTGTCGTCATCAGTTAAGTAATCATTTAAAGTAGCAGTTCGT
This sequence comes from Pictodentalium vernedei, assembly GCA_031216915.1. Lineage (NCBI taxonomy): Eukaryota > Metazoa > Mollusca > Scaphopoda > Dentaliida > Dentaliidae > Pictodentalium > Pictodentalium vernedei. Next base: position 181,322,844 of record CM062288.1, read on the forward strand.
CCATTAAAATCACCTTGAATAATAATTCTGCCACGTGTTGAATAAAGGGCTACTTCTTTTTGAAGTGCGTCGAATGTATCCTCATAGCGTCGCATGCTGTTGGATTGCTCGGGGGCACAGTATGCGCTGCACAAGAGGGTATCATTTCCCGTATTGAAAAATTCCTTACACAACAGTAGCCAAAACAGGGTCACAAATATTATGAAAATACACATTCCTATTTTCTGTGCACACATGATTTAACCCTTTACCCAACGCAGACGATATCAAAATTTATTATTTTAAATATCATTTTTTCAAATTTAAAAAAAACAATTCAACAAAACTATATCATGTGACCCCTCGCTGGAACGAGCTCGTTCCAACGAGTAGTCACATGATATGGTTTTGTTGAAATTTTTTGAAAAATAATATTTTTTCAACTGCTGAATTTGCATATTACGCGGGCGGATGCGGGCGATTCGTTGGGTAAAGGGTTAATATAATGTTATACTGTACATTTGACCGACATGGTGTAGAAGTACAATGAACTGAATTTGAAATTCCCGGATACGATTATGATATTCTCAAAATTTCACACTAATCTGGCATCTAGAAAGAAATTCAATAATACCAGGCAAGCCATTAGGAATATATTGCACCCATGTATTCCCTCGAACATCCAAACATTTACCGGTTGATTCGTTTTGCCTCTTAATTCGTTAGAATAAGGTTCTTTTGATGATAGACACTTTTATGCGTAAGAACTGATTTCCCAGGTTGTTTTGTGGTGATTGTGTCCTTTAATGTGAGCGGACGTTGGTCGCTCCCCTTTAAGTGTTCTGAACTCAAACTATTTGCAGAGCAGTCCTGGTCGAAAGGACTTGGATAATTCGGGGCTTCTAGGCTCTCCGATGCAGTGTTTAATAAAAATGTTACAAACCCGTTTTGGACTCGAAGTAAGCACTTCTGGGTACAGTTTGTGTGAAGGTGATCTCGACTTTGTCATATTTGCACTGTGCGTTGGGCACGATGTGGGCTTAGCCCCTGAAGAGGTATACGTGTTCGCTGTTTCACCAGTAGGTCCGCATGGAATCACGACGTGGTCATTTTCATCTGCACGTTTGCGGTCTACCTTATCATAGAGAGAGTCTATTCGACCGTGAAGGCTGCTAACTTTTTCCAAAGTGTCCACCAAAACTTCACGCATGGGTTTGAGTTGAGAAACAAGTTCACGAAATCTGAGTTCAAGTTTCTCGTCTACCTTAGCTTGAATTTCATTAAAATGATGTTCCATTATTTGTTCGAGACTGTCTTTTGCAGGGGAAAAGTTGGGTAGAAGGTCAGATTTCTGGGTCAGATTGCCAGATGTTTTAAGTTGATTATCTCTTCTGGAGAGAATGTATGTGACATTTGACAGTTCACTCCGCAACAACAGTAGATCACTTAATCCCAGAACAATTTGGGCTAGTGACGATTCTATGGCCAAGAATTGTTCTTCATGCCGCAACGCTAATTTTTCAGCCTTTCCTTTTAGTTCACTTTTTTCGAACTGACGTAAGTGTAGCACTATTTATACTGACTATGTCTTTTTGTTTCTTGCTGTGATCTTCATAGCTCCCAGGAGTGTTAACGGCTGTTTTAAGAGGCGAGATCATATGCAAGTCGTCCAGATGCCCCGAGGCTAAATCTCGGGTGTCACTTTTTGAGAGACCAAGTTGATTATCAACATAATTTTTTATTGACATAAAATGGTCATTAAGCCATACAACACAGTTATCTAGTCCCTGGATTAATATTATTCCAGTAAGAAAAACATTAATGCACACAAATTTAGTTCCATTGTTTTGCGCAGCAGGTTAATTTGTAATAATAACTTTATTGTTGTAAGTTCCATGCAATGGTACATAACATTGACATAAAGCTCACAAAATGATAAAAGACAAATAATACCAGACAAGATTAACGGGCAGGAGATAGCATCCATATACGAATATATATGAAGAACCACACTCGTGTACATCCACCATTTCACGCACGCACGCACGCACGCACGCACGCACGCACGCACGCACGCACGCACGCACGCACGCACGCACGCACGCACGCACGCACGCACGCACGCACGCACGCACGCACGCACGCACGCACGCACGCACGCACGCACGCACGCACGCACGCACGCACGCACGCACGCACGCACGCACGCACGCACGCACGCACGCACGCACGCACGCACGCACGCACGCACGCACGCACGCACGCACGCACGCACGCACGCACGTGTAGGTTCACGAACATGGGTTCATGCCCCCCTCCCCACACACACACACAGACAAACACGGACTTCCCCCACACATAAACACACCTACACTTACACGCACACCCTCCCACATGCACAACACGCCACCACTACTACCACAAACTCACCCCTATACACCCCTACACACTCCTACACACCCCTACACCCCCACACGCACACACCTACACTCACCCACATACACACACGCACACAAAATGGTTAATGAAATTTATGAAAATGGCACATAGTAAAATAGATTTTTTTTTTTGGGGGGGGGGGGGGGGATTCAATAAGAGACAGCTTGAAACAACAAATAAATATATTGAAACAAATAGACAGACACTAATATCGACCCAGTCGTTGCACAACCACTGACACCGCAGAGATACAGGTTTATGAGATCTTTCCTTGAAGATCCAGCCGGCGTTGGTAGGCTGAGTGCGCGAATTGTATAATAGGTGGCGATAAGTCGTTGTCAAATGTTTCCAGTAATCTTGTGAAGGTTTTGTTGATATGTATGCGCCCCTGTCTTGGTGACAATTTTAAATTCATCTTCACATACCTTCTTTATATTTTCCGCCCAAATTTGAATGTTTTCTTTTTCGATAGCGAATTTCACGTCGCATGGCTTCTCTATCCACTTTCCCTGTTCATTGCATTTTCTGCTCATGAACAATAAGGTATTTTCCGATTATCGCCTTTTGTCTTTTCGGCATCTGTTTCTGGGGACTAGATTCCACTATTTCATAATCTAATGCAAACTCGTATATGTCCCCAGTTAGGGCACCATTTAATTGGTTTGTAGTCTTAGAGCATGTCGATACCGACCTCGTTCGCCGTAATTTTGAGATGTTTTCTAATATTAATTGGTCTACTTTGTATAACAAATCAACAGCCTTCTCGTGCAGAAAAAACAAATATTTGTCCATCGGTGTTGCTCCAATAGCGAACAAAAAATAGGTCGGTATCGCCAAAAGTAATTTAATACGGCATTTTCACCGTAATATTTTACCGTACAAATACCAGCGGCTAGTTGCCAGTGCTTTTACCGCATTTTTAACGGTAAAGCTTTACAGTGTACTTTATTTACTTTGGTTAGAGTACTTGTCAAAAGCAACATATGTAAAACTTAAACGAGAAGAAAAAAAAATAAAGAAGAAAAATGAAAAAGGACGAAAAAACTGATTAAAAACAAGAAAGCTTCACGTGAAATCCAATTTGAATTCGGTTCCCCGCAAACCCGAAATCATTTATTCACAAAAATGAAACGTTTTCAAGATTAAATCTGAAAAATGTTAATTGGCGTGTACGGTGCATAAAATTACGATTGACTTGGAAATAAAATCTGTCGTAGTTTTGAGATAATGAACGCGTAAGTTACCACCATTTGTGATGATGTTATTGTTATTGTTAATGAATCACGGGGTACCATAATCACAGACCCGGGTAATTATTCCGCTTTGTTTGCTTGGAAACGAGGGAAGAATTGACGCAACTAAATATTAATTAGGAATGTCAAAGCACATGTGCGTTATTTTATATAATTTATAATAATCGATTAAAATTATAACCCATACCTTATTCTTCAGTGTACCCGAAATAGAATCAAATTTAACTATACGAGAGATCATCGTTCAAAAGTTACATATGAAGAGGATAATTTATTATTTTCAGGATATACGGAGACAATTTATTAACCCTACACCTAAGACGTGCTCTGCACAGTTCTATCCTAAAGTTCCCAATGAAGACGATAATTTATCATTTTCGGGATATTCGGGGACAATTTATTAACCCTATACCAAAGGTGTGACCTACAAAGTATTATACTAAAACTCTGGGGTACGGAAACACCTGCGAAATATTGTTCACATTGGGCAGTATAATTGAAATCTTCTAACAAAGCACAAAGAGCACTGTTTCAGGTAATGAACCACCGCGTTGTACCCGGTGGTCTGGTTAACTGAAAGTTCACACATGCCCCTTACGTTTTTTAAATAATATTTCACTCGTTATCTGTGTAGAAACTTCAACAAGCTCAATAAAACTGGATTTTTGTAGCAGTGACAGTCTACTCTTTAAAATCGGTTGGGTTGAATATCAACCCAAATCAATATGATCCCACTTGGGTTCATATTCACTCAACCCGTTGATTTGGATTGATTTTTAACTGAAGAATTAGTCCAGGCACATTAGACATAAAAATGAGAAAGTAAGGAAAAAAATCGGAGAAAGCTGATTTTTTTATATGTTTCCGGGACACACATTGCAGATAAAGTGTGAAAAGTCCCCGCGAATCCGAGTTGAGCTTTTTTAGTTATAGCGTTTTTTTGATGAAAAAAAAAATTAAAAAAAAAATTCGACCCAGCTCCATATTTCTCATTCTTATTCGCCTTAGTAGGGTGAGAATCATAAATATCGTGCTGAATTATATTGAGAATACATATCCCCAACAGAAAATGCCAACTTTGTACCAATCCTCACACTCAATGGTGAAATATTCACGAAAATGTACAAAATTAGGAAAAAAAATTTATTGTTTTCATACACACAACGGTACACAACGTCCATTAAATCAAATCTACGACTACTTTGGGAGTTAAATTATATATCAAAAATTGCAGAAAAGCAGTGGCTTTATAATGATATATAACAATAGTCATTTATTCCATAATGAACTGGTGAAACGTGTGAAATATTAACCATATCCCCTAAACTCAAATTCAAACGGCATCGACTTTTCTCATTCAAATACCGTTTTATAGCATCATTGTTTCAATTTCCATGTTCGATTAAATCACATAATGTGGTGTTCGCCTACACTCAAGATGCATTGGCATGTAATGTGTGCACGCCCTTGATGTGTACTCATAAACAAATTTGCACGAACTGCTCCAGAATGCGTCCGTAGGACGCACAGGAAAGCTTTGGGTACAATACTACGAGCAAATAGGTCTTCCCCAGTTGTTCTTGAGAGCAGAGCGCACAGGCGACTGGGAACTCCACTCATACTGTGTTCGCAATATGATTCCAGTATTTCACGCAGGTGGTCATTTTGCATACGCAAAAAGTTCTCATCTCTATTTGCAGCAGATGAATGAGCTAACAGAAATAATGCAACAGGATGATTTGAAGTTGTTCACTGAGAAAGGTTACTTTACCATAAGGCGCTCAGATAAATTCTGGGACGGGATATATTCTGATCAGACCATAGAGCAGTGTTTAATGAGAATGTTCAAGCTCCCTGGTGGTCTCACACATGGCAGGGGAATAACCAATAGCACTGTTGCGAAATGGGTACATGGACTACCTCTTTGCCTTCCGATATGTAATGCTCTCGAAAATTTTGTTCATGTTCACACTGGTCATGGCGAACAACATCGGGATCTCCGTCAAAGTTCACAAATGACTGATGCCAATGATATCACCAAATTATTGAACTGGCTCAGAGTGCATTCCCCCTTTGAGAATAGAGATCCACTACAATTAGTCTCTATAGCGACCGGGCTTGTGGCCGACGAAACTGTGAACTGTGACCAAGTTCGCAAAATTGGTGAATGTTGCGTATCGAATGTTGTAAGCAAAACGTTCAACAGCATCAAACTACGACGTGTTGACACTGTGAAGTCTTTCGCATCGATGGCAAATAGCATCAAAGTCCGTGGAAGTAAGGCAGTGATTGACCCCACAATTCTGTTCAACCGCATCACATGTGTTATTCAGTCACAAGCAGAGATGGAAGAGTATCTCAAATATGAACTCGCCCCGAAACCACCAGCATTGTTTGATTCTGCTGGAATGAGGAAGACACAGAAAAGCACGCTCGGTAAGATCCTCAAAACATACGGTTCCGAGCAAACTAAAATCCCAGAACATTTTCTGTTTGTTGTAGATGGTGGATTTTTATTGAGGGCAGTTGTATGGCCTAAACAGTCGTCATATAAGGACATATGTACATCATATTCCAATTATCTAGTGAGACATTTTGGGGCGAACGTCGTGGTTGTTTTTGATGGTTATGCTTGTACAGTGTCGACAAAGGGCATGGAACAAGCCCGTAGATCTAAAGACAGGTATTCCATTGATATCAATATCTCACCCGAGTTACCAGCCACCACACCCCAATCCGATTTCCTTGCAAATGCCAAGAACAAAACCCAACTGATCGATCTTCTAATGCAGGAGCTATCTGCTATCAATATTCAGTCCAAGCAGGCCGAGGCTGATGCTGATGTACTGATAGCCGAAACTGCACTTGACATCGCTCAAGATGACAACAATGTTGTCGTTGTGGGAACAGACACAGACTTGTTAGTCATTCTTACCTCTCGAGTTCAACCGGGATGTAATATTCACATGATGTATTCCATTACCCCAAACTTACTAGTTTCAGTTAGTGAAATAGCAACCAAAATGGGTGACCATAGAAGCAACCGCCTTGTAGCACATTCTATAAGTGGTTGTGACACTACTTCTGCACTCTTTCGAGTTGGTAAGAAGAAAGTATTCAGTACAATTGTCTCCGATGTTACTAGCGACTCACAACAGTATGTCAACACAATTTTGGCGGATGACAGTACACCAAGTGCAGTAGCCGCTGCCGGGGAACAACTTCTGATCTTATACGGGAGTAAAACTGTTTCCTCTCTCGACCAATATAGATATGTCACTTACAAGCGTTATGTAGCAAAATCTAAACTGAATAAACCCATCGACCTAGCCTCACTCCCACCAAGCAGCGATGCTGCACAACAACATGTCTACAGATGTTATCTCCAGGTCCAACAATGGCTGGGCACTTCGCTTCCTCCGACGGATTGGGGGTGGTCGCTAGACGCTAGACAATGGACTTCTTGTACCGACTGCAGCCACAAAGCCATGTGCCCCCGATAACCTACTGAATCTGATCAGTTGTGGTTGCAAGAGTGCTTGTACAAAAAGGTGTGGGTGTAAGAAGGCAGGACTCTCTTGCTCAGGTTTGTGTAATTGCAGTTCGGATTCTTGTAACAACCACAGAAACACTGTCCTGTCGGAAATTTCTGAGTTCGATGAATAATATGTATATAGGTCATGTCATTTCTGTATATAGCGTTCATAATAGTCAATGTAACTTAATCCATGTTGATTGATTTGTACATTCTGTAAATATTATTTATTGATTTTTGTACATTCTGTAAATAATATTTATTGATCTAATGCTGCCAGACACAGACGTGTCTGTTCGGTCCCAAGCCCGAAAATAGTTGAGTTCTCATGCTGACGAATTTTATGCCAAAAGGGGAACTCGGCCAGAAGCAGAGGGGGTCTTCCATAATGTCTATTTTGTAAGCAATGATAAAAGTCTTCAAATGGTGGTGGATTTTTTATCGTCTGTCCAACTAACATCCCGTTCTGTACTACGACCCTTTGGGCAAATCCATTAGGAAAATCGTCATTTTTTGCGTAAATCCGATACTTTTTTGTGAATTTTCAATAATTTTTCGCAGAAATTGTCACAGAATGCACATTTTCCTCTAGGTAAATGTATAGTAGACATTATGTAGCTCGAAATACGCGCAAACAAAAAATACAGTTGGATCAATTCGAGGTTACAAAGTTCGTGCGATTTTTTTTTATTTTTTTCAAACGCGTTTTCGAAAAAAGGCTGTAGAAAAAAAAGCTCAACTGGGATTTTAGGGGACTTTTGTCTAATCGTTCAGTGACATGTACTCGACATTCCCTGAAAAAATCAGCTTTCTCCGATTTTTTTCCCTAGTGAAACCTAATGTTCTTGGGCTAAATAAGTATGACAGGGAGTAACAATCAGGGGACGTGACAACCGTTACTTATTCAGAGTTCCTTATTCGACATTCGATAGGATGGCTGATAACTAATGTCTAATAAGGAACTATGAATAAGTAACGTAATATTTGACTCTGATTAGCTAGGAATATAAAACGAGTCGGTAACATTTCTCTTTCAAGGCAAATGGTGTATTTAAATGCTGTTAATGTTACATTCAAACCGTACTTTTTGAAAAATTAAATTTATTCAGATCACATTCCTGGGTGATATCTGACTGTTCCTTGGATTGAGTCGTTTTCAACATAATGAAACTTGTACTGAGTTACAGTTAAAACTAGAAGTCCCGTCACGAACTATGCGCTCATCTAGGCTCAATTGCGCGTAGTAATTGCGCGCAATTGCCATATGAAATGACATCCAAAGCACGACAGGTTCTCCCGGTTACTCATAGCAAACGTAGGCAATGTTTCTGCCAATGAACCTACGGGTTACCCGGGGGTCCATTGGCTGAGAAATTGCTTGTGCACGGGACATTTGTACGGAATTTGATAGCCTTACTATGGTCATTGTCTGTTCTGAAAGTGCGAGTGTAACCATTAGTTAATCTCGATAATTTCTGATTATTTTGATAACTTTGATATTTAACTAAAATATGAAAGAGAATGGTGAATAATTATAATCATGGGAGGTGTAAGAGCGTCACCCATACCCCGAGGGATGTATTGGTGTTGGTTTTATACCCTTTGTAAGGCAGAACATTGACAGTTAGTTCTATTGTTGAATAGTGGTTGAGTCTTCATTTCTGATAGTAATGCCGCCAACAGTTCGGTCAAATTAAGTATCAGTCTCAATATTCACTCGTCTGGAGTATTTCAGTTGGTCGGAAAAGCGAACCATAAGTTCCCTTTTCCGACCAACTGAAATATTCCAGACGAGTGGATCTGAACATAGGTCATGGACAATTTGAGGACAAAACTAGTTCCAGGCTGTAACAGCGTCGAATTCCTTACAGAATTAGACTGGTGACCCGAAAGCCCGTTCGAGAGGGTGAAACCGAGACATGGTGAAGATTCGCGACTTTTGAAGTCCAAAATCGGACATTTTCCGAATTTGAAAAGCAAAAGTCGCAATTTCCTCCAACCACTGCGCGAAATGAATGAAATTATATTGATAACTGATGGAGTGTCTCCTCATTTATTTATTTATTTTTGGGAGCACGGTGGCTCAGTGGTAGACTGTTGGACTTCTATACAAGAGGTCCCGAGTTCGATCCCCATCCGGGACGATCCGCGTTGTGTCCTTGGGCAAGGCACTTAATCCCGGTTGCCTACATGGGGACACGATGACGTCGTGTACTGAGGCGTACTGCACGTCGATGGTGTACATGTCTTCAACCGTTGTAACCCTGCTTGAGCGGAGCTTGAACAGAGTTAGAATGTTGAGGAGCTGACAGTTGCTCGTCGATGCTCTGTGGTTCTCTCCAGGTACTCCCTCTTCCTCCAACCGTAAAACTGTCACGGTCACGATTAGCCATTGTGCAAAAGTATGTGAATAAATAAATAAATGAATAAATAAATAATTTATTTATTTATTGATGTTTAAAGTCGCTTATTTCTGCACTAATCGTGTCCGCAACATGGACATAAAATCAAGTTTGGTCAATCGTTTATACCCATGTTGCCGATTTTAGAGGACTTCCACCCCAAGTATTGATAACTGGGCCCCAATTTACCAGTAAAACAGAGCTTGTTTATAACAGGAACACGCATTGCTTCGCTTCCAGGGGATCACATGGGGTGAGGGGAGTCTCCTCAAATTTCGTCTGTAAATGACTGGCGTCTTTTATTCGAATTCAAAAGGAGAAATAGTGTTTTGCTAATCCTGGAAGAGGCCCTCCTTAATTCCAAAGGTTCCTACCCCGAAACCCCCGTCCACCCACAAGCTTTGATTTGCAGGTATTCCTGCCCCATATTTGAAACCGGAGCTAAGTCAGGTTCCTTAACACACTGATGTTTTTGGGCATCACACTCACTCGTGGACTACCCATTAGCATATTAATAGGTACACGGGGTTTCAGTTACACAGTGCCTCTCGCCCAATAAGGCATTAACTGACAACGCATAACGTATGGGGTCAGTAAAAACTGGATAACATAACATAACATTTATTAGCATAAAACATCCTCTACAGGACAGTATGCGAGAATCTACAAGTAACATGGACAAAAGTAGTACTCAAAACATTACAATTTCATCCACCAATTTTCCATGATCAAAGTACTATATTTTTTATTAATTTGATACGCAAAGGAACGTGGAGATGTGAACTAGAATTTCCAATACACATCACTAAACATATAATCGTCTGGCGAAAAAATCCCGAATTATGGCATAAAATGGGGGTTCTATTTTCAAATATTAATTTGAATTTCTCAAATTTACTCAGATAAAAAAAAACCGTCGATCTTACTGTTGATCAGAACAAATAGTTCCGACCGAAGCTCTGAATAATGTGCACATTCCATAAGAAAATGGTATTCGTTTTCTGTTTTCCCAGAGTTAGCTTCACAGTGAGTACATATCCTGTCGATAACAGGCTTCGGCGGTTGATAATGTCGCCCTTTCTCAATAGCTAACTTATGATTGCTGATACGAAGCTTAGTGAAAATTTCCGTTCTTCCGCCGAGTTCGTTTCCACTAAGTACGTTTCCATTGAATAGTCATTTTTAAACAAACTGTAAGTTCTTTGTTATCTCCATTCTTTTTGCAGTACTCAAACATTGATTTCTCGAACGTGTAATGAATATATCTTACCGACAACTTTTTGTGTGTACTGACTAGCATTTGTGATGAATAACAAATGATAGAATGTTTACTTGTTTAACCCTTTACCCAACGTAACGGCCCAAACCGGCCAGCGCTATTCCCAAATATCGCCAATTAATTTTCAAAATATTTTCATTTTTTGTCTCAAAAACATAGGTTATGACCCCTCGTTGGAACGAGCTCTTCGAGCTCGTTCCAACGAGGGGTCATAACCTATGTTTTTGAGACAAAAAATGAAAAAAATTAGTTATTCAAGAATTTTTTTTGCAAGTGTCGTCTGCTTTTTATGTTAGGTAAAGGATTAATATCAAACGGTTATTCCCAACCCCCATATTGATATGTGAATAAATAAAGGGGTGATAACTCTAACTGGCAGTCGTATATAGATTTGAGCAAACTGGGTATGATATATACACCTTACATGTGGCGTTTTAATTCCTACAAACATTTCAGAAGTTATTAGGAGCTAAAATATCCGCTGTTGTTTCGATCATGTTTAATTTAAAATTGACTACCCACGCTCATTTTCGGGGAGGAAATCATGCCCTTGCTATAATGAACGCTAACAGTAACACACTACCATTTCTTTTATAACGTTCTATTCAATCAATTTTGAAGTATATGTTTCAAGTGTACCAGTAAACTCAATACCAACAAACAGAGCCGTACAATGTATTTTGCCTTCTAACAGTCTGTACAAAATGTCAATATTTCTGTTTACTAAAATCTCTTGAATATGTTCTTTCTGCAAAAGATTGACGTACGTTTTTACATATTTTGTGTCTAAGTGACAGAAACTTTAAATTCATAAATTATTCTTACATGGGGCTTATTGCCGTGTCAAGGAGGGGCTTAATTAAAGGGCCTACAAGGATTCATTCATCCCATTTTCAACGACATTTTTGCACAATTTTTTAAACTGTTCAGTAAACATGTGATTAAGATTCATAAAACTTTCAGTAAACATGTGATTAAGATTTACCGCATAATCCCCATCAAATAGCTCATTTCGGGAAAATATCGTAACATTCAAACACCTCTAATACGGGAATGACGTCAGAAGTCAACGTCGACGTGGTAACGTTGTGAATGAATTGGTTTCGGAAGTAGAATTGAATTTATCTTCTCCCATTTTTCATTAACTGTCTACCCAATACAAATAGCAAAACACATTTGCAGAAAACATTTCCTGAATAAATAATTTTTTTCATTTTTTATCACGATGACATAGCACATGACACCAATTGGAACGAGACCGACAAGCTCGTCCCAATGAGGGGTCATAAGCTATGTTTTTGAGGAAAAAATTGAAAAAAAATATGGAAAGTTTCAGATGGTAATTTTTTGTAAACAGCGCTGCCCGGCTTTAGTCGTTGCGTTAAATAAAAGTTTAACCCTTTACCTAACGAATCGCCCGCACCCGCCCGCGTAATATACAAATTGAGCAGTTGAAAAAAATAAATTTTTCAAAATATTTCAACAAAACCATATCACGTGACCCTCATTGGAACGAGCTCAACGAGCTCGTTCCAATGAGGGGGTCACATGATATAGTTTTGTTGAAATTTTTCGAAAAATTAAAAAAAAATGATATTTAAAATAATAAATTTTGATATCGTCTGCGCTGGGTAAGGGGTTAAATTACACATCATGTGATAAAAAGAATCTCAATTTCATCACGATTTGACATGAAATGTCCGAACCTCGTTCACTAAAATCGACCCCAGCCTGGGTAAACCTCTGCTCAGATTGATTTGAGTGAACTCAGTACAGAAATTGCACATCATGAAATAGCGACTCATAACAAATCTTCTATAAATAGATCACTTAAAGAATTGGTCTCAATCATAAATACGAAAAGACATATACTAGCGGAAAAAAGAAACGCAAGTTTTTTCTGTGGTAAATATTTCAAATGTGTTATTGTTGATTATTTCATTGTTTGGATTTTGATGTTATTTCTTCATTACTGGTTAAATTTTGACGAGTTTTATTGTCTTAACACAGACAGCGTTTGCATGGATAACGTTCAAACGTGGAAACTCTACGCCATTTCCTGATCAAAATCAACAGCGGGTGTGCCAACTCCGAGCTTCAGTCACTGCTCTAATTCTCCTTATCATTGATCCCATCAAGTTGTTTATGGTCCTTTGTAAGATGTCATTCCACTCCTGGAGAAAGACCTGTGTGAGCTGAGCGACGTTGTTTGGGACGCTGATGCGCTTCCTGGCCCTCCTGTCCTGCTCGTCCCACAAAGGCTCGATAGGGGACAAATCTGGACTGTCGGGTGGCCAATCGAGAACTGGGACATTGTTTTGATTGAGGAAGTCACGACAAACCCCAGCAATTTGCGACCTCGCAATATCCTGCTGCAACGTAAGGTTACGCCCATGGGTAAGTGTGGGCATAAGGACCTGGTCCCGATATCTTACGGCTGTAAGATTGCCCTGGATGACCACGAGAGGTGTTTTCACGCGATGAGAAATCCCCCACCAAACCATAACAGACCCTCCCCCGAATCTGTCTTTTTCCTTCATTTTTCCGTCAGTATATTTCCCTGTCATTAAAATATCTGATAGAACACTGGTCAGATTCTAGTTGACAAAGTCCTTAATTTTTAAGATTGCTTCTAACTTTTATTTTATTTCATTAAATGCTGTGCCACAGAAATTAAAGTTTTGAAGCATTAAGTCTTAAAACTCAAAGACCTTCAAGGCTAATTAGCCCGGCCGCCAAATGCAAACCTCAAAATCGCGTCCAAAGTTTTTTCTCGGTGGTTTCTGATAGAGAGACATCGCCTGATTCTGAAAACGTTCCTCAATTTCAGAGAAACTTGCAATGGCTTCGAGAAGGAACTACCCCTTAACCCTTTACCTAACATAAAAAGCAGACGACACTTGCAAAAAAAAAATTCTTGAATAACTATTTTTTTTCATTTTTTTATCTCAAAACATAGGTTATGACCCCTCGTTGGAACGAGCTCAACGAGCTCGTTCCAACGAGGGGTCATAACCTATGTTTTTTGAGACAAAAAAAAAATGAAAATTAATTGGTGATTTTTTGAGAATAGCGCTGGCCGGTTTTGTCCATTACGTTGGGTAAAGGGTTAAAAATGCATATAGGCTCGGATGCAACCTATGGTGTGCGCGCGGAATGTTGTATTAGCCACAGTCAGACATCGCAGTCTGCGAAATAACGATGCCACCTTAAACTTGGATATTTCAAATTGCTCAAGGCTGTTTCGTAGTCAGGATATGTTACTCTTACACATTCCACCGAGAAAAAGACTTTGGGCACCACTTTGAGGTTCAGTGCTCTGGCGGCCGGACTAAATAAACAACTATCAAGTACTCTCAAAGCTTTGAAAATGCATTTTTCAATTCAAGGTTTTCAATGACCACAAATCAGAATGAGTTTTTTTTTCATTTGTAGTAGTGAGTATTTCACATGCTCTATACTTTTGATGGACAATTTGTTCAGGCCTGGAAATGAAGATTTTACATCGTAACCCTTTAGCAAGTTACGCAAACTGACCTGCAAGTAAGTTATAAGAAAAATGGGTTTTAGGATGCTTTGACGCCTTTTCTGTACTACAACGCCAGCCATGCTGTTTACTAGGGCTACACGATACTCAAAACTGAATACCGGTATCGGTATTCCAAAAAATATCGCGGTATACCGGTATATCGGAAACTGCTCAAATATATGAACATATATGTCTTGATGATGCGGTTCGAAAATCATTTACCCAACGCAGACGACATAAAAATTTATTATTACTACTCAATCTATAAGTTACTAGTCGATTAACATAAGTTTGGAGGCCCGTTAAAACTCCATAATTTCAGTGACGTCATTCGACGGAGCCGGGTCGCGGGCGATAATGGTATAAATAGCCATTAGCGGCCCGCGGCCCAGCTATTTTTAGATTCCATGGTCTAATGAATTACTCCCATTCGGATGACGTCCCTTTGTATTTCTGAACTGAAAAGTCGAACGCACGATCGAAACAGAAATATCGAACCGACTTTAGTGATTATTTCTTCCAGCAATTCCCTCGTTCGGTTAGCTGTAACAGGGAGTGGTAATAATAGTAATAACATGATTGTTGTCAGGCATCATGATTCATTAGCGGCCCTGCAGCAATGATGAATAGCCCTTGGGCTTATTAACGACCCTCGACTTCGTCTCGGGCCTTTAATAAACCCTCGGGTTGTTCATCATTGCTGTAGGGCCGCTAATAAACCATAATGCCCTCCAAAATCATGTTATTGTTATATTATTTTAAAAATTAGTTTATCAGATTTTCTCCCAAAAATTCTACAAAATATCATGTGACCCCTCTTTGGAACGAGCTCAATGAGCTCGTTCCAATGAGGGGGTCACATGATATAGATTTGTTGAAAATTTTGAAAATTATTTTTTGAACTGCTGAATTTGTACATTACGTGGGTGAAGGCAGACGATTCCTTGGGTAAAGGGATAATATTATTCATTCGGAGCGACAGTTATAAACTCAGGACATCTTGAAAATTAAATTATGGGTAAATAAATAATGACGATAAACCGATATTTTTGTAATTACACCGGTATTCAATCGATATTGGTTTGAATACCGGTATATATCGGTTTATCGATATACCTTGCAGGCCCGCTGTTTACGCCAAAACAGAATTTTCGTCAAAATAAATAGCAATAACTAACGCGCGATCTCGCTTTTGGCGAGACTGTTCGTTAGTAGATGCTATTTATTTTGGCAGAAATTCTGTTTTTAAGATGTAAACGAAATGCCATTCTGTTAATATGCGGTTGCAATGTGCAAAGTTTGAGACGAGTTATATTCCCGATTGATTGTCAAGTGTGACATCCAAAACATTCGGGTTAGGAATTTAGTTTATGTTGTATTATTTCGTCGTAACCCGTAGTTCGGTCGCGTATTTTTCAATTAAAGTAACCTCCTCGTAACCTAAACGAACGTTCGCGAGTAATTTCCAGGCCTGAGTGAATTTCATAAAATGGTTGCAAGCGGCATCGGTATTACGAGTAAAGTTTTCACAATTTACACCTCACGTCGGTGCCAAGAGTGGTTTGCTCTAAATTTTATAGGCGTTTGTTCATGTGTACGAGGGCTAAGCATTCCATCCTTCCACCTGAACCTGCTACTGGTGGGAGTTTTCAGCAATGAATTCCTTTCAGTTATCAAAGGCTGAGAATTTTTTGAAAAAAAAACTTATCTTTTAGCACCTATCAGCTAAATAAATACATTGAAGGGTGACAGTTATTTTTCTCTAATTTTTATCTTAAAACGGTTTATCCAGAACTGAAAAATGTCAATATAATTTAATTTTGACACGTTTTATTTTTTCTTCCCAGCATAGTGATCGATTAAATTCGTTGATTTTGGTGCAATCTCGATGACATTTGTTAATCAGGATTTATTTTAATAGGAAAAAGTCAAAGATATCTGGGTTGATATGTTCATTTACAAACAAACATCCAGTAATTTATGACAGCTCTTTAGAAATAATTTACATTTGTTTCCTTTTGTGGCATTTTATCCCGACAACTAATAACTCTTTCCAAGAGGTCTGCAAACAGAGAGCATGAGAAAAACAAACACATTCTTTTCCAAAGAGCGTGTACAGGGGTAGAGAACGTGAGAAAAGAAGTGGTTTTTCTAATTAGAGATTGCGTGCTCTCTGAGAGAGGAGTGTGCTTGATTGATAACAGAGAGGATTTAAAACAATCAATTCCAGGACCTCAAGCTTAACCCTTCCAATTTAATGTAAATCGTCCCTTGCGTGGAACGGGGCGCCATCTGCAAGGCAAATGGTGCCTTGTTTCACCCAAAGGGCGACATGTTCGTTCCTAAATACCATATTGTGTTATAAAATGGTATCCAGTCGACAAGAACGATTCTTTTGGGACTTGTCAGAAGGGTTTGTAAAAAGTTTAACCTACAATGGGTTGGAGCGGGAGTCGCCATGGATAGATGGTGTAAGTGAAACCAATGTTGAATTAAGCGGGCCCTGAACAACAAACGATATATTCATTGTATCGATCTCGCATCCAATCTGCACGCATGCGCGATGCTCCAGAGTATCGGCGTCTTGTTTCGAGCCCTCTCAAGGTGTATGCTGCAATCTGATGGCAAAGACCGAACGACCTGGAAAATGTCAGCCTTGAAGAAAAAGAAGGTTCAAATTGAAACAAATTGATAAAGATTTCTAATGAACAGCAAGCACTGAATAATTTCTTTATAACTCTAAGCAATCAGTTATAACAGAATTACACTAAATTTGCAGACATCTGCATTAAGGTAGCATATCCCTTTACCTATATAACGGAACAGCCATACCCCCAAAACATTGTTCATGACCCCTTATTGGAAAGAGAAAGTTTTGGAGACCAAAAATGAAAAACTTTTAGTTATATCAAATCTTTTGCGCCGTATTATGGTTGTGTTACATAAAGATTTAAGATCCATGTTGTAGATAAATTTATTATAATATAGGAGAAAAACAAATCACCGAAAAATTCGACGGAATGTTTTTCCTGAACAGACTAAACGTGTAAGTGTGAGGTGGTGGAGCGGGGAAGATGAATAAAGGCAGGGTCAGAGACAAACGCAGGCTAAGGGCACGATAATATCCATATGTAGCGTTTGATGGCTGTCCGGTGTCGCAAAAATGACACGATATGCCATCGGCAGTTAAAACTGTCCAAATGTCGACCCAGCTCAAATAATAGAATATAACTTGCGTAGTCATTTCGCTTCCAAATACACATGTAACTCAGTTTAGAGAACGTCAAAATATTGTCCTGTCCTCAATTAATACGATGTTGTGGTCACCGAATGCTAGTTGTTCCAAAGAGGTGTCATAAGCTATGTTTCAGAGGCAAAACATTAACTCTTTACCCAACGCACAGGATATCAAAATTTATTATTTTAATTTTTGTTTTTTCCCCAAATTTTTCAACAAATTTCAAAAAGCCATATCATGTGACCCCATCATTGGAACGAGCACGTTACGCCAAAACAGTTCCAATGAGGGGGTGG
Organism: Pictodentalium vernedei; assembly: GCA_031216915.1. NCBI lineage: Eukaryota > Metazoa > Mollusca > Scaphopoda > Dentaliida > Dentaliidae > Pictodentalium > Pictodentalium vernedei. The sequence goes on from CM062288.1 coordinate 181,340,794, forward strand.
GGGTGGGGGGGGGGGGTGGGGGTGGGGGTGGGGGGAGGGGGGGGGGGGTCACATGTTATGGTTTTGTTGAAATCGTTTGAATTGTGTCTCAACTTCTCAGTTTGTGAATTACGCCGATGGGTGCTACCAATTCGTTATGAAAAGGGTTAACCCTTTACCCAACGCAGACGATATCAAAATTTATTATTTTAAATACTATTTTTTTAAATTTTTCAAAAAATTTCAACAAAACCATATCATGTGACCCCTCGTTGGAACGAGCTCGTTCCAACGAGGGGTCACTTGATATGGTTTTGTTTAAATTTTTTGAAAAATAATATTTTTTCAACTGCTGAAGTTGCATATTACGTGGGGAGGATGCGGCCGATTCGTTGGGTAAAGAGTTGAACAAACATACGTATTCCTATGCTTCATGCACCATTTATGTCCTATCCATGAACAACGATACCGTCCCTTGAAAGTATAAAGATGCTCGTCGAGCTCGTTCCAACAAGGGGTTACATGATATGGTTTTGTTGAAATTTTTGAAAAATTTGAAAAAATGATATTTAAAATAATAAATTTTGGTATCTCCTGCGTTGGGTAAAGGGTTAAAACCACTTGGAAATGGACACACACTGTTGGCTAAAATGACTACTGCAGTACCTTTCCGCGGTCTGCCGTCTGTCGACTTTAGTCGCCTGTCGCGCCAAAAGAGTTAGAGCCCGGTGCTGTAAAAGTCAAATTCACACATGTGAATGAACAGAGCATGCCGTACATAAAAGTCCACATCACACGTAAACTGACAAACCCAAAGATATTTGGAACACAAGGTTTTTTTCTAATAGAATTAATTGCTTTTTATCAAATCAAAGATAGGCTGGCTACCAACGTAATTTCGGAAACCATATCTGAGGACTTTACACAACCATTTTTGATTAAATGTTCTGGTTGTCAAGGATGTTGTGAAGTTAGAATTTCAGGTCTTGTAACAAAAGAAAAAAAAAAGAAAAGAAAAAAAAAGCGAAACAAATTTTCAACCCTTACGCCAACCGCAACTTTTGAACGGGACCTTGTCAGTGGCAGCGCTATGGCGATAGGCATACTGGAGTTATTCCTCCCAAAAATGAACTGGCTCCCCACACGAGGGAGATACTACAAACCTGCCCTACGATGGACAGCCCATTCCTCCCTTACTCTTCCCATATAAACACTGGCACTTCCAGTGGTTCAAGTTAGGACAACTTCAATCATTGTTATGAGAACAAGTCATTAAGTCATTAAGAGAGTTTATATTGAGAGAGACAATTACCAGTCACTTGTAATTTTTGATAATACGATCGGTCGAACTAAAAAACATCTCCAGCAAGAGAATGTCAATGTGCAACGTGTTTTTTGATGCTTTCTAATTGCTCTTTACTAGACGTTAGAAGTATTTAGAAATTAGAGGGGATGGGGTGGGGGAGGCGATGTACGGCGATGTACGGCGATGTACGGCTTTGCGTACTGTATTCCCTTACATGCCACCAACGCACAAGAGCCATCAGTGATGGCTCTTGTGCTTTGGTGGCATGGTAAGGGAATACAATACAATACACAGAGGTATGTTTGGGACACACGCACCTCCACGCTGAGAAAATACATATTTTTTTGTCCCTATATCCAGATAAATTCTGTCTTTTGATTGGTCAGATGCCTTGGACAAATAGCCATGGCAAAGGGTGCACCCAACATCCAAAGTATATGAGAGCGTGCAACATCTAGGGTATAACCGCACGCGAAACATCGGGGGTATATGGTTTAAATGAAAGCTTTCCGCTTTTGCTCGACTCGATATCAAAATCGAACCAAAAAACCTGAAAATAGTCACAAATATCATCAGATTTCCGACAATTCGATCCTATTTTGCTGTTATAAATTAAATAGTTGAATAACTAAATCAAACAACTCGAGAAAAATGAAATAAGAGCAAATCTAATAACAAAATATCCGATATGTTTACGTGTTTCCAAGGAGAAGTGATGTAACTCTATCTGTTGTCTTTTGTGTTTGTAAAAACAAAACAATTATTCACGCATTTGGTCCAACTGATTGCGGAGCGTGAGAAACGCGTCCATAAATTTGTTTCCAATATATTTCTGTTGTGTTTCAAACGGGACAAAACGTCATCTCCGCCAACATGTATGGTATATGGAGATTTAATACCCGGATGTCTCATTTAAATACCTCGCCTGCGGCTCGGTGTTTAAAAACCGACACCCAGGTATTAAATCTCCATATACCATATATGTTGGCGGAGATAACTTATATTCTCCATATTTAACAAATGTCCCCATCGGGCAATATATCGCCACGATGGAGAAATTTGATAAAAATGGAGCCAAACTGTGCATTAATTTTGATTTTAAAGCCCTTAGAAGCGACGAATCAAACGAGGAAATCTTTAGACACATCTTAAGAGTAAAGAGTCTGTGCACCCCATTCCCGCTAATTCCAACTAAGATTGCAATGACATGTTGGTAAAGATAATGTTGAACTAAACACACTCTCCCCCCCCCCTCTCTCTCTCCCTCTCTCGCTCTCTCTCTCTCAGCTATTTCTGGAATAAGTTGGGGTGGGGGTACGTCCCCCATGTGCCACCCCTCCCCTGCGATGATGATCGATTGGTAGATGTAAGCATGATCTGTCCGATCATGACGGTTTGAGTATCGCCCGACTAATATTCCAGATGCAAGGCAAGCCTTCACCGAAAGCATGCCTTGACGATGGATAAACATATAGTTTAAAGACAATAACGTCCACATGAGACAGGTGTTAGTAAATAATAACAATAAACAATAAACAATATAAAGATAACCATACATTTTAGTATCTATTACTCTATATATGTATATAATCAACACTTATTAGACGAATCATTTCTGTTTCGAAGCAATGACCTAACCACGTTGCAGATGCATGGCGTTACATGTATCACTTCTCTTGTTTCTCATTATACGTATGAAGTTTTGATTGTCGCTCATATTTGTAAAGTTTTGATTTAGTTTCCCAATTTCCGCGAAATATTGTTTTTTGAGTGCAGTATATATTGGACATCTCATGATGAAATATTCTTCTGTTTCGATTTCTGAATTTCACCTTTTGCAAATCCTTTCATTACGAGGTACTCGGGGTTTCTTGTGTCGACCTATTAATTGATTGATGTAGTTGGAATATTAGTCGGTCGGGGTTATAGTTAAAAACTCAAGACTTCTTGTAAATTTATTAGAGAATAAATAAAATCTACATATATACAAATATAATACTTCGTCAAATTGCCGTCATGCTCGGAAGTTTACTTCCTTCTAAGCGGCTTTCATTTTTGACTAATACTTATTCCGTTACGTTAAGTGCCGTACCAATGTGTATCGCGTCATGGGAACGTAAAATTTAGCGTCACGCTGATCCTAATTGTTGAATGGGAATTATAAAATTGATCGTGATACGCGTACGTCTTACAGATCGATTTATTATTTGGCAAGTGGCTGCCTAGCTCCTAATCACGAACCCGTCTATAAAATCGCCGATGCATGTCTTCCTTGGGTGGCAACAAGTAAAGATATGTTCCGCATTACACGTTGTTCACCTTCTTTAATTGTAAATTATGGACAAACAAGACCGTATCATATCTTCCTAAGGTGGTAACGAGTGGAGATATATTCCGCGTTATCTCGCGCATTTTTTTGTTCTCAGCCTTAGAATTAGAAACATTCAATCATTTATCTCAACCTCGCCCTGGTAACAGAGGCAGAAGCGAGTTCGCATGCAGTATTCACACATTCAGCCATTCCTTGACCCGAATTGTTTACACGCGTTGTTCTCCGTATTCAAGTGTATTGCTTATAAAACCACTGTATCATATCTCCATTGGGTGGTAAAGATATGTTCCCCGTTTCATGTTGTTCCCCGTATCCGAGTCTATTACGCGCAAAATAACCGTATCATATCTTCCTTGGGTGGCAACAAGTAAAGATATGTTCCGCGTTATTACGTAAAAAGCAAATATGAATTAGACACTATTTCTAAAACCTCGCCCTGGTAACAGAGGCAGAGGCAAGTAAGTTCGTATACCGTATTCACACATCCAACCACTCCGCGCGCCTCCATATCTCCGCCCCAGTACCCAAACCGCGTCAATCAGACATCAATACCGCTGATGGAAAATATAATTTTTTATACCCTCCTTGCGTAGTAATACCCCCCCCCCCCCCCACCCCGCCCGATCCTTCCAGGGTGTGTAAATGTCTTGTCCCAATTGTTGAGTAATTTAGAATTTATTAGAGTGTGTGGTCCATTCAGTCGTTTATCTTTGACAACACATTGACATTTACACACCCTGGAAGGATCGGGCGGGGTGGGGGGGGGGGGGGTATTACTACGCAAGGAGGGTATAAAAAATTATATTTTCCATCAGCGGTATTGATGTCTGATTGACGCGGTTTGGGTACTGGGGCGGAGATATGGAGGCGCGCGGAGTGGTTGGATGTGTGAATACGGTATACGAACTTACTTGCCTCTGCCTCTGTTACCAGGGCGAGGTTTTAGAAATAGTGTCTAATTCATATTTGCTTTTTACGTAATAACGCGGAACATATCTTTACTTGTTGCCACCCAAGGAAGATATGATACGGTTATTTTGCGCGTAATAGACTCGGATACGGGGAACAACATGAAACGGGGAACATATCTTTACCACCCAATGGAGATATGATACAGTGGTTTTATAAGCAATACACTTGAATATGGAGAACAACGCGTGTAAACAATTCGGGTCAAGGAATGGCTGAATGTGTGAATACTGCATGCGAACTCGCTTCTGCCTCTGTTACCAGGGCGAGGTTGAGATAAATGATTGAATGTTTCTAATTCTAAGGCTGAGAACAAAAAAATGCGCGAGATAACGCGGAATATATCTCCACTCGTTACCACCTTAGGAAGATATGATACGGTCTTGTTTGTCCATAATTTACAATTAAAGAAGGTGAACAACGTGTAATGCGGAACATATCTTTACTTGTTGCCACCCAAGGAAGACATGCATCGGCGATTTTATAGACGGGTTCGTGATTAGGAGCTAGGCAGCCACTTGCCAAATAATAAATCGATCTGTAAGACGTACGCGTATCACGATCAATTTTATAATTCCCATTCAACAATTAGGATCAGCGTGACGCTAAATTTTACGTTCCCATGACGCGATACACATTGGTACGGCACTTAACGTAACGGAATAAGTATTAGTCAAAAATGAAAGCCGCTTAGAAGGAAGTAAACTTCCGAGCATGACGGCAATTTGACGAAGTTATATAAAATATTTGATGAAGTGTACAAATATAATATATATATGTAGTAGTCGTGACGCAACTTCTCATTCAATTAACACGTACCACGCCGCATCTCCAAATTGGTTATGCCGGGCCTTAACAGACCGACTCGGACACTACAGACCTCCATTTGTATGACCGACTATACAGTTAAAACTAGAAGTCCTGTCATGAACTGTGCGCTTATCTAGGCTTAATTGTGCGTAGGAATTGCGTGCAACTGCCATTTCGAATGGTATCCGAAGCACGGCAGGTTCTCCTGGTTACTCATAGCAAACACAGGCAAATGTTTCTGCCAATGGACCTCCGGGTTACCCGGAGGTCCATTGGCTGAAACTTTGCTTGTGCACAGGCCATATGTACAAAATTTGATAGCCTTACTATGGTCATAACGCGTAGATTGACGCGCATATGGGCGTGCTATTTGTGCGCAGTTCATGACAGGACTTCTAGTTTTAACTGTATGTGATACAAGTCCAAGAAGCAAATCTGGTTCTTTGAGAAAGTACATGTTTACCAGTAAGAGAGGATTAATATCTTAGGCTCTAATCCTGACAAAAATGTCTCGACTGGAAAATTATTGGAGGTGTCACACATCTCCCATAATTACGCCCCTGCAAGGTTCCTAGACCCTTGCCTTTTTCAGTTCAGAAGCCATTTCGAAGTTCTTTCATGGCCTTGAAAACTCAGTTCTGAACTGAATGACGTTTCTGGGATTTCAAGAAGACATGATGGGTTTTTTTTAATTAAAAAATTTCAGCGTTTTATCCCTTCAAACATAACAGAAAAGCCTGTCTTCACAATGACAACAGACGAGGATTCCCGAAACTGGAAGATATATTGTTCTGCTGAATTTCAAGGTACAATTCCAGGAGAACCCTTTCACGGGTTAATTGAATACGGCAACAAGGAATAAGCACTCGTCGTGTGTATCTTGTGTGGAAACGACGGAACAACATCAAGTCAAGAATGTCTTTACAAATATTGGCACGTGTGTGACACACGACACGCGACAAAAAGGTGCCACAAATAGTGTGACGAAATCCGGAACGCAAACAGTTTCTAAATGGAGTTAATCTCAATGTATGGCCGTATGATATGCTTGTTTGTACGTGTTGTCAAAGATAAACGACTGAATGGACCACACACTCTAATAAATTCTAAATTACTCAACAAATAACTTGAACAGTGCGCCAATATGTTGGCTAAATCGATAGATAGACCAATTACCCGGCAATCGCATTAAAAAGTACACACGGAACTACTGTAGAGCCGTCGTCGACTGGTTGTAATCCACGTATGGGCAGTGATGTCCACGTCTACGTTTACCAGATAATAAAAATGATCATCAGCAAAATTTAAATGAATGAAGCACTGTGTTGAACTCGGTGCTTCATTAATTAAATTTTTGATGATTATTCCTGTAATTAGTGTTTTGAATCTAATATTAAGGCACCAGTGGAAATATTGCCCACCCATGGAAAGTGATCAGTCCATGGCGGCCGTATTGTATTCAAAATATAAGAGAAACTTGAAACAACTTAACACTTTACCCAACGCAGACGATATCAAAATTTATTATTTTAAATATCATTTTTTCAAATTTTTCAAAAAATTTCTGCAGAGCCATATCATTTGACCCCCGTTGGAACGTTCCAACGAGGGGGCATATGATATGGTTTTGTTGAAATTTTTTGAAAAATAATATTTTTTCAACTGCTGAGTTTGCATATTACGCGGTTGGGCGGATGCGGCCGATTCGTTGGGTAAAGGGTTAAAATAAATTGTACGGGAGGCACAGGACATGGCTTGTGAAGAATACAAAAATTTGTGGGAAATTTAGAGCTCTGTTACTCTGTTCTATTTATTATACACTATCTGAAAGGATAGCGGGAACTATCTGCAACAAATATTTTTTCGATATCCATTGCCACCATAATATAAGAAATCTCCCCGGAAGTGATACAATAAGTCCAGATTGATATCAATGCTGCGCGCTTTCAGCGTTGGGCGTTTTAATTGCAATTAAAACACGCTTTAACTCTTTTGGCGCGGAATAATCTGAGAAACAGAATTCTTAGCGCCTAATATTGATCAGGAATTTTACAAAAAGTATAGCTTGTTCGACTAAACGTTATTATTTTAAAAGATGTTCTAATGATCTCATTGACAGTTTTTCAAATGATTTCCTGTATATATTTAAATGGCACCTTTATACTTTCAAGGGACGGTATCGTTGTTCATGGATAGGACAAAATGGTGCATGAAACATAGGAATATGTATGTTTGTTCAACCCGTTACCCAGCGAATCGGCCGTAATATGCAACTTCAGCAGTTGAAAAAATATTATTTTTCAAAAAATTTCAACAAAACCATATCAAGTGACCCCTAGTTGGAACGAGCTCGACGACGGGTTACATGATATGGTTTTGTTTAAATTTTTTGAAAAATTTGAAAAAATGGTATTTAAAATAATAAATGTTTATATCGTCTGCGTCGGGTAAAGGGTTAAAAGCACTTGGAAATTGACACACACAGTTGGCTAAAGTGACTACTGCAGTACCTTTCCGCGGTCTGCCGTCTGTCGACTTTAGTCGTCTGTCGCGCCAAAAGAGTTAAACCTTTAACTAACCCGAATAAGGGACAATACGTACAAAAAACAGTCCTGAATAACAATTGTTTTTATTTTTGCCTCAAAAATATAGTTTATGATTCCTCACTAAAACAAATATGAATGGGCAAGGTTTCTGAATGAAAAAAATGAAAAAAAGAAATCTGAATGGCGATTGTTGTGAATAGCTCTGGTCGTTTATTGGTTGTTAACCTGGATGAAGGGTTATTTGCTATTAAAACATCGCAACACATAAAATATAACATCTACTGTTTTTTAGTCAATAGGGAATACGTGGTTTTACCTTACAGTTACTCATAACTTAATTCTGTTACCACTAAAAACCAGTAAGTATCCTCAATTTACCTGCACAATTGTCCAATTTCCAAGCCCCAAAACAAGGATCTCAAAATATTCCAACATGGCGGGGAGAGAGAGTTAAAATTTCCCGAGAGTATTCTCGGGTCGTTGACTGCCGGTAAAAACTTGAATCCTCACTCAAAATATTATACTGACGGAAAAAGAAACGAAAGTTCGGTGTAGTCCAAATGTATTAAAATTTGATACACAGCTACCTCATGGACTGTCGAAAGAGTCTTTGGTTAAAATTCAGTCAACCATGACCATGGGCGACGCTGCATGTTTTCAACAGATTTTTCGACAAAGCGTGCATCCGGGGCGCTCCCACATGCTATGGGCTTGAAAACCATACCAAATCGAAGTTTTTTTTAACAGTACACATCGATTATACATTTAATTTCAACTCAATTGAAAAGCAAAATGGCACGAATGTCCGCAGTTGATAGAAGAAGGGCTATTGCTCTAATTATGCAGGGCCAATCGCAACGTCTCGTCGCCCAGCAATTTGGGGTCCAACGGCAGCTCACTTAGTTGGGCGTCTCAGAGCCACAGGAAGATTAGCTGACCGCCCCAGGAGCGGACGTCCGCGCGTTACGTCGCCGCGTTAGGATAAAGGATATTCGTCTCTCACACCACCGTAACCGATTTCAGATGGCGACGGAGACGGAGTCAGCTTGTAGGCACTTATGGTCGCCGAGTGTGTCCAAAACAGTTAGGAATTGGTTGCGGGAGTTCAGTTTAAGGCCACAACGTCCCTTACATCCAGGCGTCGTCAACGTCGATTGTAATGGTTGCGGGCACATGCACCAAATCGGTATCACTTGGCCCACTGGAGACGTGTTATTCACTGACGAGTCTCGGTTAACGCTTTACAGATCATATGGACGACAAAGTTGCTATCGACGCCTTGGTGTGCTGTGCGATATTCTGACGCGTACGTTAAGGACAACGACAGATTCGGGGGAGAGTCTGTTATGGTTTGGAGATCTCTCATGGCGTGAAAACACATCTCATGGTCATCATGGTCACCCAGGGGAATCTTACAGCCGAAAGATATCGGGATCAGGTCCTCATGCCTCACGTCCTTCCGCTTATCCATGGCGTAACATTACGTTACAGTAGGATAATGCGAGGTCGTGACTTCCTCAACCAAAACAATGTCCCAGTTCTCGATTGGTCATCCTAAATTCTAGATTTGTCCAAGATCGTGTATTTGTAGGACGAGCTGGACAGGCGGGGCGGGGGGGGGGGGGGGTCAGGAAGCGCGTCAACGTTCCAAACAACGTCGCACAGCCCACACAGGCCCTTTTTCAGGAGTGAAATAACATCCCACAAAGGGCCATAAACAACTTGATGGGGTCAATGGTAAGGAGAGTTAGAACATCGACTGAAGTCCGGGGTGGCACACCCGTTATCGATTTTGATCAGGAAATGGCTAGGGTACCCACGTTTGGACGTTATCCATGCAAACGCTGTCTGTGTTAAGACAACAAAACTCGTCAAAATTTAATAAGTAATGAAGAAATAACTTCAAAATCCAAACAATGAAGTAATCATCCATCACACATTTGAAATATTTACCACAGAAAAAAACTTGAGTTTCTCTTTTCCGCTAGGATATTTCGTCGAAATAATACTAAACAAAACAGATGGTAAACGTTTCTGTATATAATTATTATTATTTAAAAGAATTACTTTCGTTTAACCCTTTACTTAACATGAAAAGCAGACGACACTTGCCAAAAAAAAATTCTTGAATAACTAATTTTTTTCATTTTTTGTCTCAATTTCTATTTCTTTGGTTTTCCGCTTTTGACGTGTGTAACGAAAGGTGTTATATATTTATTTATTTATTGGGATTTAACACTTTTCACATCAGGGTCACCTCTTGTCGGAACGTTTTACAGGTGAAGGAAGCCAGATTACCCGGAGGGAATCACCCACCAGTAACAACTAGCAGCTGCCAGGTTCCCCAACGTACTAACTCTATACAAGCAAGCAATACCAGAAGACAAGTGCACCATCGACGTGCTGTACGCCTTAATACTACACAGCGACATCGTGCCCCCCACGTGGGCAATCAGAATTAAGTGCCTTGCCCAAGGACGCAACGCAGTTCCCCCTGGCGAGACAGAACCGTTGACCTTTTGGTCTGAAGTCCCATTCCATAACCACTAAGCCACCGCGTTCCGTTTCGACGAAAGGTGTTAAACGTATGTCTGTGTGGGGATGGTTTGGGCAGGACTGGGGGTCTTGAGAACACCAATCAAGCCAGAAAATAAGCAGACTGTCATCTGCAAAATGAGGCCCCCAGGGTAGCATCACTAAATTTACCCTCTGTGAACCTCAATGTGAATCAGGGTCTCAAAACTAAACAGAAAGTGGTACCCAGAAGATAAACTGGCCCACTGTATAGGAGAGCATCATCAAATTTACCCTCTGGGGACCTCTTTCTGCAAATGTCAGACTGCTTATTTTCAGGCCTGACACCAATAAATGTGCTATACCACTGAAAAGGCAGACGACGTACTTTTGTATTCAATTCGGGCAGGGGCGCCGGAGGCACTTCGGAGCATGGGGGTCAGACCCCGGGAAAAGGGCATTTACTCGCACTAGTTCACGTTGATGCCAACTTTTGTTGATGCTTTTATCAGCTGATTGGTCCTTTCTTGCATCTGAGCTTAGTTATTGCAAAGAATGTCATAGTGTGTCATCTGCTTCCAAACAATTGTCCTGTCGATACTGTCAAAAGCCTTCTTGTAAACAGTGAAGTTAACATTAACTGAGGTGCTCATTCTATAGATTGTTCCAAAAATGCTGCGAGTGGTGGCTATTTGATTCGCACATGATCTTCTCTGTCTGAAACCTGCCTGGCTGCCTCGAAGCAAGGTGTTCATTGCCTCTTTTATTGTGTTCCGGATCATGACTTTTCTAGGCACTTCGAAGGACATCATGCCACGATAGTTTTTACAAAGTTTGAGATCTACATCTTTGGACGTTTCACTATGTATCCTTCATTCCAATCTGTTGGTGTAGCCTCTACTTCCCAGGTGCATTGTAGTAGCCCAAAAAGCATGACTGTGGATGTGTTGATATCAGCTTTCAGAGCCTCTGCTGGTATATGATCTGGGCTCTCTTGTTGGTGGATCACAGTCAATATCTTACCTCCTACAGGTATCTGGGAATTTCATTGGTTCAAAGACGTCACATGCAGACTGCATATAAAACCCTATACTGCTTGTCAACATCAATATACGCTGACAGCTATGGGTAATCTCCCCTTTGTTCATTGATTATTCAAAATGGCGGCAGCCGATAAACGCTTCAAGTTGAAAGATTGAGTGTTGGAAGCCCATATTTGGTCTGAAGTGCAGGTTAGGCAACTTAAAAGGCTTCATATTCTGCGAATGTGTGTCATGTTACCTTCGAAATGAAACTGTTTGGTATGTGTGAATTTGCCTTGTTACAATTTATGGGAGAGTGCCTGTAGGCACTCTCCCATAAATTGTAACAAGGCAAAGACACGTGAACACATTGTGAGAATTCTCTCATTTAATTTTCATGGCTGCTGTTATTAGTTCTGTGCATCGATGCACCAGTCGGTAAGATATATTCGTTACACAGTTTGTTGGTAGCCTAATATATACCATATTAGGCCACCAACAAACTGTGTAACTAGTAATATCCAGTTTGGTAATTGGAGCGCTGGATATCTGTAGAAACTTAGTGCGATGGCCTATTCAGTAGTTGTTCAGAATGTTCTGCCCATCTCTTCATTTGCTCCTTGCTTATTGTGAGAAGATTTCCATTGAGATCCTTGATTTGTGTGCTGATTTACACGTATTTGCCTGGGAAGAGTCTAGTTGTATCATACAATTCCTTCATGATGTATTGCTCGATGCGTTGTCTGTTTGCTTCGATAGTATATCTCTGTATATGGCCTCATGGCTGCTCGTTCACTTGCCTTGACTTTTCTACTGGCTTCTGAATATACCCTCTGTACTCCTGCCTTTCTGATTCTTGTCCTACTATTGTTGATTTCTTCGTTCCCCTTTCTTCTCTGTTCTATTGTCTGTAGTAGGGAGTTAGTGATCCGTGGCTTAAGTCGTTTCTTTCTCTCCCCAAGCACTTCTTCGCAAGTTTCCATCCAGGTGTTCTAGACTTGTATCCATTGTTCTCCTATTGTTGAGTGGATATGTTGTATGACCTGGAATATGTTGAGCAGTGTAACTTGGTACGAGCTGATGTTGTTTGCTCCCCAAGATTGTTGGTGTTCAACTTATCTCTTACTAGCTGTGTGGGTTCCCTTTTCTTTTGTTTGAGTTGGATTTTGGCCAGGAAACGATGATGTTCGGAACCCGCATCTGCTCCACGTTTGACTCTCACATCTAATAAGGAGCGCCTAAAATCTTTACTTCTGATGACGTGGTCTATCTCGTTCTCTATTATCTGGCTTGGAGATACCCGTGTAGCCTTGTGTACGTCCCTGTGAGGGAAAATGGATCCACCGATGACGCACAGATACACAAACTCATACATGAATTCCCAGTAGTTCCCATGTGTACGGTTTGCTGGTTTGAAATAATTAGAAAGCTCAGATTACTTGAGGTTCACGAAAGAAAAATGAATATTCAAAATGAAAACTGGGTCTGTTTTATGTTTATATTTATTTATTAGGAATTAACGACACTTTCAATGGCTAGGGTCACCTCATGTCAGACCGTTTAAAGGATGGGGAGGCCGGAGAGAACCTCCAAGTAGCGGTGGGCAACTTTCCGACTCCCCAACGCAGTTTTATGTATCACTCAATAAAATTATAAAATAAGCAAACAGAGTAGCACTCACAAACATGAAAAAAAGATCATTTCGACTTTTTCCGGATCCGGATGTGACCTATGAATCCGAATCAAAATCCGTAAAAGAGGAGAGCGTTCGGGTATACGAGTCCGGAAAAGATTCGCCTCGTTATAAGACGATAGAAGATGAAAATTACCGTGTAAAAGTGTCACTTCCAGACTCAGGATACCTCTCTTAACCTTAATTGACAGGGTCGCTACATGTGACCTATACGTGTGTTGTGTGCTTTGCGGTATTCTGATTCTCGGAGACAACGTGTTTGTTATTTATAGATTTACAAATGGATGTGACAGAATTCATACATTTGTGATGGACACGGCATTAAATGTGAAAAATAACATGTCATCCCTGACTTACATCGTCATGAAAATCGAATTTCGATAAAGTTATCTCCCTTGAACTTATTATGGGTGCGGGGAAGATCCAATTAAGTAGCAAGAAATTGTTGAGAAAAGCCTATGACATCAGTAGAAAAGAAAGTCAGCTTTCCGTTTCTTTTTTTTAACCCTTTACCCAACGAATCGGCCGCATCCGCCCGCGTAATATGCAAATTCAGGAGTTGAAAAAATATTATTTTTCAAAAAATTTCAACAGAACCATATCATGTGACCCCTCGTTGGAACGAGCTCGTCGAGCTCGTTCCAACGAGGGGTCACATGATATAGTTTTGTTGAAAGTTTTTGAAAATTTAAAAAAAATGATATTTAAAATAATAAATTTTGATATCGTCTACGTTGGTTAAGGGGTTAACAAACGAAAGCAACAGACAGCTCTGGGAGCTGTCTGTTGTTTTCGTTTATTAAAAATTACAGAAGGAAACTTGGCTTTTTATGGCAAGCTAATTAGAAGCAAGCACTTCACAGATAATCTGTCATTAAGAATATCTATCAATAACACACCAACCAACATTAAGTGTCCACTTTGTGGCTCTTTGTTTAATGAATGTGTTTTTACACTAATTTGCAAGTTTTTATGCTGTCCAGGAACAAAAGTTCAGAAATCTCACCTCCTAGATTTTATATTAATGGCAAGGATAGTGTCTGTATTATATATCACGATGTACACACTGTTCATACAGTGAACAGAAAAAAGTTACAGAATACAAAAAGATGGTAATATGCCGTTTTGTTTATTTTTAATTGGGCTTCAACAGAGAAAAATAGTCAAAAGTTCGAACTGATTGGAGGAAAATTGTAAAAAAAAAAATGTATATTTTTATACTACTCTACAGGAAAATGCCCAAAGTTTGGTAAATAATGCAATCGTCGATGATACAAAATAGTTAACATTTCGAAATTTCAAATTTTTATTTGATATTTCCGTACCCTTAGTGTTAAATTTACTGGCAAATTTATGAAATTAAGGGGAGTTAACTTTCGTGTAAATCACCCTAATGACGGAAATTGCCAGCCATGTTTTTACTTTTGAAATATCGAGTTGCGTATTATTTAAAGAAAAACAAAAACTGCTGATAAATGTTATATGGGATATAAAGAATACAGTCGATTGAGGAAGAGTGGGGAAGTGAAACATGAACTTTTCGGCAGCTAAATGTTACCGTATATGAGTTTAAACTGGACGTTAGAGAACTTTTGTCTCCCCAGATTTAATGGCGATCCAATAATTAACTATATGAACAGTAGTGCATTAAAATTATGGGAAAGAACGATATCTTAGATAAGCCTCCTTACTTCACACGTTTTTAATAAAAACGATAAAGCCACTAAGTGCTCTGCGAATATTCTGATAGCATCTCCCACGCGCCTGTTTACATTGAAATTATTAAACGACAGCCGATAACGCACGCAATATCAGTTTCTACGCAGATAGCCAACACATTTAAACAGCTCGGAACGAGCAGAACCCATTTCATGTCGACATTGATAATCTTCTTTTAGAAAGTACCCGTATCACATGGACGACGGGGCGGGTGGGGGCTACACTGGAATTTATTAAATGGGCCAACCCAGCACTCAACCTCCCCTAGAAAAAAATGAACATGTGCAATCAAACCGAACCTCCTGATACCTTTACCCAGGGTCCGTGTATTCTGAGGTAAACAATCATGTTTTGGGGAAATTTAGAGTGTTGGTTTATGATCAGCCCGCTGGAATCGACCCTCGGCAACCCCGTCCGTGAATAAGGAGTCAACACCTAAACATCAAAACCATTGCATACTGTCGTAAAAGATGGTTGGAATCTAACATTTTAGATAAAGTTCTCATGATTACCTGTTCACTGTCCTTATACGGAAGTACGTGAAAGTGTGAAACGAGCTGGCTACGAGGAAAGTGCTGTGGTTGGTCTCGGACCAGGAGGAAACAATCATGGTTTGTACGAATTTAGAATGTTCTTATTTTTCTGACACTTGGTTATCTTAAAACTCTATAAACTTGCTGATTTCACTTACTGTACGACCGCCGTGGACTGGTCACTTTCCACGGGTGGGCAATATTTCCACGGACGGAATAATATTAGATTCAAAACACTAATTATAGGAATAATCATCAAAAATTTAATTAACGAAGCACCGGGTACAATCCGGTGCTTCATTAATTAAAATTATCCTGATAATGGTTTATATCTTACCTCCTACAAGTATCTGGGAATTTCATTGGTTCAAAGACGTCACATGCAGACTGCATATAAAACCATATACTGCCTATCAACATCAATATACGCTGACAGCTATCGGTAATCTCTCCTTTGTTCATTGATTATTCAAAATGGCGGCAGCCGATAAACGCTTCAAGTTGAATGATTGAGTGTTGGAAGACCATAGTTGGTCTGAAGTGCAGGTTAGACAACTTAAAAGGCTTCATATTCTGTGGATGTGTGTCATGTTACCCTCGAAATGAAACTGTATGAATTTGCCTTGTTACAATTTATGGGAGAGTGCCTGTAGGCACTCTCCCGTAAATTGTAACAAGGCAAAGACACGTGAACACATTGTTAGAATTCTCTCATTTAATTTTGATCGCTGTTGTTATTAGTTCTGTGCATCGATGCAGCAGTCGGTAAAATATATTCGTTACACAGTTTGTTGGTGGCCCAATATGGTATATATATACCATATATACCATATTAGGCCACCAAAAAACTGTGCAGCTAATATTATTACCTGGAAAACGCATGCGTGGACATCAATGACCACACGTGGATTACGACCAGTCCACGGCGACTATACTGTACTGCCAATCCTCCACATCAAACACATGTCACGGAAATTATTCAAATCTACATTATTCGAGACAGATCACAGACATGCATGTACGAGCACACCAAGGATCGCCTTGGTCCTCATCTTCATGCATGTGTGCGATCTGCCTCTAATAGAGGATTTAAACTGATGGCTCAAACAGTCCCGTCCTTATATCAAGAGATCCATTGAAAAACAAACTCACCAATATTTATTGTCTTAGATTAAACAAAATAACAATCAATTTATGAATATCTCGTGAGGTTCGTGAAAAAAAAATACCATAACATTAAAAAAAAAAACAAAAACGTTTTCTTCCAAATATTAAAAGCACTTTAAAATTCCAATTTTTTTTTAGAAATAATGCGAATTATGGTGACGATGATGATGGTTGATGTGAATGGTGTCAAAGTGAAGAAACAATATGGTTGCTAATACGGTAAGGGCTAGCCTTCCGGTTGGAAGATGGTCGAAATATAGAAGAAATAAACAGTACTGGGTGAAGGTGTGAATGCAACTAAATTTGATTACATTCGTGGAAAATGTGTTTACTGCATTCCTGTATATCGACACACTTATGTGTCTCAAATTCATTGTTCAATCAAGTAACATGTCGGCAGAAAACAGTGGAATGGGCACGCGCCCCTGTGTACCCACATCTGGTTCCGCCGCATCAGACCGTGCATAATGCTTACAGTGTGGCAGTTTATCTTCTATACCTTTAGTTTCTTGAGAGCGATGTTGTACGAGTGATGCTAAAAAGAGATAAGAGAGGAAAAATAGAGAAATCGCAATAAAATAAAACGATCGGGTTTTTCGAACATCACTGGATTCTCAAATAGGTTCATCCTGTATTTTATCATCGTTAAGTTTATGTAAATTGAACATTATCGTCACAAAATATCCGACTAGGACCAGCACCTGTGCATTAAAAAACATTTAAATCTAAATATTCCCGAAAAACGATAAAATGTTCGAAGTGCGAATTGGACACGTAGTGTCACGCATCGGAGGCTTTTTCTCTTTTTGTGAATCACGTTATCTGATGCCGATCTGGTGTACAGCAGAAGTCAAAATACGCTGCGTGGATAAAGTTGGTACCTACTCATTGGGGAGCTACCATCAATACCTACAACCAGAGGGAACGCTTGAAACTCGAGATTAGGTAAACTCTAGGGAACACAATGAAAAATATCCATTCGAGTTAAATGATGCCGAAAAACTAACTAAAACACAGTTAGTCGTGGTTTTGATATCAAAATTATTTAAAAGTACATTTTTGTAACTTTTGTTACTTCAAAAATATACGCCTTTATTCTGATATCGCTTACCTTCGACCTCAGCGACCTGTCGATTAGGACACGGTTAACGGTTAACTGCAACGACTTACGCATTACAGCGTCGGCACACATGCAAGAAGACTGCAGTTTTCGGCCTGTTGGCAATGATTGTCGCTCACCTTAGACGAAACACGCTTTGGCCATTTCAAACACGCATTATGGGATGGTCACATCATTATAAGGGTATTTAACATGTTCTTTATATACATTCTATCCATATCATTCTACAATAAGGCCTAAAAAAGTTAAAAATCTGTTTCTCAGACCCTCCCGCATGGTACTTTTGGCTACCGCGTGCTCTCTTCTTATAACCAATGCAAACTTTAAAAATGAAAATGAAATTGTTTATGTCTGATATTTTACCCAAGTTAATAAAACTGATAAATTTGTTCCTTGAGTGTAAGAAGGCTTTGCAATGCTTTAGCATTGCAAAGCCTTCTTGCACTCGAGGGACGAAATACATCACCAACCCATGCTATTCCGTATATTGTGAGGCATAAAGCATAAAACAAACCAAGAACATTAACTTTTGATGGCAAATGAAATAATTACAATCATAAAAATAGAATAAAAAAAAAAACGCCCGCCCGCATGCAATTTAAAAAAAAAATGGTCTGAGAAACAGAAGATCTACTTTGTGGGGCCTAAAGGGGATATTTTATTCGGAAAGCATGAACTACGTATCTTCTTAAGTCATTAATTCACACTGAACTTTGCTATCCAATGCGCAATTTCTGGGTTTAATCTCAAGCATGCTTCACACGTTGCCTATCTTGTCCTCAGCAACGGTCTAACAGATATATTGATCAAATTTCTCTGTATTCATCACAATTGGTCACGAAAATATATTTATTCGTCTGTTTTGATAACATTTATTCTTTTACTACATACAAACGTACATTTTTATTAGAAATAAAAATGTTTGATGGAAAAAAACCCACTCACATCTGATTGTTACCATCATCTATTTAAAGAGACTAATTTTTGATAATGCACTCCAACTCGGACACGTGTACTGTTGGCCTATTATACCTTCACAGCAGAATGCCCCCATACCCGATAGGTGATGGATAGATAAGAGATGACGAGATATTGTGTGGTACTTTCTTTCAAATTCATTCGATCAGTTTCTGTTTATTTACAGTTGCACTTGCACCATTATAAATGTGTATTTCTGAAGGGTACGGCTTTAATATAGGCATTGCCTGTTCGCCAAGCCCCATTTCAATGATGAAATAAAAATACTGTTAAAAAAATCCATTTAAAATATCGAAAGCATATTCCTGAGAACACTATTTGAAAGGCATAGTTGTCAAAACAGAACTTTTAGCTATGTGACCTGGACCTTTGATTTGTAATTGCAAACTTGATCAACACTATTTAGGACTAATTTATGACGAAAGAATTACATGTGTTATTTAAACAGCTGTGATACCGGGCGGACCTAAACATATAGCAGCTGAAGGGGCCTCCTTGCGCTTACCGTGTCATGTCGAAAATGAAGATAGACAACAACGAACTCTTTACTACTACTATCCAGTTCCCCTTGGCTTGGGAATTTGACAGTGCTTTAAACTCCACCTAAAATTCTGAAATCCACCTAAAAATCGGTTGATAACGAAAGCCGAATAAGGAACTGGGAATAAGTAACGGTTGTCACGCCCATAACTTATTGATATTGTGGCCTTGACTTATTGAATTGTAAATGCAAAACTAATCAGACCCCCTAAGAAACCAAGATGTGTTTCAAGTTTGGCACTGTAGCTTTAAAATTTACTAAGATATTGTGCGGACATATATGTGTATATATATATATAAACAAAGCGTAAAAAACATGCGAATAGACAAACTAGCAGTGAATTTACAATTCTTTCGCTTATTTGATGGGATTCGCTCCCAGTTAAAATATTGAAACTGTGATTTTCAGAACACTGTCCTAAAAAGGATTAATGTCAACACGGAACTTATAGATCCTGTAAATCCTGTGATCTTGGCTTCATACAAATTTAGCTGCCAAAACAAATTCATCAGAACCCCCTTTTTCCACCCAAAATAAATATGAGCAAAGTAAGTATGGCCACTGTAGCTTTAATGAATTCTGAGACATATCCATGCGCAAAATAAAAAACGAGAAAGTTGAAGACAACTCACACCGGTTGGATTATTTTGTAAGGAAAGAGGTCTCAAACGTTGCTGTCAACAGGGGAATAGGCGAGTGTTTTTTGTATTTAACACTTACGCTGCCGAAAGCGACTATTATCACCTATTTTATGATGATTATCTGTACGTTTTACAGGCCACTTTAGGTTGTAAGATTAATTTATTACTGATTCTCAATTCCAATATGGTGTTTACACTCTAAAATCAGTTGGGTTAAAAACAATCCAAATCAGCTGGGCTGAGTGAATATGAACCCAATTAGGTTCCTATTTACTCAATCCAGTTAATTTGAGTTGATTTTAAACCCAACTGATTTTAGTGTATTGTGTTGCCTGCAAGTGATGCGGTCCGTATCGGATCGCCGTTGGTGGTCCGGTCCAATAAATAGGGGACCTATACGAGACTAGTACCTGGGTATGAGGTTGGGTGTTTCACCACTGGGCCGATCCAAGGCGGTCCACCGTAGTGTTTTCGTTTTATTTAACTAATATATGTCCTTTTTCACGCCTTCCGTGTATGTATGCAGTGGTGGAGGAGGGGTGACTGCAGTTTTTTTAGTAAATATTAATCATGTGTGATAAACTGCGAGCACAATGAAGAATTCTTTAAAGCATTGTGTGTTTGCAACAAACAGGTCCGGGGAGAGGGTGGGGGAGGGTAGTAACACCGGGGCCCGGAACTTTGGCCAGGGCCCTACAAAGTTTTGGCTCCTGTACCAAGCCTGGGCCCCTCGACCCCCGAGCGAGAAACAGCAAGAAAAGTTGTCGGTCGTATTGGAATACTAGTTGTCACTCATGTAAAGAAGGAATGGGAGTGCTCCGAGAAGATGCTGAATCTGTTAACCCTTTACCTAACATGAAAAGCAGACGACACTTGCAAAAATAATTCTTGAATAACTAATTTTTTTCATTTTTTGTCTCAAAAACATAGGTCATAACCTATGTTTTTGAGACAAAAATGAAAAAAATAATGAAAATTAATTGGTGATTTTTGAGAATAGCGCTGGCCGGTTTTGGCCGTTACGTTAGGTAAAGGCTTAATAGACTGTCATCTTTATACATACGCACTAGATCCGGTATTACTCGGGTTTCCTAAACATTTGTGCATTAGCGTATAAGTAACCACAAACTTATGATAGAAAAGGGGAGGCATATGCAACCACCCATCCCCGTAAGTGAAAGCTTATGCGCGGTGTGCGGCTCAGGTGCAGTGGAAGCAGAATGGCACTTCGTTATGGAGTGCGGTGAATATGCATCTCTCAGAGAACATGCATTCAACAAATTTGAACGTGAATATCAAGAGTTTGTTGAGATGGACAGATCCGAGAGATTCATATTCCTGATGAGAAACAATGTGCCACAGCTGTGCGGTATCATCTGTAATATGACCCAGCAATTCTTAAAACAACGAGAACAAGTTTTGTCAATCTGACACCAAGAAGTGACATTAACAATATTACATTACAACCACTATAAGCCTTAATATTTACGTTTGTCATTCGGAATTAGTATTGTTTTAAGTTTCTATTTATGTTGATTTTGTATATACAAAGCAATCTGCCTTTGTTCTGGTGTATTTGCTTAATAAATATGGAGCCCAAAATTCCTCTCCGGGGGCCTAGTAACAAGCGAATTTTATAACTTCTTGTGGCTCGTGCTGACACTGAGTGCAACAAGGTGCCATCTGCAATACTTTAGCCCAGGGGACGATATATTTTTGTATCACATATGCCTTCATTCGTAGTGGGCAGGGGTCTTTCTTCTGAGACGACACAGATCTTAGACTGTGAAGGAAGCGTGTTCACAGAACTAATCTCCTACTTATTTTACAAGTTAAGTTGAAAGGTAAGTCCAAAAATGATCGTTGTGCTCTGAACTACCGATAATTTGACACATTATAACCGCCTCGGTCCAGCTTGTCTATGTATCGGTACTAAACCTGACCGAGCCAGCTCATTTATGTATCGGTACAGCAGGGTCCGATCCCGACAGTGCTCCAGTCCTAGACCGGTACCGGATCAGTATTTTGCGATTCGAATCGCTGCATTGTTGCCTATTTATTAACGGCCAAATATTTCCCTGGGCAAAAAATTATACGTAACGGATTGAAATGGTTAAAGGGAATGAAGTATTTATGTTCTTTTCATATTTATTTCTATGACTGATGCAAGTTCTATAAAATGGAAAAATCTGTTTTTCAACCTCCGCGACCTTGACTCTTGACCTGTAAACACAAAACTGCTCAGAAATCTTCAGGACCAGGTTTATAAACCAATTGTGGCAATCGTTTCCTGAACGGTTATCGAGATATCCCACGGACATGCAGACAGACCTGCGACTACACCAATTGCGACATTTGTATCCCATTGCCTAACGTGGAGGCAATATCCAAAAATGAAAATGTTTAATTGTTTAAGAAAATACTTTTGAAAGTGTTTTCTGCCAATCGTGTTTGGTAAAGAGTTCATGACGTGAATTCTCTTATTCAGAAGAAATAAAGAGTGTTCCGGGAATAAATTCGCTCTCAACGTTTCTAGAACAAAGTTTATGTTGTTCAAGCTGAGGTCGCGATCCCTGGAGCTGAGGCGAAAAATTGGGAAAGACGGTGAAAGGGAGTGCCAGATGTGTAACTTGGACATGGTGGAGACCCTGGAACACTTTCTTCTAGAATGCCCAAAGTATCAGTCTAAAAGAATGAGATTCACTGGGAGTATAATGGGGAAGTGGGATGGGAGAATGAAGGACATGTGGTTAGGGGGAGACTCAAAGGAGAGGGTTAATATGCTAATCGGAGAGATTGGGAAGAATGGGACAAGGGATATCATCAAGCAGTTCGTCTCCGAGTGTTGGGAGGAGAGGAGAAGCGTGGGAATAGGGAGGCAGTTGGGAGTACAGGGGTAACAATGGCCTTCTCGTCCGAGAACCGCGACAAATCAGCGGCTGGCCAAAGTGTTATTATTATTATTATGTTCTTCCTTCGTCATATTTGTTTATACAAGTATATTCAGCGACAAGAATATATCTGTAACGCTATCTATCCAGACGCCTCGAATTGTGCTGTCTTATATACAGCGAAATGAACAAATCTTTCTTGTATTTATGAGGAAGTTCACTAAAGGGAGAATCTCCAGAGTCCCTAGTTTATATACAAAACGACTTCAGTAAATTAGGTAAAAGCTCCCTCCAGACCTAATTTGCTGCACGAGAGTCACACGAAAATGGGAGCACCAATCTGGCGTAAAAACAATGGCTGCCGACCCAAACCACGCTCAAATTAACATTGCTAAATTCGAGGCTAGACAGAACCTATGTTTTCGAGACAGAAAATGAAAATAATGAAAATTGAATGGTAATTTTTATGAATAGCGCTGACCACAGTGTCAATGACGCAACAGGCACGTGTATACTTCAATTAAAAAATCACTTCGATTTATAGAGGATGAAAAATTGATACCCAGTCCTATACCTACTTACCTCTCAATCCAATGCTGTGATTCATGCCGTCCACACTCATGCACCGAGCCTCTGAACTGTAAAAAATCATCGTTAATATTACGAAGGAAGTAAATCTAAAGCTAATGACCATTACAGCTCAAAGTGCCATCATATACAGTAAAGCAAAGTCTTTCTTTTCAATGAATGGATTCAAATCTAAATCCTGCTTTTGCAAAATAGCGAAAAATTCCTTGTTTTAGAAGACTCGATTTTTAGGTACTCCAATTAATTTCTCTAACCTGTAGCCGTATGGTTGTACAGTACGGCTGCCGTGGACTGGTCACTTTCCACGGGTGGGCAATATTTCCACGGACGCACTGATATTAGATTCCAAACACTGATTATAGGAATAATCATCAAAAATTTAATTAATGAAGTACCGGGTACAACCCGGTGCTTCGTTAATTAAAATTTTGCTGATGATAATTTGTATTACCTGGTAAATGCATGCGTGGACATCATTGCCCACGCGTAGATTACGACCAGTCCACTGCGACTGTATTATATGTTAACCCTTTACCCAACGCAGACGATATCAAAATTTATTATTTTAAATATCATTTTTTCAAATTTTTCAAAAAATTTCAACAAAACCATATCATGTGATCCCTCGTTGGAACGAGCTCGACGAGCTCGTTCCAACGAGGGGTCACATGATATGGTTTTATTGAAATTTTTTGAAAAATAGAAATTTTTTCAACTGCTGAATTTGCATATTACGCGGGCGGATGCGGTCGATTCGTTGGATAAAGGGTTAAAGGTATCAATTGGCCCACTCTGTATGACAAACCAACAGCCTTCTCTTTAGTGAAGTAAAACGAAATATCAGTCTTTCCATTTTGGCTCCAGATCGAGCGAAACAAAAGGATCGGCCTTGGGAAACGTATTTGAATACGATATTTTCACTGTAGTATTTTACGGTAGAGGTACCGGCAACTGGATTACCAGACTGTTTACCGTATTTTTAACGGGAATCTTTTACATTGTGCATTTCTGTACGTCTGCCCGATTAAACTGACAAATCGAGTTTAATGCAGATAAAGAATGGTTGTTTGTAAGGGGACAGGGGAAGAGAGGGGCATGTCATGCTTCGTCCCTCCCGCGCTCGTCAAAGAGAACTGGGGACCAACAGAGCTCTTTAAATCCTGTGGGACAAGGCAACAGACAAATGTCTCTTCCGATTGCTACTGTAGCAGGATTACCGGGGTTAAATTGATGTTCAAAATGATGGAGGAAAATTTATGTTCTTATCTGTGCTCAGCCGACAGCCATTGACTGTCGTCTGAACCCCAGTTCGAACGTAAACCTTGCCACCTTATCAATGCCCTGTCCGCTTGGGACTCTTAGGATTCCTGAAGGTGCCTGTGGCTTACAACGCCAAAAGGTGATCAACGATAATTCACTGAAAAGATTATTTATTTACATGTACAAAGAAATATAATATGAAACAAATTACTCACAAAATTATCCATAAGAATACACTAATTACGCGAATAAAAGTTTATTCTTTGGGGCCCTCGACGTCTCCCACACCTGGCTGTGTCAGCTGGATCAACCTCACATCATCTTCATTTTCTCACGGTTTATGTTACACGCACAGTGTCTATTCACTCCTCGTCGCTTCCTCCTCGCAGGGTTACTTCACAGTCATCCGGGCTCAACACATATAATGTTCTGTTTGTGCGACTCTATCAGCCTTCTCACAGTTCAATCACAATTCGAACGGCGTCTACCACAGTTCACGATCACTTTGCGCCTTGCCTGGGTCTCACGGGGTTAAGTTATTCTTCGCCTTCAGATATATACTTAACAAAGCTTACATAATAATATTCTGCAAAGTGTTCTCAACATCACCAATTCTCGCACCACCTAAAACAATTTTAAGTCGCGAGCTATTCGAGCGCCTACTCAAGCTCTTAATACGGTTTCTAGACCTCAACATTACAGCTTTTACTTCTTTGGTTACTATTCCACTACGGTTCGCAACCGTTAATAAAGTTCTATCGGGTCCTTACAACCCTCACAGGGTTACGACAATACGCGGACTTTCAATCTCGGTGCCTATGACTCTCGACGGCCAAGGCTAAATTCGGACCTTCTCTGAGTGCCCTCAGACCAACTGCCCCTCAGAATTCTGCTTCACTCTTTATACTGTCGGAACGCAAAGTTTAAACATATTAATTCTGATTTTACGAGTGCTTTGTAATTCGGTATGGATAGAAATATTAATGCGAATTTTGTTTGAGGTAAACTATTTTGACATTTCGGAGACAGGATAGATGCGTAATATGGGTGTGTGTCAAGAACATGTGTGATGCACTGGTTTCCAACAATTAGATTTTAACTGGCTTTAATTAACTATTACAGAAGAGAATATTGTCTCTCTTACTGTTGATCTGTAATCAGATATCCCATGTGTCGTTCAACAAGTGTGCCATAATGGACATTAAATTTCATACTTCATTTAGAAGCTTTTGAATTAACGCTAGTTTGACAAATCTGTTTTCGGGGTCCGTCACATACCTATCTTTACGCTTTACATTTAACCTAGGCAAAAATATTATCCAAAATATTTACACTTATAAACAAAAAAAATCGCAATTTTTAGCTATCACCTTGACAGCTACCTAGACCCTGTGCGACGAAAGATTTAAAGAATCCCTGATAGAATCTTAGTTCATTTCTTGAATGCAACAAGGTGCCATCTGCAGTGCTAAATCTTGTTGCATTCTGGGAACAAGTTCTATTTTATGACTGCCAATGGAAGGGGATATGTCCTGTAAACGATTAGTTATCTTTTATGGTCGAAAGCACACTTATTCTCCACAAAATACCCTCCAAAAGTTGGCATGCGCACACTTTTGGTGCTCCCGATACTCTTGGTTGTTTTGAGCCGAACTGTACATCATGTTTCATTGTCGTAATGAAGATCATACGTGATGATTTGATGGAGAGGTGACTTGGAGAAGTGCTTCACCTCCAACATCTGGGCTCCTCCATGTCAATATAAGTAACGTTTTCTTTTTTTTATTTGAAAAAAGGGAGCAGAGCTTCATTGCATTATTGTTCTTGTGTGTTTTCATTTCCGACATTTGATATAGTAACTGAAACGTTTTTTTGCCAGCGATATTTTTGTGAACAATTGTTTTTTTGACTGTCTCCTCAGCAGGTGCGTTTCTCTTTGCAAATAATTTGTAGCTTCTCCGTCGTCTTTAACCCTTTACCCAACGCAGACGATATCAAAATTTATTATTTTAAATATCATTTTTTTAAATTTTTCAAAAAATTTCAACAAAACCATATTATGTGAACCCTCGTTGGAATGAGCTCGACGAGTTCGTCCTAACGAGGGGTCACATGATATGGTTTTGTTGAAATTTTTTTAAAAATAATATTTTTTCAGCTGCTGATTTTACATATTACGCGGGCGGATGCGGGCGATATATAGGGTTAATTGCAAACTTAATTTGATCTACAAGTCAGGGAGAGCGGGAGAGTAGGTTTCTGCGAAAATCCGCCCGCAGGTTAAATATAGAGTTTTGAACAAGCGGAAAAAGACAGAGGCATGGATGGCGCCAGAATTCCCCTGCCTGACAAGGGGAGGGGCTGTGCTCAGCGTGGGAGGGGGAGTTAGTTCATCCCCCATCAAGCCTGTTCAGCGGGGGCTAGACATCTCCAACAGGGGGATGTAGCCCGCTGAGGTCTCCTCCCCTCGCTGGCACCACCCCTCTGATCGAGTCCGACGGGGGCGTCACATCTATGGCCTTAACTAGGACTTATTAAAACCTTGTCTTTGGAGCCACGTTGACTCGATGTGTCGTGGAGATCATTATCTGTCTTATTTGCTTCCGGTTTTACGAAAGATATTTTTCCCGTGTGCCAGAAAGTTCAGGTGATTCCATCTCAGCTGGAATATTAGTCAGTCAAAATTTTAGTTAAAGAATTTTTCAAGAATTCTTGGAAATTTATTTGTGGATAAATAAAAATTAAATATAGTAGTTGCGACGTAACTTCTTATTTAATTAACCCTTTACCCAACGTAACGGCCAGCGCTATTCTCAAAAATCGCCAATTAATTTTCATTATTTTTTCATTTTTTGTCTCAAAAACAGAGGTTATGACCCCTCGTTGGAACGAGCTCGTCCAGCTCGTTCCAACGAGGGGTCACAACCTATATTTTTTAGACAAAAAATGAAAAAAAAATAGTTATTCAAAAATTTTTTTTGCAAGTGTCGTCTGCTGCTTTCCATGTTAGATAAAGGATTAAAACGCAAAGTACCGGTACTCCAAATTGGTCCTGCTGAGTTTCCAACAACTCAAAACAGATACTTGAGAACTCCAATGTGTAAGAGACAGTGTGTGTGACACTATTCCAAGTATCAAACCTAGCCTGGTGATCAAACAGTGCCGGACCTAGTATTCTCAAATAAGGGGGATCTGAACAATATTAAGGGGGGCACGGCACATGTCATCACTCCATAGAGTAGGGAAAATTTTGAAAAGTATAGTGCTTTGACAGTGAATCCGGGGTAAAATGTGCTTCCAACTGGAGGTAATTATCTGTGCCATGAATGAATGTTCCCCAACACCAAACACTGTATCAGTGTTTTTGCCTCAATCTAGGCGTAACATGTGATAGAGTACATGATCAGTATCAATAAGGAGAGAATCAATATCTGAGGGTCCAAACCAGAAGAAAATGTCCCGCCTGGAAAATTATTGGAGGATAATCAACCAGTAGTGTAATAAAAATTAACCAGTTGTGTAATAAAAATTAACCAGTAGTGTAAAAATTAACCAGTAGTGTAATTCAAATCAACCAGTAGTGTAATAACCAGTAGTGTAATAAACTTAACCAATAGTGTAATAAGCATCCATGAAAACCAACAAATTTTCAACAAAATTTGAAAAATATTTGGGGTGACTCAAATCACAGTTGGGTACATCTTATCGATTTTTAATCATTTTATCGTACATTTAAAGACTTTTTGCGGGTCAAACATCATTTCGTGGGTTCAATACGGTGAGGAAAGGTGTTTTTATGATTTTTATGTGATGTGCGTATTTTCTGGTGTTTAATGTCACTTTCTGCATTTGTGGCTTTATGTAAATTCAAAGTTGGCCACTTATTTATAGTAATGCTGTGCTTTTGAGAGACTACTTACCACAGGCATAAGTTGTCAGGTTCTATTATACCAGAAAACTTATGGGTGATAAAGTGTGGTATTCAAGGGCTAGAACTGTGTGATCTCCTGCGTTGACTACAATTATAAT
Organism: Pictodentalium vernedei; assembly: GCA_031216915.1. Taxonomy (NCBI): domain Eukaryota; kingdom Metazoa; phylum Mollusca; class Scaphopoda; order Dentaliida; family Dentaliidae; genus Pictodentalium; species Pictodentalium vernedei. Next base: position 181,369,432 of record CM062288.1, read on the forward strand.
ATTCAATACGGCCCCGGCGAATCCCTGTAGGTCTCTCTCACATCCACCCATTTCAGCCGGTATATCATTATGTGTGGCTTTTTCAGTCTAGTTGACCGTTTTGAATTCTAAAATTCGGTTTTCTTCTGGGAGTGGTCCTCATCATATTCCTTGAGCATAGACACTCTACCATATTTTACGAAGGTGCGGTGCGGGTGTGGGGGGGGGGGGGGGGGGGGGGGTACCTAAAATCTGTGGTCAGTTATTTTTTTCCATCTTGAAGGAGGAGGTCGGTAAAAGAGTGGAGGGTATCTAAGGCGAGGTGAATAGTGTGGGTGCTTTGGAGGTCCACGAGCCATTTCCGTCTGCCATGTCAAGTGATTGTTCTCGATTACCAATGGTAGACAACTATTTAGATCCTGTAATGATTTACATTTAATGTAAAAAGCTTGAACTCATTCAACATGTAGAAAATATTGTTTCAGCAGAATTCCTTGATGGGTTAACACTTCTCTTATACTACATTAGAAGTGTGTCATATGGATAAATGACCCTCATTTGGGGAAAGAATGGGGGAGGCGCAAGGGGCGTCATAGTCCGGGACCCAGGGACGCCATGTTGTGTTGTTATCGTTGCCCGCGTGATCGGCCATGTTGTGACGTCATTCCCATGGTGATATGTAATGTAAGTGCGCGTGCGCAGCGCGTGTAATTAGGTGATACGTGTTTCCGCCGTCTATTCTGTATACTGGAGACCACCATCTTGGTTTTTATGGTAGCACGTGGTTCCAATACGGACCCAATGGCCTCTAATAGAACGAGGATATGTTTTGAGGGTAACTTCGATTGGACGGGAGTATAACACTTACTACCACTACTACTGCTACTACTACTACTTACTACATCTCTTGCTACTACTATTACTACAACTACTACTAGTAGTAACCAGAAGTAGTAGTACAAGTAGTGGATAGTAGTAGTAGGTGGTAATAGTAGTTGTAGTAGTGGTAGTAGTTAGTAGTAGATAATAGTAGCAGGTAGTAGTCCCCGAGGACAGGTCTCCACTAGTTCCCAAAGACTTGTCTCCAGTGGTCCTTACCAGTCCCCCATAGACTGGCTCTGGTGATTCCCAAATACCCAGATTAGGATTTGATGACTGGCAGATTGTGCTTTAATAGGGAATTTTTCCAGGGTCCTCATGGCCTCGTGCGATGAAAAAGGGTGCCAAATGTCAGTCGGGAGAGTATCATACCTAGCTAGGACTAGAGCTAATGATAAAGGACATAGTCGGGTACCTAAATAGATTAAGAATGGGCAGTAGATGGTCTAAGCAGTCAGAAAAGGAGGTGGTTTCTACACATAAGTCAAGCCACATAAAGACGAGGATTCTGGAAGAATCCGTACCCAATAAAATCCTGTAACAGAGTGGAAACGAGGATTTGCCTGCAAGGCCACTCTTAGTAAAAATACTCTAGTACAATTGAACACCGCATTTTAAGGGCATATAGCACTACGAGGTACTCTGGGCAGGTCCGTGTGCGTTAGAAACGAGAATTCTGGAAGAAACTGGGCCAGGCAAAGGCCAAGAACATAGAAAACGAGATTTTTTCGCGAATCCGAGCCAGAGAAAAATAGTTGTCGATCTCATTTTGGTATTCATTATACTCCCGTCCAATCGGACTTACCCACAAAACATATCCTCGTTCTATTAGAGGCCATTGGGTCCATATTTGAGCCACGTGCTACCATAAAAACCAAGATGGTGGTCACCAGTATACAGAACAGACGGCGGAAACACGTAACACCTAATCACACGCGACCCGCACGCGCACTTACATCACATATTCCTATGGGAATGACGTCACAACATGCCCGCTCACGCGGGCTATGATAACAATACAACATGGCGTCTCTGGGTCCCGAGACTATGACGCCCCTGCGCCTCCCCCATTCTTTCCCCAAATGAGGGTCATTTATCGACATGACACACTTCTAATGTAGTTTTAGTGCAGTGTTAACTCATCAAGGAATTCTGCTGAAACAATATTTTCTACGTGTTGAATGAGTTCAAGCTTTCTACAATAAATGTAAATCATCACAGGATCTAAATAGCTGTCTACCATTGGTAATCGAGAACAATCACTTGACATGGCAGACGGAAATGGCAGTAGACCTCCAAAGCACCTACCATATTCACCTCGCCTTTGATACCCTCTCCTCTCTTATCGACCTCCTCCTTCAAGATGGAAAAAAAACTGACCACAGATTTTATGTAAACCACCCCCAGCCCCACCCCACCCCCCACCACAACTTCGTAAAATATGGCAGAGTGTCTATGCTCAAGGAATATGAATACTCCCAGAAGAAAAACGAATTTTAGAATTCAAAACGGTCAACTCGACGGAAAAAGCCACACATAATGATACAGCGACTGAAATGGGTGGATGTGAGAGAGACCTACAGGGATTCGCCGGGGCCGTATTAAATATTATAATTGTAGTCAACGCAGGAGATCACACAGTTCTAGCCCTTGAATACCACACTTTAACACCCATAAGTTTTTCTGGTATGATAAAACATGACAACTTATGCCTGGGGTAAGCAGTCTCTCAAAAGCACAGCATTACTATAAATAATTGGCCAACTTTGAATTTACATAAAGCCACAGATGCAGAAAATGACATTAAACACCAGAAAATACGCCATCACATAAAAATGCCTTTCCTCGCCGTAATGAATCCAAGAAATGATGTTTGACCTGCAAATCGTCTTTAAATGTACGATAAAATGATTAAAAATCGATAAGATGTACCCAAACTATGATTTGAGTCATCCCAAAATTTTTTCAAATTTTGTTGAAAAATTGTTGGTTTTCATGGATGTCTATTACACTACTGGTTAAGTTTATTACACTATTGGTTATTACACTACTGGTTGATTTGTATTACACTACTGGTTGGTTATTACAATACAAGTTAATTTTTATTACACTACTGGTTAATATTACACTACTGGTTGATTATTACACTACTGGTTGTTACCCCCCCCCCCCCCACACACACACAGCTTAGCGAGAGCACAAGTCTTCGAGTGCAAGCTAATCCTCTTCAATCCATCTACACATCTGCACTTGAACGAATTTATATTGGTTGTTTCAAAGCTCTCCGTGATGATATATTTTATATAACACCATTCCCTCTTGTCTACTCAGAAATCTCAGATGTGCAAATTAAATGACACGGAAGCTCTACTCCGCTCGTCAAGAGACGCACTGTTATATTTCCTGGGGTGAATGGAAGCTGTAATGAGAAAGAAATAATAAAAAATAATTTGCATAATTTTGTACATTCAAACTGGCCAAAATCGATACGCTGACAAAGTGATTATGTTTGCTGATAAGACAAGCTGATAACACGACTAAAAGACATGCTGGTACCGCCCCAAACTGTGACAGATGCAAGCTTATTAGCATCCCCTGCAAGTCTTTGAATAGAAACGTCACGTAGTGATATTTAGTTTCATACCATCGCCACTATGTGGCTTTTCTACCCTCTCTACAAGACAAACACGACCTTACCAAATCAAAAGTAAAAAGAAAATCTCCATCTCTGCAAATTGTTATCGTGCTCTCAGCCTGTCAACTCTAATGACAGCTCTGAAAAATTTAGTGAAGCTACCTAACACTCTATCAGCGAATGTTCTGCTTTCGCACAAACGTTTGGCTGCGTTGTAAATAACTTTCCACTCGTGTCGAGGGGAGGGGAGCAAACTCAGAATTTTCCGACAGACCAATAACACTTTTTAAAATAAATCAGATGGAGAAATCAAATTTCTACCATGTTAGCAACCAAAAGGGTTAGTTATCAAAATTCAGTCTAAAAACACGTTTTCGCCAAATGTAAAAAAAAAAAAAATGCGGCCATTAGCAAACTTTTACGAAGAATATGTCAGAAACATTTTTGGTGAAGGGACGCCTGCCCTGGCACCTACGATAACTCAACCCACCCGTACCCTACCAACTCTGTATCTACGCCACTGAAGTTATGATGAAACTGATGTGTATCGTCTCAAATAGGCGTGTCTTACGATTGAGCTTCTCTACTTGCCGCTTGGCAATTGAAACATATTTGGAATTTTACATCATTTTGTGAAGCACAGAATTTTACATCAGACATTATACTGCTATTAACCCTTTACCTAACATGAAAAGCAGACGACACTTGCAAAAATAATTCTTGAATTACTATTTTTTTTCATTTTTTGTCTCAAAAACATAGGTTATGACCCCTCGTTGGAACGAGCTCGACGAGCTCGTTCCAACGAGGGGTCATAACCTGTGTTTTTGAGACAAAAAAATGAAAAAAATAATGAAAATTAATAGGCGATTTTTGAGAATAGCGCTGGCCGGTTTTGGCCGTTACGTTGGGTAAAGGGTTAATAAAGAGTCAAGACAACACAAGAATACAACAGCAAATTGTGTGTTGCATATACGCATGATATTACGCATTACTGAATCGAATGTACGATGTCCACTAACATGCTATTGATTGATCGTGATTGACGATTTACATGGTTTGTGTAAAGTGTGCGCGATTCCGTCCAGTGGGTGGGCATCCATGTATGCTCTTACGCTCTTGCCAAGCAGAAACTTAAAGACCAAAGAAACAAATTTGCTGTTCATGGATCAGCGGGTAGTCTGCCCAGGGAGCGGGTAGTCTTCCCAGGGGAGGCGTCGGGTGGGGGGGGGGGGGGTACATCCACCGGAGAGGGTTAGCCCTCCCCCGTCCTGGAAATCTGCCAAAATTATGCAAACGCCAAAACGATAGAGATAATACTCCAGCACATCCAATATGCATGCACAATAAAAATAACCTAATGGGCATATAATCACGGTGTTATAGTCAGAGTTAATTCCATTGACAAAATTCTAATTAGTCCGATACCAGAAACTTTCTACACAACCCCTGGTCGACACACATCTAGCCTCTGTTGTGAGTTATATTGTACTTATTAAATTTGTTGCTTGTGGAAGTAGAGTATCAAAACAGGTGTCATGGCGAATATGATACCCTACTTCCACATTCCACAATTTTGTGTGTGTGTTGATTTGATGAATAATTAAGACAGTCTTGCATTAAGAAATCATTCATAAGATGGCTAGTCCTAGGGTGACGGACATATTTCTATTCATTTTTGACTATCAAGCAGAAATTTGCGGCAACCAACAAAAAAATCTGCTATTCGTGGACAACCGGGTATCTACGAAGACGGAGTATGGAGACTGGAATCAATTATCCGAGTTGGAGTTTTTCCCGAAATATAGTTGTGTTCTGTATTTATACCACGATTAGCCTCGAGTTGAGTGAATGAAGAAGATATTTTTATAAAAAAAATATCACCTTCTGCAGTCTGTTTACATTCTTGCCTGACAGTATCGAAGCATTTTATTCACGTCATAACGTCATTCAGATGTGTACGACCAATCAGATGCATTCCTACGTGACGTTCTCACACGTAGGCCGGAGGCTACGCGTGATGTACCCAGCACATTTCTCAATACCTGTATTGTATCGTTTAACGTTGAATAATGACAGGAATCGTAGTACAATAAGACAGAACACAAAAGGGGGGAGTATGGGGAACAGGAATCAATGACCACAGTTGGAGTTTTTCAAGTGTTTCACGTGCGCTGTAGTGCGAGTGAAATGTTGGAAAAATCTCAGCAAGGCTCGTTGATTCCTGCCCCCATACTCCACATGAGCTGTTTCTGTATTCATACCACGATTAACTTGAAATAAGTAGAGATTTTTAAAGAAAAATGTCATCGTCGGCGGTCTGTTTACTTTCTTGCGTGACACTGTTTTGTGTCATTCGCGTTGTAACGTCAATCAGATGCGTAACTGCCAATCAGATGCGTTCTTAGATGACGTACTTATACGTAGGCGGATTCCACGCGTGGTGTATCTGGCACATTTCTGAATGCATGCAATGTGTCAGGTAACGTTGAATGCACACAACAATCGCGGTACAAATACGCCTGCCTATTGAGATATGTAAGTTTAGGCTTAGATATCTGTGTGAAACAGATCCGTCTTACCCACGTGACCATAATCATTTCAATGGTTAATGATTTCATCACCATGCATTTTGTAATCAAACATGACGTTCCACGTTAATTGATGCAGATGCCCATCCCACCACCACATCAACCCAGGGTGATTGTTCTCCCACCACGCACCACATGACGTAATCAAAATCAATTATTTCCAAAGTGACACCATTGAAATGTCAGCAGCAAACCCGCTTCAATATGTTGAGTCGTCGTGTCGTGAGCTAACGTTGGTTTTAGAAGTATATATATAACTTGTCGATTCTGAGTATGCAGTCCGTTTTTTCTCTACGATCAATCAGTAAAACAGTAAATTTCCATCGCACGAGCAGTTTTTTTATTTCGATGACGTCATGTGGGGTGCGGTGGGGAAAAAATGTCCTCAAGTGGTTTGGGATGGGATGGAAAAATCACCACACAAGTAAAGGTAATTGACCCAGACACTCGATAAGCCTCGGATCTGGACCATTTATCTTACACCTCGGGTGAGATTTCTCCAGATGTCCAATGCAACATCACACTTTAAAATCTGTTGGGTTAAAAATCAACCTAAATCACAAACTCGATGTGCGATACATCACATATTTACCCACGCTCTCGAGCCACCACTCTATTTTGGAACTCCACGCTGTTGTGGGCTGCATGTTTGTTTCCCCACTTGTTGTGGGAATTTGTGCGCAGACGACCGTTGCTGTAATTTGATGTACCTTTACTTACAAAGATATATAGGCATTCTTTCTTGTCGCAATTATAGATATTCCAACCAGTAAGTATTTAACTCCCCTTTAAAACATCAAGATATTAACATAATTTGTGGAACTATCTGGCGTAATCACAACACTGAGACTGTGGTGAGGCTTCATTTCTGATTGTAATGTCAGGAAAATGTCAACCAAATCAAGTCTCGATTGAACAGCATTTGTAGCTTTGATTCACAGAAAATGAATTTGGATGACGTTGTTTAGATTCCATCGTCCGAAATATATCAGTTGGTCGGAAGAGCGAACCGTGGGTTCGCTTTTCCAACCAACTGAAATATTCCAGACGAGTGAAGCTAAGCATACCGATGATTTATTTCTGAGTTAGACTGGTTCCCAGGTCATAGCGGCATCGAATATCTTACTGAATTAGACTGGTGGCCTCGGAGCTTGATATTTATCCTATACTGCAGGCGCCATAATAGCATTCCTAGTTGCTTTGCCATCATCTTCTTCATCTTCGTGTTTATCACTCTGATATCTATCCATGGTACTATCCAGACCATATCTAGAACACCGTGGTGAAAGAAGGTCACAGCTGTTGGGAATATGCCCAATCACAGTCCAAGGCCACTTACAGGTATCTGTTGAGTTTAGCGTCCATTTTAACATGAACGTTACAGAGAATTAAGATTCAGGAAATGACACAAAATGGTTTGAAAATGTCTCGCTTGGATTCGTTCCCAGTGTCAGCGTGTCCAACTCCCAATCTGGTCCCGCCAAACTAAACAGATACGTAGTGTACGCCCTGTTCTAGATCAACACCTTTCACTCGAAATAGTTGCGTAGGCCTGTATACAGGGTGTACCAAAAAAAGTTGTCTGTAACAAAAAAAAGTTGTCTGTAAATTTTCCATTCATCGGGAAATGTGTTTATGCCTTTTGTGGTTACATATGTTTTTTAGACTGAATTTTGGAGAACTAAGACGTTTCGTGTGTCAAAACGGTATAGATTTGGAACTCAATCTAAAACCTGTAGAAAAATGTTACTGGTCTGTCGCCCCCTCCCCTCCTCACCCCCCCCCCCCACTCTCTACCGTCAATTAGTTATCTGGAACCTTCAGAACGCCTCAGGTCATGAAAAATTTTGTGCCGAATAAAAACAATCCTCGTCATTAAATGCAGATGTCTAAAGTTCTGATTCTCAGAGCGAAACGCACGAGATTAAGACGAACAAAGGTACAGATGTCTTTTATCTGGTGGGGATGAGGAAGAAAGTGTGGACATAATAGAAGCGATGCAACTAGTTGAGAGAGTCGATACTATGTGTTGGGACCGCATGTGAAAGGAACACGTCCCTCATAACTTTGAAAATTTGTGAGTAAAAAAAGTTCAATTCTCTTTGATTCCATTTGACGAATACAACTTTTAAATCTAAAATTTCGACAAATCCTTCATGGGGTGCTGGTCCTCTTGGGCCACCCTCCTCTTCAAAACAGACGCCACCGAAGTTAAGGCAACAAATAAGTTTTCTATCCAAATTGATTGCAACTTCCTCTGAATAGTAGATTAAACTAAACGAAAGCTTCAGAAATTGTACACTAAGGATTATATTAGGTTGCGTCTTAGTAGTTATATGGTCCACAATACGTACTATGGCACGAGGCCACAACAGGTACAGAAAAAATACTAACCTACCGAAAGCAAAATTGGAAATAATAGTTTACAGTATTTTCAGAAACTTCTAGGCACCGGTGTTTGGGGGCATCTATTGGTACCGGAATAACCCGAACTCGATGGAAGAATGATGTCGTAAAACTATCATGTGGTACACTCTAAGATTTTAAAAGAACTTCCCTCATATTGTGCTGAGCAAGAATTTGGGTTCCTATACGGAACCCAAATATGAAGCCTAGAACTTGATTTGAACAAACATGAATCTGCCTTCCCCATCTCAAATGATGATGTATACCAATTACCAAATATGAACTGAAAAACAACCACATTTCACCGAAGAACTAAGGTGGAGGCCTCCAATAAACAATATGGACGGAGGAAACAAGTCTCACCATAGCACCTTAATAACAGGTGCTGCGCGTGTTTACGGACACCACATATCACCAGCTTGATAACGTCAAAACATAGCTGCTTACGCGCGCTACTTAACAACCCACGTGACACCATCTATATGCACCACGGTGTGACGACACGTCTGGCTAATGAAAGACAACCCAGTCATCCCTCTCCCACTACTATCTTGGAAATTTAGTGGATAATTAAAGCAGTAGTCGTGACATAACCTCTCTTTTAATTAACAGATGCCGTACTCCGAAATTACCATGCTGCCCCTCCCCCCCCCAACTTCCCGAATCGTATACCGCAGCCATCCATTTCTGTGGGTGTGACATAAGTCATAGTAGGAAACCTTGTCTTGCAAGCAAGAACATTTTTACTAAGAGGGAATCGCCATTTAAGACTCCAACCAAGACGGAAATGTCCCACATGGGACATCTTTGACATTCAATTCAGTCACAACAGTTTATCTAGAAAAATAAACACAGATAAATCTAATTCTCAGCAAATTTAGCTGATGGACTACCAGGTTAAACTCGGAGGTCCATCAACGTAAAGTCGTTTGTACTTTCAAGGAAAAAGAAAAACATACAGCGGTATCGTTTTGTTGGGTCGAGGTTTTTGAGGTGGGAAGAAATGGGCGGTTTTCACTTTAACACTTTGTTTAACATTACGATAACATCCAGACACTGCTGTTCATAAACTATCATCATCCAAATTTAATTATTTTTTCACTTTCTGACAACAAACATACCATCCCTCATTAGAGCGATCTCGTTAAGCTCGTACCAAAAAACTTAATTTTTTAGACAAAAGTGGAGAGTGGTGGCTCATTGTTTATAGCATTCAGATTGAAAAATCGTAAGTTTGCTCCTGATCTGTATCATCGGCGTTGTGTCCTTGGGCAAGAGAAACTTAACTCACTGCATGCTGCTTGCGAATATTCCTGCCCAGCACGGGGTTTCTCCTGTCTTTGAAATAAGTAAAAATTGTTCATATTTAATCATATTGTCTCCCTGTAAACGGAATGATTTTTTTACCAATGATTTCCTGTGTTATATTTAGATTAATTTTTCATAAAATCTAGTCATGGCTGCTTTAAAGCAGCCATGACTAGATTTGATGAAAAATATCTAGGAAATACTCATCGGCTTAAGGACTAATCCCAATTGCCCAAGTTGGAACACGGTGGTGCTGTGTGATAAGGCGTACTGTACGTTAATTGTACTCAAGCATTCAAACAATGATAACACTGTTTGGGTCGATTGGTTAACTGGCCGCTGCTTAGTGGTTCTCTCCATGGTCTCCGGCTTCCTCCACCCGTAAAATTGTCCGACAAGATATGATCCTGGTCATTGATGGTGTTTTAAATAAATAAATAAATAAATAAATAAATAAATAAATAAATAAATAAATAAATAAATAAATAAATAAATAAATAAATAAATAAATATGAAGCTTTTCAGTTGTTCAAGATATTTCCGTGAAAATGACGTCTTCTTGCCTTGTTAGGTGAATAGTTAAATGTAGAGATTAACAAAAAACATCCTAGTGTCACCAACAGGCCCTTTTTCAAAGAGCATTTTTGTGTCTTCTCGGAAGAATCTGTCCCCGCCCCATACCTGATGGGAGTCAAGACTATAACATTATCGAGAGAAACGGGCGAACACCAGAACGTACCACAAACGACATGTGTCGATGTTTCGTAAACCGCTTACCAGGTGTGTAGATACATTAAGGGCCGTGGGGGGGAGGGGGAGGGGGGGAGGGGGAGTTGAGGGGCGATGATGACTCTACCAAAAATTCTGCCGGAAAGTGTTTGGCTCGTCGGATTTGTTTAGGTTTTTATTGCACTCTAAAATTGAAAATTGGGTTCATATTCACTCAAACCAGCTGATTTGGTTTTTTTTTTAACTCAACCAAATTTAGAGTGTGGTACAATCTGCAAAGTGAAAGGAAAAGTGTTGATATTTTGGCAATAACACTCGATTTCGACTGCAATTCCAAAATCTAACCCGTTTTGGGTGCCAAGACTGTAAAAAATTATTTGTAAACTGTAGAAATTCCGTTGCCCAATTTGAAATATGTTAAGAACAATTTATTGGTCTTTCGGAAATTTGGTGGGATTGCACAAAACAGCAAGTTGAGGACATATTCATAATCAATTGATGGTTTGGGTTGGGTTGGGGGAGGCCGCCTCCTGGCTTCCTACATTACCACCACTGCATGCATTTATAACATGTCTCTAATGATACGCCGTCCTTGCTGTGACATTATATCTAACGAATCAGTCAAAATGGACGAACCTTTTACACAAAATAACCAATAAAATTTTGTTATTATTTCGTGTTTTGTTTCCAAAACATTGCATATGGTGCTGCGTGGAAACAAGCTCTTGTATATCACTGTAAAAACGGGTGTTTAACTTCTAAACACGAAATTAAACAGATTCCTGTTACACTTAATAAACGCGTATAGGTGTTTAAGCTTGCTTAAAATAATGTGTTTAAGTTGCTTAAACACGTCAAGTGTTTAATGGTTAATCAGCTGTTTAACTATTAAACATGTCACGTGTTTAACTTGGATAAACACCTAGGTGTTTAACTTGGCTGTTTAAACATGCCACATGTTTAGGTTATAAATACGTCACATGTTTATGGAAAAGTTACACTTAATAAACACAAAGTCATGTTTATAAACTAAACGTGTTTAACTTTATTTTTCAAAATATACATTCTTCTGAGCTGAACAAATGATGCATGCATATATCTTCAGAATGAACAAAAAGTGACTAGACTGTATGTAAGTGGCACGCAAAATATTCACAACAGATAATATGAAAGAAATAAAAAAAACAGTCACTAGGTGGATTTATCACCAGACAGAATCAAATTCTCAGAAATTTATTCATTTATTGGTGCTTAATGCCACATCAGCATCTAAGGGCATATCGCAGCAATAAAACGATTACACGTATAAAGTCAAGATTAACCAATCGATTATACCCATTGTCCACTTTAGAGGACTTCAGTCCCATGCAGTCATTGATTACCAGATCCTATTTAACCATTACAACAGAGCCTGTTTATCACTGTGAAAAAGCACTGGTTGAAGAAATTTGTATTATCAATGTACCACATATCTTGGTGGCTTCTGAAATTAGTCCCTGTGACGATTCAAACCCGGGTCCATGACACCAAGTTGCCCAGCTCCTGCACAACCCAAATACAGAGTGCAAGTGACTCGGTCTGTGTAGTGATTCACACTCGGAAACCGAAATGAGTTAGCAATTGTCGATGCCATAGACCCAGGTTCGGATCCCCATCGAGACTGACTTCAGAATGCTGCCAATTTTGGTTAAAGGGTATACCTGGTGGGATTTATGTCTGATGTAGACTGCATATATACAATTAAATCCAGACATTAGCTGCAGATATAAGCTCTTACCAAAACTGACCCGAAATTTTGCCGGCTTTCTGAAATCAGCCCCGGCTGGGATCCAAATTTGGGCCTAAAGCACTGAACTGCTTGGCCCCGCGTGTTGCCACCACACCAGTATTTTCGGAGGTTGGAATGTGTTCACAACCTTTCCCAAACACATGGAAATTATGGAAACAAGTATTTTTATTGAAAGTTTCAACAAATTTGAAGATTTATTTAATAACTTTTGGCACAGGCTTGACAAGATTATAATAGTAACATAAATATATTAACACCACTTCATATGAAAAAATATGTATATATACAGTACATTTATAGTAAAGCTAACTTTTCTCTTTCCACTCAAAATTTTCATTTTTGCTTCAAAAACATAGCTTCTGGCCACTCAAAGGTATGAGCTTGTTGAGCTCATTCCAACGACGGTCATCAACTATGTTTTTCAGGCAACAAATTAAAATATTTAGAGGATATGAAATGAGTATTTTTCTCATATGATATTTATGAAACGAGTCTGAGAATTTTCCGTTTCAGTGAGCCTCTGGCGAGCCCCAAACGGAAAATTCGGACGAGTTTCATAAATACCATATGAGAAAAACATTTATTTCATATTCTATTTATCATATGACACTCATATGCACAAATTAACGACTTAGTATGACTTTTTAACCCTTTACCTAACGTGTGTTGCAGACGACACTTGGAAAAAACATCATCATACAACTAAAAAATTTTCATTTTTTGTTCCCAAAACATAGGTTATGACCCCTCATTGGAACAATGCGCTCGTTCCAATGAGGGATCATAACCTATGTTTTGGAAGCAAAAAATGAAATTTTTTCGAATATGGCTCTGGCCGGTTTTGGTCGTTATATTAGGTAAAGGGTTAATGCAATATAACCCAACCTAAATAGGACAGATAAGGTAAATTCTCCCTACTCAAATTATGCAAATGTGACCCAGTTGTATTTTGTTCAGCCAATCAAATTGTCTAGTTTTGAAATTGACCAATGAAATCAACGGAAGGCTTTATTTATCACTGATTAATATGAAAGCAAAATATCAAATGTTTTAAAGTGAACAAAACGGACGAGTCATATGATAAAACAAAATATGAATGGTAATTTTCCATGTATATCGCTGGGTGGGTTTTCCGTTTCTTTAGGTAAAGGGTTATCAGTTTCAGTTTATGGAACACTATCAATTGAAAGTACACAGTGGCGCTTCTACAATTTTTTTCCGTCTAAGTGTGACATTGGGAAATGTGTTGTGACCTTATCATCAGACAAAAATGTTAAATTTTGTTAAACCACCCAAGGATCACTGCCTCAATTTCTGTAGATTGACTATTTACAATGTGTGTTATTTGTTCTTCTGAATTACTACCACGAAGTTCCAGAAGTGGGGAAATGTTAATATTTCTCAAGATACAGTATATGGAGAGTGAATTACCACTAAAACACTCGTGGAGTGGAGTTTACATCCAGACAATAACAGTCGATTCCTGTGGTAATGCATGAAAAGGAAAAGCTCAGTTTTAGACATGGGACCTCCGGGTTCAAAGCGGAGGTCTCTTGGCTGAAACTTTGCTTGTCGTTCTAATGCTTTTTCCCAGACAAGGAATTTTTGTCTGAGTGGAGACACTACTGCTCCACGAGTAATTTAGTAACAATCCACTCTCCATGTACTGTATGTACAATATGGTTGTCTTTAATTCAACACAAGACAACTAACAAAAATAAAACTTAAATTGTTGGCACTGCAAACTTACAGTATGGCTGCCGTGGACTGATCACATTCCACAGGTGGGCAATATTTCCACAGATGCAATAAATAGAGGATATGAAATGAGTGTTTTTCTCATATGATATTTATGAAACGAGTCTAAGAATTTTCCGTTTGGGCGAGCCTCTGGCGAACCCCAAACGGAAAATTCGGACGAGTTTCATAAATATCATTTGAGAAAAACACTTATTTCATATTCTATTTATCATATGACACACATATGCACAAATTAACGACTTAGTGTGACTTTTTAACCCTTTACCTAACGTGTGTTGCAGACGACACTTGGAAAAAACATCATCATATAACTAAACATTTTCATTTTTTGCTTCCAAAGCATAGGTTATGACCCCTCATTGGAACGAGCGCGATGCCCTCGTTCCAATGAGGGGTCATAACCTATGTTTTGGAAGCAAAAAATGAAATTTTTTCCTATATAGCACTGGCCGGTTTTGGTCGTTATGTTAGGTAAAGGGTTAATGTAATATAACCCAACCTAAATAGGACAGATAACGTAAATTCTCCCTACTCAAATTATGCAAATGTGACCCAGTTGTATTTTGTTCAGCCAATGAAACTGTCCATATTTGAAATTGACCAATGAAATCTTTCAACCCCAATTATGCAAATCATGAAAATATGGCCCAGTTGTATTTTGTTCAGCCAATCAAATTGTCTAGTTTTGAAACTGACCAATGAAATCGACGGAAGGCTTTATTTATCACTGATCAATATGAAAGCAAAATATCAATTGTTTTAAAGTGAACAAAACGGACGAGTCATATGATAAAATTAGATTTCAAACACTAATTATAGGAATAATCATCAAAAATTTAATTATTGAAGCACCGGGTACAACCCGATGCTTCATTAATAAAAATTTTGCAGATGATGATTTTTATAACCTGGTAAACGTATTCGTGAACATAACTGTACACGCGTGGATTATGACCAGTCCACGCCGCCTGTACTGTAGCTATAAAAGGCACAAAACATATAACTCTTTTGTATATAAAAAATACGTACAGCAAGATTGCGCTGCTCCTAGACACGCCAAGGGTGGAAAGTTCACTTGACAGATCTCAAAAAACAACAACATGAAATGCAGAGGAAATAGCAACGTTTCAGTTTTCTGAGATTGCACACTCTGGCAAAAGTTAAATTCTAGAGCTTCACCAATATTTTTTCAGTACTGGATGGTAAATTTCAAAAACAGTTTTGCTTCAAAAACATGGCTTATTACCCCCTCATTGGAACAAGCTCACTGGGATCATTCCATTGAGGAATCATAAGCTTTGTTTTTGAAGCAAAATGTAAACCAAAGTTCCATAGTGACTTTTGTGTTCTTGAGCTGTCCACATTTGGATACTTTTAGTAATATGATGAACAATGAACGTTGGGCAAACTTTCCGGCATCAGAACTCAACATTTGAAAATATTTCATTTTAGTCTTTTTACACCTGGCATAGCTTTAACTCTAGGATAGGATTTCTCTTGTCGTTGAAATAAGTATAATTTGGGTACATTTAACCCTTTACCCAACGCAGACGATATCAAAATTATTTTTTTTAAATATCATTTTTTTTAAATTTAAAAAAAAAATTCAACAAAACCATATCATGTAACCCCTCATTGGAACGAGCTCAATGAGCTCGTTCCAATGAGGGGTCACATGATATGGTTTTGTGAAAATCTTTGAAAAAAAATAATTTTTTCAACTGCTCGATTTGCATATTACGCGGGCGGATGTGGACGATTCGTTAGGGTTAATCCAATTTCCCCCTGAAAATTGAATAGATTATTTCATCAATGAAAGTTTAGATAAATTTAGATGATTTTTTCATCAGTCCTAGTCATGGCTGCTTTGCAGCAGTCAAGAATAGATTTAAGGAAAAATATCTTGAAAATACTCAGAGTGTTTAGAATTAATGAAGGAACATGTCTTAATCCTTTACCCATCACACATCATAAAATTTGACATTTCTTTCAATGGCTATTAACTGGTTGAAGGCTAGATTATTTGTTTGTGGTCTGAATTTGTTATTCAAAATTTGTTTTACCCCTGCAGTGCAGGCACTCTCCAATAATTTGTAATAAAACAACTTTATGTAAACAAAATATTATTTGCGTTTGACTGAATATGAAACATGTGGAAGGAAAATTGGCTTTTGCTCTGGTACGCTCATTTTTCTCAAAGCCCTCATAGTGGCTTCTAGCACTCAACCAGTTAATCCATCGCTGGATGGGCGGAATGAGAGTGTCCCAATGATGGGATATAAGCTATGGTTTGGATGATAAAAATATGAAATAGAATTTTTCATCCTTTGCTTTTAGCACTGGCTGATTATGATTGACATTGAGTAAGGGGTGAACCAGGGTCGAAGTGGGAGTGCAAGGGGGGCGAACCGCCCCTTATGACATTCTCCGTCGGAAATTTTCAATAGCCATAGGAAAAACAAAACCAAGTCGTACGGATGTCCATTTCTAACAGATTCTCTTGTCCTTTTGGCAATATTCCGAATATTGCTGAAAGATCAAAAGAACCTGTCAGAAATGAACATCACTATGACATATTGTTACGACCCGTAATGTAATAAATGCCCATAATGTAATACCTACCCATAATGTAATACAAAAACGACCCCGACCGGGATATGATGATTGCAGTTATAAATGACCATCCTGGAATCAAAATTATTGAATGTCTTGTAAGGTAGACCTATATGATTGTGGCAGGGCAGTAGAGGCTATCGAGGAAGTCGTTTGCGTGGGTGGTACAAATGGAAGAGGGATAATGCCTGTCACTCATAGCAGAGTATACCCACCCCAGGTCCCGGAATACTCTCTATCGTAATCCCAACACACCCACACATGTTGGCTGTGTACGGCATAGGGGCCATTGGCAGCATTGATGAAATCGCAGGATGTGTCATAAGTAGCCGAACGCACTGCTGGAGTAAAGAGAAAAAACAAAAATCAAACTTAGAATTTTATTACATTACGGGCCTGGAAAAGTGTAATTTGTATCTAATTTTTTAAAAATTGTATTACATTATGGGTACCTAGCATTTATTACACGTTATTACATTTATTACATTATGGGTCGTTTTTTATTACATTATGGGTTCGTATTACATTATGGGTCGTTTTTTTATTACATTATGGGTAGGTATTACATTATGGGCATTTATTACATTACGGGTCGTAACACATATATTCCTCTTCTGCCTAAAAGTATGTTACCGGTACTCGCTCATTCACAGAGGCACCAAAAAAAACCCCACCTTATCTTAACCATGCCCTATTGAGCTGCTAGAAAAGCCAAATATCATAAGCCAAGATACTCTAGAAACGTTATCAGAGGCTTGTCTTTTACAAAATTACTTGTGGTTCCCAAGCTATGGAATTTAAGGCCATTCAACACTATTTCTCGGCATTTTATCATGGTTTTCAAGGCTGCCATTGACAAAATTCAAGGCCATTTAAGACTCCGTTCCCCATAAGGAATACATTCCAGCGAGGCGTCAAATGCTTTGTTTTTGTGTTGAAATTAAATTAAATGTTAGTTATTTTGGAGGAAAAAAAAATTACACGGGCCGTCCGAAAATCGAGTGCGTTACGTAAATGCTTAAATTGACCAGTCAGGGTGATCAGTGACTCATTTGGTTAGCGCAGTGTACTTCAGGTCGAGAGGTTGTAGGTTTGATCCTGACCCGCGTGATCTGCGTTGTGTCCGTGAGCAAGACACTTAACCCTTTACCCAACGCAGACGATATCAAAATTTATTATTTTAAATATCATTTTTTCAAATTTTTCAAAAAAATTTAACAAAATCATATCATGTGACCTCTCGTTGGAACGAGCTCGACGAGATCGTTCCAACGAGGGGTCACATAATATGGTTTTGTTGAAATTTTTTGAAAAATAATATTTTTTCACTTGCTGAATTTGCATATTACGCAGGCGGTTGCGGCCGATTCATTGGATAAAGGGTTAACCCTTTACCCAACGCACATGATATCAAGATTTATTATTTTACTTATTGTTTTTTAAAACTTTCAAGGAAACCATACCATGAGATCCCTAATTGGAACGAGCTTGATGAGCTCGTCCCACTGAGAAGTCACAGGATATGGTTTTGTAGCCATTTTTTGAAAAATATATTTTTTTTTCAACTGCTAAATTTGAAAATTACGCAATCGGATGCGGCCGATTCGTTAGGTAAAGGCTTAATCCCGATTACTCAAGTGGGAGCACGGTGGCGCAGTTTGCTGAGGAATACATCTCGTAGATGTTACACTTTCAACCGATCCTAACCTTGCTTGTGTCGGATTAGAAAATTGGAGAGTCCGATAGTTACTCGTCGTTGCTAGGTGGTTCTCTTCAGGTACACCGGCTTTCTCTACATGTAAACCTGTGTGGCACGATATAATTACATATTTAAAAGGCAAACAAACAAGCAGTCGCTCGGGGGCTTAACCCGTTACCTAACGACTCTCCCGCATTCGCCCGCGTAATATGCAAATTGAACAGTTGAAAAATTTAAATTTTTCAAAATATTTCAACAAAACCATATCACGTGACCCCTCATTGGAACGAGCTAATTGAGCTCGTTCCAGTGAGGGGTCACATGATATGGTTTTGTTGAAATTTTTTGAAAAATTTAAAAAAATTATATTTAAAATAATAAATTTTGATATCGTCTGCGTTGGGTAAAGGGTTAACCGGGGCGGGGGTATAGGGGTGTGACCCTCCTCCCCCAAATAATTTTCCCATCGGGACATTTCAATCTGTATTGGAGTCTCAGATATCAATTCGCTCTTGCTGATTCAAATTCGTGTATTTTCTTACAGGGCTAGATTTGTTTCTTGTACTTATGACACACGCGCAGCGGTCTCATATTCAATTAACAAGAGTATTTAATTAACGGAAATTTCATAATAATTTTTCTGTGTTCTAGTGATAAACTGAGCATTTATTCTATTATATCTTATTTGACAGAGTTCATGGAACTCTATCAAACAAGATATAATAGATTAAATACTCATATTGTGCCAAATAGGTTTGTTAACAAAGAGAATTCGGTGATTGTCAGGATAATTTCTTGATATATAACAAGATTTTATTATTCATTTAACAGGAGTGTACTCTATAACCTATATGCATTTAACAGGTCAAATTTGTCCTGAAGCTTTTGTAAATGGTATTCTGTTTGGAAGTTATATTCAATTAACGGGGTCATTAAATTAACATATATCCAATTAAGTTGGATCTATCATTATTATTATTTAATTCCTTCTTCTTCTTTTTCTTCTTCTTCGTATTATTATTATTATTATTATTATTATTATTATTATTATTATTATTATTATTATTATTATTAGTTCGGTTATTTCGGGTTATAATTCTCATTACACAATACTCTTTTCCTCCAGTAGCACAGAAATCAATGAACATTAACTGAAGCGCCTGCGTGTTTATGACAATACTTGTTATCTCGGGGTAGACGGCTCTCAATCGTGACAGATGCGTAGAACTTCGACTTGGTCTCCGGATTCTTTGATGGAGTACCGATATATTTGCATTATAATTAGGTCCGACAGCGGAAGGATATAAACTGGAATAACGTGACATATGGGCTTCATTTCTGTTCTTGGATACCGTTAATATCACTTCTATACTATCACCGTCAATATAGCCGATAACTACGATAAAGTGTTACTAACTCATAGTATGGTACGATACGAGATAATTCTGAATGACTAAATTCAAAAGAAGAGGAACTTTGGAGTATTGGAATTAAAATATTTCTCATAAATTTCGCTTATATTGTGAAATTTATTGAGATTGAAACATCTAGTGCAGGTATGTTTGAATTTATGAAAAAAGAGAAATTTTTACTGCAAACCTTTTTTGTGATGACATTTTCTTGTTAACAATATGCACAAGTAAAGTAATACACGTGTGAAACAAAAGGTCCTACATTTAACACACACATGAACCCTCCAATGTGTAATACGACTTTTATTGTATTTTCAAGCTGAAAAAATAATATTTCATTATATGCAACAGTAGTAATTATTTTCTACCTTCGAAGGATTTTGCTGCAGTAAATATTATATAGAAAGAAAGCCACCATTAAGTTTGTGAGGCAATAAAAAAAACACCCTAAATTAAGTCTGGTCTTTGTTTTTTTTCGGAATATATATGACTGAAGTGTCTATATTTTTATGTAACTACGAGTAAAATTACTATCAGAGAATTACGAATTTATTTAATTTTGAAAACTGCTTTTAATTTTTTGAAACAAATATACACTAAACTTTAAAATAGTCACGTAGAAGTTTCGCGGTATGATGGAGATTTTTATCGTAAATTTATAACAATTTTTATGTATTCACACAGCGATAACCTATTCATTATGTCACTCTGAATTTTGTGAAAGAGAGGTATGTTTATGAATTAACACTCTACCTAACACGACACAATTTACTTATTTGCTAAAAAATGTAGCTATTGGCCCTTTGTTGCTCATTCCATCGTGAATTCATAACCTTTATTTGAAAGTAAACCGTAAAAATAAGAAAATCTTACTGGCGTTTTTTGTGTACAGCGCAATTAAAATTAATAAATTTATTCGTGACATAATAATGCTTATATATACTCAAAAATTAATCGAGTTGAAAATTAACCCAAATCAAGCGGGCTGAGTGGATATGAACTCAATTGGGTTCATATTCACTCAACCCAGTTGATTTGGGTTAATTTTTAATCCGATTGATTTTAGATTGTGTTAGGAAACAGATCAAATCAAAAGACAAAATCCTCTTCTTTCGTTACGAAATTTGTTGGGACGAATTCCCGACTCTGTCGTTCACTCATTTTATACACACACATCGGATAAAAGAAGCCACTGGTCAGGGGCGTTCGTAAGGTTTTTTCCAGGGAGGGGTAAAGCAGGGCAGAAAGGTTTTGTACTCGATGAATATTTATGATTGCTCCCTCGTCATCCCCAGCCGCAGAGAACAACCGAACAGCGGCGAGCAACTGTCAGACTCCCCAACGTAATAACCACACGCAAGCAGGGCTAGCATTGGTTGAAGACAAGTGCACCATCGGCGTGCAGTACGCATCAGTACACAGCGCCACCGCACCCCTATGTGGGAAACCGGGATTAAGTGCCTTGCCCAAGGACACAACGCATTTACCCCTGGTGGGGATCGAACCGCAGGACCTTCGGCTTGAAGGCCAATGCCGGAACCACTGAGACACCGCGATCCCCTGGACCACAAGGTGCACTCTGTGGTGTATGAGCTGAAACGTTTTTTTTTCAGTAATCCTATGTTAAAAAAACTGGTCCCCCCTCGACACCCCCCACACCACCACCACCACCACCCGGCAGTGTTTTAGTAGTGCTCCACACTCCCCTATAAACAGTAAAATGGTTATTTACATTTCCAGAGATTTAAAAATTGAATAATTAATGATAGAACGAAAGGATATCATTTCACTTCAAGTGATAAAGGTTTTATTTCATTACTTTGAGCCAATTTATTTGAATCAGCCTTTAACTCTTTACCTAATATGAAAAGCAGACGACACTTGCAAACAAAAATTCTTGAATAACTATTTTTTTCATTTTTTTTTGTCTCAAAAACATAGGTTATGACACTTCATTGGAACGAGCTCGACGAGCTCGTTCCAAAGAGGGGGTCATAACCTATGTTTTTGAGACAAAAAATGAAAAAATAATGGAAATTAATTGGCGATTTTTGTGAATAGCGCTGGCCGGTTTTGGCCGTTACGTTGGGTAAAGGGTTAATAACATGCCAGGGAAGTAATAATTTGCAAAGTAGTGTGTTTGAGAGACAGCTATATATAGATACAAACCAAAGTAATTGTTGTTCACAAAATATAGGAGAGGGCAAGTGCCTCGTCTGCTGACGTTGATGTATATTACTAATGACATTAAAATTTTTGTTTGATAAACATGGAGTATAACATAACGGATTTAACAAGTCCTTTTATTAATACAAGATGCTCCAACTCAGAAAATTTATTTTTGCCGCGAATTCGTGCTACTGCCCCCTAATTAGTAAAGCTCGGCGAGCTCGTTCCAAGGTTTCGTCAAAAATGGGATAAACAACGAAATCTGACTAATAACGTAGCACTCATTACAGCGGCGACATAAATTTGAAGCAGGTAAGATGGGCTTTTAATATTCTAATCCTCCAACCCCCATGGGTTGCAGGCTTAAATTATCCCCAACCTTCCGTGCAAGCCCGACTATTCAGTTCGTATATTACTCTTTAAGTTGATACATTTTGGCGACCACGTGAGCAGATCAACACTTTGTTGAGTTTCATTTTTTTCTAAAGATTGGTTTGATCCAAGACTCACAATTTATTTATCTATTTACTGGGGTTTGACGACACTTTCGACAGCCAGGGTCATCTCATGTCGGAAAGAGTCACAATGAGATAACCAACTTCCCTCTATCGTTGTCTCAATTTATGCTAGATTTAATACTGTATCATAAGCTCCGGCGAACGTTCGAGATTCGATTCATTTTCGAATCTTGTCACTGATTTGATTTGAAACCATTTCGGTTAGTCGAAAAAATCGAATCCAGCTGAGATTTGGATTTCCCACAATTCTCTACTGTCGACTTTCTGAAGATAACAACTCACACTGCAGTTTTTTGATGAATAAGATTGAACGTATCCAGTCTAACTAGGTAGCCCAAATTCTGAAAATTCATATTATTTTATTTTATTACTTTCCAAAGTGTGATTTACTGGGATTTCCCGGTTTGATTATAAACGATAACTTAACAAGTGAATTATGCAATCAACAATTGGGTCATGTATCCGTGCGCGCAAACGAAGACGCTTTGCCGTGGATGTAACGGGGACTCCATTGCTTTTTGTTTTTTAACCCTTTAACTAATATGAAAAGCAGACGACACTTGCAAAACAAATTCTTGAATAACTATTATTTTCATTTTTTGTCTCAAAAACATAGGTTATGACCCCTCATTGGAACGAGCTCTACGAGATTGTTCTAATGAGGGGTCATAACCTATGTTTTAGAGACAAAAAATGAAAAAAAAATAATGAAAATTAGTTGGCGAATTTTGAGAATAGCGCTGGCCCGTTTGGTACGTTACGTTAGGTAAAGGGTTAAATAATATAATTATCGTTAATAATGAAAAGTAATAAACAGAGTAATCGCTTGACTGGACTGATTACGTGAAATAATTCATTCGAGGCGAGGGACTATATTGTAAAACACTCGTGCGGGCACTCGTGTTTGTACAACGTCCCTCACCTCTCGTGAATTATTTCACGTAACCAGTCCAGTCAAGCGATTACTCTCTATTTATTGGGGTTTAACGACTCTTTCGACAGCCATGGTCACCTCGTGTCGAATCTTTTACTGGTGGAGGAAGCCGGAGTTCCCGGAGACAACCACCGAGCAACGGCGAGCAACTGTCAGACTCCCAAGCATACGAACTTCGCACATGCAGGGTTAACATGGGTTGAAGACAAGTACATTATCGACGTGCAGTACGTCTTAACATACAGCACCACCGTGCCCCCAACCGGACAATCGGAATTAAGTGCCTGTTTCAAACCTTTTGCTTGATTCGATACGAGATTCACTTCGTGAGAAACATCGTGATTCGCCGGGTCCTGCTGTATCACAAAAGAATTCAGAAGGAGCTTAATTTGTGCCCTATCTTGTGTTCGTAATTGCCGGCATCCAGTTCATAATACCGGTTGTCATTAAAAAAAATGTCTCCTTGCCATTTCAAGGAGGGAAGGAATAGCTTTCTCATATCTGCAGGCAAAGCAACGTTTATATACATTGTAAGCTGGTGAACTCAGAGGACACCTGATAGTAGACGTATTCAACCATTATGACTTGAGCTGAAGTTCCTTTGTGGCCTAGTGGGAGGTTGGAGAGTCTGACAGTTGATTGCCGCTGATCGGTGATTCTCCCGTTGTACTCTGGTTTCTGTCACCAGCAATACACTGCTCACTACGATATGGTCTGTTGAAATTGTCGTTAAAACATCGTAAAATTAATTTGGGTTAAAAATCAACCAAAATCAATTGAGTTGATTTCTTGTTTGACAGAGGTCAGTGATATATTCCAGTAAATCATAAACATTCATTTTTTCGCAATCAAAGCTAGAAATATTGTTCAATCGAGACTTGATTTCACTGAATGTTTGACACCATTACCATTAGAAATGAAGACTCATTACAACCGTGTTTTTATGATAACACGGCGTAGTTCCACTAATTGTGTTAATATATCGATGTTTACAAGGTCAGTTAAATACTTATTGGTTGGAATAACTATAACTGGAACCGAAAGAATATACATGTATGTCTTCGTGAGTAAAAGGATATCAATTACACCAACGGTAGTCTGTGCGCAAATTTCAACGAAAATTGGGTAAACTGACAGCTCATAACAGCGTCGAATTTCAAAGAGCAAAAGACTGGTGACCAAGGAGCTTTGTACTGTATGGATAAATCTAAAGTTTACGACACATTCTGCCGCAATACTTAAATTCACACATGCTGTGGGTTGTGAAGATCCACTTCGGCTGAATAGATATGTAAAACATTGGTGTACTTTTCCGTACATACACGCTAAAATTAGTTGGGTTAAAAATCAACCCGAATCAACTGGGTTGAGTGAGTATGAACCCAACTGGGTTCATAGTCACTCAACCCAGTTGATTTGGGTTGATTTTTAACCCAACTGCTTTTAGAGTCTGGAGTTTATTAGCAGCCTGTTATGAACTTAGCAACTTTAAAAATGGAAGAAACACGCAGCATATTTGTTTTTAATTGGGCATGACTTTCACGAAGCCCAAATCTGCGTATAAGATGCCGCAAGTACTTAAACACTTTTTCCGATGTGACAAAATATACTGACAAGTGCGAGTGCATGTGAAGGGCGACCGTGGTTAACGTGTGACACCTGAACATAAACAGACGGATGAACGAACGGATAAACTAACAGTAGTATTTCTTGAGCTGCTCGCCGGCCCTGGCTAAAAGTTGCGATCGTTGTACACATTAGGATACATAACACGCGTGTGATCACGAACACCCGGATCTCCGGACGGCCCGACGAACGTACAGACAAACCAGTACTTGTTGAGCTGTTCGGGGAATGCGGTGGCTCAGTGGTTAGAGTATTGGACAAACCAAAAGGCGGACAGTTCGATCCTGATCAGCGGTAACTGAGTTGTATCCTTTGACAAGACACTTAATCCCGACTACCCTTGTGTTGACACGGTGACGATCTGTACTAAGGCGCATAGTACATCAATAGTGCCTTTACATTTAACTGGTTGAGGGCTAGATTATTTTCGGTCGTCTGAATTTGTTAGTCAAAATTTGTTTTATTACAAATTATTGAATAGTGCCCACAGGCACTCTTCAATAATTTGTGATAAAACAAGTTTATAGAAATAAAATATTATTTGTGTTTAAGTAAATATGAAACATGAGCAAGTAAAATGCTGGCATTTGCTCTGGTACCCTCATTTTTTTGGAAGCCCTGATAGTAGTGGCTTATAGCACTCAACCACTTAACCGCCGAAAACTCAGCGTGGGGCAGAGTTAGTATGTAGGATAGTCTGGCAGTTGCTCGCCACTGCTGGGTGGTTCTCTCCGGATACTCTGGTTTTCCTCGTCCGTGAAGCAAACAAGCTTGAGCTCTTCATCTTTGTGTCAGAGCTATTAATTATATCTCTGTTGAAGACTGTAAGGATAGAACTCCTCGGTGAAACTTTAGACATCGGAAAAAACGACTGCCTGTACAACAACAGTTAGTCTGGATGCACAGAGTCTCAATGGTTAGCGCATTGATTCTTGGATCACGAAGGCCTAGATTCGATCACGTTCCATGCCATTTGCGATGCATCCCTGCGCAACACAGTTAATCTCAATTGCCCAACCTGCCTTGAGGGGTCAGCGTGTTACGCAGTCCCGAACGTTTATGGTACAAATGGCATAGCGATACACTTGCCATCAACCAATCGATTCATAGTGTCCCAAATTGTGTGCATTTTCCTTACACTTAGGACAATATGAAAATCAAGGCGCGCAATGTTAACCCCGTTCGCATCGGGTTAGTGACTTGAGGAGTATGACAGTTAATATAGCCGCTGCTCGGTGATTATCTTCAGGTAATCTCACTTTCTCCACCTGAAAAGCTACATGTCTAATACGATACGATAAAATAGGATAATCTATTGACAACAAGAACACCCTCTGATGTCAAATCAACGACATAAGAAATAGGTGATAAGAACCTAGCAGCTGGAAGTGCCGCTAATTTGTTTTTACCTTACATAAGGTAAATCAGAGCCAGCGCTATTCACAAAAATCGTAATTAAAATTTCATTTTTCAATTAAAAACATATCTTATGACCCTTATTTGAACGATCGCGTGGTGCTCGTTGCAATGAGGGGTCATAAGCCGTGTTTTTGAGGCAAAAATTAATTTTTTTAGTATTCGAAGAACTTCGTTTGCATGTGTCGTCGACTTGTCGTGTAAACGGATTTTTTTACAGCCAGGGTCACCTTGTATTGGACTGTTTTACGAGGGGAGGAACCCCTAGTACCAGCAGAGAACAATCGAACAGGGGCGGCGCAACTCTTAAACTCCCCAACGGTCAAACTCTGCACAATCCGGGTAAGCATTGGTTGAAGACAAGTGCGCCATCGATGTACAATACGCCCAAGTACACAGTGCCACCGTGCCCCCCACGCGGGAAATCAGGATTAAGAGCATTGCCCCATGACACAACGCAGTTACCACTGGCGGAGATCGAACCTAGGCAGGGCCGGATTACGATTTTGTAGGTCCCTAGGTTACAGATACTGTGAGGCCCCCAGCAGAGGCGGCGGAAGCTCCAAAAAGTGGGGAGGGGGGGGGGCATAATTTTTTTCTGGGTAACTGCAGGGGTGTACACATGCGCACGTTTTACCGTAGTTCTGGACCCAAAGTCCATAATGTAATTTTTTGGTTTGGTACGTCCAAGGGACGTACCAAACCAAAAAATTACATTACGGACTTTTGGTCCAAGTTTGGACTAGTTTTACTATTACTATACATGTAGTCTGTGCTTATTATGGCTAGTTGCGAACTTGCGATGTGCAATATCTCAATATATAAAATGGACAATGACACCGATAGTATAATGTTGCTAATTTTGATAGAACTATATTACTATCTCCCACAGTCAATATGGCCATGGGAGTTGTGTACGTTATGTCAGAATATGTCAGGTTAGGGTACCCATAATTGGTGAAAAAAGTGGGGGGGGGGGGAACGTGCCCCCTGTGACCCCCCCCCCCCCCCCCGGCTCAGCCCCCTGGCCCCCAATGATAATTAACAAAAGCACGCAAATCGAATTTCGGATTCTTGAAATCAGTTTATTCAACTTCTAGAACATAACGTCAACATTAGGCTCACATAGATGGGTGCAAGTGTAACACAGCAAAAAGAGAAGAGATACTGTGATATTATACATCATTGTAATCAGGATTGCCAGTGCCAACGAGTTGGAATAATGGGCAAGAAAAAAATAGTATATTATACAATATATTAATTGAGCCCTTTTTAAAGAGATAATTCAGCATACTTATACTTTCATTCTGCATTTACAAATGAAGTAACTTTTCACAGTAAATTAATTTTACTTAATCTCTGGAGGTCCTCAGCTAGCGGAGGCCCCTGGGATGCAGTCCATAAAGCCCATGTCTTAATCCGGCACTGAACCGTGGACCTCTCGGTTTGACGTCCAGTGTGGTAACCACTGAGCCACCGTACTCCCTTGGTAACGGGTTAACCCTCTGAACCCGATCGGCCGCTTTTCCGGCCAGAACATGATACGTCATGACGTAATTAAATAAGATGGTTGTTCAGTAAATGTGTGGGGTAGACCAATCAATATTTTCAACGTGCAGCCTCGAGGCTGCACGTTGAAAAAATTGACTGGGCTACCCCAAATAATGAATAAGGACTCTTCTAATTGCTGCCATTGAACTGGCATGGACGATACCACTAAAGCTCAAAGGTTTAAACGTCGACAAACGACATTGGTTAGACTGTTCATGTTACAAGTCATTTTCTATTGGACACGAGAACCAACATCACATTTGAATCTCCTTTAGTTTTGATTGCTGCTTCAATTTCTGAAAGGCGTTGGTCTTTATTATAAAGTTGTTTATATTTGGATGTTGGGAGAAATTCTCTTTGGAGTTCTTTAATAAGCGCGCAAGTCAATGGGTAAGAAATTATCATTGTTGAGATGGCATAATGATAGGGTACTGTGTAGCTTCAAGGGCATTGTGTCAACTTCTCATTATTTCGTCTGTAACGTTTAATCAAAACAAACGGGAAAATATTTAATTAAAGTGCTCTTTTTGAAAACCCGGCCAACCGTCAACAAAAGGCTGATGAAAACGTGTACAGTGGTCAATTTAATCCCCACAGAGAGGGTATTTATGTCGCAGAAAGTGAAATGATGGAATGAAAAAGGCATAAGCGCAATTGAAGGGTCGAGTTTCTATCGCACCTGCCCGGTCCCTTTGTGTTAAAAGGTCAGTTGTTAAAATAGATACAGCCATTACCACTCCATCGGTTATTACGTTCAAATAAAAAGTCGTCCATATTCAATACACTCTGGAATCAGTTGGGTTAAAAATCAACCCAAATCAACTGGGTTGAGTGAATATGAACCCAATTGGGTTCATATTCACTCAACCCAGTTGATTTGGATTGATTTTTAACCCAACAGATTTTAGAGTATATGAGTGGTCTTAAGACTACTTCAGTTGAGGATTGGCTGTTATTTTTTCCCGGCAGACAATTTCTTGTTTTCAAAAAGTAGCTCGTATGCAGTATGCCATTCATTCTAACATTCGTTCGTGCACATAAAACGGACCTCCCCGGGGGTGTTTGCATCATTTCGAGCTGGGATGGTGGTGAGGTGGGGCACTCTCATAGAAGGCACTGACATCGTGAGATATATCAGTGGTGGTTCGTGTGTCTTCGTGACATGATAGATATACAATACACAAATTATGTTTGTTAGGGACAAAAACACAACCTCTACAAATGTACATGTTTGGCTCCATGTGTAACAAATTGCCCCATCGGACAAAAATTGCACTCTAAAATCAGTTGGGTTAAATAGCAGCCCAAATCAACTGGGTTGAGTGAATATGAACCAATTGGGCTCATATTCATTTAACCCGGCCGATTTGGGTTAATTATTAACCATCCTGATTTTAGACTATGTGCAATTTTCGCAGCGTTAAAGGCTGAAGAAGAGAAACTCATACGAGGATAATCCTCGGTCTCATCTCAAAAGTAAGGTATGTTCAGTTGTATTCTAACGATAAAGTTGAACCCTCACTTCTGGTCTTGTTTCGTATCGAAAGAATATGGATTGTGGTAGTATTTTTCCAACAAATTCAGAAATAAAATAGACACGACGATGAAGAGCAGGGAAATCATGACCGGTGACAATAATCAGGCAAATATAGCATCGTTTTGAAACCAATGCGCTGCCAAACAACGCATTGTTAGTGACAACATAATCCGAGAAGGGGAGTGTAACCGTCAAAACCGGTGTGGCAGGAATGGAAGTCCGTAGGAACGTTAGTCCCTCTGGACTATTATTCCGCGGAATTATAGTCCTAGGTCTAACATTTCTAGGAATAGTAGTCCGGCGGACTACTATTCCTAGAAATGTTAGACATAGGACTATAATTCCGCGGAATAATAGTCCAGAGGGACTAATTTTCCCACGGACTTCCATTCCTGTCACACCCGGCCAGCGCTATTCACAAAAATCGGCAATTAATTTCATTATTTTTTCCATTTTTTGTCTCAAAAACATAGGTTATGACCCCTCTTTGGAAAGAGCTCTTCGAGCTCGTTCCAATGAGGGGTAATAAACTGTTTTTGAGAATTTTTTTTTTAAAAATTAGTTATTTCAAAATTTTGTTTGCAAGTGTCGTCTGCTTTTCATGTTAGGTAAAGGGTTAACTATAATACCAACTAACCTAACTAATATTCTATATACATCATAAAGGCATGCCTTCAACGAATATTAGTCAGTTGGGACTTGAGCCATCACAAATCCCCCCCCCCCCCCCCCCCCAACTCCAATCGGTCATCTTCGAAACACTCCTGAATTCTGAACTTTATAGGACACCACAATAAAAAAAAGAAGCTTAAGCTTCTGGGCCAAACTTGTATCTTGCAATGAATCTAAAAGACTTCTCTACCTATTATTATATAGTAAATACATTAGTGGAGTGTATACAAGTCCCTGGTTACAGTACATTTCTTCTCTGCTAAATAGTATAGGTTTTGGATATTTATGGACAAACCAATACATCCCTTACTGTAAATGGTTCGACTGCAGCGTAAAGCAAAGATTATCTTATATGAATTTACAGGAACGGAGAGCTAACTCTACTAAATTTAAATTTTATGGATTAATTAAGCCATACCCTGTGTTTGAAGATTATCTTATTAAACTTCCGCAGTCATCAGCTACCCCACTACTCAAGTTTCCAATGCGAAACCACCACCTGCCCATAGAAGTGGAAAGTTGGTGTTCTACTGAAATGTCACAAAGAAAATGCAACCTTTGTAGCTTGGATATTGGCGACGAATTTCATTACATTTGGGTTTGCGAAAAACTCAATCATCTCGGAACAGAATACTTAAGAGCTAACTATTCACGAAATCCAAATATGTTTAAGCCCCAGCAATTATTTACTAACACAAACAGTAAAGTAATTAGAAATCTAGCCAAGTTCATCTAAGAACTCCAGACGATTTTGAAACCCACTCGTTCCTAATCCATCGACACATCTACAAATTTCCAGAACACCATGTCGAAAATTTGAATTTTAAAAAAAAGTAACTTCTCGAGGCTGACCTCAGTTTCTCATCAAAAAACACCCTTTCAGATTTCCGAAACGACGTGGACCAATAATCACAGTACACCCCTCTCCCTTCCGATATTTTGGGTTTCTGCCAAGCAACATACATAGAAACCCAATGTGGACTTCCGTTAAGAACGAGGTCCTCCCCCCTCGCCCTATATACATATATATATATATCTTACCTCCTACAAGTATCTGGCAATTTCATTGGTTCAAAGACGTCACATGCAGACAGCATATAAAACCATATACTGCCTGTCAACATCAATATACGCTGACAGCTATGGGTAATCTCCCCTTTGTTCATTGATTATTCAAAATGGCGGCAGCCGATAAACGCTTCAAGTTGAAAGATTGAGTGTTGGAAGCCCATATTTGGTCTGAAGTACAGGTTAGGCAACTTAAAAGGCTTCATATTCTGTGGATGTGTGTCATGTTACCTTCGAAATGAAACTGTTTGGTATGTAAGATAAGATAAGATTCATTAAGCAAATACACCAGAACAAAGGCAGATTGCTTTGTATCTTCAAAATCTACATAAATAGAAACATAAAACAATACATATTACGAATGATAAACGTAAATATTAAGGCTTATAGTGGTTGTAATGTAATATTGTTAATGTCACTTCTTGGTGTCAGATTGACAAAACTTGTTCTCGTTGTTTCAAGAATTGCTGGGTCATATTACAGATGATACCGCACAGCTGTGGCACATTGTTTCTCATCAGGAATATGAATCTCTCGGATGTGTCCATCTCAACAAACTCTTGGTATTCACGTTCAAATTTGTTAAATGCACATTCTCTGAGAGATGCATATTCACCGCAATCCATAACGAAGTGCGACTCTGTTTCCACTGCACCTGTATGAATTTGCCTTGTTACAAATTATGGGAGAGTGCCATAAATTGTAACAAGGCAAAGACACGTGAACACATTGTGAGAATTCTCTCATTTAATTTTGATCGCTGTTGTTATTAGTTCTGTGCATCGATGAAGCAGTCGGTAAGATATATTCGTTACACAGTTTGTTGGTGGCCTAATATGGTATATATGGTGTCAGTTAATTCCATATTGGACTCGAGCTTCGCTCTCGTCCAGTATGAAATTAACTGACACCATGTATACCATATTAGGCCACCAACAAACTGTGTAACTAATAATATATATTTCCGCACCTCAAAGGCTCAGGCCATTGAGTGCCTAGAGGGGCGGGCGAGGGCATTATACACCTAGTGATGAATCACTCACATCGACAAGTATGAGAGTGAGTGTGTGTATAAACATATATATATGTATACGCATACGTGTGTATATATGTATGGATTTGTCTATAAAGCCCACAGACTCATATAAGTTCACGGTAAATATATTTTACAGTGTTGCAAAATCTAGTTTGCTTTAGGAAGAGAGAGGGAGAGTCATCAGCTATATGTGAGTTGAATGCATATATTTTTCGTGTTCTATACACCATAACCTTCATTTTGATCTTTAATTTGTGTGTATGTATTTGAGATTTATGGAATTTCAGACTTGGGAATTTCATAGTAAACTATTTTTTTCTTACATATATAACAACTTGAGCATCTTTTATCGGAGTTTGGATCAAGTCATAAATAGAATCTTTAATTCGTCCTCATCTGAAAGTAAAATTTACGAAATTCATCAAGCAAATTAAGTTTGGCACCAAATGCTCGGTTTTTACTTAATTTACTGGACGGATTTCGTATATTTCATTTTAAACTGCAGTGGCGGTCGAAGGATGTCCCTGACCTGAATTTGCACGTGGTCGTGGGTCTCTGAACACACTGGGCCGACCATGCCAAAAGATGCAAAATCTTTCGCTAAAGGAACCCGTCGAGAGGTGTGTATTACTGAACAGAATACCACATATATTCCTTCCGTTAAATGGTGTTGCGTCAATTGCCTTTACATTTACTTACAAAAGGGCACTTAATTGGCGGGCGGTGTGATAACTGAATACGAAAACAATTCCTAATTATTTTTTTACAAACAAATTGACTCGCTGCATGTCAATAGAATAACAATCGTCACTAAAAAAAGTTTATAAGATGATGGACGAAAGTTAACTGATACATGAACTAGCTTAATATGACTGAATTACCTTTACATACATAAAATTACTAAATTTAAAAAATAAGAACCGAGAACGGAAACGGTTTATTCTCGTTTGGCCCACTTTCCGGATTTAACACATAATGATTGCTTTTGCTGGTTCCCGCACTTATCTTAAGACAACCAGTTACAGTTGTTTTCGTAATTTGAACACTATACTCACGATTGGCAGTGGCGTTTTCGTTTTTTCATCTAAGCATCGTGATTCCATTCGAATAAGTATACTCATCATTTTGTTTGCATTTGAGATTTTATGTGCTTGAACACATGCGTACTTTATCAAACTTTTGGTCTGTCTTTTTAACTTTAACATGATTGTCGGTAAGCTATCTTATCAATACTGTGACATTAACAGACATGCAACGCAGGACTCCTCCCATATCACCGTTACGGTGTGGTTTCTTTGGATTCATCTTGTTGTAGACGGTATTCCTCCACAGAAAGGACAAAGGAGAGAAATGCTGACTGCATTATATCTATATTTCGCCCGTTGAGTGTATCAAGGGGTCATCTGCAATGTTAACTCTCAGAAGCCGGGAGTCGAGTTTTCTTGCCTGTGATGTTATACTGCAGGTAATCTGGCTGTGACGGTTCGGCTATCTTAGGGCTGGGGAAGAAGTAAACATTGTGCAGGTGCTTCTAGTCAAGTTTCGTCTGCCCGAATAGGCAGACGACACTTGACTAGAAGCACCTGCTTTACTGTACGTTTTAAGCGGTGTGTCATGTTCAATAAATTCTTTCTAATTCCCCGTCTTCTAAGAGTTAAAGCATAGCAGATGGCCCCTTGATGCACACAAAGGACAATTTATAAAAAAAAGTTGTAATATTTTGAATATATATGTGTTTGTCATTATCAATATTTATTTTTATCATATCAGATGTGGTAATACAAATGCAAATTTTGTTTACATTTTGTTCAGTTTTTTTTGTACTTTTCTATTTTTTGTGCGAAGTTAATTTTATTGTTACTTAGATAAGCGATTTTCAATTTAAATATTTTGTAACATATGTTCAGTTTGTTTATTGTCAGATAATTAAGTGATCTATTCAGTAATCTATCGTACTAAAGTAAAATGAACTAAAAGTCATAATCTTTGATCAAGCCCATAGAGAATTAATTAACAGTTCCCCATCCAAGCCAGAAAATAAGCAGACTGTCATCTGCAAAATGAGATCCCCAGAGGGTGAATTTAGTGATGCTACCCTGCTGTATGGGGGTAGCATCACTAAATGTCCCCTCTGTGAACCGTAATCTGAATCAGGGTCTCAAAACTAAACGGAAAGAGGTCCCCAGATGATAAATTGGCCCACTTTTGGGGATAGCATCATCAAATTCACCCTCTGGGGACCTCATTCTGCAAATGCCAGACTGCTTATTTTCAGGCCTGTCCCCATCGCCCCACAATATTTCCCTACTTAAATTAAGAAAGTGGGACAAATAGGATGTCACCAGACTAAACTGCAGTTATTTGTCATCTTTCTGTGGTGACACCCCGTGACAAATAAATGCAGTTTGGTCTCAATATCCTGACTCACGATTTTAGTACATTGCCTCCTATAAGACATCTTTATCGGATATATGCATAAGCCCTACAATAGCAGTCAGACTTTTGTATCGTGTACATTTCATTGATAAAGATGGTAGATGCCGGGCAATGTATTAACCCTTTACCTAACGTGAAAAGCAGACGACACTTGCAAAAAAAATTCTTGAATAACTAATTTTTTTCATTTTTTGTCTCAAAAACATAGGTTATGACCCCTCGTTGGAACGAGCTCGACGAGCTCGTTCCAACGAGGGGTCATAACCTATGTTTTTGAGACAAAAAATGAAAAAAATAGTGAAAATTAATTGGCGATTTTTGAGAATAGCGCTGGCCGGTTTTGGCCGTTACGTTGGGTAAAGGGTTAAACTTGCGAGTCAGTAACAATGTGGCCCCATTTCGAATGGGACCATACAAACGGCAGTGTCCCTGGCTTTCAGCCACCCTTGCCCATAGGACGAGCCGCCACTGATAAACTGAGAACGAGTTAGAGAACTTCTGTTTATCACATCGTTCGCATGCTCACACTGTTTGCAATGTGGAAGGATATTAACGTTAATACAAGTGTTATCTGCACGCGCTAGACGTGTCACGTTCTCTCAACTGTGATTAATACCAAACAACCCACTCAAGTGCCACTTGTAATCTTAATCCTAAAAGTGACCATCGATACGCTAGCGACATTGGGTCAACTATCAATTTTCCAGTGAGGGTGATTACCATAAATCTATAACAGACACCCGGCACGCATGTTCTCATTCACAAACCAACAGAGCAAGAAACTGGTCCGGACAATTTATTTCAGACTGTCAAATATTTGCCCGACGATATAAGGTTTCAGATATGTGAATAATTAATAATAGACTAA
Organism: Pictodentalium vernedei; assembly: GCA_031216915.1. Classification (NCBI taxonomy): domain Eukaryota; kingdom Metazoa; phylum Mollusca; class Scaphopoda; order Dentaliida; family Dentaliidae; genus Pictodentalium; species Pictodentalium vernedei. The sequence goes on from CM062288.1 coordinate 181,405,064, forward strand.
GTCGATCTCGTATTTATATTATACTTTTGTTGTCAATTTCTGCAGTACGTTGAAGATTAATTAGCTATTATTTATCAATTAATTCTGTCATGTCAGTTTTTTTTCCTTCCTTCTCTCCAAGTTCTCTTCTTTATATGCGCAAGATTATGTGACAGAATTCTCCATCATCTGCTAAATATTAGCTGGACACCCGTCTTGCGCTTGCACCGACTATCGTACTATTACGCAGATACAAACGACTGATGGTACAACACGCAGCTGCCACGCGCACGTTTGTTAGACAACACCCACCAATCCCAATCACTCCACACACCACTTACACGTGTTCTCAAAAAATGCACTTGCACGTATCATATTCCCGCAGAGTTAATGTTCCGGCATCCTATTTCCCTAAATGTTGAATCACACCCTTTAGAATTTTATTGTTACCACGAATTCAATTTTTTGCGAAAGTGATCAAACATAGGAGACAACCAATAGGTGGATTTGGTAGGTATCTTAACCCTTTACCCAACGCAGACGTTTTCAAAATTTATTATTTTAAATATCATTTTTTAAATTTTTTCAAAACATTTCAACAAAACCATATTATATGACCCCTCTTTGGAACGAGCTCGACGAGCTCGTTCCAAAGAGGGGTCACATGATATGGTTTTGTTGAAATTTTTCGAAATACAATAGTTTTTTCAGCTGCTGAATTTGCATATTACGCGGATGGATGCGAGCGATTCGTTGGGTAAAGGGTTAAATAACGTCATTTTCTTATTTTAAGACGACAAATCAAAATTATAATCAGGAATATTGAAGGAATCACGGCAAACGGTCCCACATTTGAGTAAAATTCTTCGTGTATCTTAATATCCATAAAGCAGACTGATTGAATGTAATGTTTAATACCGGGAACGGGAATTTTCTGGTTATCATTTCTGAAAGTCAATAACGATACCGGGAATTTTCCGGTTCTCGTTTGTGAATATCACTCCCAATACCCGGAAAATTCATAGGACAGAACCGAAAATCAAAGGTTGCGTTCCGCAATCTTTGATTCCCGATTCTAGTCTATGAATTTTCCGTGCAGTAGCACTCATTTTCAGAACCGAGAGTCGCCAAATTCCCGTTCATGAGATTAAACCATAGCTCCAACGGCGATGCTGGTCTCGGAAGAAACTTATATTTACAGTGATCTCATAAACTGGATTACGCAATCATTGATACCTTGTTTCTGAATTTCACAGATATCGTGATTGACTTTCAGAACCGGAAGCCGAAGAGCCTACAAATTCCCGTTCCTTGGTATTAAACCTTAATTGAATGTAGCCAAAAAGCTAACGCAGTAAGTTTGTTTGTTTATTGGACTTTAACGACACTTTAACCCTTTACATAACACAAAAAGCAGACGACACTTGCAAAACAAATTCTTGAATAACTATTTTTTTTTCATTTTTTGTCTCAAAAACATAGGTTATGACCCCTCATTGGAACGAGCTCGTTTGAGACAAAAAATGAAAAAAATAATGAAAATTAACTGGCGATTTTTGAGAATAGCGCTGGCCGGTTTCATGCGTATCGTTGGGCATAAGGATTAAACAACCATGGTCACATCGTGTGTCTGGGTGTGTCGAACAGTTTAACAGATGGGGGAAACCGGAGTACTAGGACAAACCCCCTAGCACATGCGAGCAACTATCAGACCATTCTTTTTACTAACAAACAGCGTTAGCAGTGGTTCAATGCAAGGCCTCCCCTGGGGAAAATTTTTTAATTTTTGAACCCCTGAGATGGATTTTGAGTCTTCCCTCTGGCTTAAATCTGGTCATATTATTTACCAGAAAAAATGCATTTGCCCCGGTTGGTCCATGGGTTTTTCTCTTACGCTGACCAGGCTACACAAGGACTATAGACAGACAGCTATTCAGCCAATATCCACTCCTTCCAAATGACTGTCAGTCAGTTGGAAGGAGTAGGTATTGGCTGAATAGCTGTCAGTCTATAGTCCTTGTGTAGTCTGGCCAGTGTAAGGGAAACGGAACGATGAATTAAAAAAAAAAAAACGGTGTGTATCATATTGTTCGAGTCAGAATTTCGGAAAATGTTAGCTGATTATTATTATATTTATTATTTATTTATTGGTGTTTAAGGTCACATACTTATGCACAATGGCTAATCATGGCCGTGACAGTTTTACGTGTGGAGGAAGCCGGAGTACCCGGAGAGAACCACCGAACAACGACGAGCAGCTGCCAGCTCCCCAACATCGTAAGAGTAGTAGTAGGAGATGTATGAAACGTGCCTCATTGGGGGGATCTCATGGGGGATCTCATATGTGACGTCATAGTCACGTGACGTGGTGACGTCATGTTGTGTTGTCATGGTAACCCGCGTGAGCGGCCATGTTGTGACGTCATCTCCATAGTGATACGTGGTGTGAGTGCGCATGCGCAGCGCGTGTTGTTAGGGTGATACGTGTTTCCGTCGTCCATTTTGTATACTGGAGGCCGCCATCTTGGTTTCTATGGTAGCACGTGATTGCTATGTTACCCAATTGTTCTGCAATGGTACGGGGTATGTTCGGAGGGTGTGTTCGATTGTAGAAGAGTAAATCTAATTACCACAAACAACCCGACAATCCCTCCAAATCACCAAAATCTACCCGAACTTTTACTATTTCGAATTCTTCCAGAATTCTCTGCTTCTATCTATATATGCAATAGTTTTCCTCTCCCTAGGCATGTTCCTTTATTCTAGAGTATACTCCAGTAACGTAGAAGAGCCTATTAGTTGGAACAGTTTACCTTATTATTACTATATTTAGCAATTTCTGGTCTATTCTTGTTAGTTCTGACCCTATTCCAAGTACTCTTGTTGTTTCATTTATCTAGATCCTATTTATAGAACATAACTAACCAATCAGATTGCTTGATTTCCCATAATCTGTATGCAGAGTTATCTCCCTTCTGTATAATGAAAGACTATATCCAATGGCCATATCCCATGGAATCCCATTTTGGAAAACGCCCGTGGCTATGGGATCCCTTTTTTGTCGTATGAGGCCATGAGGGCTATGTAAAAGCCCTCAATGAGTCCTCATTTATTATCCCTCATACCCTCATTGAATATTGAGGTTATGAGGACCATTAAAAATCCCTCAATGAGGAAGAATTTACTACGACTCTTATCCTCATTTCAGTATTTAACAGGTATATCCTATGGAATCCCATTTTGGAAAACGCCCGTGACTGTGGAATTCCTTTTTTGTCGTATGAGGCCATGAGGGCTATGTAAAAGCCCTCAATGAGTCCTCATTTATTATCCCTCATACCCTCATTTAATTTTGAGGTTATGAGGACCATTAAAAATCCCTCAATGAGGCATAATTTACTACGACTCTTAGCCTCATCTCGGTATTCGAGGATACCTGACATTATATTATTTGAGGATACTAGTTGGAATTTACATCCGGGTACTTCTGTTGGGAAAGGTATAAAAAGGGTGTTGGCACGAAAATAAATTCATTTGTGTCCTGACCGTCGTCGAGTGAAGACATGTTACCAGTTCGATGCAGATACTGTTCCAAGTTATTTTCAAGATCGGATATTGCCGAAGATGCCAGAAGAACCATCATCGGCTCCACTGCAGATATTGTACGAAGATGTTTACCAGATCATTCAGTGCTCGTAGGCATGAAGAACATAACTGTCCAAGAAGAACAGAAGAGGAGAGAGATACTGGACTGACTGACCAGAATAAAGCACTTTTAGAATTTTTACGGGATGCCGACAAGGTGGAAATCGATGCCGTTCTACGTGCTGCTGATGAAGATTTGATTACCTGTTTATGTAAATGTGCTACCAACATTCTCGAAGATAAGATACCACCGAATTTAGCTGAATTTGATGACCTGCGAAAATACGAACATGTATTGAAGCTGCTAACAGATGATGGAATTTCTCCAGATATCAAAAGATGTATACTACGAAAGAGTTGCTTTCTCTCGGCGCTTATCAACCCAGTCCTAGCTCTGAAAAAAGGTATAAAAGGAGTGTTGGTGTGAAAATAAATTCATTTGTTCTACGACCACGAAAGAGTGAAGTCATGAAAATCCATTGCTGCAGATATTGCGAAAAGGCCTTTTCCAGATCAGACAACATGCACAGACACGAGAATGCTTACTGCCCTATGAGGAAATCGGAAACATCGAGCAACACTACAAGATTAGAGAGAAACTTAGATACACTGCGAATCCTCTCTGATGCGGATCGATATGAAGCCAAGACTATGCTGAAGATGGCTAGAGATGATTTGATACAATGTATATGTGATTGTGCTTCAAACATCTTGACGGGCGCAGTATCTATAACCAAATCTGAGAGAGCAAAGCTGATTCCACACAAGTACGAAATAAAGAGAATTGCCTTACCAAAGACAGACCTATCTTATCGGAAAAGAAGACGGATCATACAGAAAGGAGGATTTTTAGGAAAGTTGATCAAACCCGCCATCAATGCACTGTCCGATATCCTATAAAAGGGTCGTGCTCATAAGAAATTTGTTATTTGTTATCTGACCTTCGAAGAGAGCGGACACAATGCAATCCAGCTGTGCACCAAAACACTGGTCAAGAGATTCGGACTCTGATGAATCGTCGGAACTATCAGAAGATATGGAATATGAAGAAGAAGAAGACGAAGAAGAGGAAGAAGACGTTTCTATGATGGGAGGTATCGTTCAAAGTGCCTTTGACAAATACCAAAACGATTTTGACAACCTCATGAACAAATATATCGAAGATGGAATGGAAAGTGAAGATGCAGTTGAAACAGCAAACAGAGCACTTCAAAAGAACGTTAGAGAAGCCATTAGTGAGAAATGCATTCATACCCTTGTGTACATTCGAAATTTTTGCAACGACGCAATTCACAAGAAAATTCAAGAAACTGCCAAGCGTCTTCGTGAAGAAGAGGACTTTGACTTTGAAGAATCCCAGAAATATGCCTTGGAAAAGCGAAGATTTCTGTTCGACAACCTTATGACAAACTACTCATTCCGAGTAGACGATGATGAAGAAGAAGAAGACGATTAGAAAAAAGTATAAAAGGAGTGTTGGTATAAAAATAAATTCATTTCCGTTTTGAACGTCGAAGTGTGAAGATGTCTGTGTCAACAACAGTGCTCAGATTCAAAGATGACTTACATATACAGATCTTCAAGAATGATGCTGGATTAAAGCTGACTTCCCAGGAACTGACCCAAGTGAATCGTGTGGTAAATGCAGTCAAGAGAAAAAATCTAGACATGGATGCTGGTGGAAAGAAACAAAGATGTGTGGATACTGGCCGATCAGTAAACAAAAGAATAAAGACAGAAGAACTGACTCCCAATACAAACAGGAACGAAGTTACTACTGCGAACAAAGTTTCTACAGAAACAAAGAAAGATGTTTCCATTAAGAACGAAGTTTCTACTGAAGACAAGAAAAAGATGCCAGCTCCCACAAAGAAAGAAGTTTCCACTAAGAACGACGTTTCTACTGAAGTCAAGAAAAAGATGCTAGCTCCCATAAAGAATGAAGTTACCACTAAGAACGAAGTTTCTACTGAAGTGAAGAAAGATGTTTCCACTCAAACCACAAATGAAGTTACTACTAAGAAGACTGAAGTTACTACTATGAAACAGCTAGAGAAAGAGGAACCAAAAGATGCCAGGCAGGAAATTAAAGCAACCAACAAAGCCAAGTTATCAAATGAAAGAATGTGTTTTATCAAGAACCTAGCCATGTGATGGGAAGAAGCTCCAACCCACAAGAAGATGAAATGGTTAGCCCATGCAAGAAGAACTACAAAGAGAAATGCCTTGAGACATTGAATTGTATACATGAATAAAAATGAATGAAATGTTATATATTGTTGTTTGTTTTTTTTTTATCTACTACCCCAACAGAAGTACCCGGATGTAAATTCCAACTAGTATCCTCAAATAATATAATGTCAGGTATCCTCGAATACCGAGATGAGGCTAAGAGTCGTAGTAAATTATGCCTCATTGAGGGATTTTTAATGGTCCTCATAACCTCAAAATTCAATGAGGGTATGAGGGATAATAAATGAGGACTCATTGAGGGCTTTTACATCGCCCTCATGGCCTCATACGACAAAAAAGGGATTCCACAGTCACAGGCGTTTTCCAAAATGGGATTCCATAGGATATACCTGTTAAATACTGAAATGAGGATAAGAGTCGTAGTAAATTCTTCCTCATTGAGGGATTTTTAATGGTCCTCATAACCTCAATATTCAATGAGGGTATGAGGGATAATAAATGAGGACTCATTGAGGGCTTTCACATAGCCCTCATGGCCTCATACGACAAAAAAAAAGGGATCCCATAGCCACGGGCGTTTTCCAAAATGGGATTCCATGGGATATGGTCATTGGATATAGTCTTTCATTATACAGAAGGGAGATAACTCTGCATACAGATTATGGGAAATCAAGCAATCTGATTGGTTAGTTATGTTCTATAAATAGGATCTAGATAAATGAAACAACAAGAGTACTTAGAATAGGGTCAGAACTAACAAGAATAGACCAGAAATTGCTAAATATAGTAATAATAAGGTAAACTGTTCCAACTAATAGGCTCTTCTACGTTACTGGAGTATACTCTAGAATAAAGGAACATGCCTAGGTAGAGGAAAACTATTGCATATATAGATAGAAGCAGAGAATTCTGGAAGAATTCGAAATAGTAAAAGTTCGGGTAGATTTTGGTGATTTGGAGGGATTGTCGGGTTGTTTGTGGTAATTCGATTTACTCTTCTACAATCGAACACACCCTCCGAACATACCCCGTACCATTGCAGAACAATTGGGTAACATAGCAATCACGTGCTACCATAGAAACCAAGATGGCGGCCTCCAGTATACAAAATGGACGACGGAAACACGTATCACCCTAACAACACGCGCTGCGCATGCGCACTCACACCACGTATCACTATGGAGATGACGTCACAACATGGCCGCTCACGCGGGTTACCATGACAACACAACATGACGTCACCACGTCACGTGACTATGACGTCACATATGAGATCCCCCATGAGATCCCCCCAATGAGGCACGTTTCATACATCTCCTACTACTACTATCGTAACTCCACACTGCAGCACAGGCAGGTTTAGATTGGTTGAAGACATGCGTACCATTGACGTGCAGTACGCCGTAGGACACGGCGTCATCGTGCCCCCATGCGGACAATGTGGGTTAAGTGCCTTGCCCAAGGACACAACGCGGGAGTCCGAATTGATCGCTCAGACGGTCACCCATCCAATGATTAACCGGGCTCGACGTTGCTTAACTTCGGTAATCTGACGAGAACCGGTTACCGCAACGCCACCGCGCCCTGTCAGCTGATTAGAAAAGTCGAAGAATTTGGTCGAAAACTGGAAAATCACTTTCGCACTGACCGAAAAATACCACAAAAGCAAATTGAATTGATATTATTGAATTTCCAACTACTGGAATTTACACCACCGAATTTCAAACTTTTGAAATGTTAGGCGATAATGGAGAGGGGGGGGGGGGGGTCCCCTCCGCGGCCCTCTTCTAGCTACGTGCCTGATTATTGGTACTCAGTTTATTATTTCTTGTTTAAAAGAGCTCCAAGCTCAGATTATCTGCAGAATTTGGAAAAGTGACCAAATCCAAATATGTGCATTTTTCTGAATAGTGAGGTGCGTGAGTTCCAAACATAGCTTTGTGTAATCTATACTTACCGCGCCACTGGGGCACATGTGCCATCACTGATATATATCACTGTGTGCCCCCCCCCCCCCCCGTATGACTCTGCCCCCCCCCCCCCCCGGATGCATAAATAGGTCTGTTTATTAAAACTGTGCCTGAATCAGTTCCGCTAAAATGGGGAGGCCCTCCCCCTATTTTTTCACACAATAAATTTCGAAAGAACATAGGTTTCAGTGACTCTTTGAGCGTTCAAAAGCTTTGTTTTGAAGGCAAAAAAAAATAAAATAATAATTCTCCTATCACAACCGCCATCTCCTCTCTTTAGCAAGGGCCTGTATCTGCTCACCCCTACCCCAACCATCCACGCACTATCATTTCCAAAACACACATGGCAGTTAGAAGTCTGAATGAAAAGTGTGTGTTTTCGACTCATTTCCTTGAATTCATAACCTGCCGTTCAGCACCGCCGGTAAGAAACTTGGGCCGTGACAAAATAGAATTAGTGACATTTCATCTCATAATGAAGTTTCACGCTGATTTTGATAATTTCGATTCGATTTGCCTTCTGTGGATTAGCGGCGTAAAGTATTGTTCTCAAAATATTTGACTATAATAAATTCAGACTCGAATTAACCATAAAGCTTTCCAGCAAATTAATTTGATTACAACAAAATTATTATTATGAGTCAGCTTAATTTGGTTGACAGGCCATTCATGTTTAATTTCGCGAGTTTTGAAATGAGCACAGACTCCTCAATTATCGTTTATCATACAAAGGCTGTAACGACTTGCCGGAAACCAGAATAGGTTTGCCTGTTGCTAAATATACGACATTAATAACCTTCTGCACACCGATGTCGCAATATCACAATTACAAATCGCAAATTTCTCCCATAATGCAATTAGGAATATTTAACCATTTCAGTCTTGTTTGACAGAGCTCAATGAGCAAACGTTTTATTTCAACATATACTCATTCAACTTTTTAATTCCCGCTTTTCCAAAATAGCATTGTCCATGTCGAAAGATGCCTTGTTTTATTTATTTATTTATTTATTTATTTATTTATTTATTTATTTATTTATTTATTTATAAGATCACATATTTCTGTACAATGGCTAATGGTGACCGCAAATCCTATTTTACCATTAAAACAGGGCTTGTTTACTGTAGTAAACAAGCACTGCTTCACTTCTTAGGGTTCCCACGAGGACAGTTAACTGATAAGACGGGCTAATTAATATCTTTTACCCCTGGCAGACTGATGTAAAAATACCGAAATTTCAAGCAGCTAAATTTTCTCATTATGCAACTGGGAATTTAACCATTTGAATTCTGTTTGACAGCTCATTGACCTCTGTCAAACCAGTCTAAATTGGTTAATTTCACAGATGCATTATGGAAAAATAGTAGCTTGAAATTTTGAGATTTTCACATTGGTGAAGAAAGTACGCAGATGGTTAACCAGCAGCCATAGATTAAATAATTTCACTTCGAAGATAATATGAAGTACATCCACGGAGTACGAAGGTTTTAACCCTTTACCCAACGTAACGTTCAAAACCGGCCAGCGCTATTCACAAAATTCACAATTCAATTTTTATTTCTTTTTCATTTTTTGTCAAACAACATAGCTTATGACCCTCATTGGAACGAGCTCAACGAACTCGTTCCAATGAGGGACCATAAGCTATGTTTTTGACGCAAAAATCAAAAATATTAGTGCTTCAAGAATTTTATTTGCAAGTGTCGTCTGCTTTTCGTGTTAGGTAAAGGGTTAACTTTTTGTTCTTGAACTTCAGAATGGAGCCCAAATATGGGCTTCTAGCACTCAACCAAATCTAATAAGTCGGTTGCTTTGTTGTGCATCAGAAATGACTGCCTTGATGCAGTACCTCAAGACTATGATTTCAGCGTCAGCGCGGAATGAGGGAGAGATGTTTTAAAAATGCCACCCCCCCACCCCAAAAAAAAAAAAAATAAAAAATAAACTGCTTGTTATTTATGAACCACGTTTTACAGTAAATAAAAGTCAAACAAGTTCTGCAAGAAATGTCAATACTATAAAAACATTTACAACTGTATATATTTTCTAGAGGGGGTGCGGTGGCGTTGCAGTAACGGTTCTCGTCAGATCACCGAAGTTAAGCAACGTCGACCCCGGTTAGTCCGCGGATGGGTGACCGTCTGAGCGATCGTTTCGGACTCCCGCGTTGTGTCCTTGGGCAAGGCACTTAACCCCGATTGTCCACATGGGGGCACGATGACGTCGTGTACTAAGGCGAACGGCACGTCGATGGTGCGCAACCAATCTAACCCTGCCTGTGCTGCAATTCGAAGTTATTACGATGTTGATGAGCTGGCAGCTGCTCGTCGTTGCTCTGTGGTTCTGTCCGGGTACTCCGGCTTCCTCCATCCGTAAAACCCTCTCGGTCATGATTAGCCATTGTGCATAAGTATGTGACCTTAAACACCAATAAATAAATAATAAATAAATATATTTTCTAGAAATGTACTTTATATTCGTGACTATAAAAGGCTAAAGTGAAACACATGTTTGGAGAGATATGACAATTTACAGGTTGGTGGGTTACTGCGTCTTTTAAAATATTAACGATTTATTCCAGTCATCTGGAAAATACAATTTTAACAACAACAACAACAACAACAACAACAACAACAACAACAACAACAACAACAACAACAACAAACAACAACAACAACAACAACAACATCAACATCAACAACAACCACGCACGTCTCTGATACAACAGCAATAACAACAACAACAACAACAACAACAACAACAACAACAACAACAACAACGCACGTCTCTGACATAACTCCCTACCTTATGAATGTTGCGCTTTACTTGTTATGTTTAACCCTTTATCTAACACGAAAGGTAGGCGACACTTGCAAATAAAATTCTTGAATAACTTGTTTTATTTTTTTGCGTCAAAAACATAGCTTTTGACCCCTCATTGGAACGAGCTGAAAAAAGAGAAAAAAGTGAAAAAATAATGGATGGTGAGTTTTGTGAATAGCGCTGCCCGTATTTGACCGTTACGTTAGGTAAAGGTTTAAATGTTGGAGTGTAGGGAGCCCGTGTTTGAGCTTTAATCTGATGTACAGGTACCTCAACTTAAAGGCTTCATATTCTGTGGATGTGCTTCATATTATCTTTGAAGTGAAATTATTTAGTCTGTATGAATTTGCCTAAAGGCACTCCCCCATAAATTGTAACAGTACACAACGATAACATGTGAACCAATTTTGACTTTCTAAAATAATTTAGCACCCTAACAATTAACTCGTGTTATTTGCCAACCGAAATCATAAGAAAATAGTCATCTCGGACTGTACGATTGACCATTTCCGGTCACGATTCAATCAGAATTCATCATTGATGGTAGACAAGAACAGGAGAGACATACTTAGTCCCCCCCCCCCCCTCCCCCAGCCGTTTCAGTTTAAAATTCCTAAAGCTTTATGAACTAATCCAATATTGTGTCCTGTCCTTTGCTACATTCATTTGAATTATCTCTGTTTGGCCTAATATTTGAAGCCAGTGGACTGCGCAAGACTTAACTGTAATTCATTCTCAGCTTAAATGTCAGGTAGAATTAAATTTTCCTCACTCGATATTCCCCAAAGGGATTCCTTCCATCGATACCATCAAGATTAGATGAACAGAGTCGGTTGAGAGAAAGCAACGGTTGTGATTCTGTTTGACTGACACGTGTTAATGAAGATCAAGCATGCGCGGGGATGTCATCGTGTTAACCCAGGAGACTACATTATGTAGAGTTTTTAGTCAGAAATAGTTTTCCCTAAGGCTAAGCAATTATATCATGCTCCACGACAGGGTCACGGGTGTGATAGGAGAGGACTCGCACGGTCGCTCCTCCTATATTACCTGAAAATTGTCAGTTTTATGTACCCCTCTTGCCCGACATCGCTAACATTGGTTTAAGCACTATATCTTCCTGAAATTTCTTGGACCATTTTGTTCCGAAAGCCAAGCAAATTTAAACATATGCCTGGAGTGAACCCGGGAATCTCCATCTATGCGGTATACGTACATCTTAACTGAGCATCAGTCAAACATTTGAGACGGTTAAAAACACGATGTAAAGACTGGGAACTAGCTGTCGTTACATGGACAGCAAAATGTTACGGGTCCACTTACCCCAACCTTACCTAGCAAGTTTCAGGGCGTTCTTTACTCTAAGAAAGAGCAAAACATAGGAGCTTATACTTTTGAAGTGTCCTTATTCCACAGAAGGTAATTCAGTAGCCAGAGGGAGAATATCAAACAATATTTTTAACCCCCAGCCCCGAAGCCGCGTGGAAAAAATAGTGATTTCCTTCCTTTCCTTCTGAATGAACCTCTTTTAACATTGCTCGGAATGTACGATGTCGTTTTGCAAAGCAAAACTGCAGGGGCCTCGCTTAAGAGGGTTTGGGCCACAACCCTAAATCAAGGGAGCAGGAAGCATCCGATTAATTAATTAATTAATTTTTTATTTATGGTGTTTAAGGTCACATAATAGCTTCTTTCATGATTATCGACCAGCTTCTGCCATTATACCCGAAACACCTCGCCTTCCCAATGCCGCTGGCACACGTACAATACGCTGGTCAATAATTTTTCAATTAGATTTATTTCCGTATCCCGAATAATTCGGGTTTAAAATGAGTACATGTTGGTTCTGTACAATATACATATATACACACCCGGATGTCTGCGTTGACAGATCTTCAGCTCCCAGAGAATACATCATTCCGTAGTATACTTTTCAATTTTCCTTCCAACTAATCATCTTTGGCACGTGAATCGAAACCCATCCAGCCCCACCCCGTCCCTCGGAGCTCACAGAGCTCCGAAGAACAGGGTATAACGGGATAGGTTTCGAATCCAGTGTCAACGTATACATAATTCATATTTCACGTGTGCATATATATATAGATCCCCCCACCCATACACCCACCCCATTAGTAGGTAAGTTTGTAAATATATTGGATGGCCATGAGTATAATTTTGTCGGTGGTTGTTAATGATTTCAGGTAAGTGCATCTGGAATCAGGGCATTTAACCCTCTACCCACCACGGACACATGCACAATATCTTGAATGACTATGTATTTTTCAGTTCCTGTCTCAGAAGCCTTTTCAATTCCTGCCTCAGAAGTCAATCGGGACATTTTTGTCTGTTGTCTTAAATATCGATTCACTTTTGTTAGTAATGATGTATTTTCTTACACGACTTGATTTGATACTTGAAGTGATGCCACACAAACAACACCCAAGATGAAAGTTGATAGCCTCAACTAATAGACAAAATAGACACTCTTTACCGTAGTAACTTACGCCACACAGATGATATTCTCGCTACCCGATAAGGGGTTGGCCCGGGTCTAGGTCTCCGGCATAAATATGTATATATAAAAATGTATATATGATTGGTAGGCAGATGGCGAGCATGTGAGTATGTTTTTGTGTCCGTGTAAGGATATCGTCGCCTGAGTGCTAGAATGTTCTATGTCCCCTATGGAACTATATATTATCTCTCCTATGGGACATAGAACATTCTAGCACCCAGCCAACGATATGTGTGTGACTGTCTGATATTCGATAGTGCCTAAGCCGCTGCAAAATCAGTCTTTTTATTGCTTACTTTCTGTGTTGCTTAATACGATATTTTTTGTAATGTCATACCATTTGTACACTTTTGTCGCTCAGTCAACTATTCTATTCTATTCAATGAGTCGATCATACAACTGGAGGTCTGAAGTTACCAATTCCAGCTGTTCGGGATTCAGCATGACTATTTCGGAGTACCGGTAAGGTACGTGTTAATTAAATTTGAAGTCATGTCACAAGTATTATACGTATATTTTATTTATCCACAAATAAATTTTCAAGAGATCTTGAGTTTTTTTAAACTTATAAACCCGACTGACTAATATTCCAACTGCATTATCACGGCATGACTTCGACGAAGGTTCGACAAAGGCATGCCTTGATGCTGCAGCTGGGATATTTTATCTGTAAGGACTTGAGTCATCATAGTCGAGACAAATCCTGTTTACCCCCTCCCCTAATCGGCCATTTTAGGCGACGCTCCTGAACCAAAGTGGAAGAAATAAATGCGGTTTGTTCTGAATAACGTGTATTCCACGAAGTTCCATTAAGTTTTTACACAAACCAGAGGACGGCATTAAAAAAAAAAAAAATAAATAAAAAAAAAATAAAAAAAACAAACAATTTTCTCTTTTTTTACCTTAAAAGCTTATCAACCCCATTGGCGAGTTCCTTCCGCTGAAGGGCTATATGCAATGTTTTGGAGGAACAAAATGTAAAAGAAAATGGCGATTTTTATGAATAGCGCTTGCCAGACGTTGCCTTTACCTCAATCAGTATTTATTTATTTTTTTTTTTAAATTTATTTATTTATTGGATTTTAACGACACTTTCGCCAGCCAGAGTCATCTCGTTCCAGACAGTTTTACGGTTCCAGGAAGTCAGAGTACCTGTAGAGAACCACCTTGCAGCGACGAGCAACTGTCAGACTCGCCCAAGATACTAACTCCGTACAATCAGAGCATTGTTGAAGGGAAATGGACTGTCTACGCGCAGCATGCCTTACTACACAGTACCACCGTGCCCACGCTTGGGCAATCGGAAATAAGTGCCTTACCCAGGGACACAATGTAGTTACCGCTGGTCAGGGTCCAACTGTGGCCATTCTATTCGAAGTTCAATGCTCTAACCACTGAGCCACCGGTCTCGATTCGAAGTTCATTGTTTTAACCACTGAGCCACAGCGCACCTTTACTTTAACCAAAGGGTTAAGCATTAATTTATTGGTATCTCATATGATTACACATTGATTAGCCCTTTACCCAACGTAACGGCAAAAATCGACCAGCGCTATTCACAAAAATCACTCTTCAATTTTATTATTTTTTCATTTTTTTTTGTCACAAAATATAGCTTATGACTCTCATTGGAACGAGCTCGTTAAGCTCGTTGCAATGAGAGCCATAAGCTATGTATTGACGCAAAAATAAAAAAAAATGGTTATTCAAGAATTTTGTTTGCAAGTGTCGCCTGCTTTTCGTGTTATTTATTTATTTATTTATTTATTTATTTATTTATTTATTTATTTATTTATTTATTTATTTATTTAACGACACTTTCGACAGCCAGGTTCACCTCATGTCGGAACTTTTCGTGTTAGGTAAAGGGTTAATTAAGTACAGTTGTTACCATAACATAGTGGTTAGCAGTAATCTTACCTCAGTTCTAACAGTAATTGTTTTATTGTGCACGACTGTCTTCGTGTTATACTTTCTTCCACAATCACGACACCGGTGGGGAAAGATGCCAACCAGAACAGCTCAATTATTCTACGCATCAACAATGTCATTATTAATTTAACAACTAATTACTCATTAATCGCCCTGTATTATATTCAGATGATCGAATTAGTTTGAAGAAGTATTTATGGAGTGTCTTTGAACCTATTTAATATTATCTGCATATTTTAGAATCGCGTCCATTGTACTGGTTCATAATTACGTTTCATCAAACTCAAATGCCATTGCGTAACACATTCGTAATGACCTCTCGATCCTTGCATCTTATTGTCTGACACTGACAGTATTTTGGGATAATGAACTGGTCGCTGCACTGGAATCCACAATGTGCTTATTTTGGGTTTTCATCAATAATGTGTAATGATCGGTTGACAGTCTCACGAACCATTGGTGCTATTTTTGACTTTCCCCGGTTATGTTATACTTCACTTGACTCGATAAAGATAGGGGGAAGCTACCAAGCCACCAGTTGAATTCCTAAACAAATCTGACGCCGAGCCTCAAGCACTCAGGCTAGGAGTGAGGCTACCAGTCTCATTTGTAAGGAATTCGACGCTGTCATGGGCTGGAACTAGTCTAGCCTTTAAATAGTCCATCACCTAAGTTTAGATTCACTTGTCTGGAATATTTCAGTTGGTCAGAAAAGCTAACCTATGGTTCGCTTTTCTGACCAACTGACATATTCCAGTCAACTGAATAAAAAATACCATAAACATTCATCTTCTATAAATCCAAGAACTGATGCTCAATCGAGATTTTAATTGTAATAATAATAATAATAATAATAATAATAATAATAATAATAATAATAATAATAATAATAATAATAATTTTTCGGCCTTCCGCTGATTTGTCGCCGTTCTCTAACGAGGAGGCCTACATTAACCCAGTGCCCCGTGGAGTATTCCTCCCTCTCTCTCTCTCTATCCTAATCTCTCGTCATTCAGTCAAAAACTGTTTCACAATTCCCCCATTTGGTGTTTTCTCAAGCTCCACAACTATAAAATTCACCCTTTTCCTTTTGTCATTCCTCATCCAATTGTCCTTCATGTTTTCATTCCATTTTCCATTAGTTTCCGAAGGAGTCTTGTTTTATTAGGCAAATATTTGTGGCATTACAACATGAATTGTTTCAGGGTCGCCGTTACACATTTGGCACACTTTCTCCTCACCCTTCCCGTCCCTTTCATCCCAATCAACTCCAGCGACCTGGATCTCACTTTAAACAACAATGACATTACCATTAGGTTCCGCTTCACAGTTTTCCAGGCATTTCCTAAAATGACATGCCATACACTCAAATGCAAATATTCTGTAATTTAGTTTTCTAACCCATAACATGTATTACATTTCCCAAATCCACTAAAAACATATAACACTATCTGACTAAGTAGAAATAAATAATCTGAATGTGGGTGAAATAATTTATTTTCAAAGGCCAGACTTCAACCTGCAAAACTGCATGAAAAAATACCGATACCAGCCATTTTCAGCCACTCAACACCCTCAAAAGCAGAATTTTCCCACTATCTCTACTCACCTAACCCTAGAGCATTTAACCCCCTGTTTCCGTCTCATTTTTTAGTTAGACGCCTGGTAACAAACCCATGTAAAAATGACATTTTAAAAAAATAGCCGATTTTTCGAAGCCACTTTTTCCCATAATTCAGCTGGTAATTTATCCCTATGCATCAGACTCCAACTTTAGGACCAAAACTTCAAATTCTCTTGTCCAAAAAATAGCCTAATGTAATCATATACCTGATACTAAAATATATCTCCAATTTACATGGCATTAGTTTCAACATATGCCCTATGTTAGAATTTCATCCCTGTTCAATAGTGCGAAACTGTAGAGCGGAACCTTAAGAGAAAACAAGAGTGATCTCCCCTTGGATGTCACTCAGGCAAAAGAATCTGGAGTCAACCCTGAGTTGAATGAACAAAAACTACAAGTCTCTATTTTCAATCAGTAAAAAGATACAGCATGGTCTTTGTTACCGCCGAAATAGCTTTTGCGGGCAGTTTTCGCCTGATTTTCACAACCACACCAAACCTCCCCAACCCCCACATTTCTCTGAGACACTGGAGACAGCATTTTTATTATTACCACCAGACACATTGACCACCCAGGTCCTGTCAATAGCACTTAAATACAATCAAATGTAAAACAATAAGCAGTAACAACCATTGCTTTGGGGTGGCGTGATGCTCTCTGGACATAAAAGGTCAAACAGCTTAATGAACAGATCAACACACGAACATGACACCAATGACCAAAATGAAAAGTGCACACTGTGATTGCAATTCTCTGGTGAACAATAACCAGGTTGTTCATAATTGCATATATCTATCATGAATACACAGCTCAGTGTTTAGGAAATGCAGTGCTCTATCTTAATGTGTTTTCGAAATGTGACGTAAATTCAAAAAGTTGCGAAATTAGGCCACATAAACACATTTCCAAATAATTCCACGTATTTCCTTCCAGTGCCGAGATATCATTTGATGAATGTTACCTATCACGAACAATTAAAAGGTTTTTTGAAAAATGGTGTAGAACTTAAACACAAATACAGAAGTTCCTGGTTCAAGAGTTGATACTGTCGGCAAAATGCTCTTAAGGTTCCGTTTCACAATTTTCCAAGCATTTCCTAAAATGATATGCCACACTCTCTTCAAATGCAAATATTCTCTAACTTAGTTATCTAACCCATAACATGTAATACATTTCCCAAACCTCTAAAACATGTAACAGGATCTGACTAAGTAGAAATAAATAATCTCAATGTGGGTGAAATAATTTATTGTCAAAAGGCAAGACTTAAACCTGCAAAATTACATGAAAAAATGCCGATATCAGTCACTTTTAGCCACCCAACACCCTCAAAAGCCGAATTTTCCCACTATCCCCACTCACCCTTTGTTTTCCTCTCCTGATTGAGGCCGAGGTTCTACGTATTGTTTTGTGCCTTTCGAAAGGAAAACCGGTCTAGCGATAACGTAATCATAGGAAAGCGCTCGCAGAATCGGAGGAATATAGAATATATCCATAGTAGCTTGGTATACCAAATGTTCACCACGAGTGGTGAAGTGGTGTTAACCGCGAGCCTTCGGCGCGCGGTTAACACCACTTCACCACGAGTGGTGAACATTTGGTACACCAAGCTACTTTGGGTATATTTTATTTATACCATGATCGTCAGATTATTAAGAGTCACTATTATTTTTTCTCGATTTTACTGAGCAGCAGCCGTACATACGTGCGAATTTGTTTTTGTTCATATGAGCATCGGTGGGCGGTACTTCTGCTGTCAATTTTATCACCGAAAAAAGAGAAAAAGAAAGGGCCTTTTTCATTTTAATAACATAATAACATACTATTTCGAGTTATGGGTGCTTCATTAACATGAGACAATGCATGTTTGTTAATTTTTTGGTGTTTTATGGGGTAAATTTATTTAAAAACATAATAAATAATTGCCACTTTCATTTCACTCTTCGCGAGGCGACGTGCCATTAATTTAGACAAGTTCGCATTCAGGTCGACGTCACCAAAGGTCAGCTTGGATGTAGTTCCACTGTAGGTGTAAATTTTAACTACTGAAATCCCATTGTTGGCGTGTTCACCACGGTTAGTGTATAAAGCTAAAATTTATATCATAGGCTTTTCCTATGTAGTAGAATAGGTAATCATGGTATAAACTATTTTTTCACCACCTATTTACCTTTCCCAAATCGAAATCCCCCGTTCAACACTCATATTTAACCCGTTACCTAACGAACCGCCCGCATCCGCCCGCATAATTTTCAAATTGAGCAGTTGAAAAAATTAAATCTTTCAAAATATTTCAACAAAACCATATCATGTGACCCCTCATTGGAACGAGCTCAATGAGCTCGTTCCAATGAGGGGTCACAAGATATGGTTTTGTTGAACTTTTTTTGAAAAATTAAAAAAAATGATATTTAAAATAACAAATTTTGATATCGTCTTCGTTGGGTAAAGGGTTAAAAAATTCTACAGTTGGAAAAGTGTTTAATCCGGGGATGGGCGGGGGTGGGCAATTCAATCCACGAATCGACGGGTTATCACTCAAAGGCGTTGTACAACTCTGGGCTAATTAATCACCATTGTCAGACAGATCACTGACGTAATGAACTGATAACCCTCCCACGAGGCACTGTGCATCTATTATCGGTTTCCTAATTGATCTGCAATGGATATTTCTACGACAGATGGCGATGAATTCAGACTTGTCGTCCTCTTTTTATAAATTGCGCTCATCGACGCATGCTCACGTGGCTGTCAAGTCATCGCGAGAAGTTAGGTGAGAATGTGTCTTTTGTATGGCATCGTTGCATCACGGGAACATATGGGCAGTTTTCTAAAATTACAACGAGTTCTCTTTAATCTTCCATTCGAACGGGGAAGCATTTTCATTGTTGTGAATCATTCAGTATGAAAGTTTAAGTTTGAAGGTGAAATAAACCATTAACTAACTTTAATACCTTATCTCGGACGGCATAATATAAATATCATAGATTCATTGCGCAACTTGACATCTCTCATTAAAATACAGTCTTGCTGTTATAATCTTGTTTGAATGCCACACGGTGAAATTTACTTTGAAAAAAGTAATTATTTACCGAATCATGTATTCATTCCATTAAGGAGCAAAACACACACTACATCTGGTAAACTGAGAAACAAACCCCAATCCACGAGACTTACTCTTCCAATTTTCTTACCGAATATATTATTTTGTAACAATATTGTAATTTTGACCTGCATAAGTCCACTAATATTTTGAAATTTTCATCGACCGGCATAAGGTTACTGGCGCGAGATAGAAAACATTTCATACAGGATGTGGAGAGTGTATTATCACTAAATCACCCGCAGAGTGGAGATTCCACCCAAGCAATAATCGAAAATTTGTTGCAAAGCATAACCAGCACAAGCAAAGTTTCAGCCAATGGACCTCCGGGTTGAACCCTGAGGTCCATTGACTGAAACATTGCTTGTGTTTTTGTCGATATGTACAAAATTAGAAAGTTATATCTTGGGTGATAACTCCACTCCGCGGGTGATTTAGTTACAATCCACTCTCCACGTACTGTATTGTCAAAAGACCTACAACAAACAATGCTAATATCCTGACGGCCAAACGCTTACAGCCTTGTACTCGAATTTCCAGAAATTGTCACGAAGATCACATGCCTATCCTGTGGGATCATATCGGAACTTTTTTACCGTTTTAGCGTCGAATCCGCCTTCATCTGCCAAGAAAATCGCAGTTCAGTCTTGGTTATTTTCACGTGACACACCGTTGGAAAGAGGAATCACTCTGTGCCCAGTGGAAATCCAATTTTGGGGTTATGGGAGGCACTCTTCGCTTATTGGTAGCGACGCTTTATGAGCGAGCACTTCCCCTCTCGTTGTCGGAGGCCAGTTTACAATAGCCCCCCAAAACAGGAAACAAGCACAAGAGCTAGTATGCTTGGGACACGGTATTATCTGCGATATAACACAAAGTCATCCACTACCCCAGGTATGGATGTCTATGTTTTATCGCGGATCATACCCTGTGCCCTTGTCGTGATTCTTGTAACACCAGCGAAGACCAACAAACACGAAAATGCTTATATTCAGATTATAACTTATTTTCTAATTATAACATAAATTATCGCACAGATGCTGTTAAATCTGCGGTCAAATCGGGAAGACTGCAATAGGTAGTCTGTCCTGGAAGTTCATGGATGCTACTTTCAGTTCTCCATTTTCTGTGCGTAAGTGAAGTAATCGCCGACTCCAGTGAGCACTGGAACCTCGAGGTAACTCTCCCCCGAAAAAGTATGGTTTCAACATTTAATACTCGGCTGACTATTTTGCGGAATACGATGTGTCCAGCTTCACCCCAGTTTACCTCACTACTAACTGGGATCTACGCGACACTTCACAAATGACTGGAGGTCATCAGAAGCCACCGGTTGAATCCGTACATGGTAATCATGGCGCGTTACAAAGCCAATCCGGAGATTGAGAGAGTTCCGTCCCTTTATAGAATTATGACAAAACAGAGCCATCTTTTTGAAAAGTTAATGTGAATTAAAAAATAAAAAAAAAAATAAATAAAAAGAATAAATTATCTCGAAATATGATCTCGTTTATTTACATTGCTTTGAGAGCACACCAACGTCCTAGAGCTAATGTACTCCCGACTTGACCACAATCTAAAATCAGTTGGGTCAGAAATCAACCCAAATCAATTGGTTTGAGTGAATATGAACCCAATTGGGTTCATATTCACTCAACCCAATTGATTTGGGTTGATTTTTAACCCAACTGACTTTAGAAAACACGTGTGGGAATGAAGGTCAGTACATGTAGGTTATTACCACCATGTGAGTTTGCGAGATGGTGTATTGAAGTCTCGACCTCGCCTCTGGGTGGTATATCATCTACTCGTCCTAACGGACTCGTCGGTATATGCCCAGAGATGAGGTCTCGAATTGAATACACCATACTGGAAACACGCTTAGTGGTAATAACCAATTTATCATTCACTATTGCCCTCTTTCCTGACTTGTTCGCATATATTTTGACAGTCAATCGATGTCTGTGAATTGATTTTTTTTACGATAGAAGATCTTGACGTCATGGTATTGCATTCTTGTGCTGTGTATGATGTAATTCACATTCATTGTTCTTCTTGTACTATAACCGCTGACGTTTATAGTAGTGTTTCAGCGACATGAAGAGGCATAAGATGTCCAGGCAAAATTTGAGCTAATTGACCTCATGGTCTATCCGGAGTTTCATTGGCTGGAATTGTGCTTGTACTTTTTATGCCTTTCTCACAGAATTCAAGTTATTTTCTCGGTGGAAGTCGCAGTCCATGAGTGTTTTAGTGATACTACATTTTCAGCTTACTGCAGATGGAACAACATTGTACCATACTTCTGGTCAAACGGACTACCCAGCAAACCGAATAATGGAAATAATATCTCAACAGCATTGTATATACCAGTAATATACAAAGCTCAGGGTATTGCGAAGATGTCCGATTTGTGGGAGCGGGGAGTTGGGGCAAACCTGATTTGTCGCGACTGTAATGGCTTAAGTCCAGACTGATAAAAATATTCCATCCGCATCAGCAAGACATGCCTTCGTGGAAGGCATGCCTTGATGATGCTGTTGGAATATTGGTCAGTCGTGATTACAGTTCAACGACTTTAGCCTTTGAACCCGAAAACACCGTTTTTCCGGTCCAGGATCTGGATACGACCTGAATTCATCAAGTCGATAGCTGCTTAGTGAATTTGTGTGGTAGACCAATAAAGATTTCCAATGTGAGCCCGAGACTGCATGCACGTTAAAAATCTTGATGGGTCTTCCCCCATGTAACAAATATAGACTCTTCCAGTTCACTGTTGATGGCCCTGAACTGGCATGGGATATACCATCAGGGTCCAAAGGATTAAGACTTCCTGGAAATTTGTGTCTGGATAAATACAAGTAGTAGTCACGGCGCATTGACTTCCCAACTTTAATTTAATTGGGAGGTACCGTAGTCCATTTAGTCGGGATGGGATTCCCGGCATCTCGAATCTGATACTGCATATCGCCATGTGTATGACCAACTATGTGCGTGGCAGGAGTTCAAATATCAAACCTAGTCGTGAACAAAATACAAAAATTGAAAAAAGCTAATCGACATTTTCGACACCAATTCAGATGAAAATATCCCGACTCAAGCCAGAAAATAAGCAGACTGTCATCTGCAAAATGAGGTCCCCAGATGGTGAATTTTGTGACGCTACCCTGCATAGCAGGGTAGCATCACTAAATTTACCCTCTGTGAACCTCAGTTGAATCAGGGTCTCAAAACTAAACAGAAAGAGATACACAGAGGATAAATTGGCCCACTGTATGGGATAGCATAATCAAATTCACCCTCTGTGGGACCTCATTCTGCAAATGTCAGACTGCTTATTTTCAGGCTTGTCCCGACTTGAAAAGAAATGGGAGCTGGTATCAACCCTACACATCCTCTTAGCTATGCCCCTAAATATACAAAGGATTGAAGCTAGAATATAATAATATCCATTCATTAGATGATTTGCTTTGAACGTTTTTTGACTTCCTTCAATGTACATGTATGCCAAACATAAATTGTAAGATGTTGGTGGTGAGGGAAGGGGGTGGTGGTATATAGAACACCCGTCCAACATGAATGTAGGGATGTATATTTATCCCCTCTAACGTACCCTATCCAATACGTGCCATCTCGTTTCAGTATCATAGTCTTCTATATCTTACATTTATTGCTGATAGTAATGTGACTTTATTCAGCTCAAAGGTCAAAGTAACCCCCAAAATCAAATTTTGTTTCTTTTTTGTTGTGACAATTTGAATCATGACGTGTACGTCATTGTCTCTCTTAACCTTTTATGGGGAGTTGTAGAGTCACAATGTGGTTGACAGTAATATGACAAATTTCTATTCTGATATTGTTATTTTCAAGTGGCTATTTATGGAGGGTTCTTTTGTGACTTGTTACAATTATCATAATATCGTTGAAGGTTGTGTTCGTTGTTTGGATTTTGTAGCAGTACTAGAGGTATGCCTGTCTAAAATGGAGACAACACATGTAGCTCATTGAAAGTAAAAGGGGTGGCAACCCTTTTTGCTTTCACGGGCACAACATCAGCCTCTGATGTGGCGGTGCTTGTTTATGGCGTTTGCTTGATTATAGACCACTTTTAGTGAACTTGGTTCAGAAATTTCATACCATGGCGTGACGAATTGGATATTCATTTTATCACTCAATGTGAATATGTATATGTACGCATGAGCGAGTGCATGGATGATTGTTCAAAATATTTGACCGTCACTGTAATTTTTGTCTTTTACTGTTTATCTGTCGCTTCCATCCTTTTTTTTAAGTTGCCAGGTACCAGTGTTATGGAACTATCGACAATAAAGATTATTATTATTATTATTATTATTATTATTATTATTATTATTATTATTATTATTATTATTATTATTATTATTATTATAGTAATTGATCGACACGGTTGCCCGACGGAGAACAGGGTCAGTTCTGTTGTTGTGATGGATGATATAATAATAATAATAATAATAATAATAATAATAATAATAATAATAATAATAATAGCATTTTGGCCGGCCGCTGATTTGTCGCGGTTCCAGTTGAGAAGGCATTGGTTACCCCTTTTCTCCCACCCCCCCCCCCCCCCCCCGATTCGTATGCATCTTCTCTCCTCCCAACACTCGGACACGAACAGTTTCATGACATCCCGTGCCCCATTCTTCCCAATGTGTGAAAAAATTAAATTGTTCTTAGGCTAGTCCATTGATCTCATCACAGATGACAGTATACGAACTTGTTCATTTAGATGTTACTGCCGATGAACCTAAAACTATGACCAACTGCTTCTGGTGTATAAATGTTTGCGATTATCACCAGTCCTACCCATAAAACATAATTCCAGAGTTATCAAACTGTTTGCTATTCAGTTTATGAATAGAACCAGAGAACACAATCCAAACTTTAAAATGTGCTGCGCATACTAATGACGGGCCATTCAATCAGACTGAGTACTAAATCGATAAGAAATTAATATTCATGTAAACAACGATTAATATTTTTCGTGGGTGAAAAAATGTTCCGTGCGTATCATAACTATCGATAATTTTTCAGTTCATTTTCTTAACCGACAAATGGCTCTATTTTCTAGAATAAAATATGTGGGACATAGCAACCGATATTCAGAGGTGAAGAGAAGGGTGGGGAGTTGGAATGTGTGTGTGACACCTGCCCAATAATTTTTTCTGTCGGGACATTTTGCCTGAGTTCGAGTTTTAGTTATCGATTCGCTCTTTCCGGTAATCATGATGCAGTTTCTTTCACGGACGTGACAGCCGATACGTATTCCTAGTTTCTTATTCGACATTCGTTATCAACCGATTTTATCAGTTGATAACGAATGTCGAATAAAGAACCGAGAATAAGTAAAGGTTGTCACGTCCCCGTTTCTTTCGAAACTAGTTTGGACACTTCAATTAAAGTCACACACACAGTAGGTCAAACAAATGAATAGACGTGGTTCCCGACTCAGACAGTTGGGGTGACACCCTGGTCAATTTGGAATACGGTGTTTATTATTTATTTATTAAGATTTGACAACACACTAACAGCCAAGGTCATGTTAGATTGGTTGAAGACATGCGCACCATCGACGTGCAGTACGCCTTAGTACACGGCGGCATCGTGTCCCCGTGTGGACAAACGGGGTTAGGTGCCTTGCCCAAGGACACAACGCGGCAGTCCGAATCGATCGCTCAGACGGTCACCTATCCAAGTATACTAACCGGGCTCGACGTTGCTTAACTTCGATGATCTGACGAGAACCGGTTACCGCAACGCCACACCCACCCCCACGGTGCTTATTAATTAAAAAAAAAGTTGCGTCAAGACTATTACATGTATATTTCATTTTTCCACAAATAAATTTCTAAGTCTTCAGGTTAAGTACATCATCAAGGCATGCCTTCAAAGAAGGCATGCCTTGATGATGCAGTTGGAATATTTTATCAGTCGAGACTTGAGCCACCACAGTCGGGACAAATCGCTTTTTCAACCCCCACCCACCTCACAATCAGTCATCTTCGCGATGCCCCTGATGCCAGTGACATGTCGTGTGGTGCGATGCATGGCCGTGCATGAACCAGAGAACCTTTGTAAATGGTACACAAAGGATTGTCCTAAAGTACCCCCGACATAACAGACTAATAGCCTGCGTGGTATGACATGGTATGTGGGGACAATGCCATGCATGCTGTACCATAAAGCATTTCAAATAAGGGGCTTTCACAGCCCTCCGTCTGGAGACTTTTGCTGCCTGGTATCTCTCGTCGGCCTGTGATGGACTAACACACCTCCAGTCAGAATTTCCGGACCTCCCGGTCACCTGTCACCGGTGGTCATGTAAACAAAACAGATTCACGTGTGTACGTCTGCTGCTCAGTAAAATCGAGAACAAATAAAAGCGACTCTTAATAATCTGACGAGCATGGTATAAATAAAACACACCCAAAGTAGCTTGGTGTACCAAATGTTCACCACGAGTGGTGAAGTGGTGTTAACCGCGCGCCGAAGGCTCCTCGCTGTTAACACCACTTCACCACAGTGGTGAATATTTGGTACACCAAGCTACTATGGGTATATTCTATATATCTTAGACTTCAATCAGGACAAAATGTCCAGACTGGAAAAATTGGTGGGGCGGGGGGGGGGGGGGGCGAGGTGTCACATCCCATCAACTCCTTAGCGACACCCCTGACATCTGATCGCAAATAGAACGTTGATCACGGACACACGGATGAATGGGCGAACGGATGGACGGACGGACTGACGAACGAACGATACATTGTATGACTATTGCATTATGTAACTATTTTGTAGAGTCATTGTGGGACTATAAAAACGTGTTCTAACAAATGATACATTGTGTGTCTTTTCTTGCGTGTCCATGAAATGTTGTGTGTTGAAACAACACAAACAATTTACAGTGTAATACATTTATTTATTTGGGTTTAGAGTCATGCTCAGTATTTATATTTTCAATAAATAGATTTCGAATAGATTTCGAGTTGACAAAATGAATACAAATACACACCATATTTCGAAAGATTATATTGTTTCTGTGGCGTGTCACACATTATCGGTAATAAACTTGCGTCTGTGTAGATATGTAAATATTTAAATAGTTGTTTTGTTGGAAATAACTTCAAAAATGATGTAAAAACTCAAAAGAGTGCCTACCATTGTGTCGTCACACATGTTTTGTGGAAGATCTTCAATCAGCACGACACTGTGATTTGCAAATTAAAAAATTACCTGATACTTTCTATTTTAAACTGGATGGTTTGTACATGGCTCGTGCGTCCATATCGCTTCAGTGGTACAGTCCTTAATTGGACACATTGATGTTTTTGGGACAATGTCATTATTTTGTGGCACCTTTCGTCAACGTCTTTAGAAACACACAAGGAGTCATCTGGCAAATCATTATGTCATGTTTTGTGGGACTAGTCCCACAACAGAAATTAGTTACTCAAGTAACCAACAGGCATAACAATAAACACACAATGTATCCCCCAGTGGGAACGGACGGACGGACGGACGGACGGACGGACGAACAATCGGACCAACTAACACTAGTAGACATACTCCTCGAGCCGCACATCTTTCCGTCGTCGGTAAAAGACTTCTTATAATTTGCAACATTCCAGGTGCGGTCCACACAATTGCACCTGTGGTCGAAGATACAGTGGGTTAATAATAATTAGAAATGTTAACATTATATTTGAGGGGGAAAATCCCGTTTTAATTTAAAATACATTACGCCATGAAAATGAGAAAAAGATTGGGTTTCTTCAAACAGAGGTTTTTGCTTCATTTCGTATCACATCTTCTAGTTACAACATATACAATTTCAAATCACGCTCAAAGACGACACACTTAAACGTCCGACCGTCTGTCTTCTTGTCAAGCTTATATAATTAAGCAGCGCCTGTATTTACGCACTGAATGGAAGTGTTTGTATTCAGATGACAAGGGGATTGTCAAATAATTTTAGGTTTGAGAGAAGAAAAGGGAAGCATTTCCACGCGTTCCAATAACACATCCCACCACATATCATTTTTTGATGGGAATATAATTCCCCAGACAAACCAAGACTCAACACTCGACATTTCTGAAAAGTGAACAGATGCGTTGAAAAAGTCAAGTATCGTGTGTTTTGGTACATTTTACACTCGACTAGTTGGCAACAATGGAACACCTACCGCTGGCTTTGATTAGTCACAAAAGGGCACGCGTCGTCAATTGTCAATCTCGCGAGGCACGTGCCCTGGCCATCGAGGGTAACTTAATCTCATAAATTATCTGCGCTAAAACAGGCTATTTCGACATAATTGAACAGAAATATGCTACGCTTTCCTGAGCAGAAACTTCATTAACGTATTAAGCTTGTTTGTGGCGTTTTTGTTCAAATTATCGTTTTTTATTTCATGTCAGAGCTTTCTCCAATTATTTTACAAAAACACAACTTGTCTTTTTTTTTAATTCCTTTATTAAGCGAGATCATGACTGCTAGAAAGCAGCCACCAATTCACAGGAAATTCAAAAATCTTTCCCCACTATCAGATCTTTGAAAATGCTAATGTCATTTAAACCCATTCGACCCTTTACTTAACATGAAAAGCAGACGACACTTGCAAACAAAAATTCCTGAATAGCTAATTTTTTTAATTTTTTGTCTCAAAACATAGGTTATGGCCCCTCGTTGGACCGAGCTCGACGAGCTCGTTCCAGCGAGGGGTCATAACCTATGTTTTTGAGACAAAAAATGAAAAAATAATGAAAATTAATTGGCGATGTTTGAGAATAGCGCTGGCCGATTTTTTCCGTTACGTTGGGTAAAGGTTTAACCCTTTACCCAACGTAACGGCCAAAACCGGCCAGCGCTATTCTCAAAAATCGCCAATTAATTTTCAAAATATTTTCATTTTTTGTCTCATAAACATAGGTTATGACCCCTCATTGGAACGAGCTCGTCGAGCTCGTTCCAACGAGGGGTCATAACCTATGTTTTTGAGACAAAAAATGAAAAAATTTAGTTATTCAAGAATTTTTTTTGCAAGTGTCGTCTGCTTTTCATGTTAGGTAAAGGGTTAAAATCAAAACTATAAAATACAATTCTAGACAAAAAAATTGTAAACGTTTTATAGTATTCACCCCTGGTCATTTACAGTTATATACAAATGAAATAAAAATAAAATAAAAATAAAAGCATGAAAAATAAATTTTCACATTGCAATTCAAGTCTCCCAATGACCATTTATCTTTTATACATTTTGAATTTTCATTAATTTTTTTTCAGAAGAAAATGCCAATCCGAGAGAGTGACGATGACCTTTCTTTTGATGATTTCATTGACGATAGCTTCATCAGTGAAGATGACATGGAGGATGAGCTGCCCGAAACTGAGGGAGAAGACGGCGATAAAAACGCCGATACAATTGTGGTACCAACTGTTGCTAGTCCAAAACAGAAGTCAAAGAAGAAGGAAGATGATCAAAAAATTCCAAAGAAAAGAGGTCCCAAAAAGAAGAAAATGACGAAAGCGCGTGTCCAGAAATTACGTCAAAGAAGAGTGAAGGCAAATACGCGAGAGAGGAACAGAATGCACGGACTGAATGACGCTCTCGACACCCTCAGAAAACATGTCCCTTGTCATTCGAAAACACAGAAGCTTTCAAAAATAGAAACCCTGCGACTAGCAAGAAACTACATAAGATCTTTAGCAGATATTCTCAGATCGGGCATGAAACCAGACAGTGTATTATTTGCCAAATCTTTATCAGCTGGACTTTCACAAAATACGATGAACATGGTGGCAGGTTGTCTTCAGCTAAATCCAAGAACATTACTTCCAGATAATCCATACCCCAAACCGTACCAGTATATCTATAGAAATTCTTTGGAATTTAATAATTCTCTACCACCGCTGTCGCCAAGCACTCCATTTCTGTCAAATTTCTGCACCCAACCTCAAACTTCAATGAATACCAGGGAAGCAGTTCCTGTTTTTCCTCCTAATAGTGCCAATACATTTTGTCTTGATTCCTCACCGGCGTCTTATTTCATCGACGACAGGGGCAACGTGAGTCCCATGCAAGCCGGATGTTGTGAAGCGTCACTTCCTACTGGTGCTACAACCGCTTCTAACTTCGCGCAGTGTGACGGACATTACAATAATCAACCTTCACCATATGTGCCTACAAACAATATGAACGTCATAAATCAGATACCACATGTTAATGTCAATATGGGCGTCACTCCAGAATGTTCTTCCTACATGAGACTCGAAGACTTCTCAGAAATCCCCCAGGACTCAATGGCCATTTCCAACACACAAATGCTTTCAAGTGCGAGTTATTTCGACCCAACTGCATAGCCAATAAAGACGCCCCCAATTTTACAGAAAATAGTAGAGAGAGAGAGAGAGAGAGAGAGAGAGAGAGAGAGAGAGAGAACGTCTTCATCAATACAATATTATTTTTACACCACCATACACAGGGGAATGGGTTGATGTAGACCTCCTCGTTAGAGAATCGCGACAAATAAGCGAAGGGTCAAAGAAGAATTATTATTATTACACGACCAGAAATTCAGTGTCTGTGTTTGAAGAGGGGCCCATGACTCTACTGTAGTCACCCGAAACCTGTATTTCTCTCTTGCTCGTATGATTTTTCTCTTCCACGACCTTTGAAGTTGGGAAAAGTGGCATTTTTGGTCCTATACTTAACAAATTTCCACACCGGGACAAAATGGCCCGGTGGGAATATTTATTGAATATAAAGCCAAAAATAATATTTTTTTTCGTAGAAAAGAGGCCGATTAGGCCCAAATTTAGCTTTGTATATTGTATTCCTACCTCGCCACTAAGATACATGGGCCACCACTGATATATATCAGCGTGTGGGGCCCTTCTATGACCGATCCCGCCCCTCCAAGTTCGAAATGCTTCCTGCGTCCCGTATCTATAAAGACCTATAAAAATGTGAACATGGTTCACACAGGATCTGAAAGTTTTGACATTAGCATTCCAGTTTTCACCACCTTGAAGATATCGAAAAGTTTCTCTGGTTAGAGAGGTGTTGAGTAAAGTACTTATGAGAATGTTTGCAGTGCTGTTTAATCCTTTACCTATCACAGCTAGAGGTACGGCGGCATATTAGTGCCACATAATAATTTATACTAAGTTGTTATAACAAGATAGCTAAGTTGTTTTTATACTGAAATAGTCAATTTGTTATAGCAACATAGCTCAGTTGTTATAACAAGATAGCTAAGTTGTTATAACAAGATAGATAAGTTGTTATAACAAACAGTCTACATGATATCCTACTGGCCCATCCCATATTGCCATGCCCTTCATCTGCCCTCTTCTTCCAGTGTCCCCCACTAAGTCCCTCATACGATCCAGCCACGTGGCCACCAAATGAGGCATTATCTCAACAGTAACAACTAGCTAGCTGTCTTCCCAGCTATCTTGTTATAACAACTTAGCTATCTTGCTGTAACAAAGAAGCTATCTTGTTATAACAACATAGCATAAATTATTGTTTGGCGCTAATACAACGAAGCTATCTTGTTATAACAACATAGTATAAATTATTGTTTGTCGCCAATACAATAATCGCCTTCTAAGGACAGGGTACATAGCACATTAGCGATCTTGTAATAACAACTAAGCTATCTTGTTATAACAACTTAACAATCTTGTTATACGAACTGGCTATCTTGTTATAACAACATAGCTATCTTTTTATAAGCAACTTAGCTATCGTGTTGCGATATTGTTATAACAACTTAACTATCTTGTTTTGATAACTTAACTATCTTGTTATAACAACTTTACTATCTTTTTTATAACACCTTAGCTATCTCATAGCTATCTTGTTATAACAATTTGACTACCTTGTTATAACAACGTAACGTAGCTGTGTTGTTATAACAACTTGGCTGTCTTGTTATAACAGCTTGGTATAAATTATTGTATGGCAGTAATACGCTGTTGTAGGCGATATTTGCAATTACAAAAATCTTGACAACCATTTTGTCTTTATTTTTTGCCTTTAAAATGTAACTAATGACCCATCACTGATACGAGCTCATCAAACTCCTTCCAATGAGGGCCCATTGTGGAGGCAAAGATGGAAAATAACGTAATAGTCCTCAGTTAAAATATTCATGATGAGTCAGCCACAGATGCTCGATTCAGCTCGAACCCTCAAACACATACGTCTACCTTATACGATTATAAATTTTTTTTTTTTGCCTTTAAAATGTAACTTATGACCCATCACTGATACGAGCTCATCAAACTCGTTCCAATGAGGGTCCATTTTGGAGGCAAAGATGGAAAATAACGTAATTAATAGTCCTCAGTTAAAATATTCATGATGAGTCAGCCACAGATGCTCGATTCAACTCGAACTCTCAAACACATACGTCTACCTTATACGATTACAAATCACAAAGTACGTATATCACCTCATTATTTTGGTGGAATTGTGGAATATATTTATAAATATAGCCACACAAACTGGATCAATATATCATATTTTGATATTTTGACGTTGATTTCTTAGGATTTTTCTTTAAATCGGGTCATTTTGTTTCGTAACTGTTGAACAGCCACGAACTGCTATAAAGCAGCCATGAGCTGATTTCGAGAGAAATTCAGCAGAAATATCTTCTAAATGTAAGACTTGAAAGCAAACAGGTACATTAGAAATCATGTTATGATTATTACAATAAACAAAGCTAACAACCCTTCATCGGAACCAGATCGTTACAATGGGTGTCGTAAACAATGTTTTGGGGGCAGAGATTGAAAAAAAAAATCTAATTGGAATGGCCACTTTTATGGATAACACTGACCAAATATGACAGTTGCATCACGTAAACGGTTAGACAAATATCGGGGAGCGCGGTGCTGGTAGACTGTTGGACTTCTATGCTAGAGGTCCCGAGTTCGATCCCCGGTCGGGACGACCCGCATTGTATCATTGGGCAAGATACTTTATCCCGGTTGCCTACATGGGGGCACGATGACTCCGTGTACTAAGGCGTACTGCACGTCGATGGTGCACATGTCTTCAATAGCAATAGTAACCCTGCTTGAGCGGAGCTTGAACAGAGTTAGAATGTTGAGTAGCTGACAGTTCCTCGTCGATGCTCGGTGGTTCTCTCCGGGTACTCCGGCTTCCTCCACCCGTAAAAACTACCACGGTCACGATTAGCCATTGTGCATAAGAATGCGACCTGAACCCTTTACCTAACACGAAGATCAGACGACACTTGCAAATAGAATACTTAAATAACTATTTTTTTTTCATTTTTATCACAAAAACATAGCTTATGACCCATCATTGGAACGAGCTCAGCGAGCTCGTTCCAATGAGGGGTCAAAATCTATGTTTTTGTGATAAAAAATGAAAACATAATGAGAATTGGATAGTATGTTTTGTGAATAACTTTGGCCGGTTTTGGCCGTTACGTTAGGTAAAGGGTTAAACACCAATAAATAAATAAATAAATAAATAAATAAATAATAAATAAATAAATAAATAAATAAATAAATAAATAAATAAATAAATAAACAGCTATCGACTAAAAAATACCTCAATCTTTTTTGTGTTGTCTGAAGCAAACAGCGCTAAAAATATTTGAAAATAGTGAAAAAAGTAAAGGAATGAGTTGCGACAACCTTCATATTATAATCCTGGCTGACACCGTTTAGACATTTAACCTTTTACCTAACGAATCAGCAAATCAATATTTTCAACATGCAACCTTGGGGCTGCACGTTGAAAATATTAATGGGTCTGCCCCATATGGACTCTTCCAACTGTTGACGTTGAACTGACATGAAAGCTACCACCAGGGTTCAAAGGATTAAGGATGACATAAAAAGCGTCTATTTTTAATTTGTATGGCAAGCCATTAATACTTTCAACCTGTAGCCTAATGATTGTAGGTTGAAAATAATAAGTTGTTTTCATTGGTTTCGCTTTAATAATAAAAATTGAACCGTTATTGTAATAGTCCTTAACCCTTATCACACTGGTAGTGCATCAGAATTTTCTCCAATCACCCTGTTTTTTTTTCTTGTTCAACAATGAATTTAATCAATTATATCTTCTTTCAAAGAGCTAACTGCGTATCTGTCAAACAAGATGTTTTTGGTTAAATATCATACTTCATTATGGGATTATGGAAAATATATTTGCTGCTGAAAACTTTGCCATTTTGACACCAGAGTGCAGAGGGTATAAAAGGTCTAGTTTTCACTTTTCTTTTCCTTTGACGTTCAGCTCACTGAATGGGTACGCTATTTGCTACCATGTATTAATAAAATGACGAAACACTTTGGAATCAGGAAAAAGAGTTTTCAAGGCACATGCCCGCCGTATAACCGCAACTATCAACATGTATTTGAACAGGGGGCGTTTTGGGATTTACACTCAACACCTAATATAGATTGTGGTTACAAAACCCCTATGTTTCACAAATAATTAAAAAAAAAAATTTTTCACCCGAACCATATAGTTATAACTCCTTATTGGGACGAGCTCGTTACAATGAATAGCTGAGTAATAAAAATAAATGAATATTATTTATTTATTAAGGTTTAACGACACTTTAACAGCCAAGGTCATATCGTGTCGGTGACAGTTTTACTGATGGAGGAAGTCGGAGTACCCGGAGGGAACCACCGAGCAACGACGAGCAGCTGCCAGCTCCCCAACATCGTAAGTCAGCACTGTAGCACAGGCAGGGTTAGATTAGTTGAAGACATGCGCACCATCGGCGTGCTATACGCCTTAGTGCACAGAGTCATCGTGCCCCCATGTGGACAATCGGGGTTAAGTGCCTTGCCCAAGGACACAACGCGGGAGTCCGAATCGATCGCTCAGGCGGTCACCCATCCAAGGACGAACCGGGCTCGACATTACGTAACTTCGGTGATCTGACGAGAACCGGTTGCCGCAACAAATGAATGTTAAGAAATTTGAATGGAAATGTTTGTACATAACTCTGAGTGCTGTTTTCCTATTTATTAGGTAAAAAATTTAGTATAGATGTAACGATGTGACAAATGACGCCTTATTTTTTTCCAATAACAGGAATAATTGTTAAGTTATCTTATTACCCGAGTCTGTCATGACTTGTATTCGAATATTTGTTATGTATACTATAGTTTTAAAATTCACAAAGTGATTTGTATGAAAGTATTTTAACATGCACTGAAAAATGAATTGTATATGTATGATGCTCTGGAGAAAGTATAGAGACCGGTCTACTTCACGGACGTACACTGAGAGAAAACCGCACCAAATTTGGTTCCATGAAGCACTGAAACCAGTCGAGGAACCTCAACAAATGAGTATCCATGTGATCTTAAACCAGGCAATTTCATATAGAGTTGACTGTCTTATTTATATAAAAAAAATCTTAACGCATGCGTGATGAAACAATTGAAAACGTGTCTCTGACGTTGCCTCGTCGTCATTTTAAAACTTAGCGCGATTTTATATTTTACAATTTATACAATGTCCAGAGTCCTTGACAGTTCAGTTAATATGAAAGATTGAAGAATCAAAACGTGTATGGTTGGTTCCATGCAACCAAATTTGGTTCCCCTGACAGGACAACGTGGAGAACTAGTTTTGGTTCCTGGAGGAACCCAACTATCTCTGTGTTGCCAGACTAAATGAAGTTGGGTGGGGTGGGTGGGTGGTGGGGGGGGGGGACTATATTTCTGCTGCATTGGCAGCAGAAATATATTTTGCCCCTCCTCCTCATTCCAATGGCAGCAGTAAAATAGCTTTTCCCTCCACTTCATTTCACGTCGTGTTGTGTCAATCTTGAGTGTGCATCCCCTATAGGTGAAGGTCCGGGGTTTTCCCCTGGAGACAAAATTAACTTTTCACGCCAACTGAACGCCTTGAGTACCTTTTTTAAAAGGATGAAGTACAAGGAAGGGAAAGCATAACTTTAACAAAATGACTCAAGAAGTAACAAGGTGAGAGAATATGAATATATTTAAAAAAGTTCTAAAACATGTGTATGGGGCGAGCCCTTTCCCCACCCCCTGTGGCTACGCTACACAACTGGTCTACTTGTATCATGAATGAAATACACAGCTTAACAATAGCAGCACAGTGTAAGCTAAATAACACAGAGTGGCCTTGAATGCTCTAGACTGGGGGCCGAATACGTGGTTTGCAAAGTTGGGACTGTGAGTGGCTTTTGAAACTATACAAGGGGGCGCGGTGGTTCAGTTGGTAGAGGTGCAGACTGCAAGCCGAGAGGTCCTCGGTTCGAATCCCACCTGCAGCAACCGCGTTGTGTCCTTGGGCAAGACACTTTGACCCCATTGCCTACGTGGGAGCACGGTGACATTGTGTACTGAGGCGTACTCCACGTCGATGGTGCACTTGTCTTCAACCAATGGTTACCCTGCTTGTGTGGAGTTAGTATGTTGGGGAGCTGACAGTTGCTCGCCGTTGCTCTGTGGTTCTCTCCAGGTACTCCGGCTTCCTCCACCCGTAAAACTGTCATGGACATGATTATCCATTGTGCAGAAATATATGACCTTAAAACACCAATAAATAAATAAATAAATAAATAAATAAAAACTATATAAACGCTGTGGTGTAATATTGTAATATGAGTGGTATTTTGCGTATGCTCCGAACGCAATACGAACAAATAATCACCAACCAGCGCTATTTAAGTCTTATGAAAGGAATGGTGAAGGTAAGCACAGCTAATTTTTGTTGAATATTTTATGTTATGAATATATAATTGTCGATATAATATATAATATATATAATAAGGGCTAGAATGAGGGATGGATCACACCATTTTTAATTTGGGAGGAAAAATCTACTTCAGTGGCTACACTCTCAGGTTAACTAATAAAACACACGGGAGGGTTGGATTATTGGACTTTAACCCTGTACCCAAAGTAACGTTCAAAATCGGTGAGCGCTGTTCACAAAAACACGATTCAATTTTCATTACTTTTTTTCATTTTTTGTCTCAAAAAACATAGATTATGAAGCCTCATTGGAACGAGCTCGCCGAGCTCGTTCCAATGAGGGATCATAAGCTATGTTTTTGACGAAAGAAATGAAAAAAAAAATAGTTATTCAAGAATTTTATTTACAAGTGTCGTCTGCCTTTCGTGTTAGGTAAAGAATTAAACCGAAAGGTCGACGATTAGATCCTGACACGCGTCATCTGCACTATGGCGGCAGAAAAATAGTTTTGCCCTCCACTTCATGTCAAGCCGTGTCTTGTCAATCTTGAGTGTGTATCCCCTATAGGTGAAGGTCCGAGGTCTTTCCCTGGGAATAAAATTAACTTTTCACGCCATCTGAACTTGTCCTTTGACTTGACATTTCGCTCACGATGGGCACCGGACGCCGTGTACTAAAGCGTGTTTCACGTTGATGGTGTACTTGCTTTCAACCACTGCCTTTACCCAACGCAGACGATATAAAAATTTATTATTTTAAATATCATTTTTTCAAATTTTTCAAAAAATTTCAACAAAACCATATCATGTGACACCCCTCGTTGGAACGAGCTCGTCGAGCTCGTTCCAACGAGGGGTCACATGATATGGTTTTGTTGTAATTTTTTGAAAAATAATATTTTTTCAACTACTGAATTTGCATATTACGCGGGCGAATGCCGCCGATTCGTTGGGTAAAGGGGTAACCCTGCTTGTGTTTAGTATGTTGGAGAGAAACAAAATTTTGCGAAATCAAAGCTATATCAAGAAAAGCGAATGAAAATAGTTTCTGAGATTTAAGTTTCTCGCATTCTTTTTTGACAAGTGAGATTCCACGGTGTTGCTGAGAGGTAGGAAAATTTCGACTGAATAATGACTGTGCCCGCTTTTGTGATAACAATGTTGTATTTACTTGTCGACATATTTGTAATGGTTTTTTCAGTGAGCACAGGACACGGCTGCGTATTTGCGCCATTGTAATTTAATATCATAAACTGTTATAACAGTTTCATCCTGTTGCCAACGCAAACGATATCAAAATTTATCACTTTAAATACTGTTTTTTCAAATTTTCCAAAACAATTTCAATAAAAAAATATCATTGAACACCCCATTCGAACGAGCTCGATATGGTTTTATTGAAATTTTTGGAAAAATATTTTTTTTCAACTGCTGAATCTGTTTATAACGCGAGCGAATGCGCCAATTCGTTAGGTAAAGGGCTAACTAATCTGTTATAACATTTATAGCAATTTAGTTAACTGTTATAACAGTTTAGTTAAATCATTCTAACAGTTTAGTTCAACTGTTATAACATGTATCGAATCTA
This sequence comes from Pictodentalium vernedei, assembly GCA_031216915.1. Classification (NCBI taxonomy): domain Eukaryota; kingdom Metazoa; phylum Mollusca; class Scaphopoda; order Dentaliida; family Dentaliidae; genus Pictodentalium; species Pictodentalium vernedei. Next base: position 181,443,217 of record CM062288.1, read on the forward strand.
TTATAACAGTTTAGTAAACAGTTTGTTAAACTGTAATAATAGCTTACCAGACTATTGTGACAATCCTCGGGTTAAACTGTTATAAAAAAATTAGCTGAACTTTTCCGATAGTTTACTTGGCTATTATAACAAGAATACACAAACTGTTATAACAGTTTAGTGTATTAAATTACGGTGGCGCTGACGAACGCCATCGTAAATTATTTAATAAACCAAACTATACTATTCCAAAAAAGTAGGGGATATTTGATAAAAGTGGGATACATGAAGAAATATATTTATATTTTCATCAAAAAGACAGTTGAGGCATTGCACTGTGACATCTGGTGAATGATTTCAACGATAGTTGGGTATCTGAAGAGCACACATTCCACGCACTGAGCTGTAGAAGACATGGACGGTCAGTCAGAGAATTTACCACATTCAGTCCAAGACCTCAGTACCTTGTAAATCCTCCTCGGTTCGCAAGACAAGCGCGGATCCGACGTGGCATACTCCTCACCAAACTCCAATGTCAGCTTGACTGATGTTATTCCATTCTTCCGGCAGTGCAGCGGCGTGTACCTGGACATTGATAGGGGGCTGTTGTCGTTGTCGTAGGCGCCTGCCAAGCATATTTCAGACGTGCTTGATTGGTGCTTAGTGCTGGCCAAGGCAGTGTAGTGATGTTCTGCTCCTGGAGGAACTCTGTAGCGACACGGGCCCTGTGTGCTCTTGCATTGTCATCTTGAAAAATGAATCGACCGCCGTGAGGCCCGTGACGTCGCGCAGATGTCACCACATGAGCTGCTAACATGTTGTCACGGTAGTACTGCCCTGTGACACGCCCTTGAATGACATGTAATGCTGTTCTGCTTGTCATGGTTGTGCCTCCCCACACCATAACAGATCCACCACCAAAACGATCGTACTGCCTAACGGTTACGTCATGGTATCGTTCGTTCCAGCGCCGCCACACTCTGTTTCGCCTGTCGTGGAAGTCGAGAGTGAACCTCGATTCATCGGAAAACATGTCGTTTGTCGACTGTCCCAGCGTTATCGTGCTCCACACCAATTACGCCTTTCTGCGATGTGACGTTCAGTCAAACGTGGAATTATTTGAGGTCGTCGAGCGTACAAATTCCTGCTGTGTAGGCGATTTCGGATAGTCTGACCACTGACTCGCACATCTGTCGCTCGGTGCAGCTGCTGTCCAATTTATGAGGCACTTTGATGGCGGTTACATAATGCTGTGGTTCGGATGAAACGATCCTGGTTAGCAGTTGTCGCCCTTGGACGACCTGACCGACGTCTGCCATCAACATTGCCTGTCTGACGATAACGTGACCACAACCTGCTAATCACCAAATCAGTAATGTTGAGAATTTGAGCCACTGCAGTCTGTCTGTTGCCAGCTTCCAACATGCCAACGGCACGTAAACGTTCGTCACGTGTCAGTCTGCGCATACCTCAAAAGTTACTTTTCGACCAGAAACTATTGATGAACGAGTTTATACCAAGAAAAGAACGACGAGACCTCCGAAAAAGCCCGTCCAGTACAAATGAAAATTTCAAAAGTACCTCACAGACATTAACGCGGCGCTCGTGCGAAAAACCTGCACGAAGTTTTCGTGGGCCGGTGACATTCATGATCTTCACTAAACTTGGTAAGATATTGATGTGTCCAATCACGCGTATCCAATACAATTTTTCGAAAATATCAACATCAGTTTGGATATCCCCTACTTTTTTTTAATAGTATATTAAACTGTTACAACATTTTAATTAAGCTGGTTAGGGCTTTGGAATTCAAACTGAAAGATCCACGGTTCGATCCCGACCAGCGTTTGGTCCTTTATCCTGATTGCACACGTGGGGCACGGTGTCGTAAGGTGTACTGTACGTATACGGGGCACTTGTCTTTCAATGATAACCTTGCTTTACGGTGGGGAGTCTGACAGTTTACGCCCCTGCTCGGCACTAGTCTTGTCTCCGAGAACTCCGGCTTCCTCCACCTGTAAAACTGTCTGACACGAGGTGACCCCGATTGTTGAAATTATCGTTAAATCCCAATATGTAAATAAATAAATAAATAAATAAATAAATAAATAAATAAATAAATAAATAAATAAATAAATAAATAAATAAATAAATAAATAAATAAATAAATAGTATGGCATATTAAATTACAATGGCACTAATATGCTGACATAAAGAGGGTTTTGGAGTGGCCTGCGTGATAAAGATAAGCCTGGTTTTGAAGAGTACCTTGGTGGCACCTTTGGGGGGTCACTGCTGTTCAAGCTGAGGTCACGGTCACTTGAGCGGAGGGGAAAAATTGGGAAAAAACAGTAAAAAGGAGTGCTAGATGTGTAATTTGGGCGTGGTGGAGACCCTGGAACACTTTCTTCTAGAATGTCCAAAATACCAGTCCAAAGAATAAGATTCACTGGGAGTATAATGGGGAAGTGGAATGGGAGAATGAAGGACATATAGTTAGTGAGAGACTTAAAGGAGAGGGTTGATATGCTAATCGAAGAGATTGGGAAGAATGGGGCACGGGGTGCCGTCAAGCAGTTCGTCTCCAAGTGTTGGGAGGAGAGAAGAAGCGTGGGAATGGGGAGGCAGTTGGGAGTACAGGGGAAACCAAGTCCTTCTCATCCGAAAACCGCGACAAATCAGCGGCCGGCCAAAGTGTTATTATTATTAGTAATAATAATATTGCTTATTCTAATTTACTGATAACTCTGATTGCAGATTTTATATTCTCTATACATTGAACATAACTGATTATTTACACCGTTATATGTATTAATTCTCACTCAGTGCATTATTTCTGCCTTATCATGTGCAATAAGTGATCAAACATTATGTATATTCGTAATTTTATTTATCAATAAATTATGTATTTATACAATAAAAGAACGAATTAAGTCCTTGTTTTTCTTCAATGATTTCAGATCAACAATGGGGTTATTAATTTTTATATGTTTTGGTTCACGGGCTGACGGACAGATTGGACACCTGCGACTTCCTTGTCGCGTGAATATTCGTATTATTTTGATTCTCAATAATTAAAGACCCTTATTCTAGAGAACAAATCATGTTAATGAGGTACAGTGAGAAGAATAACTCCACGGGGATCCTAGAAGCCTCATCTCTGCCGTTAAATCAAGCACAGCCAGGTTACCTTGAAAGTACATTTATTTCCAGACTAGAACAATTTAACTCCTGCCTCTCTGATAGTCTAAACACGTTTTCTCAGAAGCCACGACTCAAGACGAAATTGGGTAAAATGCAAATTGTATTTGAAGAAAATTTTGCTGCTGAAAACTTTAAAATCTTGACATAACAGTGCAAAAAAGCTCAGCTAAATTTCAAATTTTGTTTTCCTATCTTATTGTCTGCCTGTCTGCAGCTCTCTGGTTTAAACGATTGTTTTCTTTGGCATCAGTATTTTGCTCATGTAGCTCAAAATTAAGCCAATAATATCTAGTTTGGAAGAGCGAATCACGAAGTGAGGCAAACGTATTAATTTTACATCACAAATAAATATCTATTTGGGTCGAACTTTTGACAGTGAATATTTTGTACTAGTATATAGTACTTGGAATATATTATTAGTTACACAGTTTGTTGGTGGCTTAATATGGTATATATGGTGTCAGTTAATTTCATATTGGACGAGAGCGAAGCTCGAGTCAAATGTGGAATTAAGTGACACCTTATACACCATATTAGGCCACCAACAAACTGTGTAACGAATATATCTTACCGACTGCTGCATCGATGCACAGAACTAATAACAACAGCGATCAAAATTAAATGAGAGAATTCTCACAATGTGTTCACATGTCTTTGCCTTGTTACAATTTACAGGCACTCTCCCATAAATTGTAACAAGGCAAATTCACACATACCAAACAGTTTCATTTCGAAGGTAACATGACACACATCCACAGAATATGAAGCCTTTTAAGTTGCCTAACCTGCACTTCAGACCAAATATAGGCTTCCAACGCTCAATCTTTCAACTTGAAGCCTTTATCGACTGCCGCCTTTCTGAATAATCAATGAACAAAGGGGAGATTACCCATAGCTGTCAGCGTATATTGATGTTGACAGGTAGTATATGGTTTTATATGCAGTCTGCATGTGACGTCTTTGAACCAATGACATTTCCAGATACTTGTAGGAGGTAAGATAAAGTCTAGTATCAGCAGAAGTAAGTCGTAGGATAAGTACAATAATTGTTCTCGTTTATTTTATTTCTATTGATGTCAGCTCCTATCATTGATCTCAGAAAGCTCTCCTAGAGAGTTTTCCAAATGGCATTGTCAGTTTCTATTAATACATCTTAACAGGAATAGGAATTTAAGTCTATAGACCACCTGGAATCCATTACGGATTTCCATTCAGGGATTTGGGGCCTATAGAGTAACAGGATTTTAAAAGAAAACAAATTATGGCTGGTTATTGTTCATGGTTGGTTGTATTCTTAAAAACTCGGTTAGCGACCAACAGGTCACCAACCGAAGTTGATGACGTTGGTTGTTCTTGTTTGTATTCTTCAAAAGTTTTTAGTTATTCTAAGTGGAATCCTGCTATTCCCATCTTCGAAAACTCTGCGTTTCGGGCAGAAACACGATAGTCCATCTCTCATTTGTATGCAAGTGTGTACATGGTGCAAATCATCTGTTCATGCCACTGCCGGACTTTATTGTCTTCAAAACATCCAAGTAGGACTCTTTCGTCAAGTCATTAGGGCCTTTGCTATTTCCCTTACAACTGTATATATATCTGACTCCAAAGCAGTAATCCGTTTTGATGCACAATCCAACAATGCCAGTTCCTTGCTATTCCACGTTGAACTGGAGTCCTCTTGTCGTAATGCTTTCTCTCTCGGAAACACACTTCAGAAGCCAGCCATTCTCTGCCTTCTAGTTTGGTCTTCACATAATCATCTCTGAGGAAATCACAACACCCAGATGAAAACCACTTGTGATTCTCTCTGTAAAACCGTACTTTTGTCGCTGGTTTCACTGTCATCTTTAGATATGCCAAGGTACATAGGTACGAAGAATCTTTGTCCATGTTAGTATATTCAGAATCTTGGCGATTGATAAAGGTATCAATGACATCATAATAGAATTGAAGCATCAGAAGTTTCGCATACTTGAACACAAAGAACTCTGTGTGGAGGGGCAAATCTTAACTTGTTGGTCTTCTTGTTGAGTTCTACTTTCTACGGAGTTTCATCTAATGGCTTCAAGGCTTTGAAAGACACCTCTGGTAACTTCATTATCGATTGCAGTGGCACACATGTCGATGCATCTCTTTGTTTTTGACGGTTTTGCCATAACCAGAATTTCCCAACAGCTTCATAGTGTCCGCAACGATCAACTTGTCAGGATCAACATCTCCTTGTCTTCTTGCCTCGGACACTTCAATTCCGAATTTCTTCAAACATCTTTTTGGCTTGTATTGGATAACCTGGTAGACGTTGTCTACTGCAGGAGTGGGGTTGCAAACAACATGCTTTCAGCACTGTAGCTTCCAGTTAAACTTCTACGCGGTTTCTTCGTCATCCTGAGACATGTTTCAGTCCTCGGGATGATGAAGAAACCGCGTAGAAGTTTGACTGATACCCACATTTAAACATGTCGATGTGGCATTCTTGGTAGAAAGGAAACCTTTTATCAACGGCTTCGAGGAATAGCTTTTCCTCTCCATTTTATACATATCTGCAGGCGGAACTGGTATTCTTCATTTGTGGTGTTTTCTTTCTTGAGAGAACTGTACAAAGCTTTATGGTCTGGTGGGTGGCCTTGATCCAGTTTATCCAAGCGGTCATTTATATGGTAAAAATCATGTCTTCACTGAACACCCGAAAGGCGCTGTCATAGCTGAACCCTGGAACGAGGTAGTTAGAGATTTCAACAAACTTGAAATATTCTGCAGAGATGCACTTGATTGGTTCGGTCTCTTTAGGTATGATTTCAGTTTACACTTCGCTATAGTCATGTCATATTTCCCCCGAGTTGAATCCGATCTTCCAAGTATTCTTGCAATTTCTTCTCCAGTTTCTGTAGTGCGTACATTTTGGATGTATCTTCTACCGTAGCTGGCAATTCCGCTTCCACAGTCTCTTCAGTATTCTGTCCGATGGCCACGGAGATCGATCAATGGAAGCGCTGCTGCAGGAGGTAGTAACGAGAAGAAATATTTGTAACGTAAAGCATCATTTCCTTGACCCCTTCTTGGGCGTTCCGTTGTTAATGAAGCACTCTGGTTCAACGTAGTCTGACGCATTACTGCATTATACTCACACTCAGTGGCATTTGTTCTGCTTCCCATATTAGTTTATCACACCCGGCAGGCAGCCTTACATGTCAAAGTAAGTTTCAAAGCCGATTGTAGGCCAGGATGGGTAGTACTTCTTTTCAGGCACTTCTATACTTGCATTTTTCAACAGTTCAAACACCGGCTGTGATGGCTGGTGCACTCAATCTGCATACTGGCACGAAACTTCATCGGTATATGTCTTCTCATGACTGATTAATTTCCTCACTGTGTGTCATAATTTGCTGTACTTGCGGCATACATTTGATTTACAGTAGTGGTCTATATCTATGATGTACCTGAAATGCTTCTTATAGACGTTCACAAACATACACTAGTCAAATTGTCTTTGAGATCTCTGGACTAGTCTGGCAACGACCTGGTCATCATTCTTCACAAGCTCATATACTTCAAAGTTTACTTCAAAACATTGCCCAAGTCGGGCAATTCAGCTAGTGTTACTCCACGGAATTCATTCTTTAGCTTCTCCGTATATCTATTGTACAAGGCATTCGTCATATTATTAAGTCATTAACCCTTTACCCAACGAATCGGCCGCATCCGCCCACGTAATATGCAAATTCAGTAGTTGAAAAAATATTATTTTTCAAAAAAATTCAACAAAACCATATCATGTGACCCCTCATTGGAACGAGCTCGTTCCAACGAGGGGTCACATGATATGGTTTTGTTGAAATTTTTTGAAAAATTTGAAAAAATGATGTTTAAAAAAATAAATTTTGATATCGTCTGCGTTGGGTAAAGGGTTAAGTCATTTAACAAAGTTGAAATGACTCACTTATAGCGATTGTTATTTTTTTCTTGTTCAGCCAATCACGACCATTGTTTTCAACCTACACGTATGAAATTCGGCACAAATATTGACAGTCTGGGCTTGAATGTAATGGTACCCGATTTCTGATTTTTTGACGTTTATCCAAAATAATACCCAATAATATTTTTTCTTCTTTTAATATCATCTCCTGTATCAAGCCCCTGTCTTTCGAATTTTGGAAATATGATTTCAACAAAAAACATATCTAAAAATTTGGTGCAGTCCTAGGAAATTCACAACCGTTATGACAGAACTGTGAGGTGATATCATTTGGGAAAAGGGTAAACACATAAAATGCGTCGGATTTTTTGGAACTTTTAGTATGCTGTAGAGCTAACAAAAAAAAAAAAAAATTACGCGATAGCATTTTTGTTTTATTTGTTTTTCAGTTTATCACCATTTTTACCTTTTGATGTCACTTCAAATTTAGGGGTTATTTTGCACATTTATCATTTAAAACACTGACTGTCAATAACGCATAGCTCAGTATAAAGAATACACGCAGCTATTAAATATTGCAGGCATGTACTTTCATGTTGGCTCTATTAAATGCATTTGTTGCAATCTCATATTTTAACCTTTATCCAAAATAATGTCAATTTGACGTTTTTTCATGAACGTTCAATATCTGCCAGCTTCTAACGCGCTCACGAAAGACATTTGGGAAATATATTCTCTAATAAAAACCACACCTAAAATGCAATCAGTTCTCGGCCGACGAACAATTCACTATTGGAGTGACAGCAGGGCGTTAACGTCGTAAAAATTAAATTTGTCCGATTTACATGAAAATTTAGTGTGTCGAAAAATAAAAAGATAGCTATTTTTATTTTTTTTAAATTTAACCCCACTTCAACAACCTTAAAAGGTACCCCCATACAAATTAAACACACAGCACAAGGATAGTTGGAAGGTTGTATAGGTAGGCATAGTTGTTTGCTCATTGACGCAAGAAACTGGATGCCATGGCGCTAAATGTGCCTGAGATGCAAAGAACTGTGAGCTTTTAGTAAGCACAAAGTTGATGAGATTTTGAAAATCACTGGTCAGATACCGAAGATACGACGTAAACAACGTCGGGGTAAATTTCACTGCACGAAGTCGAAATCTTGAGACGTTTTAATACACGTGGTGGGTTGTGGTGACCGGTTCTCGTCAGATTACCGAAGTTAAGCAACGTCGAGCCCGCTTAGTCCTTCGATGGGTGACCGTCTGAGCGTTCGATTCGACTCCCACGTTGTGTCCTTGAGTAAGGCACTTCACCCCGATTGTCCACATGGGGGCACGATGACGCCGTGTACTAAGGTGTACTGCACGTCGATGGTGCGCATGTCTTCAACCAATCCAACCCTGCCTGTGATGCAGTGCGGAGTTGCGATGTCGGGGGGGGGGGGGGGGGGGCGCTGGCAGCTACTCGTCGTTGATCGGTTGTTCTCTCCGGGTACTCCGGCTTCCTCCACCCCCCACTTGAGTTCTGTCGTTTTATATTGCGCACGCTTTATTAAATTGTCACTTCACACTTTCAGAGGTATATTTAGTACTTTAAAACAGTTTTTATACGCTTACCGTCCTTTTTACCGGCAAAAAGTTGTGTTCAAGCTTTTTCTTTAAACGCGGGTTCATATTTTATTTTCAGTTAGCGTTTCGCCAAACACATGCCGAGGTAATAATAAATATTAAAAGCAACCATACATCAGTGGATACTAGTTCTAGATTCCTGTAAGTCCCACCTCAGTGATACCCACATGAGCCTATTAAGACTAGGGCCCCTTGTGCTCACTCCACCAATCCCTATGTGCGAGCTCACAGTGGTGGGCCCGGAGGGGGGGGGGGGGGGGGGGGCTGAGGGGTCCCAAATGCAAACCGTAACTTACAGGAGGCGTCAGAATCGATCTCAGAGCTTCAGAATTTGAAGAAATACCCGGGAAAGGGAATACGCCCAATTCCATAGTTCAAGCCATTGAAATATGCCAGCGTTATGTCGATCTTATCCCCCCCCCCGCACCATTTCGAAAATATGGAAAATTGATTATATATCTAGCGGGGCGTAGCCAAGATTCTGTAATGGGGGGGGGGGGGGCAATCATGATATTTGGAAGGTCGTTGTGGGGTCCCTCACACCCAGGCCTAACTAGGGCTAGACCTCTCCAGAAACAAATTATCGTAAACAATTCATTAGTTATTAATTCCAATCGACCGCTATACACATTAGTGTCTATCATAAATAATATGTCCAGTGGGCGACTGGAATTAACAAGCAAACCACTACCTGCGCACCCATATAACCAGACTTTAACCCCAGTTCATCCACACGGGACATGGCGAACAACGCCTCTGGCGATTGCGACACATCAACTAACATGGTAACAATAAGCGCAAGGCAACTCACCATTGACTCACTCGAACAATGGGACCCTTTTACAACTGCTCCACCCGACTTGTGGCTATCATTCAATGAGCCTAGTTATGATCATAAAGAGCATACGTACTCTAATGATAATTGGAGTGAAACTTTCATTGAGGCGGCACGAACGATGACCCCGTCCATGGGAGTGGACTCTATCCGTTTCTCGTGTGACACGCCGCACACTGACACACTCTCGCATAATCATGACGAGGATACTCACACGGAAATTCAGACTCACCACGAGCCATTAAATATCTTAGGTATCTGCAGCCAACCGCAAAGTACCGGCAAATACCAGAGTAAACAGCTGCAAACTAATATGGGTGATGCTGATCTTATGACATACTGACATATAAGCGAGGTGGGCGTGGTCCTACCCGACTCCCCTGTGGTAGACAGTGTATCTCTACTACAACGAGCTCCAAGGATTCACCCCAGAAATAGGAAGTGTGACCTACAAAAACACTCCATGTGCGATTCGGGACAATGTCCTCAAACACAGGACTGTGGAAATGATCCACCCAATGAATGGAACTCCACATCTCACTTGCGCGTGAATAATGAACAGCGACCAGTTCTGGAGAGATGGCTAAAACAACTAGAGCAATCTAAATGACTAGTATCTAATCCCAGTTCCAATGGGGGTCATTGGTTATTAACCTTGCAACTTCCATCCAATATGGGGTCATGAGTGGAAATAATACACTTTCGAAACAAAAAAACCCCATCACATTACTGCACAAAATTGAGTCTCTACCTAACGACCAATAATTACACTGAATGAAATTCTGTTGCTTACAATGATTAAAACAACAGGAGCTAATAAACATTGCAAACGTGGTCACGGGTATTTGCGGTTGAACACTCATATGCACTTGTCTAAGCGTCCAAGAACGCTAGGCGAATCCTGTACTAAGCACACTCACTATAAGCTCCCACTCCAAGGTCAAGTACAGGGAGACTTCAGTCAATTTTTATATGTGTTTACTTTCATAAGCTTCCATAGCTGTTCTGGGCTACTCGGTGGTGACTGCCCTCCCCTATTTAATCAGGCCTGGGTGAGGGTTAAAAAAAATAAGTGACCGTTTGCATTTGTCAGCCCCACCCTCACTCCTGCCCCGCCACTGGGAAGAAGGTTAAGTGGCTAGACTCTGGGAGAGATCGATCCTGGTGCCTCCTGAAGAAAGGTAGGGGTTAAAAACAGTATGTGACAGTTCAGTTTGCATTTCTTTTCGGGGGGGGGGGGGGGGCAACCCCCACAACGACCTTCCAAATAACATGATTGATCTCCCCCTCATTATAGAATCCTAGCTACGCCCCTACTAGATAAAAAAATCCATTTCATATTTTCGAAATGGTGGGGGAGGGGGACTAGATCGATATAACGATTGAACTATGGAATTGTGCGTATTCCCTCCCACGATTGTGAGCCCTTCCCAAGATATTTTTTTCTTCAAACACTGAATCTCTGAGATCGATTCTGGTGCCTCCTGGGGAAACGTGAGGGTTAAAAACAGTTAATTATGGTTTGCATTTGGGGCCCTCAGCCCCCCCCCCCCCCCCCGGGCCCACCACTGGGAGCTCACTCATGGGATTGGTGGAGTGAGAACGAGGCGCTCCAATCTTAATAGGCGCCTGTGAGTATCATTGGGGTAGGACATACAGGAATCTAGAACTTGTATCCACTTATGTGTGGTTGTTTTAATATTTATTATCACCTCGGCATGTGTTTGGCGAAACGCTAACTGAAAATAAGTTATGAACCCTCGTGTTTAAAAAAATAGCTTGAACACAACTTTTTGCCGGTGAAAAGGACGGTAAGTGTATAAAAACTATGTTTTAAAGTACTAAATGTTCAGATGAATGTGTGAAAAGTGGCAATTTAATGAAGCGTACGCAATAATAAATATATATAACGAAGATTAAGTATTGTTTGTTTTATTGTAGATTATTTTCAAATTATAAATGGTTTCTCTCCCCAAACCTTTCTGTTAAGTCTCCTCGTTGTGAACAGAAAGATCTAAATGTTACGCACACGAATTAGTTACACCTCCATCGAGCAAATATGATAATATTCACCCCGTCGTGCACCTCAGCGAATTCGTTGTTTTCCTTGCACAAAATGGCGTGTCGATGGCGAAATGATCTATTTTCTCTTTAAAATAGTCTACAATAAAACAAACAATACTTAATTTTCCTTCTATATATTTATTATTGCGTAAGCTTCCTTAAATAATCACTTTTCACACATTCAGAGGTACATTTAGTACTTTAAAACGTAGTTTTTATACACTTACTGTCCTTTTTATCGGATACCGTCCTTTTTACCGGCAAAAAGTATTACCCGCTTTTCTCAGAAGGCAAACCTAACATCGGAAGCATTCTGATTCAAGGCCAGGCAAAGTTTAGGAAATGAGAATGGAGGTGGAAGTAAATAGTATAAAAACGTTAAAGGGGCAGATAGAGACAGAAGTCCCTTTTGTGCTAACTTATACTTCATTTCAAAGCGATATACATGCGTCATCATACACTAAAGTTCTAAGGAATATCAAAGAGGTGTTGGGTCGTTTCGCCCCAATTCCCGTTCGCCGAGGGGCGTTTCACCCCTTACATTGTGGCGGAACGACCCATGTATTAGGGGCGAAACGACGATGATTTTCTTCATTTTCTGGGGCCGAAACGTCCCGGTCGAAATGTCCCAGGCCGAAACGTATCAAGGCCGAAACGTCACGAACCCATCAATAATTGTAGTGAAAAAGGGACACAATGGCATTGTAAACGGATGGCAAAACTTGACTTTATACTTCGTGTTGGTGTCGAATTACGGCCATACATTCTAAAGTTGAAAACGGGCTTCAAAATCTTTCCAAGAATTTTAAGGTTCTGTACTGAAGTTTTGAAACTCTTTGAGAAAGGGTTCATGTTCTCCATTACTCCCAAATTATCCATTTGGCACTTATTGTCGTCGTAGTTTCTCGGTTACCCCCGCCCCAAACTCTGGCCACCTCGACTTTCAACAGCAAAGGCCCTTCCCCTCCGAAAGGTTTCATCCAGGTATTCCTCAAATACTGATTTCTCTTTATCACATACACCGTCGCAAAACCTATTTTCTATGGCCCCTTCTAGCCAATTTTGGTTACAATCCTCCGTGATCCTCGCTTTGATGTGTTTTAGTCCCCCACAGTTTCACCGTGCAGGGGACTATTGGATTGCACTCCGCCTGTCCGTCCATCTGTCTGTCCGTCTGTCCCGTTACCACCTGTATCTCAAAGATGTTTTGGCGCTTTTGTTTCAAATTGTTCAGATTTGATGAGACATTAGGAAAAATTGATGCACGTGAATTTTTTCCCGAAAAAAATTCATTTTTGTTGGAAATTGCGTGTAATTCGTTATACGCTCAGAACTTCTGAACAGCATTTTCGGTTTCAGAAATTTTTGGTATGAAGGTCTAGCAGCATAAGATAAATAACATGTCATGCGGAATTTTTTCTCATGCATAAATTATGCAAATTAGCCTTACTTAACATTTTTTTTCGGGTAATATTTTTCTGCGTATTATGTTGTGTACTGTTACCACCTGCATCTCAGAGATGCTTTGACGCTTTTGTTTCAAATTTTCAGATTTGATGGGACATTAGAAAAAATTGATGCAGGTCAATTCTTTTCCGAAAAAAATCAAGATGGCCGACTGGTGCCCATTTTTGTTGGAAATTGTGTGTAATTCGTTATACGCTCAGAACTTCTGGACATTCCGATTTCAATAATTTTTGGTATGGAGGTCTAGCAGCATAAGATAAATAATCTATCATGCGGGTTGTTTCTCGTGCATAAATTATGCAAATTAACCTTAACCTTTTTTCAGGTAATATTTGTGTGCGTATTATGTTGTGTACTGTTACCACCTGTATCTTTGAGATGCTTTCACGCTTTTGTTTCAAATTTTCAGATTTGATGGGACATTATGTAAAACTGATGCACATGAATCTTTTTTCGTAAAAAATGCAAGAGGGCCGACTGGTGGAAATTTTTGTTGGAAATTGCGTGTGATTCGTTATACCCTCATAACTTCTGATTGACATTTCCGATTTCAATAATTTTTGGTATGCAGGTCTAGTAGCACAGGATAAATAACATATATCATACTTTTTTTCTCATGCATAAATTATGCAAATTAGCCTTACTTAACCTTTTTTCGGGTAATATTTTTTTGCGTATTATGTTGTGTACTGTTACCACATGTATCTCAGAGTTGCTTTCATGCTTTTGTTTCAAATTTGATGGGACATTATGTAAAATTGATGCACGTTTTTTTTTTCAGAAAAAGTTCAAGATGGCCGACTGATGGCTATTTTTGTTCCAGTAAAACCACAGAAATATGGGTAACATTGGGACTAGTTTGTTAAGTTGTTCCTTTGATATCCATATTTGTTTGGGTTTTATTGAAGAAATATCAATATATTTCACAGTAATCCACCTACCATGGGGGGGGGGGGGGTGCGATTGTCTGATCGCTGGCAATCGGCTTTGCACTTGTTTACCTTGAGTTGCTCCATCTTGTGGGGCTTAAATCTCTATTGAATAGTTTCTATAAACTCCCTCTCCTTTACAGTCCACCCTGTCTTGATATTAGAATCACGATTATCCTGAGGCGTAAATTTATATCACAGGCTGACCCAAGCTTACTCCTGTCTGTTATCAGCGCTGTGACATTGCTTGACCTTGTTATCCATCTACCTGTATCGTTCTGCAGAGTTTTCAGCTGTTTAAGCCGTTTGGTGTAGAACTACCACTTCCATACCACACGGTACACCAAGACCACCCAAATGATATTCCTCGCCAAAACCTGATTGAAACTATTCCACCTAAACGTTACAGCCGGTTGAGAATTTGCTTGCCCTTCAAACTCGGTTTATTATGTTGCATCTTCTATTATAGATGCCTCTTCCTGTGTTGATATTGGCCCCAAATACACGCAGTCGCCCTTTTCTCTCACACTACACAGTTTACTGTCACTCTTTGGAATAGGTAACTACCCCACTCCCCACCTTCGAGTAGGCCTTGAGAAAAACCTTTATTTTTACTCGGTGTTAGCCTCTGTTTCCCCAATATCTCCCAACAATTGCTAGCATCTTCTCTACCCCCCTCTTCATTTTCGGTCACTAGTTTCATATCATCTGAAAAACGTAACCCCGGATCTTCATGTCATCGACTAGTATTCATTCATTGCTCTGTGGGAGTTCATCTCCCAAATCTCTTATGGATAATGCGAAAAATAATCGGCAAAACGATGCACTCGGCTGGAGACCTATCGCCATAGAAACTTGTTTATTGTGATGTTAAAATGGATGGTCAGTAGTGGATGCGCTCTCTCTCTGATAAACATACTAGACCTCTCTCTAGTGTCGCCCACTAGTTAACCGCTTGTCCTTCATTCTCCTTTCCCACTTCCCCATCATAACCCCAGTGAATCTCAACTCGCCACTGGGTCAACTCGCCACCGGGTCAATTCGCCACCGGGTCAAGTCGCCACGGGTCAACTCGCCACGTATCAACTCGCCACCAAAAAAAAAAAAAAAATAATACAAGGTAGGTTTCTGACACAACATGAGTTTATTCATTATCCAAAACATATAACAAAACGTAACATTTAGCACATGAAAAAATACTTTTATACATTAAGCACCTTATCGGATTTTTTCAATAATTGGTCAAATATTTTACACTTTGAGCACTGTAAGTATTGGTCAATTGATACAACCTATTGGCGGGCCCAGATATTTGTACTCGGTGCTCAAAGTATGAAATATTCGTCCAATATTTGAAAAAATGGAAACAAACGATGGTAATCAACAATAAGATAACGAGTATCAAACGTAACATTGAGCACCTGAAAAATATATTACACATTGACAGGGTTCCCACTGATATCAGGTAATCAAATTCAAGCACTATTTAAGAACCTTTCAGGGACATTCATCTGAGGTTACCACCCCATGAACATCAAAGAATTCCAGCCACGAGGACCTGATTCCTGGAAAACCCTAGAAGAATTTCAGCCCCGAGGACCTAAAAAATAATTCGCCTCTTGAGTGCAGTAAGGTGCCATCTGCAATGCTATATCATTGCAGATGGCACCTTATTGCACTCATGGGACAATACGGAAATCAAAGAGATGCTGTTCCAGACTAATTTTGTTCCATCTCATATGACAGGTTATCATGACTTCTAGTCTCAGGAGTAGTTAGGATAACTGAATTTAAGAACTCTTCAAGATGGTGTTGGAAAAAAGTGAAATTAATTAATTAAATTACCGATGGGATAATTAGCGCTGTGAATATTTGTTTTGTTTTTTTACTATAAAATTTGAAGAATACCATTAATATATGCTCACCTTGTTCAAAACTAAGAAAAACCTCCCAACCACTGCGTCTTGTATCTTGTTAACAATGGCTTCAAGAACTCCAATATAATCTGTCTTTCGGCGTCTTGACATGTGATTACTTGTGCGTGATTTTAGTGATTTAACTGCTTAGGTTTATGGTTTTGTCAGAACAATATTGCAAACTTTTATGGAGCCGTCATCACCTTTCAGTGCCAGCTGATTCGACAATCTGTGCAATCAAAACAAACCCAAAAATATCTTCCATTTTTCATTTTCATAGAAACTCATTCTCTGACGGTCACGGATTGAAAAGTAAGTACAAATAACCGATTATTTTTTGAAAACAATCTTGAAAAATCTGTTAAAAAACTTTTCGAAAGTGAGTCAACTCGGCACCAAAAAGTGAGTTAACTCGCCACTAACTGGTGGCGACTTGGCCCACAAAAAGTACTGGTGGCGAGTTGACCCAGTGGCGAGTTGACACGTACCCATATTATTCTGTTAGACTGGTATTCTGGACGTTCTAATGAAAAGTGTTCCAGGGTCTCCACTTCGCCAAAATTACACATCTGGCACTTCTTTTCATTATCTTTTCCAGTTTTCCCCTTAAGCTCCAGCGACCTCATCTTGAACAACAGTGATCCACCAAGGGTGCCATCAAGGTTCTCTTCAAAACCTGGAGCCTCTTTATCATGCAGGCCACCCAAAGACCTCTTTGTTTTGAACCCATCTCGCCAATTCAGGTTACAACCCACCGTGACTCTTTCTCTGACGATTTTTTATACCCTGGTTTGATTAATCATGATTAAAGTTATTTGCAGAATATGAAAACCCTTTGGTTGTTTCAACATCATCTCTGTATTTTTATAATTTCCGTGATGCCCAGAGACGCTTGGGTTGTTGTTATAACAAACTCCTGAATTAACAGTTCGTATGTCACAGTTCATGTAATTAAACACGAAATGTTTTCGAAATTTTAATTTTTCAAAATTTGTCGTCCCCGTATTTTGTCTCATCGGAAAAATGCCCTACGATAGTGTCTTTCAGCATAATGTCATGAAACCGATGATTTGTGATGGGACCAAAGTACTTACATAAAAAGCGTCGTGGCGAAAAGAAAAAGGGACGCCTGAAAACTGTTGAATGTGTTACCGTCGTATTTTCATTTACAAGCATGTCCATATCCATTTAGTCAAAACAACCTATTGCCAGAATGACTTTCGATTTCTGCTTCTATTTGGCAATGTGGTGAAAGTGTGTTGTCGTTTTGAGAAGTGATAAGAATTGTTTATCTGGGGAATACATTAATGATCATTAACTCTCTCAAATATGAGCCTTCAAATGAACTAAAAACTTATACCAGGTACTTTTAATTCTGATAGAGAACAATCGAAGTCAGTTGTCGAAACTGCTAGAAAGAATCACCACAAAAGAGTGGCTCTGAAAAGCCTCCGTTATCCCGCGAAATTCTAGTTCAGCGATCTGAACGTAGTGGCTACCATGTAGAGGGGTAGCCACTACGTTCAGGTCGCTGAACTAGTGAAATTCCAGTATTCCCAGATGTATATCCTGTCACAAAACCATTATTTTATATAAAAAGATAAACAGTTTGTATGAATACCAGTGAATTCGGGTCCATGTAGATTCGGCCCCGGGCCGATAGGTGGGAAGATTCGGTAAACATGAAGAATAGCGGACCCAACAAATTATGCAAAAAATACCAGCTTTTCCCAACTTTTCATGATTTCCCTACATTCTTTAGTGTTTTTTCTTCACATATGTACCAAAAACCCTGAGTTTTTAATACATTCATACATTATTTACTAAGTTTTTCCTTCCCTAAGAGAGGCACGGAAAAGTCATCTGATCGTGTTTATCAACAGCGACGTTCTTTCAATGGAAACTGTCAAAGATGTGACGTCACGGTGGGCGTCTCCTCCCATTTGTGGAGAATTCAGTATCACATCAGTTCAGAAAATGGCATCGTGTTCAACAGATTAGGGTCAGTGTAGGAAGGGTTCAGGTTAGCTAACCCGAACCCTTGCTAGACTGACCCTAACCCGTCGAGCGGGGTGCTATTTATTACATAACTTACCTTAATAATGAAAAAAGTGAAAAAAAGCACTGTACTTACCGACTTCTCCTTGTGGTACCAGTGCAGAACAAGTGCGCTTCAAAATTGAACACACACTTTCGATAGAAAAGATGGTTGACGTGCAAGTTGAATTGCTTCGTCTCGGAAGTTAAAAACTAGTAAAAACAAGCTAAAAAGTGATTTTTATTCCCCCAAATTTATGAATATGTAAAGAAAAAACACTAAAGAATGTAGGGAAACCATGAAATGTTGGGAAAAGTTGGTAATTTTTGTATAATTTGTTGGGTCTGCTATTCTTCATGTTTACCGAAAATTCGGCCCTTCCAGAGGCCGAATCTTCCCGACTTTTGAGGCCGAATCTTCCCGGTTTTTTTTTTCAGATTTGATGACGTTTATTTTTTATGTTATTTTATTTATTCTTCATTTATTATGAAAAAATCGACTCACCTTTACAGAAACGAAAATAAACACATCCAAAAAAAATAAATTCCTTTTTATTCATGAAAGTAAATTCCAACACATCAGAAAAAAATAAATTCCTATTTGTTCAAGAAAGTACATTCTTACACCTCAGATAACTTAAGACACGGTGTGTAGTGGAAGAGAGACACTGACTAAAAGTTTCTAGTCACACTGATAATTGAATTATAGCTCGGGTGGAATTTCCTCTCTGCGAGTGATTTAGTGATAATACACTCTCCACGTACTGTACACACCTTGAATGCTAATAAGTATATATTTTTTTGCCGATTTTAAGATAATAAAATGAAAAAAAAACAAAACATTTAGAGACATTCAGAAAATAAAAATGGTTACGAATTGACCCGACTGTTGGTTACGAATCGATCTGAGTACGAATTAACTTGGTTACGAATTGACTCCGCTTTGGCTTGATTACGGATTGACCCGCACCCCCTCCGCCCTAACCCGAATCGATTCTCTGATTCTTGTTGAACTATTCCCCTGCATCTCAACGTCTCAAACTGACACATGCTATACTATAACACATAATTATCTTAGACTTTGACTAAAAGAAATTGAAACATTAGCTTACCTTAAAAGTTGCATCCATGTACCACATATACGTTCAGTTGCTCATGCGATGCAAAGATAAAATGGCGATTCTCATCAACTCTGAGATCAGCTTTCAAAAAATCATTCAGAACATGATTATCATTCATCTCAAAGTCCAAGTCCTGTGGTTCTTTAGGTCTCGATGACTGCCGTAAATAATTAGCATTCCTAGCGAGATATGAAGGATTGGGTAGAGATTCGCAAGGCTGGTCTCTGAGTTCATTAGATAAAACCTGGAAAAAAATGAGATAACATTTTATGTCTGAATGCGTGATTATTTAACAAATTAGTGATCAAATAAAACATCTGGTAACACTTTTTTACTTTATCTTTCAAGTTCCTTTTATATCTTATATTTTATATTTTTAGCTCAACTTTGGCTAAGCCAAATTTGAGCTTATGCCATGGCCTGTTGTCTGTCTGGCTGCCTGTCCGTCAACAATTCAATACGGCTTGGGCTGAAGGCCGTATTTATGAACCGATCTTTACGAAACTTCTTGGGTACCTTTGTTATGACTGTGGGACGAGAACGAGTGTTTTGGGGTCCGATGCGAAATTCAGGTTGGCCGCTGGTGGCCATTTTGTACAGACTTAGGTGAAATCAGATTTTTGCACAAAACTTCCATATGAAAGCGCTGATTTGAATAATTTTTTGTATGAATGTTTAGTACCATGGGATACATCACATATAATACGGGTTTTTTTCTCGTACGTAAATAATGCAAATTAGACTAACTTTGATGTATTTAGTGTTACTTTCAGCACTGTGAGTGCAAATGCCAATACGGCTTGGGCTATAGGCCGTATTTATAAACCGATCTTTACGAAACTTCTTGGGTACCTTTGGTACCACCGTGGGACGAGAACGAGTGTTTTTGGGTCTGGTCCGAAATTCAAGATGGCTGATGGCAGCCATTTTGTACAAAATTTGGTGCAATCAGATTTTTGCACAGAACTTCCATACGAAAGCACTGATTTGAAAATTTTTGTGTGTGAATGCTTAGTACCATGGGATACATCACATATAATACAGGTTTTTTTCTCGTGCAGAAATTATGCAAATTAGATGAACTTTGATTTTTTCAGTGCTACTTACACACAGTAAGTACACATATCAATACGCCTCGGGCTAGATGCTGTATTTATCAACTGATCTTCACGAAACTTCTTCGGTACCTCTGTTATCACCTTGGGATGAGAATGAGTGTTTCTGAGTGCGGTCCAAAGTTCAAGATGGCTGCCAGTGGCCATTTTGTACAGAAATTAGGTCTAATCAGTTTTTTGTACACAACTTCTATACGACTCAGACTAGAGGCCGTATTTATGAAACGATCTTTACGAAACTTCTTGGGTACCTTTGTTATCACCGTGGGATGAGAACGAGTGTTTTTAGGTGTGGTCCGAAATTCAAGATGGCCACCAGCAGCCATTTTGTACCAAAATTAGTGCAATCAGTCTTTTGTACAGAACTTCTGTATGAAAGTTCTGATTTGAATAAATTTTTGTATGAATGTTTAGTAAAATGGAATACATCACATACAGTACAGGTTTTTTTCTCATGCAGAAATTATGCAAATTAGATGAATTTTGATTTATTTAGTGCTACTTATACACTGTAAGTGCACATGTCAATACGACTCGGGCTAGAGGCTGTATTTATCAACCGATCTTCACGAAACTTCTTGGGTGCCTTTGTTATCACCATGGGACGAGAACGAGTGTTTCTGAGTGCGGTCCAAAATTCAAGATGGCTGCCAGTGGCCATTTTGTACCGAAATTAGGTCCAGTCAGTTTTTTGTCACAACTTCTATACAGCTCGTATTTATGAACTGATCTTCATGAAACTTCTTGGATACCTTTGTTTTCACCTTGGGACAGGAACGAGTGTGTTTTGGGGTGCCTTTGTTATCACTGTGCTATGAGAACAAATATTTTGGGGTTCAGTCAGACCCACTCTGGGACTCTAAAGATTTCTTTTCTAGTTTAGCATCTGACTGTCACCCACCTTTACAATACTTTACCTATACATTTATGTACGGACCGTTACAATACTTTGTATGTACCTTTGTTATCAGGTCATTACCTAGATGTTTGTCATTACTGCGTCACATACTATACATGTACATGTCTTGACAAGTTGAGCTACAGTGTCTTTGACACTTTCATTTATCATGCCTTCCACTTTCGTGTTAAACTCCTATTGAATTTGATCGAAAAAAGAGAGAAGAAATTCACTGAATTTACCAACTTCACTATTGATAAGTAGAAAACAAGAATGACTTCATTCACTATTGATTGAGCTGATCTGAAGACTTCTTCCTTTGCTTTCTGTTTAATATTTGTGGAAATTTTTGCAGCTATTTTATTTCCAACACTGATGGGGTGGTTATGACTGACTGGACCAGGAATGTAATTATTGCCCAACTTGCTTCACTGTTGCTTTGCAGTCAAGTTGAGTCAACTGTTATATTACACACAGAACAATGAAAAAAAGAGAAAGGCGTTTTGTAAGAAATATGAAAAAAAGATTGTTCCAAAGAATCATAATTGAATATTTTTTATTCATTATTGATAGGAAAATTTTATATTGTAAGTTTAACCCTTTACCTAACGAATTGCCCACATCCGCCCACGTAATATGCAAATTGAGCAGTTGAAAAAATTAAATTTTTCAAAATATTTCAACAAAACCATATCATGTGACCCCTCATTGGAACGAGCTCAATGAGCTCAATGGTTTTGTTGAAAAATTTAAAAAAATTATATTTAAAATAATAAAATTTTGATATCGTCTGTGTTGGGTAAAGGGTTAAATCTACCAAAATCTATCAATATCCACCAAATGCTGAAAACTGCCCTTCTTGGAAAATGTAGAATATAATTTTGTCACGGCTAGTGCTCGCCTGCCAATATACATCTACAGTCGCTCCCCGAAATTGATTCTTGATGTATAATAATAATAATAACTTACTGATCTTTCGCTTTATGGTGTATGAATGCCCCATATCATCAAACAACTTGTCGCCGCCTCTTTTTGATGAATTTCTTACTATCTCAAATGGTTGTCTGTCGGTTGAGGTGCTTCTTTCTAGTGGTACGGGTCGATTAATGAAGATTTGTCGATGTTCTGTGGAACTGCAAACGATGGCATAGCAGCCGAATCAGAAGTGATGATGCTTGTTTCTACTGCAAAGTTACCAAGGTCGTTACTTGAAGTTTCTTGTTGAACTGACGAAAGTCTTGTGCTTTCTAGTCTTGAACCAGTTGAGACAATGCTGGCTTGTATTTGGGCATTTTCCCCATCTATTGAAATGTCTTGCTGAACCGTCGACGTACCATTTCTACAGGTTTCACACACCCAGTTGATTGACTGATTACCTTTAACAGCCTTTCGGTAGTCGGCCCTAGAAATCCCAGTATCGCAAGTACGATGCTGCCATCTATTGCATGCTGGACATTGCAACCCTTCCTGTCGAGGACGAACTTCTGAATTACATTTGAGACAACTATTGTTAGCATCCATGATGGAAATGATGACAATGATGAATGAAAGGTTTTAGCACGCCGAAGGCGCGCAGGGACGATGTGGGATTTACAAATCCCTTGTGACCCGGTTAGCCTTATTTTATTTCACTTGGATCTTGGATCACACAGGCGTAGCTTTCCTATTGTCTCAAATGAGGTCTGAAGGGGTATGCACGCGGTGATGACAATGGCATATCTTTTCCTGGTTTTATACTTTTCAAACAGCATACATATTGTTTTGATTTTGTGAACTAAAGCTCAAACACTGTCATGTGAATAGCAGTTTTCGTTTTGACTAGTCTAGATCAAAAACGAAAATAGTGCTAAAACAACACAATAACATAAAGTTATGACACCCTCTGATGAGCTATGATCACTTAATGATTTGTTAAGAAAGTACAAACACTGTCATGTGTGAATAGCGGTTTTTGTTTTGCACAGTGTAGATCAAAAACGAAAATAGTGCTAAAACAACACAATAACATGAAGTCATGACACCCTCTGATGAGCTATGATCGCTTAACGATTTGCCTGCAACACAGCGAATTTTGTTCACTTTTCAAGCACTAAAACAACCTAATTGAAAGTTCACTCAAAGATTGCAGTAACCACATAGAAGCCATATCATTTTTGTTTAAGATCATTAAATAATAGGACGTACAGTGTATTTGTGTGGAACTTGTTCGAAATTTTTTGAAGGATTTTAAAGGACCTCTTATATTTATGGAATGTTTCTAGGTATTTTTTGAATTACCCCAAACCGTGAGTACACCTACTTTCTTGAACTTAAAATGAAAAATGCTGTAGGTTGAGTGCATTTTGGTGGGCCGAAGTCACTGAGAACAAAAAGTATTGATCGGGGAGAACTAAACTATGGCTGGAGTGCATTTTGGTGGGCCGAAGTCACCGAGAACAAAAATTATTGATCGGGGGGAACTAAACTATGGCTGGGCCGAACTCACTTATGACCGGGTCGAACTCACCAAATGGACGGAAATCACTTGGGCCGAACAGGTGATGGGCCGAACTCACCTGATACCGTTTGTATGAGCTTGGCCAATGTTATCAAGTGAAAAAAGAAACTGAGAAATGTGGACTAGTTCTGGGGAGTACATGTCCTACAATTTGAAAGTTCCAAATCCAGTTAATTAAATATCTATCATTTCTAGACTTATCTATTATTAATGGGGGCAATGCGTCCCTGTCCATTCAGTTCAGCTAGAAATATTTACGTTGTTAGTTTAGTATAAACTATAAAGTATAGACCAAAAGAAATGCAGCTTTTAGTGCAATAAAATCATTGATTTGTGTCTTAAATACTTTGGATGCAGTTATTGATGTGAATTCCAGTCATAGAGTTCCTTATGAAAGATCTCGATATAGCAAGATTTTTTTCCACAATAATGAATGGTGGTTGGGGGTGTACTACCTGTATGGCACTCTCTTTTTTATTTCTAAACACTTTGGGGAAAAGGTGGCTCAGTAGGTAGAGGTGCAGGCTGCAAGCCGAGAGGTCCTCGGTTCGAATCCCACCTGCGGCAACTGCGTTGTGTCCTTGGGCAAGACACTTCATCTCCATTGCCCGCGTGGGGGCACGATGACGCCGTGTACTAAGGCATACTGCACGTCGATGGTACACATGTCTTCAACCAATCTAACCCTGTCTGTGCTGCAGTGTGGGGTTACGATGTTGGGGAGCTGGCAGCTGCTCGTCGTTGCTGGGTGGTTCTCTCCGGGTACTCCGGCTTCCTCCACCCGTAAAACTGTCACGGTCATGATTAGCCATTGTGCATAAATATGTGACCTTAAACATCAATAAATAAATAAATAAATAAATTGGGGAAAAAGGTTTTATTAACCACCAACAAATATTTCCATTATCACTTATCTATTATATAAATGGGGACAGTGTCTCCTTATCCATTCAGTTCAGCTAGAATTGTTACGTTACTTGAGTATAGATTATAAAGTATAGACCAGATGCAGCTTTTAATGCAACAAAATCACCGACTTGTCTCTTGAATACTTTGAATGCAGTTATTGATGTGAATTCCAGTCGTAGAGTTCCTGATGAAAGCCGGATCTGGATATAGCAAGGATTCTTTCACAGTAGTGAATGGTGGTTGGATTACAGGACTTTTCAACCCTGGGGCTGAATCGTCTCACTTTCAAATAATTTTTTCGGAGATATTTATGTTTAGAAAATGTCTTTATATTTAATTAATCGGGTGAATATAGATATGAAATATTAATGTATACCTTTGTAAAAAGCATTTTTTCCTAATCTGTGTTATATTTCTATGAATAAATTTTGGTTGACTTACCAAGTAGTAGGAACGATAAAATCTATTTTATAATGGAATAACGAGAATGATAAATCTATCTATAATTTTGCTCCTAATTACACAGGAATACCTTCATAACTGTATGTGCTGTCACTCTCAAAATTGTTCGCATTCATAAGTTTCCATGAATTTTCACGCTCTCTAGTTCAGTGTCAAGACACATTATCAATAGAGTGTCGTTAAAATGTGATTAAAATGCTGTTATTTCCATATTAATCATGATCAATAAAATGTTGTGATTCATGTGATTAAAATGTTTCTTCTCAACCTACTCACAATTGTTTACAATTGGCTATAACGTAAGTGCAAGCCCTACTTCGGAACTAACTCAAGCTAAGAAACTTTTCCAAACAAGTTGGAAAAGTGATAGAGTGAAAAAGCATGAAAAAGATCGAAAAAGGGTCGAGCGACACCGGCACTCGACATTACAAATACTCTCTCTGCACACCTCTTGCGTTTACCGAGTGCATGCGCAACAACTGTGACATCAATTCCTTTTATTTCCGCCATTGTGATGGCCGGAAATTTGTGACTCCTGCTATTATTTGCTGTTATCTTCGTGAACAACTTATTTTTTGTATGGTGCTTCTTGTCTATTTATGTGCAAGTGGACTGTATCCTTTTCAAGCTCTAAATTGATTATTATTTGATGATATTTATGCTCTTTTTTGCTTGTCTTCTCATACATATTCTTGCTTTTCCCCCGCGTGTTAATGCGACCATTGTTGTTCGGTTTTCCGTGGGCGGGAAGCTTCATTTCATTGATCATATTGTAGTTATGCCTAAAAGAATTCCTTGTACCTCTTGTTTGCACGTGAAACATGTAGACGATTCTCATGCTACATGTGTCACTTGCAACAATTGCACACAAGCCCATTCCTGTGGTATTTGTGGGGTTTGGTCCTCAAAATTCTGGGCAACCGTGAATAAGGTGGTTCTCTCCAGGGCTAGAACCCCTCGTTCTCGGGGTAAGGGTAGCCGTGCCTCTTCAGTCATTTCTGGGAGTGCACGTGGTGACTCTGTCACACAGGATGTTGATCGGTCTCTTTCTGTAGCATGTTCCTCTGCAACTTTTGATGGTGCTGGTGCTTTGATGTCTGAAGTGGAGACTGTAGACTCTTTGGCTTCGGATGTCACTCTTGAGGCGGCTGTTTTCGTCGAGTAGTGTTGTGTGGTTTTATTTTTCTTGTTTCGGTTCGGTTTTTAAAGAAAAACTTGGTTTATAGGTCGGTTCTCGTTTTTTTTTTATAGTAAGACATCTGCAGTTTCAAACAGAAACTATGTAGTGTCAATATAATGCTCATGCTGTCATATTTTCAATGATGATTAACTTTGCAGTGACTAGCATTGGCCATTGGTACAAAGTGTATAAATGGCAGGCATTATCAAAACAAAAAAAAGTAAAAGAAAATAAAATGTAACAGTGTTCGTAGAATATCACCACTCACCAATTCTAGGCACATGCCCCACCCCCCCCCATCCCCCCCCCACCTCTGGTCTTTAAGTTCAGGCATAAGAGAGTCTATGATGAATTGATATTAACACATGGGTGCAAAAAGAGCTAATTCACAATTTCCCAGGGCTCTGTTCAGTGTTCACTCCTGGGTGGGGCCCTGGGCAGCCTAGTGAGCAAAGTGACCCTACATGTACCAGGCATTGCAAATAATAACAAGTGCTGCCAAGTGGGTCACCTAGGCACCCATCCATCCTAAGATATTTGACAATGAACTGGTGTATGGACTCTTTTCAGTACCCCCCCCCCCCCCCCTCCCCCACTCACAGTGGTGGCTAGTGCCACCAGTGCCCACCACCCACCTTAGTAAGATAATCAGCAATCATTTCATGTCAGTCTGGAATTGGAAAGTCCTATTGTTTGTAGCTGGGTGGGCTTCAAAACGAACCACTTTACCAAATACCTATTATCTACCCCCCTGTCACCCCCCACCCCCCTTGCGCACACAATGGTTTTAGCTCAACGGAATTGATTTTACAAATTCACTGGTGTACTGTTTTATATTGTAACTTTTTGCGTTTACCTCTAGCCATTCCACTTTCTATTTCTACCACTGATGTGTTCCTTTGATTGGCCTCTTAAAATTAGTTGTGTGGGAATGCAACCGTGGCAAGTTGACAGAGTGATATTACGGAATGCAGCTTTTTCCGTGGATATGGACGATTCGGTCCTGGGATGTTTCGGCCCCGGGACGTTTCGGCCTTCATATATTGAACTAAATAGAATAAGAACTTGGGGTTTCGTGTTTTTTGTGGGCTGAAACGTTCAGGACAAAACGACTCGGGTCGGAATGACCCAAGACTGAATCGCAGTAAAACCTCTACCCAGATAAGCACATGAAGGGAGGCAACAGATTTACATCTGAAACACGTGGTGGGGCAACCCGTGACAAATGTTATTTTCGAATACGACAATGAAATACCAAGACCTTTTTCTGATATGATATTATTCACTGTCCAGCAGATTGTAGAGAAGTAATTTTAATTAAACTGATTGACGAAATATTTCAGACAAACCTGTTCAAAAACGAAGCCAATTGCACAAGGTATTTCCTGTAATCAGTGAAATGTAGGCATGTTGGCTGCCTGTTTTGTCATTCTCACAGAAAACACAACCCATTTTTACATCAACGATGTGTGATTGACAACTTGTTAAACATCATTCTGGAGTTGGAGTTCTCTGGACATGCTGCAGTGACCCCTTTACACCTAGAATGTGGCGTGCATTGACGGCACTGTCATTTCCTGACAAAGCTTGACATTTCAGATGTTGTTAGTGCAAACTGAACAATGAAAACATCTCTTCCCGACGTTTTAGGAAGAAAAACAAAACAGTACTCATTTATCAGTTACACAGTTTCGGTTTCAGTTTTAAAGCAAAACCGAAACCGACTTATAAAACCGGTAAACCGTACAACACTAGTCGAGAGCTTCTCCGAGGTCAGCTCGGTGACACTCTCCGATTTGCCTCCTGCGCTGTCGACAGTTGAAGCAGCAAGTTGTTACTACTGATCCTATCTTGTATGATAGTGGCTCTTCCATCTCTTCTGCGGATGGCGTACAGTCTCGGAGGTCCGAGGCTGTATTTGCTGGTGTGTCTCTGAGCTCTCAGCCTCCCCTGGCTTCTCGGCGAAGCTGTGTGGGTTTGCTGTCTGCTCCGTCTCATCTGGTTGGTTGGGCGATTCGGTCGCTTCGGTAACGATTCCTCGCCCCTCGAGTGAATCGTTTGTTGTTCCACCTTCCCCTGCTGGTGTGCCGACTAGCAGGATGGGGCTGGGGCATTGGCATCCAGGGCTTGCTGTTCGGCAGAGGTCAGTGACAGCTCCGGTTAGCTGTCACTCTTGGAACCTTCCTCTGGTGATTCCTCACTGTGTTCTGAGTCTGGCTGTCGATCGATGCTTGTCGTTGCGTCTCAGAGGATGGGCAGTTGAGGCCTTCTGCTGCGCAGAGGCCAATGTCAGGTTCCTGTCATTCTTGGGACAATCCTCCGGTGTCTTCTCATCGTGTCCCAGGTCCAGCTACCGATTGACATACGCCGTCGGTCTCTCTAGAGGATTTGCAGGCAGGGCCTTCTGTTCCACAGAGGTCAGTGATTGCCCCTGGGCGTCACTCTTGGGACAATCCTCCAGTGTCTTCTCACTGTCTCCCTATTCTGTCTGCTGATCGACGTTCATCGTCGATCCCTTCTGAGGATTTGGGTTCTTCTGTTAGAAGGGTCAATTGGGAAGATACTCCATCCCTAAGTTGGCTTCCCTGTGCCTCCTGAGACACAACCTCCTTTGGTCGGTCGCCTAGATCCCTCGCCTGGCCTTTTGGATACTGTTTAGTATTCACAGGAGGATCCTGCTTGTCAGCCCGAGTTGGACTACATCTCTTCTGCTACAGAGGATGACGATTTTCTTGAAGGCATTGGGGCAGGCTTTGGATTTTGTCTTTGGCTTATTGCCAGACATTCAGCCTTCAGACCAGCCATCAGTGACTGTCCGGCCGCGGTCCTCTCTGGAGCACTGTAACCCTGTTGAGCCTTCTAGCTCTGGGATTTTGCGTCCTCTGCAATCGTGCAATCAGCTCAGGTTGTTGAGTCCTTCCAGGGCTTGTACGCCAAAATGCATTTTAAGGCCCTGAAGGGTTCTTTCTTTTCACAAGCTGATGCTTTTCTGCCTGCGTTGTGATTTCATGTTTACGAGTCCGTCTGTCCACCAATCTTCCAAGGGATGACTACTGTGGACGAAGATTCTTCCCGCGGGTTGGCTAAGCCTAAGTCGGCAGTTCTCCCGATGTCGGTCGTTGAGTCTATGGTGGGCCTGTCCCGAGAGATGCTGGGTATGTTATCTCTCGCGGACCATGTCGCCGCTGCCCTGGTCACATATTTTCTACCAGTAGATTTTGATGATGCTCAGGCACCTTTGCGCATTTTGTTAAGGCTCTTATGAACCTGACACATGCTCATGCCTGTAACACGGCTAATTTGGAGCTTGCACGCGGTGTTGGATTCTTCTCCATCCCTTCCTTCTGAGTAGTGTGCTGTTCTGAGGTCTGCTTCTTTGGTTGGACCTCAGCTGTTCCATGGTTTCGTGGAAGTTGTCCGTGGTGAGGTTCTTTGTCATTCGAAGGACCAGCTTTTGTGTGGATGGTGGTCATTCCAGGCCTACCAAGTGTCCCGCTGCATCTGCCACGTCGGCCATGCCTTTGGCTCCATCCACTCCTTCTGCTCAGAAGAAGCGCTGACGCGGTCAGACTAGCTGGCAACCTCAGGGAGGACTCTGTTGCTTCCCGAGGGGGTGGTTTCTCCTCTCGAGGGCCTCGTCGAGACCACAGATGAAAGTCCTCACCTCGATTCGCCTCCAGTCGGATGAAGGCTGTCGCTGTTTTTCGACCGTTGGACAGAGATAACATTGGACAATTGAGTCCTCGACGTCATCCAATCTGGTCTGCGACTGTCCTTCCATCGGCACCCCTGTTTATCTCGGGTGGCCCTCCCAACTCGGGTCCCTTCCGATTCTCTGTGTCGGACATTCTGGTGCAAGAGATTGACAATCTCCTCTCCAAAGGGGCGATCGAGGTGGTCCGGAACACCCTTTCACCGGGGTTTTACTTGAGACTTTTCTTGGTGCCGAAGAAAAACGGCCAGTTTCGTCCTGTCATCAATCTGAGTATCCTGAACGAGTCCATTATAGCACCTCGTTTCAATATGGAGACTTTCTGGTCGATTCGACGTTCAGTTCATCAGGGCGACTTTGCTGCCAGTATCGACCTGAAAGATGCCTTCTTCCATGTACCCATTCATCTGGCATCACAGAAATACCTTCGGTTCTCGTTTCGGGATCGAGTCTTTCAATTCAAAGCTCTCCCGTTCGGCTTGAACCTAGCTCCTTGGGCCTTCACCCGACTGATGCCACAGGTGCTCGCTTTTCAGCGTACTCAGTCGACTGTGACTTCGTCAGCCTACATGGACGACATCCTCCAACGGCACCACAATGCTGCAGTTCTGGAGTCCGAGGTCTGGCGGTTGCTTGGCCTACTAACATCTCTGGGTTTCAGAGTCAGTTATGAAAAGTCGGATCTCCTTTCTTCTCAGCAATTTCGTCATTTGGGAATGGATTTCGACACTCTTCGCAATGTGGTGTCAGTTCCCAATGCTCGGGCGACGATTCTTTCCGCCTTGACTTGGAACCTGCTCCAATCTTCCTTGGTCTCGGCCAGGACTTTCTTTCGGATGCTGGGCCTTTGCAGTTCAGTGACAGATCTCATTCCTCTAGGTTGCTTGTTTGTCTGACCTCTCCAACACTTCCTGTTGGATCATTGGCATCCGTCCGGTCGTCTCAACGTCCTAGCAGACTCCATGTCCCTACGCGACAGTGTCCTTCCCACCGAATGGATGCTGCATCGGTCGGTGTTTCAGGCGATTTGCGAGTGGTGGGGGCATCCTCTGGTTGACCTTTTCGCCACTCGCTGGAATCATCAGGTAGAGACCTTTGTCTCTCCTTGTCCAGATCCACTGGCATTTGCGGTAAATGCTCTGTCTCTGGACTGGACAGGTTGGATCGGCTATGCCTTCCCTCCTGCACCGATTCTTCCTCAGGTGTTGGTGAAGATTCGTGCTTGCAGTTGCAGGATCATTTTGATTGCACCTCTGTCTCCACAGAGGGTGTGGATCAATCTGCTGTGGCCTCTTGGCAGATCAGCCGATTCGTCTACCTCTACGTTGCGATCTTCTTTCCAAGGGTCGTCCCAGGAAGTATCACAACAACCTGGTGACCCTGTCCCTTCATGCCTGTCTTTTATCAGGTCCTGTCTCCGACGTTGACATTTTTCGAGACGATCAGTGGAGTGTATTTCTGCATCGCAGCGACATTCCACTGGCATGACTTATGCTTCTAAGTGGAAGGTTTTCTGCCGCTGGTGTACAGCTCAAAATGTGGATTACCGTGATCCGTCAGTCGCTCAAATTGCGGATTTTCTGGTATACCTTTTTGACTCCAAGGATCTCCAGCCTATTACGACAAAGGGCTATCGGTCTATGCTGTCTGATACTTTCTCATATGTGGGAAAGCTGTGCATCGGTTGTAATATTTTTCTCTCCAAACTCATTCGGCACTTTTCTTTGAAGAGGCCTCGAGTTTTGCGTCTTACATCCAAGTGGAACTTGGCATGGGTGTTGCATTGTTTGGAGGGGGCACCATTCGAACCTTTATCTGAGACCGATATTCATTTTCTCACCTATAAGACAGCTTTCCTTCTAGTGTTTGCTTCTGTCAGACGTGTCAGTGAGCTTCATGCGCTGTCTGATTCTGCTTTCTTCAGAAATGAGGCTAACAGTGTCACCTTGACTACTGATTGCTCTTTTCTGGCCAAAAATCAACTTCCTGATTCGGTACCTCCTCCCATCTGCATTCGGGCTCTCCCTGCTGTCGATGGCCGGAGGCCTCTTCTTTGTCTTGTTTGTGCAATCAAGACTTACATTAATCGCACTCAGTTCATTCAGAGGGGCCAGAAGAGATTCTTTCTGTCTCTCATTCCTAGGAGGCAGTTCTATCTCTTCCCATTCTGTTTCCAGATGGATCTGACTTGCAATCAAGCTGGCTTATTCCAGCTTGTCTGCTTCAGATCTTGTTTTGAACCAGTTTAATGCTCATGAGATTCATGCCACTTCTACATCCTGGGCATTCGCCAATTCTGTTTCGCTCCGGGATGTTATGAATGCGGCTGATTGGAGGAATGCTTCTAGCTTCTCCTTTTATCTCCGCCACCTACAGCAGCAATCTGAGGTCCTTTTTTCTTTAGGCCCTCTTATTGCTGCTCAGGCTGTTGTGCACCCTCGTTAAATTTGTTTTTATCGGGTTTGTGCTCCGCTCAGCCTTGTTCTTTTCAGGTGATTCTCTCTTTCTTCATTATAGGTTTCACTATTATTCTCTGCCCTCCTTGTATTTCTTTCAGCTGCTCTTGTTGGTATTGGTTATGTGATTCACCTCCTCCTATTGTTTATTCAGCCAATTGTAAACAATTGTGAGTAGGTTGAGAAAAAATTAAAAAATTTTAGTAAATTTTGTTTCTTAACATACCTACCACCCTCCTTGGGGATATCTTTAATATCGATGCCTCCCCACTAAATCACAAACTTCTCATTGGCGGAAATACGGAATTGACGTCACGGTTGTTGCGCATGCGCTCGGTAAATGCAAGAGGTGTGCAGAGAGAGTACCTGTAATGTCGAGCGCTGGTCTCGCTCGACCCTTTTTCGTGTTTTTGTACTCTATCACTTTTCCAAGTTGTTTGGAAAAGTTTCTTAACTTGAGTTAGTTCCGAAGTAGGGCTTGCACTTACATTACAGCCAATTGTAAACAATTGTGGTAGGCATGTTAAGAAACAAAATTTACTAAAAAATTTTAATTTTTGTGATAAATAAATGTACTTCTATGTTAATCATTATGTTTTTGTTGTAAATAAATGGCATTTCCATGTTCAATTATCAATAAAGTATTGTGTGATTCATGATTAAAATGTTTTTGTTGTTTATCGTCCCTTAATCCTTCTGCTTCCTATCCTAATTTTAAAACCTCACCTCATAACTAGGGCCAAAACGTTCCGGCCGAAATGTCCCAGGGCAGAAACATGCCAAGGCCAAAACGTCTCAGGGCCGAAACGACCCGACACCGGTGGTTGGGGGTGTACATGTATGGCTTTTTTTTTTATATTTCCAAACACTTGGGGTAAAAGGGTTTTATTAACCACAAGGTAAAAAGTTTTTGTTAACCACCAACAAAATCTTCCTATTGTTCAAAAACAATTTCATCACCAGCTGACACCATCCCATCCTCTCCAAAAATTGAACTGATCAATGATGTTTTATCAGTTGAGGGAGTCAAGGGTGCCACTCTTTGGAGAGGGGGTGGGGTGTCACATATAATTAACTGATTGGAGTTTTTAATTACATGTATGAGTCAAGTAAGGTTGTCAATAACAACAAAATAACAAAAGTTAAGCTTTACCCTCAAAATCAAAGTAAATCGAATGTTTTGAAGCAAAAGTCGGAAGAGACTTACTAGAACGGGGCAAAAATTGGTTGTCCTGTTTCATGCCCTGATGATTCCACTGAGGCAGTCAACATTTAGGTTGAAATACCAGGGGTCAACACTATGAATGAGACTCTCAGTTACACAATACAGTGTTCAAGTTATGTTGAGAGAGATATCGCAGCCAACAAAATAAGTACATGTACGCAAAATATGAAGTCCTCAGATACCTGAAAATCATTTTTGTTGATCTACAGTTTAAATTTTTTTTCAAACACGGCAAACCAGTGTCACCCTGTTTCAAGGACAGGAAAACTTGAAAATCTCTCACATAAGATAAGTTATAGCTGCAACGTGAACTCTCACCTCCTACCTCTCAGATATTAAGGAGTGCCACTAATCCATCAGGACTCTATCATAAATTCAATATCAGATTTTAGTGGATTTTATATTGCAGTTGGGCCATGGTTCAGCTGTCTAAAAATAGTTGTTATCCCACTACAGGATGTTCAAATAGTGTGTTGATAGTCATGAGATGATTAAGCGGTACACAATTGGCTGATGTCCAACTGTTTCTTCACCCTTAGAAATCAGGCTAAACATCGGGAAATGGTGATTATCAAAAAGAAAAGTTTGTCAACATTTATTGACCTTACACATGCTATTTTAGAATAGACAATAACAGATGATATTTTAGAATAGAAAAATGATCCAACAGTGCTATTATTTCACAGTTCTGTTTGAACTTGCGTCTGCAACTCAGGGGTCAGGTGATCACACAAGGACTCTTTATGCCTGCCATTGTGTTGTATTTTTAAATTGCATAAGCTTCCAAGCTGATCAAAATAATAAGTTGCTGATGTTGGATAGTTGTTGGAAGCAATAGTATATCAAAAATAACCTTTACTTTAATGAAAAGTGACATTAGTATTTCATGATAAATTATATCACACTAATTATGTGCAGTGCAAAAAGTGTGCAAGCAAAAACGCAAACATTTCAGTCTGTTTTCACATCTGGCAAAAAATAATATTATTTGCAGAATGTGAGATGAAATACTGATTCAGATGAATTGTGGTAATTTGAAATAAATTTATTATTTTTATTAGAGTTATACCCCTTTTTAGACTTGGAAATTTCAAGATTTGCGGTGTCTGGATGATAACTCCAGTTAGGATTATTTGATCAGAAACAATTTTGGTATGTGACTTTCTGGGGTAATAATACAGGTCAAGTTCGAATATGGGTTCAGACTGATCATTTTTACTAGAGTTATGCCCCTTTTTCGACTTGTTTTTTCGGGGGACATGTGGCCGAGCGGCCTTTTATTATAACATAGTTTAGACGTTTCAGCCGCAACTGGCCCGAGACATTTCACTAATATCAACCCAAAGTTGTACAAACCCCTTTGTGATGTTGTATACTAGTATAGTCCCTTTGATGTATTTAGCAGGCTTTCAAAACTGGTTTAAAAAACTGTGGGGGTTGGGAGTTTAGAGCAAGCCAGAAAATAAGCAGGCTGCCATCTACAAAATAAGGTTCCCATAAGGTGAATTTAGTGATGCTACCCTGCACAGCAGGACCTCAATCTGAATCAGGATTTCAAAACTAAACAGAAAGAGGTAACCAGAGGATAAATTGGCCCACTATATGAGATAGCATCATCAAATTCACTCTCTGGGGACCTCATTCTGAAAATGTCAGACTGCTTATTTTCAGGCCTGGTTTAGAGGCTGAATTATCATAGAGTTTGAATACTCAAACACCGAAGCACTTTAATACAGACCATCACTGTTCATCTGCATCAACAGTCGGTCAGTTGCGTAATCAAACTGTCGACATTAGTCTGATGGTGCTTTCTTCTTATCGGCCCATCACTATGTGTTGATAGGTTGGAAAAGTTCTGTGGGTGGGGCAAGCATTTTGTGTGACAGTAGTAGAACCAAAGGATTGTAATGCAGACCAATCCCTTGAGTTCGTTGAAATTCAAAATGGATAGCTTTGTGGTTCTCTGAAATAATTCATAGCTGGTGAGTGCGCTTCTAAATTACCAACTTGGCCTTTCAGCTGTCATTCTGCATTGAATAAACCATCAGAGGATAGAGACATTGACAATATAGAGCAGTCAGGGTGGGTTCTGTTATAGATTAGTCCTTCAAACTAGGTCTCATTACAGACTACTAAAACAGTTACAGGGTTATACATCAACCATATGTCTGTTCAGCCAGAAAGCCAGAACTTGTACACAGTGGCATAGCCGGAGGTGGGAGCTGAGGGCGGCACATGCTCCCCCAAATTTCAGTCGCTCCCCCCTCCCCCCCAATGTTAAACCATATATGGAACATCAGGCAAGAAATTTTAATGTCTAGATATTTATACTTGTTCACAACTTTTTAATTATGGACTCAGAGTCAAGGAAATTGCATTTTTTTCTCAAATTTCAAACTGGGGTCACAGCATGTGGTGTTACTTTTTTTTCCTCTGCTTTATATGTAAATTATACCACTGGATGCAGCTGATTCGTTGAGGAAGCAGTTAGTGTATTATACATTTGTGTCACCGATAAGGGCAACAACTCCCAATGAGAAGACGATAAAATTCAAGTTTCAGATTATTTGTATGTACATGCTCTTTGTTTATTACTGAATAGTAGAAGCAAAATATAGTATTAGCTTCAAAAGTTCACTGATTGCAACTCGGCACCGTTGATACGACAACATGTAAACTACATGAAGTTTAGTATGGCATCAATTAACAAATACTTGAGTGCAGTGGCTCTCTGGTAGACTGTTGGACTTCTGTGCTAGAGGTCCCGAGTTCGATCCCCGCCTTAGATGACCCGTGTTGTGTCATTGGGCGAGGCACTTTAACCCAGCTGCCTACATGGGGGCACGATGACGCCTTGTACTAAGGCATACTGCACGTCGATGGTGCACATGTCTTCAACCGCTGTAACCCTGGTTGAGCGGAGCTGGAACAGTTAGAAAGTTGAGAAGCTGACAGTTGATCGGTTGTTCTTTCTGGGTACTCTGGCTTCCTCCACCGTAAAACTGTCACGGTCACCACGATTAGCCATTGTGCATAAGTATGTGACCTTAAATACCAATAAATAAATAACACATACTTGAAAGATAACTTCTCGCATTCCCAAATTGTACAAATTACCACATACCCAAATGTCACAAATTACCACATACCCGATTGGCACAGATTACCATGTACCTGAATGGTACAAATTACCATGTACCCAAATGGCACAATTTACCATGTACCCGAATGGCACAAATTACTATGTACATGTCGAGTATATAAACCGATAATTTATAACACACAGCCCACAGTCCAAAATCAAAATGAAGTCAAAACATATATATGTACAAACACCAACCTCTAATCTGCAAGTAAAGCATCCAGAAATATCAGCAGCCTACAAGAACATGATCCTGCCTTAACACACTATCAAGAGACAAGCCATCTATTACATGTTATCTGTTGTATGCATCTACCTATTTCAGGTCATAACTCCTCGCACGGTGAGCCTATAGTCCTAAAATGTACTCTATAATCGGAAATACCTGACAAATATCATTACAATTTATATTTCTTGTAACAGTGTTTTTTTGTTCTGTCAGCAAATGAACAGCGGAAACAGCGGACAAAGATTTAATATGACAAACTACTTATTACGGAACTTATTTTTTTATTTTGCTTGACCTTCAGGGAGAAACTATTTAGAAATACTGTGAAGCTGATTATACAAAAGCAAGCTGGAAAAGGTCGCCGAGGGAGAATTACAGAATGTGGTAGAAAGAGGGATACGGTTGTTGAAACACCTGCTTGTATGCTGTATACAAGAGGAGGTGAGACATTTTTGTGAACTTGTAGTAATTGGAGTGGAGAGGTGTTTACATTTTTTAATTAAAAATACTGTTTGTATCTGGCCTGAATGTCTGGTTTTATAAAATATTTTAAATAGTGGCTAATGGTAACAGGGAACATCTTGTTGAGTACAGACGTTTTATGATGCATGTACTCAGATAAGGCTTTCAGTAATAGCTACTTGGATTTTGAAGTTCATCTTGTGCTAAGTTGATACAGTCTTGGCCTTTTGAATAGTCCAGGGGGGCAAAAAATCTCATACCCAACGTAACGGCTAAAACCGGCCAGCGCTATTCTAAAAAATCGTCAATTAATTTTCAAAATATTTTCATTTTTTGTCTCAAAAACATAGGTTATGACCCCTCGTTGGAACGAGCTCGTCGAGCTCGTTCCAGCGAGGGGTCATAACCTATGTTTTTGAGACAAAAAATGAAAAAAATTAGTTATTCAACTATTTTTTTTGCAAGTGTCGTCTCCTTTTCATGTTAGGTAAAGGGTTAAACATTAAGGTGCTTTAGAACAAGTCACAAAATTACTGTAGATATGATTTGTGGTCGTAAAAAAATATCACTGTTGAGCTCATTGGCAGTTTCATTTATAGTTGCTAGCTGGCTATCATCATTCCTCAAGAATAGACAGCAGCCTGTATCAATAAATGGTAATCTGTCAAAAGACTTCCATCTTGAATGTGGAGTCCCACAGGGCAGTTGACTTGGTCCTGTTCTGTTTCTATTCTATATTTCAAAAATGTTCACCATCATTGAATCTCACCTGCCTGATGTCCATGGTTATGCTGATGACACACAGGTCTATTTCTCTTTTCGACCATCAATCAAGAATCCAACTAAAGCTCTAGAAACTATTGAATCATGTATTTCGGACATTCACACATTGATGGTTTCAAACAAATTAATGATAAATGATGATAAGACTGAATTCCTAATAATTGGTTCACGTCAGCAACTCACTAAAGTTGACATCAATTCAGTGAAAGAAGGAGATTCCACCATTAGTGCAAGTAACAGTGTACGGAATCTTGGTGCCTTCTTCGACTTTACCATGTCTATGCACAGACATGTTACAAATATGTACAATAAGGCTTTCAGGGGTCTATACGAAGTTAAACAGATAAGACAGTTCCTCACCAAAGACTCAACAAAAACCCTAGTTCATGCCTTTGTAACTTCACATTTGGATTATTGTAATGCCTTACTGTTCAACCTTCCACAATATCAGTACTCTCGCCTGCAGATGGTATTAAATGCATCAGCCCAAGTGGTATGTAGAGTATCACGATCTCAACACATCACTCCTGTTCTGAGGGATATGCACTGGCTGCCAGTCAAGTACAGAATAATTTTTAAAACTTTATTATTAGTTTTTATGACACAAAACAACATGTCACCAGCCTACTTAGAATAACTCATTAATACCAAGAATGTGTGTCAATATAACCTGAGGTCCGATGGTAAAATGCTGCTACATGTTTCAAAACATAGGTGTAAGACATTTGGAGATAGGTCATTCACATTTGCTGGCCATCACTTGTGGAATAATTTACCAGAACACCTAAAAAGACTGTCAAATGTCAACCTTTTCAAGAAAGATCTCAAAACATACCTGTTTCAAAAAGCCTATAAGTGATGTTGTGGACTGTAAGATACTGTATATATTCCGTTTGTATATTTGCATGAGCTCAGTAGCATGTACAGTGCCTTAGAATATGGTTCTATTATCTTCGGAACTATAATTTTGGCACTATATAAATGTGTATATTATTATTATTATAAAACTGTTGTGGAAGAATGATACTACAACAACTTTTTCCTGATGTGAATTCAGCAAATCTCAGTCATGTCAGATTTTGAGGTATACCCTCCTAAACGTACCAAAACCTAGACCGAACTCAAAATTCCAATACTGCTCATCTCCACCATATTTCATTTGAGTTGAACCATGGGCAATCAAAGTCATTATTTGCCGAATTAATGCTGACATGAAACCAGAGATACAGAGGAGCCTACTCAGTCTGTCAAAGAAGATGTATTGAAATAAATTTATGGGCAGTTTATCTCTAGAAAACAGAACAGTAACCAAATCCCTGTAAATTGAATACCCCTGTTAAATGAATATTTTTTTCTGACAAAGTGGCTTTTACTTAACACTTGAGAGCTTAATTCTGACTTTGATAACTTTTAATGCAAAGGAAAAGGTGTCCCAACATGCATTGTTTGGGTAAACTCAAAACTTGTTTTCTAAGTGCCTTGTCAGTTGTTTCTAGACAAGTCTTGGCCGCCTCTGTAGGAAACAACTGCAAAGCCACAGGAGATTAACTTTCAAAGTATAGTAAAAAAATGTATAAAACTCTCCAGACCCTTAAGGGTTAACAGAGTCTACTGTACTGTGTAAAATGGATATAAATATTCTTTTTTTTCCAATTTAAAATTTAAGGTAGTTCACCACACCTTACAAAAGATATTCTTGGAAAAATTATTATATTTATTTATTTATTGGTGTTTAAGGTCACATACTTATGCATAATGACTAATCGTGACCGTGACAGTTTTACGGGTGGAGGAAGCCGGAGTACCCGGAGAGAACCACTGAGCAACGATATAGCAGCTGTCAGCTCTCCAACATCGTAACTCTGAACTCTGCACTGCAGCACAAGCAGGGTTAGATTGGTTGAAGACATGCGCACCATCGACGTGCAGTACGCCTCAGTACACAATGTCATCGTGCCCCCATGTAGGCAATCGGGGTGAAGTGTCTTGCCCAAGGACACAACGCGGTTGCCGCAGGTGGGATTCGAACCGAGGACCTCTCGGCTTGCAGCCTGCACCTCTACCAACTGAGCTACCGCACCCCTCTTGGAAAAATAGATAGTTTGCCTTCTGTAGCACAGATACCAGCCAATACATTGTAAGTTTTAGTACTCCTCTGTTATATAAACCATCATAACTTAATAACTGAGAATGGTAATGCATATTGGTAATGGTATTAGTTTTGACAGGGTTAAAAAAAAGAGGATGGGGTGATAAAATTGTTCAAAACAATGTGACCCATCTGTTGCTGGGATAGTAAATCTCTTAAAAAACAAAAAAAATTTTCAGAAACTACATTTATTAGCTCACCTGACTGAAAGTCAGGGTGAGCTTTTCTTATCACTCTTCGTCCGTCGTCTGTCCATCGTCCGTCATCCTGCGTGAAGGTGGTGTTTGAGCCTCTTTCTCCTAAACCACTGGCCACATTTTAATTAAATTTCATGTAAGTAGTGGTTATATAGGGGCATTTGGGTTATTCTTCAAATTGGATTTCTGATCATATTGTGGAGTGGGGTGGGGCCAAAATGCACAAAATATTAAAAAATCTTCTTCTCATGAATCAGCCATAGCAGAGACTTGATATTTGGTATACAGCTTCCATTTGAGGTGTAGACTCAAGTTTGTTCAAGAGAAGTTTGACGGGCAATATTTACCTTTGTTCTGAGAGGGGCAAGAATTTTTGCCCCGCCCAAAATTTCTACTTTCTGAACCCAGAGGCCGATTTGAACCAAATTTAATATGAGGTATTATTGGGTTATAAGTACTTGATTTATGCCAAAATTTTTTTCCTGCAGCCCCGTGGGAACCACAGGAGCTAAAAATAGAAAAAAATTAAAACGCCCATATCTCCAAAACTGCACGGCACTGAGAATTTTTATTTGGTGCAAAGCTTCCTTAGGACCAACAGAAAGGATTGGTAAAAAAAATTGCCATCGGTTTTATCATAGGGTACATTTTCTGGACTTTGAAAAAGTGCTGAGTCAGCACTTTTTAACACTGTAGGCAATGGGAAGAATATTGAAAAATATTCTTCTCCAGATCCAGCAGGCAGAATCTTTTGATATTTGTCTGCAACATTGTAGGGTAGATCTGGTTCAAGTTTGTTCAAATTGGCCCCCTGGGTTCATATTTGGGCTCAGTATAGGAGCCCGATTTCGAACTTAGTGCATTTCAGGCAAATTTCTTAAAAAATCTTCTTCTCCAGATCCAGCAGGCAAAATCTTTTGATATTTGATATGCGACATTGTGGGGTGGATCTGATTCAAGTTTGTTCAAACCGGCCCCCTGGATTCATATTTGGGCTCATGAAAGAAGCTCGAATTGGAACTTAGTGCATTTCAGGAAAATTTCTTAAAGAATCTTCTTCTCCAGATCCAGCAGGCAGAATCTTTTGATATTTGGTATGCAACATTGTGGGGTGGATCTGATTCAAGTTTGTTCAAATTGGCCCCCTGGATTCATATTTGGGCTCACTATAGAAGCCTGAATTCGAACGTAGTGCATTTCAGGCAAATTTCTTAAAAAAATCTTCTTCTCCAGATCCAGCAGGCAGAATCTTTTGATATTTGGTATGCGACATTGTGGGGTGGATCTGATTCAAGTTTGTTCAAATCGGCCCCCTGGGTTTATATTTGGGCTCAGTATAGTGAACTTAGTGCATTTCAGGCAATTTCTTTGAAAATATTCTCAAGATCCAGCAGGCAAAATCTTTTGATATTGGGTATGCACCATGCTTAGGGGGGTGAGATTCAATTTTGTTCAAGCCAAGTCCCTGGGTTCATATTTGGGCTCACTGTGGGAGCCTGAATTATAACTTAGTTCAATAACTTAGTTCAAAATGAGGAATTTTCTTAAAAAATCTTCTTCAGATCCAGTCAGAATGTTTTGATATTTGGTATGCAGCATCCTTAGGGGGTGAGATTCAAGATTGTTCAAGTCATGTTCCTAGGTCCATATTTGGGCTCACTGTGGGAGCCCGAATGATAACTTAGTTCAAAATGAGGAATTTTGTTTAAAAATCTTCTTCTTCCGACCCAGCCGTCGGAATGTTTTGATATTGTGTATGCAGTATCCTTAGGGGGGTGAGATTCAAGTTTGTTCAAGCCATGTCCCTAGGTCCATATTTGGGCTCACTATGGGAGCTTGAATTGTAACTTAGTTCGAAATGAGGAATTTTCTTTAAAAATCTTCTTCTTCTTCAGATCCAGCAGTCGGAATGTTTTGATATGTGGTGTGTAGCATCCTTGGGGGAGGGGGGGGGGGGGTGTGAGGGGAGGGAGATTGAAGTTTTTGTTAAAGCCAAGTCCCTGGGTCCATATTTGAGCTCCCTGTGGGAGCCCAAATTATAACTTAGTCAATATGAGGAATTTTTCTTTAAAAATCTTCTTCAGATTCAGCAGTCGGAATGTTTTGATATATGGCATGCAGCAACCCTAGGGGGCTGAGATTCAAATTTGTTCAAGCCAAGTCCCTTGGTTCATATTTGGGCTCACTAAGGTAACCCGAATAACAACTTAGTTCAAAATTAGGAATTTTCTTTAAAAATCTTCTTCAGATCCAGCAGATGAATGCTTTTGATATTTTTTATGCAGCATCCTTGGGGGGGGGGGGGGGGGGGGTGGGGGGGTGGGGGGGGGGGGTAAGATTCAAGTTTGTTCAAGCAATGTCCCTAGGTCAATATTTGGGCTCATTGTGGGAACTCGAATTGTAACTTAGTTCAAAATGAGGAATTTTCTTTAAAAATCTTCTTCTTCAGATCCAGCAGTAGTAATGTTTTGATATTTGGTGTGCAGCATCCTTAGGGGGTGAGATTCAAGTTTGTTAAAGCCAAGTCCCTGGGTTCATATATGGGCTCCCTGTGGGAGCCTGAATTATAACTTAGTTCAATATGAGGAATATTCTTTAAAAATCTTTTTTTTTTTAGATCCACTGGTCAGAATCTTTGGATATTTGGTATAAGCTTTTCTTAGGAGGAGCAGATGAAACTTGTTGAAATCAATTCTCTGGGTTGATATTTAGGCTACCATGTCAGGTGAGCGCCCTCAGGCCCCCTGGGGCCTCTTGTTTATACAGCATCACATTCACTGTGCCATAGTATTAACAACTGTATCCTAGGAACCCATGGGTATGCATGCAGTAATTCAGTTAGAGCATTATTCTTCAGTTCAAAAGGCCATAGGTCAGATCTCGAACTGTGTCATCTGCATTGTATCCTTGGGCAAGACCCTTAAGGCCCCGCAAAGTAGATCTTCTGTTTTTCAGGCCATTTTTGTAAAAGTGCATGTGGGCGGGCGTTTTTTTGCTTGAGTTGTGTTAACAACCGAGGAGACCTATGGTTTGGTGATGGTCGGTGTGCGTCCGGGCATCTGGGCAGGTGTCCAGGGCATCCTTGCACTGTTGGCACAATAACTTGACAAACTTTCTTCAGTTTGGCTAATATGTGCTGTACAGGTCTTTTGTAATAATATCTCAATTGGCCTGGCCCGATTTTTCATTGCACATTTATGGGCCTTCATTCGTCAATTTCTTATCAACCTACTCACAATTGTTTACTACAGGCTTGCACTACAGTGGAAGTCCCTAACTCGGATAAAATACTCTCTATTTTTGTCTTTCCCAAGCAAGTTGGGAAAGAAAAGTGGTGCAAAAGCACCAATAAAAATAAGCCAAAACTGGGTCGAGTGCAACCGGCGCAGACCCAGTACGGGACGCTCTCTCCCAAGTACAACTCCACGACTTCCGTTGCCAGTGCGCATATACCGTCTCTAAAGACTCATTCTTTTTAAAATCTGCTTCGTGTCGAGATGTTTTTGCACGCTTATCAGTGTTCCACCAGCTCGATGTTTGATGATTCCTGATTCATTATACCACAGTGTATCCTTTGTATTCTCAGGAACAGTGTTTTATATATTCTCTTTTCTATTATATGTCCATAATGTATATTTATTTGCTCTCTCTCGAGTCGCGCGCGAATTTCGCGTGCCATGCAGTTCGGACTTAGATTTTTTCACAATTATTGTTAATGCTTTTTTTGCAAAATTTTCTAATTGTGTTAGAGTTAGGTGTCAGCGGGGTACAACTCCTGCAGTGTTTCTTCTTTCTTTTGAGAGTAGTCTTCCTGTTGGGTGGTTCCCGGTCGACCTTCTGGGGTCTTTGTTTCTGTCACCTTTCTCTCTTCTTTGGGGGTGTTCTGTTTTCTCATCTCACCTTCTCTGCTCCTCTCACCTCTATCATGCCCAGGACAATTCCCTGTGGGCAATGTCTGCTGCCAAAGCATGTGGACGATGTACATTCGTCTTGTTCCTCCTGTAATGGGTGTTCGGCCGAGCGGCCGTGT
Organism: Pictodentalium vernedei; assembly: GCA_031216915.1. Taxonomy (NCBI): domain Eukaryota; kingdom Metazoa; phylum Mollusca; class Scaphopoda; order Dentaliida; family Dentaliidae; genus Pictodentalium; species Pictodentalium vernedei. The sequence goes on from CM062288.1 coordinate 181,487,766, forward strand.
GGTGTCTGTGGAACATGGTCTTCCACCTTCTGGGCGTCAGTAAACCGTGTCATTCGTTCTCGTGGCCGTGCCTCCCGCTCCCGCGGGAAAGGACAACGTGGTCGTTCGGGGCCTCCCGAGTCGACTTTGTTTGGTGAGAGTTATTCCTCCTCTGTGGGGGATGTGCAGTCTTTTCCTGTGGTGGATACTGCGGGAGCCGTTGAGTGTTCTGGTGTAGAGATGCCTGGTTCCGGGACTACGGTCCCCCTCCAGTCGACATCTGAGGCTGTCACTAGGGTTGTGACTCCTCCTTCAGAGCCGAGCCGGTGTGCTCTCTCCACTATTTCACCAGCCTCAACGACTCTCGACGTATCTACTACTGCTGCTGGCCCGTCTGCTTCGTTATCTGTTTCAGCCGGCCTCGGCTTTTCGCTGCAGGGGACTGCAGGACTGTCCGATACTGTAGACGTGGGATATCGGCCTCAGCCTTCCCTGACTTCAACTCGGCGAAGTCGGAAGGGGCTGCCGGCCGAGCCCATCACCGAGCCCAATATGAACTCCGTGGCGTTTCCGTCTACTCACTCTGGTCACACGACCAGTTTTGGGGGACCAACGCCTTTTGTGCAGCCTGGACCTTCTGCCCCGCAGAGGTCCGCGGTGACTCTCATGAGTTCTCGCAATATTGATCCTCGGGGTGCATCGTACCCCTATACACGTCTGCCTTCAGATGTTTCGGCTGCCGCCCGTCGTCCCGCGTCGGGTGTTTTGGAGGATCGTGACCCTTCGCTGGTTAAGAGGGTCAGAGGTGAAGCCACTTTGCCGGTTCGCTCCCCTGTCGAACTGGTCGGTACAGGCAGTGAGCTTAGGGAGGCCCTCTCCTTACTCACTCAGGTTCTTTCTAAGAGCCTTCCTGTTGATTCCAGCGAGGCTATGGGTGGTTTCCAGGCGCCTCCTATGGCGCCGCCTCCCGGGATTGGAAACAGGCCGGTTTCCGATTCCTCTGGTGTCCCGACACCATGGGAGGCGTCGGCTGGTTTGCCCACGATGGGCTATGTGTCTTCCGACTCTGGGGAGGAGTCCGACATGCTTGAGGTTGAGGGCCAGCAGTCTTCGGACTTGGGGGCGGCTCTTGACTTTGTGTTTGGGTTTCTGCCTGAGCTCAAACCTGCTAACCAGCCGACAGTGTCAGCCTGGCCGCGATCATCGGTCGCGTGCCAACAGCCTATGGAGCAACCTGCTTCTGGGTGCCTTCGACCGTGCCAGTCTGTACAGGTGGTTGAGGCTTTTTCAGCATTGGATGCCAAGCTGAATTCCAAGGCTTTGAAGACTTCGTTCTTCACCAGGGTTGACACCTTTTTGCCTCCTGTGCGTTATCGTTCCTACGATTCCGCCAATCCGTCAGTCTGCCAATCTTTGACGGTTCTGGATCAGGACTCCACTTCCCTCGGCTTTCCAAGCCCAAGTCTGCCGTCATTCCAGTGACGACTCTGGAGTCCACGTTGGGCTTATCTAGAGAGATGCTTGGCATGTTTTCTCTCTCAGATCACGTCATCTCAGCTTTGGCTGCTTATCTGCCTCCAGATAAGTTTGACGAGGTACAGGCTCCTTTGCGTGTGCTGTGCAAGGCGCTTATGCACCTTACTCACACGCATGCCTGTAACACGGCCAATTTGGAATTAGTTCGAAGGGACGCTGTGCTGGACACAGGAAGATCCCTTCCCGAGGAGCAGCGTGCTACTCTTCGATCTGCTTCTTTGGCAGGTCCGCAACTTTTCCATGGTTCCGTGTTGACGGTCCGGGATGACGTCCTACGTCATTCCAAAGATCAGCTGCTGTTTCGTCAGCTTGATCGGCCTTCTCGGGGAGGCAAGGGCCGTTCCAAGCCTAACAAGTACCCTTCTGCTTCCTCTGTGAAGCAAAAGGCTGGTCCTTCTGCCGCCGCCTCTACTTCTTACTCACGGGGTAAAGGTAGGGGTCGGCAGAATCGAGGGAAGTCTCAGGATTCTTCATTTAGCAGAGGAGGTGGTTTCTCCTCTCGCGGGTCTCGTCGGGGCTCGAAATGAAGGTCCTCACCTCGACTCGTCCCAGGTTGGAGGAAGGATAGCAGAGTTCGCAGACCATTGGACCACCATCACATCCGATCCATGGGTGTTAGATGTTGTTCGGTCCGGGCTGCGCATATCCTTCCGACGGCACCCCACTCTGTCAAGGGTGCCTCTTCCAACCACAGTTCCTTCAGACGTTTTACGTCGGGAAGTTTTGTCCACGGAGATTGCCAATCTCCTGGCAAAGGGGGCGATCGAGGTCGTCAAGAACGTTCAGTCAGTGGGTTTCTATTCCCGCCTGTTCTTGGTGCCGAAGAAGGACGGCCGACTCCGACCGGTTATCGATCTGAGTATCCTGAACCAGTCTATCATTGCTCCCAAGTTCAGCATGGAGACTTTCAGGTCGGTCCGCCAATCAATTCACCAGGGAGATTTCGCAGCCAGCATCGACCTGCGAGACGCTTACTTCCACGTTCCGATGCATCGGGTGTCACGGAAGTATCTCAGGTTCGCTTTTCTGGGGCGAGTTTACCAGTTCAAGGCCATGCCTTTCGGCCTCAACCTGGCTCCTTGGGCGTTCACCAGACTGATTTCGCATGTGATAGTGTTCCATCGCACACAGTCCAGGGTGACTACTTCGGCATATCTGGACGATTTCCTCCAGAGGCATTCCAATGCTGCCTTACTGGAATCGAATGTCGCCACTCTGTTGAGCTTGCTCACGTCGCTAGGATTCAGAGTCAACGAGGAGAAGTCGGACCTGGTCCCTTCTCAGTCGTTTTGTCATCTGGGGATGTCTTTCCAAACCAAATTCAATTTGGTGGCTGTTCCCCAGGCCAAGGCTGTGATTCTCTCAGCTTTTGCTCTGACTCTGTCCCAGTCCAGGTCCGCGACCGTTCGGAGTTTTCTCCGGCTGATCGGTCTCTGCGCTTCGGTGACGGATCTCATTCCTCTAGGTCGGCTGCGTGTCAGACCTCTCCAACACTTTCTGCTCAGTCGTTGGAGACCGAATGTAGATTCTCTGGATCAGGTGCTTCCGTTTCCGGACTCTCTGTATCCTCACCTTCTTCCCTGGACAGATGTTCAGTGGATTACGCAGGGTGTTCCGCTGGACTTACCCACGTCCGATCACGTTCTGACGGCAGATGCCAGCGATCTCGGATGGGGTGCGACGTTGGATCCTCTCGGTCTTTCCCTACACGGGATGTGGGACCAGGATCAAGCAGCTCTACACATCAACCAGAAGGAGCTTCTTGCTCTTCTTCTGAGTTTCAGGCAGTGGATCCCTCACCTGTCGAATCGCCAGGTCCTTCTACTATCCTACAATTCGACAGTGGTTGCTTACATTCGGAACAAGGGCGGCACGCACTCGCTTCCGATGTACGAGTTAGCTCGGGATCTTTTACTGCTCGCTCAGGATGTTCACGCCGGAGTGGTTGTTCGTCACATTCCCGGTCGTCTGAACGTCCTAGCCGACTCCCTGTCCCGACAGGGCAGGGTTATTTCCACCGAGTGGATGCTTCACAGGGCAGTGTTCCAGTCGCTTTGCGATCTCTGGGGACGTCCCCACATCGACCTATTTGCGACTCGTTGGAACCATCAGGTGGACACTTTCGTGTCCCCGTGTCCAGATCCTCTGGCTTTTGCCGTGGACGCTCTGTCACTCGATTGGAACGGTCTAGTCGGCTACGCCTTCCCGTCGGTTCCGATTCTTCCTCAGGTTCTCGCCAAAATTCGAACCTGCAGTTGTCGAATCATTCTGATCGCTCCCCTGTCACCTCAGCGGGTGTGGATCAATCAGCTCCGCTCGCTGATGGCGGCGGTTCCGGCACGTCTCCCGCTATGTCGCGACCTTCTTTGTCAAGGTTGCCCGAGGAGGTTTCACATCGACCCGACTTCATTGTGCCTTCACGCATATCTTTTGTCAGGTCCTGTCTCCTCCGTAGAGGTTTTTCGAGACGAGCAGTGGAGTGCATTTCTTCTTCAAGGAGGCACTCCACTGGTTTAGCTTATGCAGCTAAATGGAAGGTCTTCTGTCGATGGTGTGCAGATCACTCTGTTGATTATGCCAATCCTTCGATTTCACAGATTGCGGAGTTTCTGGTATATCTGTTTGATTCTCGGGGTCTCCAGTCTGTTACCATCAAGGGTTACAGGTCTATGCTTTCAGAGACTTTTTCTTATGTGGGGAAGCGTCGCATCGGCACTAATCCTTATCTCTCCAAGCTTGTTCGGCACTTTTCTTTGAAAAGGCCTCGGACTTTGCAGCTTACTCCACGATGGAATCTTTCGTGGGTGCTGCTTTGCTTGGGGGGGGGGGGGGGGGGGGGGGCGCCGTTCGAACCTTTATCCCAGGTGGATATGCATTTTCTCACATATAAGACGGCTTTTCTGATGGCATTTGCTTCGGCCAGACGGGTTAGTGAGCTTCACGCCCTCTCGGTTGACCCGGCCTTTTTTAGGAGCTCTCCCAACAGTGTTACTTTTACCACTGATTGCTCCTTTTTGGCTAAGAATCAGTTACCAGATACTACTCCTCCTCCTATCTGTATCAGGGCTCTTCCCTCTGTTGAGGGTACTCGCCCTTTGCTCTGTCCGGTCCGTGCTATTTGCATTTATCTTGATCGGACACGCTTCATACGGAAGGGCAGAAAACGTTTTTTTTTCTGTCTCTCATTCCGGGTCGACAGAAGATCTCTCCTCAATCCATTTCTCGATGGATTTGTCTTGCTATTCGTACGGCTTATAGTCGTTTAGCAGCTGGCGATTGTATTACCAATTGTATTTCTGCCCACGAGGTGTGGGCACTGTCTACCTCTTGGGCTTATTCTAACTCCGTCAAGTTGTCGGATGTTATGCAGGCAGCCTACTGGAGAAATGCTTCTACTTTCTCCACCTTTTATTTACGCCAGTTGCAGGAGCAGTCGGAGGACCTTTTTGCCCTGGGTCCTCTTTCTTCTGCTCAGGCTGTTGTCTGCCATAGCCATTAGGCTTCTTGAAGGTCAGTTTCAGCCTTGTGCTGTTACTGTCCTTTTTCTGTCTGTGTGTCACACAGGCTCATATGTCTCTTTTCATTGTCCTTTACCAATGATTGCGACATTATGGTTGATAAGCCTCGGGACCTCTTCCTTCTACTTCACGGTTCCAGTGCACTAGGGTTATGTGGGGGTTGGTTATGCGATTCCCTCCAGCCTTTTGTCTATTCAGCCTGTAGTAAACAATTGTGAGTAGGTTGATAAGAAATCTAAATTTTATAGTAAATTTCCTTTCTTATTATACCTACCACAATTGTTTACATGGAGGCCCTCCCGTCTTCTTTATGGGTAAAGAATCTTTCCTCCCCGCTGATCACATAACTCTAACGTTTACGGATTCAAAAAGAATGAGTCTTTAGAGACGGTATATGCGCACTGGCAACGGAAGTCGTGGAGTTGTACTTGGGAGAGAGCGTCCCGTACTGGGTCTGCGCCGGTTGCACTCGACCCAGTTTTGGCTTATTTTTATTGGTGCTTTTGCACCACTTTTCTTTCCCAACTTGCTTGGGAAAGACAAAAATAGAGAGTATTTTATCCGAGTTAGGGACTTCCACTGTAGTGCAAGCCTGTAGTAAACAATTGTGGTAGGTATAATAAGAAAGGAAATTTACTATAAAATTTAGATTTTTAGGAATTTTGAGGTCGTTAGCGCAATAACATGAACAAACTTTCTCTGATTTGACTAATATTTGTCATACAGGTCTTTTGCAATAATATCTCAATCAAGTTCGAAAACTGGCCTGGCCCAATTTTTCTTTGCAGAGTTATGGACCTTAATTCGACAATTTTAACGAATTTTGAGCTGGTAATAGAGCAATAACTTGAACAAACGGCCTCCGATTTGACTAATATTTGCCATACAGGTCTTTTGCAATAATATCTCAAGCGAGTTAAAAAAATGGCCCGGTCTGAATTTTTAAGAATTTTGAGCTCCACGCGGTGACATTTCTGATTTTCAATAGAGAGTGCATGAAGAAAGTATCCACAACTCGACGCCTGCATCTCTGATGCACATCTCTTTTTATTTTATTTTTTTATTTTTGTAATTATTTCTTTGCCATCAAAAGTTCATGTTCTTGGTTTGTTTTATGTTTTAGGCCTCATAATCTACATAATAGCATGGATGATGGTATATTTTGTCCCTTGAGTGCAAGAAGGGTTTGCAGCATCGAGGGACAAATTTATCTATTTTATTGACTTGAGTAAAATATCAGACATACTGGTAAACTATATAATTTTTATTTTTTTAAGTTTGCAATGGTTATAAAAAGAGAGCATGCGGCTGCCAAAAGGACCATGTGGGAGGGCCTGAGAAACAGATTTTTAACTATTTTAGGGCTAATATCTCAACTGTCGTAGTGAGAGCAGAAATTAGGGAAGATTAATTCATTTCTCCTTCTGAAACCAACACACTCACAATGTTATGATGTTCATGTTTACTTCTGACATCATTCCTGTATTAGACGTGTTGTGAACATTATTTTCCATAATGAGCTATTTAATGGAATTATGTGATGAAGTTTTCTCTACTCTCCACTTCATGTAACTGGTGTTTTCACAGAATCCTAACATAATTTTTGAAAGGTAGTGTACCATTGTGTACAGCATGCTGATGGTACTCTTGCCTTCATATAGTGTTAACTCTTCTTATCCCGCTGTAGTAAGTTAACAGTAACCTGCCACTGCCTGTTGGTTCTTTCTGGCAATGGGTAAAAAATGATGAGGTTGTTTCAGAGATGAAAATGCAGGAGCATCTCCATTACCATGACTTGCAAAAGAGAGTACTATTATGGAACGTGCCATGGATAACTCAGCTCTCTCATACGAGGGCGATTTTAAACTGTATCAACAGGTGATGGCCTCATCATTCTTGAGTCCTTGTATCAGTTAGCACCTCTCACAGAAAAAAATCATCTCTCAGTGTACTTCCTTGGCTACCATATCAGCAAATTTTGAGCTTTCTCTTGCAGAACCACTAGGTATTAATACGTCTTCCCACAGGAAATGTTTTGGAGCAGCAAAACATTTCTGTTGGGTGTCGGGAAGATGTATTAATACTTCTGCAATTTCTCTGTGCATCCCCAGAAAACAGTAGCCACTTCTAAATTAAAAACAAGTCTTGTTATAAGAGGTAACTACGTAATAGGGAAAAAGTTGGTTTAGGCAACGAGGTCGCCAAGCGGACCTACTGCCCTCCAGCGGAAACCCTGTTTCTGGGTAATCTGGCTTTCTCCTCCTATAAAACTGTTTGATATGATATGAACAGGCTTGTTGAAAGTGTTGTTAACCCTTTAACCAATGCAGACGATATCAGAATTTATTATTTTAAATACTGCTTTTTCAAGTTTTTCAAAAAATTTGAACAAAACCATATGATGAGCTCATTGATATCGTTCCAATGAGGGGGTCACATGATACGGTTTTGTTGAAATTTTTTGAAATGTAATATTTTTGCAACTGCTCAATTTTTATATTACGTGGGTGGATATGGCCAATTAGTTAGGTAAAGGGTAAACAAACAAACAAACAGATAACTTTCATTGCTTGATATGATGGAAAGTCTAATATTAAAGCAGCTTTTTTTCCTATTTATCTCCCCTGTGAGAATGCTGTGAAAGTGAGTGGTGCTTATTTCTGCTTCACTGGTAAAATAGGACTTGATAAGTAAAGCAAGCAGTTTCCGGAAGTCCATTGAAGTGGGATGCATAGGTATAAACGATTGTCTGTACTTGACTTCATACCTAAGTTGCAGTCATGCTATAATCATACATGTATATGCTGAAGGCTTTAAACATTAATAAATAAATAATTACTTAATGTAATGGCAATATCTGGCAAGTGAAATTCACAAAAAATCACCTGACAAATTTTTGTGTTTTTCCAGTTTATGCCTCCAAAAGATTGCTTATGAATCTCATCTAACCTGTTACAGTGAGGGAACAAAAAGCTTTGTTTTGGATGCAAAAAAAAAGAAAATTTTTGGTCATTCATGAATTATTATGTTAAGACTCTACACTAGTTATGTTATAACATTTGGGCCTCTGATTCTCATTTCAGTGCTGAGCATCAAGAGATTCTGGAAGGATTTAAAGATGGGGTTGGTAAATTTGCTGCAATGGAGGTTGGTAAACCTTTCAGCAGACAAAAGACTTCATTGTCTCTGTCTTTTGTTATTTGTAACTTTTATACTTACAATCTTCTTTGAGTGAAAATGCTTTTCATTTTTTGTTGACTGCTATAAAGCAGCCATGACTTCATTTTACAAAGTTTGAAAATAATAATGATTCCATCATGTATCGCTGAATTATTTCATTCAGAGCATTTCTCATCCCCTGAGTTCCAGTGTGTTGTATGTGCCAGTAGAAATAATTATAAAAATAAAAAATAAAATAAAAAATCACTCACCCACATGCAGTTTTACAAAAAATGGCCTGAGAAACAGATTATCTACTTTGTGGGGGCCTTATCACAAGAATACAGGAAAATGACCATGTTCCTGTAAACTGAATTTTTCCATTAATTGAATAGTTTTTCACTGCCACAGTCACAATTTAATTTACAGGGTTTCAGTATACTCTGATGAAATACTGCATAAATGCATAAGACAAAACGATAAGACCAAAAGATCGTTGGCCACCTTTCAAAACTATGTCTTTGAGTCCTTTGTTAAAATCAGAAACTTGGATCAAATTTAAGAGTGTTTTTCCCCAACATTGGCGCTGAACTGCAACAGTTTTCAGATAAGGGTCACCAAACTTCAGCTTACCGGAATGGTGGAGTGATGATTACCAAAATCAGGTCCTCCTGTCACTCATTTCAGTATTTGCTGCACTCGTAGGAAAGTACATATAACAAAACTAAGTTCCAATAAACATGGTTGACTACTCAAACTACAAAAACAACAGTCTTTTGATTTTGAGGCAAGCTGTTGAACTTGCGTGTCATTGCACTTGCAATTTTTACTTTTTGCGTGCAGATAACAGTGTGCCTTTGTTCTGCATAGTAAGCTATTAACCTAACCATCTGCAACGTAATATACAAATTGTATAAGAGAAAAACTTTCACAAAACCGCATCATATGACCTCTCATTGGAATGAGCTTGTTGAGCTTGTTCCAGTGAGGGTTCACATGATATGCTTTTGTTGAATTTTTTTTAAAATTGGGGGAAAAAAATTAAAATAAATTTTGATATCATGTGTTCTCTGTAGAAGGTTAAAATCTGTTTGTGGGGAAATGGGCCAAATACAATAAATGCATGTAAATGTGAACAATACACCATGAATTATAAGCTGTAACATTCCAAGACTTCAAACTAATTAAACTTCATGTTCTGAGAATTGGTACATAAAAAAAACATAATTTGATAGCCTTCAAATGCCACTAATACTACTCATTGCCTTTTCACTCATGTATTCCGTGGAGAATCATCTGATTGACTTATGATTGCTCCATTGAAGTTGCATTTCATGTATTATACTGAACTAAAATAAATAGAGGATATCTAGTGTTTTTGAGTGGATACCAAAAATTATCTCATGAGTGACCAAGACAAATGTTTATTTTTTGCAAGCGCTTGCGTGAGTGAAAATTACAATTTGTCTCAGTTGCAAGTGAGATAATTTATTGTATCCACTCAAAAATACTAGATTTTCTTTTTATTGTATGCTTTTTATAAGAATCTGATTATTCCACTCATTTCAACCTTGAACTGATGCATGAAAGTAAACAGTGCATTGAATCATTGATATGCAGAAATGATTTGATCGATACTCGGAATAGATAAGGTCTTGCAATCTGATTCAGCTGGCGGGTTTCTAGTCCAAACATGGCCTGCAAGTCTGTAATATAAGTTTTTGGTTTGGAAAATTCCTTGAAAGGACATACCAAACCAAAAACTTTTATTTTATGGATTTTCAGTCCATGTTTGGATTAGCGGGTTTCATGCATCAATTAAAGGTGAATATGTGTTGAATTATTGCTGGAAATGATCGGTATCCACTCAAAAACACTAGATTTACTTTTCGTTACACGTTTTTACAACAAATTGATCATTTCCAGTGATAATTTGACTCGTATTCACCTTGAAGTGATGCTTTGAAAGCTCCCATTTTGATTGATAACTTGAAAGTGAAAATTTCTATATATTCACAGTGGGGAATACGATTTCTATCTTTCCACAATTTCTTCGATAATCTATCGTATGGCGCATAATAAATTTGATTATTGCTGCAAAAATCTTATTTAAAAAATTGGATAATATTTTTGGAATTCCTACTTACTGTGCACCAGAGGAGTGTTCAGTATGCAGATGTTCGTTGATGTTTTTCTTGACAACATTGAAGTTGCATTTCGTGTATTATACTGAACTAGAATAAATTTGATGGTTGCTGTGAAAATCTTATTCGATAAATCAGGTAATATTTCTGGAATCCCTACTTACTGTCCACAGAGGATTGAATGGCAGGCAAATGTTTGTTGATGTTTTTCTTGAAAACATTTTCCCATTGCCGGCACTCAATAATAGCACACTTCACTTCAAATGGTAGCGACCAGTATACAGCGTGCCTCTCATTTTCAAAATCGAAAGACTGAAAACCAATCTTTATCAGTATGTTAACCCTAAAGAGCCTAATTCCGACTTTGATAACTTTTTAATGCAAAGGAACAGTGCCCCAACATGCATTGTTTGGGTAAACTCAAAACATGTTTTCTAACTACCTTGTCAGTAGTTTCTAGGCAAGTCTTGGCTGCCTCTATAGGCAGCCAAGACTTGACTAGAAACAACTGCAAAGCCACTGGAGGTAGACTTTCAAAGTATAGCAAAAATGTAAAAAAATCTCCAGGCCCTTAAGGGTTGTCCTTAAAAAGAATTTTTGCCATTTGTCACCATAATCAATATTTATTTATTTATTATGGTTTAAGAACACTTTAACAGCCAGGGTCATAACATGTCGGTGAAAGTTTTACGGGTGGAGGAAGCCGAAGTACCTGGAGAGAACCACCAAGCAACGACGAGCAGCTGTCAGCTCTCCAACATCTTAACTCTGAACTCTGCACTGTGGCACAGGCAGGGTTAGATTGGTTGAAGATATGCGCACCATTGATGTGCAGTATGCCTTAGTACACAGCATCATCATGCCCCCATGTAGGCAATCAGGGTTAAGTGCCTTGCCCAAGGACACAACGCGGTAGCACAAATCAGTCGCTGAAACCATAATCAGTAGCAATGTATGATGAGTCATTTTTAGCTCACCAACTTTAGTTGTGTGAGCTTATGGCATGGCTTGATCGGTCAGCATCAGTATCGGCGTCAGCATACGTGTCCAATAATGTTAAAGCTTCTGTTTAGGTCACTTACTCACCCTATTTCCATATCATGGCTTTTACAATGCTGCCATATGATGATTATTATCATTTTACCATGATTTAACCCCTCATAACCTACATTTTAGACATTTTTCTTGACATTTTTAGTTGCGTTTAGTTTTCTGTTTAGCTCAGAATTTTATGTTTAACTAGGTGTTTAGGTCAGCTACTGTGCTCTTTCTCTTCCCATGGCACTTATATTCATCATACATGTTCCTCAGTATCATTGTTCCATGATTAACCCATCATACCTCGCATTTTAAACAATTTTCTTGACATTTTTAGTTGCGTTCAGTTTTCTGTTTAGCTCGGAATTTCATGTTTAACTTAGTGTTTAGGTCAGCTGCTGTGCTCCTTTTCTTCCCATGGCACTTATATTCATCATACATGTTCCTCAGTATCATTGTTCCATGATTAACCCCTCATACCCTGCATTTTAAACATTTTTTTTGACATTTTTAGTTGCGTTTAGTTTTCTGTTTAGCTCAGAATTTCAATTTTAACTTAAGTGTTTATGTCAGTTTCTGTGTTTTACTTTTAAGAGGTTGTGTTTAGGTAAGCTTTGTAACTTAGTGTTTACGTCATCTGCTGTGCTCCTCTTTCCATGGCACTTATATTCATCATACATGTTCCTCAGTATCATTGTTCCATGATTAACCCCTCATACCCTGCATTTTAAACATTTTTCTTGACATTTTTAGTTGCGTTTAGTTTTCTGTTTAGCTCAGAATTTCTCATGTTTAACTTAGTGTTTACGTCATCTGCTGTGCTCCTTCTCTTTCCATGGCACTTATATTCATCATACATATTCCTCAGTATCATTGTTCCATGATTAACCCCTCATACCCTGCATTTTAGACATTTTTCTTGAAATTTTTAGTTGCGTTTAGTTTTCTGTTTAGCTCAGAATTTCAAGTTTAACTAAGTGTTTAGGTCAGCTACTGTGCTCCTTCTCTTCCCATGGCACTTATATTCATCATACATGTTCCTCAGTATCATTGTTCCATGATTAACCCCTCATACCCTGCATTTTAAACATTTTTCTTGACATTTTTAGTTGCGTTTAGTTTTCTGTTTAGCTCAGAATTTCAAGTTTAACTAAGTGTTTACGTCAGCTGCTGTGCTCCTTCTCTTCCCATGGCACTTATATTCACCATACGTGTTCCTCAGTATCATTACATGTTCCTCATACCCTGCATTTTAAACATTTTTCTTGACATTTTTAGTTGCGTTTAGTTTTCTGTTTAGCTCAGAATTTCATGTTTAACTTAGTGTTTATGTCAGTTTCTGTGTTTTACTTTTAAGAGGTTGTGTTTAGGTAAGCTTTGTCGCATGTTATGAGCCTGTTTGATACAGTTCTTGTGTTTGCCAAAGTTACTATCAAAGAGGAATGTTGGTGAGCTATAGGGCGTTGGCGTCCTTCTTGTTAGGCAGTGGGGTGAAACATTTTGGAAATAGTTTGCCATAACCCTGCTAGGGCATCTTGTAATTTGACTGGCATTTATGTAGTTTCTCATAAATGTCTGGTTTTATCTTACAACAAGTAGACCTTTAAATTCACCCCAGATTCAGGCCGTTATAAGGTGTCCCCAATTTATGGAGATGTCTCCAAATTATCTTTCAACTCAGTAAGCTAAGTATCACTTTTGTCCCCCAGAATGAAAAAAAAAGTTAAATGAAAATTCTTAAATTGATTGTTTTTTAAGATATGCAAAAGTCACACTGGAAATGTGAGTGTATTGAAAGTCCAAAATATGGAATATTTGTGATTCTGCTAACAGTCCCTCGACTATCAGTTTTTTTTGGTTGTAAACATCTCTGTGAAAATCAGGATTCCCAATGAACGTCTTCACTAGAGCGCTTTTGTAAATAAGCAAGGCTCTTCCTCACTAATATGGTATACGGAGTGTTACAGAGATCACAAAGATTGATTTTACTTATCCGATTTATTATCGGTTGTTTTGAGTCAGTAACTGGCAGAACATCTGCTGCATCATTACAATTTTAACAGGTGATTCAAAAATGAATGGTGGTGTGATATTATTATTCCCCTTCATCAGTTATATAATTTTGGTGGTTTAAATGTTTCAGTACAACATGTTTTGATTCATGATGACTGTCTACGGTAGGCAACAAGTTCTATTTCTCTGGTAAAATAGGACCCAGTCACTAATGCTTGGGGTGCCAGTCCTCTAAGATAGGCAACATGGGATATAAACGATTGACTGACCTTGACGTTATCTCCATGTTGTGATCATAATTAGCCATTGTGCAGAAGTATGTGACCTTAAACACCAATAATTAAATAAATAAGTAGCCCCAGAACAAGTTGCCTGGTTGGTATAATGTCCCCAATTATGGTGGATCTGGTGTCCCCAAATTGGATCAATTTAAAGGTCTGCAACAAGAACGTATTTACCCCAGTATAAGTGAACACATCTAGGCAAAATACAAATCGGTATTGAGGGTAGCAGTCACATGTATGATCATTAGATTCAGAAAGAGAACATTTTTTACCTGCATTCAATTGGCATCAGGCTATTACACATATCAAGGCCACCATTTTTTATATAACAGTAGTTAAATGATAAATAATTCACAGTTTATTATTTGTGGATATAAATTATACCAGATCATTTTTTTTTACCATGACGATATTTTTATATAGGCCTACCATGTGTTGAACCGGAAAAATAAAACAAAGAAATGCACAGCTGAAACACTACTATAAACTTCAGTGGTTATAGTACAAGCAGAACAATAAATGGGGATTATGTCATGCACAGCTATAGAATGTAATACCATGACATCATTATCTTCACTCATAAAAAAAATTAATTCATAGATGCTGAATGATTGCCAAAATATATGCGAAGAAGTCAAGAAAGGGAGGAATATTGTCCCGCTAAGATAAATTGGTTATTACCACCAAGTATGTTTCCGAGTGGTGTATTGAAGTCTCAGACTCACTTCTGGGTAATATATCGACGAGTCTGTTAGAACTGGTTGACATATGCCCAGAGATGAGGTCTTGACTTCAATACACCATCTCAAAAACCCTCATGGTGGTAATACCCTAAATTTATTAATTTGAATTGGTGTACATGCCACCACCATGTTTGGGGGGGTGGGGGGTATTTGGTGGTTATATACCCCCCCCCCAGCCTCCAAAAGAGGATTCAGGGGTATCTAGTGAAGCCCTCGGTCCATCCATCTGTCTGCCTGTCTGTCCATCCACCTGTCTGTTCAAACATTTTGGATTGTAATTTCAAAGCCATTGATTGGATTTGGATCTCCTTTGGTATGCTGAGAGACCTGCATTGGGGAATGGATATGCACAAGGAACGGGTTCCATCCAATAATTTTTTCCAGAGTTATGGCTCCTTTTCACTCTTTCGACTTAGAAAATTTTTCTGTCCCACAATACCTTTAAGGTTACTTTGAAAATGCCTACGGGTCGGGAGCAGTGGCACTTTGCATAGCCCTTGTTTGATAAGCAATGCTTACAGAGAAATCATGTTGTTATTAATATTATTGGTTGTAGATGCAGAAGTAGTTACTCTATATTTTTAAACTACATGTATTTAAATTTTATTTTATCACAGGAATTTTTGGTATACTCATCAATACATAACCCTGCAGATGAAGTTCCCTCAGGATATAATGATAAAACAGGTGCTGCTGTCTGGGGAAAATGTGGCAAAATTAAGGTGAATTCTTTTTCACTCTCCAGTTTGATACTGTTTTATTAGACCTTGGGCCAGGTATAATCTCCCCCACACATAACCTGAGTGAATTTTGGGGACGCTGTATGCTTTGATAGGATTTTAATCCCCTTGGCTGCTTGTCCTCAGCACTCTCACCAGATGATACTTAAAAGATAAGTTTCCTTATTAAATGGTAGTCAGTGATTAGGGTGAGACTTGATGTCATGGAGTTTGCCTTAACCCATTACATAACATGAAAGGCAGATGACACTTGTAAACAAAACTCTTGAATAACTAATTTTTGGCTCAACTTTGACGAAGTCAAATTTGAGCTATTGTCATGGCCCGTCGTCCGTCTGTCCGTCTGTCCGTACGTCAACAATTGGCTATGGCTCGGGCTAGAGGTCGTATTTATGAACCAATCTTTTTGAAACTTCTTGTGTACCTTTGTTATGACCCTGGGACGGGAACGAGTGTTTTTAGGTGTGGTCCGAAATTCAAGATGGCTGCTAGCGGCCATTTTGTACCGATGATGCAAAAATCAGTTTTTTGTACAGAACTTCTGTACGAAAGTTCTGATTTGAATAAAGTTTTGTATAAATGTTTAGTACCATGGGATACATCACACATAATACAGGTTTTTTTCTCGTGCGTAAATTGTGCAAATTAGACTGACTTTGATTTATTTAGTGTTACTTTCAGAGCTGTAAGTGCCAAGCTGCTATGGCTCGGGCTAGAGGCCGTATTTATGAACCGATCTTTACGAAACTTCTTGGGTACCTTTGTTATGACTGTGGGACGAGAACGAGTGTTTTTGGGTGCGGTCCGAAATTCAAGATGGCTGCCAGCTGCCATTTTGTACCGACGATGCAGAAATCTGTTTTTTGTACAGAACTTCCATATGAAAGCTCTGATTTGAATAATGTTTTGTATGAATGTTTAGTACCATGGGATACATCACATATAATACGGGTTTTTTTCTCGTGCGTAAATTATGCAAATTAGACTAACTTTGATGTTTTTTGGTGTTACTTTCAGCACTGTAAGTGCAAATGCCAATACGGCTCGGGCTAGAGGCCGTATTTATGAACCGATCTTTACGAAACTTCTTGGGTACCTTTGTTATCACCGTGGGACGAGAACGAGTGTTTTGGGGTCCGGTCCGAAATTCAAGATGGCCGATGGCAGCCATTTTGTACGAAATTTGGTGCAATCAGATTTTTGCACAGAACTTCCATATGAAAGCGCTGATTTGAATAATTTTTTGTGTGAATGTTTAGTACCATGGGATACATCACATATAATACGGGTTTTTTTCTCGTGCAGAAATAATGCAAATTAGATGAACTTTGATTTTTTCAGTGCTGCTTACACACAGTAAGTACACATGTCAATACGGCTCGGGCTAGAGTCTGTATTTATGAACCGATCTTCACGAAACGTCTTGGGTACCTTTGTTATCACCTTGGGACGAGAACGAGTGTTTCTGTGTGCGGTCCAAAATTCAAGATGGCTGCCAGTGGCCATTTTGTATCGAAATTAGGTCTAATCAGTTTTTTGTACACAACTTCTATATGGCTCAGGCTAGATGCCGTATTTATGAACCGATCTTTACGAAACTTCATGGGTACCTTTGTTATTACCGTGGGATGAGAACGAGTGTTTTTGGGTGTGGTCCGAATTTCAAGATGGCCACCAGCAGCCATTTTGTACCAAAATTAGTGCAATCAGTCTTTTGTACAGAACTTCTGTATGAAAGTTCTGATTTGAATAAATTTTTGTATGAATGTTTAGTAACATGGAATACATCACATATAGTACAGGTTTTTTTCCCGTGCAGAAATTATGCAAATTAGATGAACTTTGATTTATTCAGTGCTACTTATACTCTGTAAGTGCACATGTCAATACGGCTCGGGCTAGAGGCTGTATTTATGAACCGATCTTCACAAAACTTCTTGGGTACCTTTGTTATCACCTTGGGACGAGAACGAGTGTTTCTGGGTGTGGTCCAAAATTCAAGATGGCTGCCAGTGGCCATTTTGTACCGAAATCAGGTCCAATCAGTTTTTTGTCACAACTTCTACACAGCTCATATTTGTGAACTGATCTTCACGAAACTTCTTGGGTACCTTTGTTATCACCTTGGGACAGGAATGAGTGTGTTTTGGGGTGCCTTTGTTATCACTCTGCTATGAGAACAAATATTTTGGGGTTCAGTCAGACCCACTCTGGGACTCAAAGATTTTTTTCTAGTTTAGCATCTGACTGTCACCCACCTTTACAATACTTTACCTATACATTTGTTACAGGCAACGCTCAGTATTTATGTACAGACCGTTACAATACTTTATATGTACCTTTGTTATCAGGTCATTACCTAGATGTTTGTCATTGCTGTGTCACATACTATACATGTACATGTCTTTGTCTTGACAAGTTGAGCTACAGTGTCATTGACACTTTCATTTTCATTGTTTTGAATCAAAAATATAGCTTATGACCCCTCATTGGAATGAGCTCAGTTAGCTCATTCCAATGGGGATCACAAGCTATGTTTTTGAGACAAAAAATGTGAAAATAATGAAAATTGAATGGCACTTTTTGTGAATTACGTGGATCAGTTTTTCTGTTATGTTGGGTAAAGGGTCAGTATGGTAAGATGAGTAACAAACAACAATTATAGGTGAAAGAACATGACTTGCTTCCCCCAGAAATTGTTTTCACCTTGATATCTGATCATCATAGTGCTCAAAGAGTTCTAGAGAATTTTGTAAGCACAAATACTGAAACTTTCGTAAAACTGTGGCTGCAGTATAGACTTCATCCTGAGACCTGTTATCACCAGCTATCATCTAATTCATGAACAAAATACTAAAATTTTAATATTCATATTTTCTGACAAATCTGTATATATGTGAAGAAACATTTTTTTCTTTTAGTTGGAGCCTGCTGATTATGTAACATTACAGGCATCATTACTTCCTGATTGGTACCAGAGTTTGTGTGACAGTGATACAAATATGGAATCGGCAAGAAAACGGTGTATGAAATCTGTTGACAGAACACTGAACTTTTTAGATAAATGTATTGAACAACATTCTAATACCCAGGTACTAAACTCAAATTAACATCTTGTCAAATTTGGGTATTATTTTCATTTATGTAAACTTTCAGACTGCTGTAATGAGTATCACACCACTTGAATGTCTGTTGCAGTTGAGACAAACTCCTTCTGATTCTTGTACTCCCCACTCTTCCCATTATCCCCCACCTGCTCACCCATTTACTCACCCTCCTCTACACACATCTTGAAACACAAGCAAACCAGGAGTGTAGGAAGGGGAGTGTGGAGAAGGCATGTGCTTTCCCCCAACTTTTTCCATAGTTGAAAGAGTCAAAAAGGCATATCTGGAACCACTGCTCTATATCAGTGCATGAGTGCCCTTGTGTGACTTTGTTTACCACCCAATTACCCCCCAGCCCCACCCACCTTTTGAAATGTTTCCTTCACTACTGAAGCAAACACACACACACCTTCACACACAGGTTGACATGTACACAAATTTTCCTTGTAAAAGTGACACGGTTGTTAGAATGTTCAGTTGCTAAACCAACTTAAATTCCCTTCATATTACGACATATATATGGAATTTTATCAGATTTTTTAATAAATATAACTGTTTTTATGAAAGAATATTTCTACTTCTAAGGCTTAAATATCTTATTTTTTGTAGAGTCTGAAAAACACTGAGATTTTAGGATCATTGGTTGGAGGATATAATATATAGGAGAGGGAGAGAAGTGCCAAAGAAACATCAGCTAGACCTGTGAATGGTATGGAAATATTGAGTTATGTTATTACCGGTATATTATGTACAGTGTGTCAATATTAACAAAGACATGTAAACATGTTTGTTTCCAGAAAATACTTTGAATGGAGTTTAATGCACTTGCTTTGCATTGCATATTTCAAATGCTGATGGCAGTCTTCCATTGCAACACACCCAACAAACTCTTTTGAAGTGCCGAGAAGCACAGTCACTGTTGTGCACCTCAAATTTGAAGACCTCATAACTTGAGGACACGATGTATATTCATTATGACTGAGACCCCCAGACCTTTAGATTGTCCTAATTTGGACACTATAGGTAAGAGGGTCACAGGTCCTATCAAGATGAGCCATCATTCAGCCTATGAGGAGATAAAACTGAAAATGATCCATTTTCACACATTTGTGGCCCCAGATAGTACCCTGTTTAACACCAGTCTGATATTGTGGGGATGTGGGGGGGGGGGGGGGGGGGGGGGGGGACTTGCGAAGGCAGTTGGGGATACTTTTATATGGAAGGTCATTCAAATGATTTGGGCACTATATTATTAGTAATAATATTATTAATATTAAATAAAACCTGACAGCTGTGAATGACAGGTGTTCAAAGTTTAAGAAGCTCAAGTTGGCGAAACAAAATCAGTCGACATCTGGGAACAAGGCTTTAACCCTTTGTTAAGGTTTTTTTCTGTTTTTACTTAAAATTTCAACAAAACTATATTATGCGACCCTCTCATTTGAACATACTCTATGAGCACATTCCAAGGAGTCATATGGTATGGTTTTGATGAAATTTTCGGCAAAATATTTTTTATCAACTGTTCGATTTATAAATTATGATTGTGGATGTAGGTGATTTTGTTTGGGAAAAGGTAAAGAAATTTCATACCTGTGTGTATGTTATATAAGCTTGAAAATGTTGATGCTGTCTATAAGAAGTTCACAATTTTTTAAATTGTGGGTCAAGTGCAAACTATACAGACAATAGTGAACTGGCTGGGTCGACGTACGTGGTTTATCCTCGAGTGTGATGTGGAAGGTTTATTTTTTACGAGGCGAAGCCAAGTAAAAAATAATACCCGCATCACACTAGAGGATAAGCATGTAAGTCAGTCCAGACAGTTCACTATTGTGTTTATTATATTTCCCGTTCATTTTTACCCACAGCAGAGATGAAATAGGTAACTAACTCTCGGAAACTATGTGAAACTTGAATCGCCCCATGGCATGCGTAGAAATATATAAACCAACTGCTGTTAATTTGTGACATAATGTTTCATTATTCAAGAATCGAACAAATGTGCATTGTAAATTTTCTAACTGGAAATCAACTGAATGTATCTGTATTGTGGTGAATTGGATTGTTTCTTGGAATATTTAATTCAGCATTTCTGGGAATAGTTGTTGAACATAATGTTTATAATGGGATTGTTGATGGTAGCTTGGCCAAAAATGTTTCGTCAACCTTCACATGTCAATTAAAATAGTCTGTCAGCACTGAGAGTTGAATAACATCTTGAGAGTGTAATATCACCGTCGAGTTGGATACGATATTTATAGTTCAGGTAAAAACAAGTGAAAATATAATAAATAAAAGTTTTTAATCAATACTGGAATAGTCTGAGTACAAATCCATTGTATTCGAGTGTGGTGGCTTGGCGGTTAGGGCAGTGGACTTCAAACCAAGAGATCCCAACCAGCGGTAACTGTATTGTGTCCTTTGGCAAGACCTTTAATCCCAATTGCCCACATCTGTGCACGGTGACACTGCACATCAATGGTGCACTTGTCTTCAACCGATGGTAACTCTGCTTGTAAAGAGTTAATATGTTGGGGATTCTAACAGATCTCGGTGGTTCTCTCCGGGTACTTTGGCTTCCTAAACCCATAAAACTCTCCAACACTAGGTGACTATGGCTGTTGAAATGTTGTTAAACCCCACTCAGTAGGTAAATAAATAAATTACATTTGCTTAGTTAATCCGATTCAGTTTGAAAGATGGTGGACTAGATTAAGATTCATAGGTTTAGAAACAGCCTTCCCAAATAAATAAAGAAAGTAAGAAGTGTGCATTCGTATTCATTTTAGGTTTTATTATCGAAGCACTCCATAATTTAGGACCAGGAACAGAGAATTTCAATTTTGATGATGTAACGGAACTGATAGAATCCACATTGGTAAGGAGCATTTGTCATGTATTTTTGGTTGTTTGTTACTCCTGTTTGAGGTCGCTTTCAGCATTTATTCCTATTTCCAGGGATGTTTCTACCCCTACTGGGAAAGGGTCCAGGATCCTTGTTGTTGGAAAAATTTGCATCATAGAGGTCTGGAATTGGGAATTTCTTTCAGCTTTAGCTGGCCTTCAAATTCCTCCAAATTCACAATCGACCGAAGTTCGTCATTCACATTCGGCATCAGCCAATAATGACCTATCAGAGGACAATCAGTGGTTGATTCAACATTGGTGGTCACCAATGTTTCTTTCCATGAGTAGAAATAAATGTTGGGTTGTTGTTGTTTGACTGCACTAATTGATGTGTGCAGTGTAATTCGCATGGAATAGATAGAGAGTAATCGCTTGACTGGACTGGTTATGTGAAATAATTCATGAGAGGTGAGGGATGTTGTACAAACATGAGTGCGCGAATACGCACAAGTATTTTACAATATAATCCCTCACCTCGATTGAATGAATTATTTCATGTAACCAGTCCAGTCAATCGATTACTCTGTTTATTACTTTTCAATATTAATGATAATTATATTATTTAACCCTTTAGCTAATGTAACGGCCAAAACCGGTCAGCGCTATTCTAAAAAATCCCCATTTAATTTTCATTATTTAAAAAAAAAATTTTGCCACTAAAACATAGGTTATGACCCCTCATTGGAACGAGCTCGTCGAGATCATTCCAATGAGGGGGTCAGAACCTATGTTTTTGAGACAAAAAATGAAAATAATAGTTAATCAAGAATTTTTTTGCAAGTGTCATCTGTTTTCATGTTCAAGTCCACATTATACCCACGGCAAAGCGTCTTTGTTTGCGTGCACGGATACATGACACAATTGTTGATTGCATAATTCACCTATGAAGTTATCATTTATAATCAAACCCAGAAATCCCAGTAAATCACACTTTGGAAAGTAATAAAGCACAATTAATCATTTAGAAATTATTTGTGAGAAGAACGCATGGTGAATGGAGGGAAATGAATGCGTTTCACCCAGTAAATATTTCACTTATAAATTACAGATATTCTGCAATAGTGGTAGGATTGGCTGTAGTATTGGATTTTGACTAATTAAGGTGTTCGGTGCAGTCAGATAACATGACCAGTAATTCCCAACATGGTATTAGGGCTACCTGATATGTCATTGACATAAATTTTTTGGTCACTTGGGACCAAGACTGAATATAATTATTTGTCAACATTAGTTCAGCAATAATACAAATAAATGTTGTGTTTATATTTAAAATATTGCAAATTGCCAATAGATTTTTCCAAAGTGAAAACAGATTATTAGTTATATACCAACAATAAGTTGATCCAATATGGGTTTGAGGTATGGCAATGTCTATCCAACGAGATAATATGTGGGGCTACAAGTTTTTTGTCTCCCGCTTTTTGAAAAAAACGGGAGATATTAAATTAGGAGTGAACTTCCGTCCTTCCGTGTTTTTCGTTTCCAGACTCTAACTTTCCTTACAGTGACAGGATTTCGATGAAATTTGGGTAGTAGATCACTTTCATCAATTGTGGGTCCAAGTTCGAATATGGGTATTTTCCGTGTATATTTAATTAGGTTGCTGAAATTTGATTGGCTGATGGTTTCCAGGCTCTAACTTTCCTCAGAGTCAACCGATTTCAATGAAATTTCATATATGGATTACTTTTCACATCAGTTTAATGTAATATGTCCTATCATACAGTCTTAATCTTTAGTGATTCTTACAGTTAGACTCAACATCACTTTACTTGCTTTGACAGTGACCTCCGTCAATACCTAGGTCAAGTTCAAGCCGTTTCTTATCAACCTACTCACAATTGTTTACTACAGGCTTGCACTACAGTGGAAGTCCCTAACTCGGATAAAATACTCTCTATTTTGTCTTTCCCAAGCAAGTAGGGAAAGAAAAGTGGTGCAAAAGCACCAATAAAAATAAGCCAAAACTGGGTCGAGTGCAACCGGCGCAGACCCAGTACGGGACGCTCTCTCCCAAGTACAACTCCACGACTTCCGTTGCCAGTGCGCATATACCGTCTCTAAAGACTCATTCTTTTTAAAATCCGCTTCGTGTCGAGATGTTTTTGCACGCTTATCAGTGTTCCACCAGCTCGATGTTTGATGATTCCTGATTCATTATACCACAGTGTATCCTTTGTATTCTCAGGAACAGTGTTTTATATTCTCTTTTCTATTATATGTCCATAATGTATATTTATTTGCTCTCTTTCGAGTCGCGCGCGAATTTCGCGGGCCACGCGGTTCGGACTTAGATTATTTCACAATTATTGTTAATGCTTTTTTTGCAAAATTTTCTAATTGTGTTAGAGTTAGGTGTCAGCGGGGGTACCAATCCTACAGTGTTTCTTCTTTCTTTTGAGAGTAGTCTTCCTGTTGTGTGGTTCCCGGTCGACCGTCTGGGGTCTTTGTTTCTGTCACCTTTCTCTCTTCTTTGGGGGTGTTCTGTTTTCTGATCTCACCTTCTCTGCTCCTCTCACCTCTATCATGCCCAGGACAATTCCTTGTGGGCAATGTCTGCTGCCAAAGCATGTGGACGATGTACATTCGTCTTGTTCCTCCTGTAATGGGTGTTCGGCCGAGCGGCCGTGTGGTGTCTGTGGAACATGGTCTTCCACCTTCTGGGCGTCAGTAAATCGTGTCGTTCGTTCTTGTGGCTGTGCCTCCCGCTCCCGCGGGAAAGGAGAACGTGGTCGTTCGGGGCCTCCCGAGCCGACTTTGTCTGGTGAGAGTTATTTCTCCTCCGTGGGGGATGTGCAGTCTTTTCCTGCGGTGGATACTGCGGGCGCCGTTGAGTGTTCTGGTGTAAAGATGCCTGGTTCCGGGACTACGGTCCCCCTCCAGTCGACATCTGAGGCTGTCACTAGGGTTGTGACTCCTCCTTCGGAGCCGAGCCGGTGTGCTCTCTCCACTATTTCACCAGCCTCAACGACTCTCGACGTATCTACTACTGCTGCTGGTCCGTCTGCTTCGTTGTCTGTTTCAGCCGGCCTCGGCTTTTCGCTGCAGGGGACTGCAGGACTGTCCGATACTGTAGACGTGGGATATCGGCCTCAGCCTTCCCTGACTTCAACTCGGCGAAGTCGGAAGGGGCTGCCGGCCGAGCCCATCGCTGTGGTCTCTTCGCCGTCGAGCACCACAGTTGTGTCTTTGGATTCGGATGTTCGTAGTGGAAACACTATGGACTCTGTGGCGTTTCCGTCTACTCACTCTGGTCATACGACCAGTTTTGGGGGACCAACGCCTTTTGTGCAGCCTGGACCTTCTGCCCCGCAGAGGTCCGCGGTGACTCTCATGAGTTCTCGCAATATTGATCCTCGGGGTGCATCGTACCCCTATACACGTCTGCCTTCAGATGTTTCGGCTGCCGCCCGTCGTCCCGCGTCGGGTGTTTTGGAGGATCGTGACCATTCGCTGGTTAAGAGGGTCAGAGGTGAAGCCACTTTGCCGGTTCGCTCCCCTGTCGAACCGGTCGGTACAGGCAGTGAGCTTAGGGAGGCCCTCTCCTTACTCACTCAGGTTCTTTCTAAGAGCCTTCCTGTTGCTTCCAGCGAGGCTATGGGTGGTTTCCAGGCGCCTCCTATGGCGCCGCCTCCCGGGATTGGAAACAGACCGGTTTCCGATTCCTCTGGTGTCCCGACACCATGGGAGGCGTCGGCTGGTTTGCCCACGATGGGCTATGTGTCTTCCGACTCTGGGGAGGAGTCCGACATGCTTGAGGTTGAGGGCCAGCAGTCTTCGGACTTGGGGGCGGCTCTTGACTTTGTGTTTGGGTTTCTGCCTGAGCTCAAACCTGCTAACCAGCCGACAGTGTCAGCCTGGCCGCGATCATCAGTCGCGCACCAACAGCCTATGGAGCAACCTGCCTCTGGGCGCCTTCGACCGTGCCAGTCGGTACAGGTGGTTGAAGCTTTTTCAGCATTGGATGCCAAGCTGAATCCCAAGGCTTTGAAGACTTCGTTCTTCACCAGGGTTGACACCTTTTTGCCTCCTGTGCGTTATCGCTCCTACGATTCCGCCAATCCGTCCGTCTGCCAGGCTTTGACGGTTCTGGATCAGGACTCCACTTCCCTCGGGCTTTCCAAGCCCAAGTCTGCCGTCATTCCAATGACGACTCTGGAGTCCACGTTGGGCTTATCTAGAGAGATGCTTGGCATGCTTTCTCTCTCAGATCACGTCGTCTCAGCTTTGGCTGCTTATCTGCCTCCAGATAAGTTTGACGAGGTACAGGCTCCTTTGCGTGTGCTGTCCAAGGCGCTTATGCACCTTACTCACACGCATGCCTGTAACACGGCTAATTTGGAATTAGTTCGAAGGGACGCTGTGCTGGACACAGGACGATCCCTTCCCGAGGAGCAGCGTGCTACTCTTCGATCTGCTTCTTTGGCAGGTCCGCAACTTTTTCATGGTTCCGTGTCGACGGTCCGGGATGACGTCCTACGTCATTCCAAAGATCAGCTGCTGTTTCGTCAGCTTGATCAGCCTTCTTGGGGAGGAAAGGGCCGTTCCAAGCCTAACAAGTACCCTTCTGCTTCCTCTGTGAAGCAACAGGCTGGTCCTTCTGCCGCCACCTCTACTTCTTACTCACGGGGTAAAGGTAGGGGTCGGCAGAATCGAGGGAAGTCTCAGGATTCTTTATTTAGCAGAGGAGGTGGTTTCTCCTCTCGCGGGCCTCGTCGGGGCTCGAAATGAAGGTCCTCACCTCAACTCGTCCCAGGTTGGAGGAAGGATAGCAGAGTTCGCAGACCATTGGACCACCATCACATCCGATCCATGGGTGTTAGATGTTGTTCGGTCCGGGCTGCGCATATCCTTCCGACGGCACCCCACTCTGTCAAGGGTGCCTCTTCCAACCACAGTTCCTTCAGACGTTTTACGTCGGGAACTTTTGTCCACGGAGATTGCCAATCTCCTGGCAAAGGGGGCGATCGAGGTCGTCAAGAACGTTCAGTCAGTGGGTTTCTATTCCCGCCTGTTCTTGGTGCCGAAGAAGGACGGCCGACTCCGACCGGTTATCGATCTTGAGTATCCTGAACCAGTCTATCATTGCTCCCAAGTTCAGCATGGAGACTTTCAGGTCGGTCCGCCAATCAATTCACCAGGGAGATTTCGCAGCCAGCATCGACCTGCGAGACGCTTACTTCCACGTTCCGATGCATCGGGCATCACGGAAGTATCTCAGGTTCGCTTTTCTGGGGCGAGTTTACCAGTTCAAGGCCATGCCTTTCGGCCTCAACCTGGCTCCTTGGGCGTTCACCAGACTGATGTCGCATGTGATAGCGTTCCATCGCACACAGTCCAGGGTGACTACTTCGGCATATCTGGACGATATCCTCCAGAGGCACTCCAATGCTGCCTTACTGGAATCGGATGTCACCACTCTGTTGAGCTTGCTCATGTCGCTAGGATTCAGAGTCAACAAGGAGAAGTCGGACCTGGTCCCTTCTCAGTCGTTCTGTCATCTGGGGATGTCTTGCCAAACCAAATTCAATTTGGTGGCTGTTCCTCAGGCCAAGGCTGTGATTCTCTCAGCTTTTGCTCTGACTCTGTCCCAGTCCAGGTCCACGACCGCTCAGAGTTTTCTCCGGCTGATCGGTCTCTGCGGTTCGGTGACGGATCTCATTCCTCTAGGTCGGCTGCGTGTCAGACCTCTCCAACACTTTCTGCTCAGTCGTTGGAGGCCGAATGTAGATTCTCTGGATCAGGTGCTTCCGTTTCCGGACTCTCTGTATCCTCACCTTCTTCCCTGGACAGATGTTCAGTGGATTACGCAGGGTGTTCCACTGGACTTACCCACGTCCGATCGCGTTCTGACGGCAGATGCCAGCGATCTCGGATGGGGTGCGTCGTTGGATCCTCTCGGTCTTTCCCTACACGGGATGTGGGACCAGGATCAAGCAGCTCTACACATCAACCAGAAGGAGCTTCTTGCTCTTCTTCTGAGTTTCAGGCAGTGGATCCCTCACCTGTCGAATCGCCAGGTCCTTCTACTATCCGAAAATTCGACAGTGGTTGCTTACATTCGGAACCAGGGCGGCACGCACTCGCTTCCGATGTACGAGTTAGCTCGGGATCTTCTACTGCTCGCTCAGGATGTTCACGCCGGAGTGGTTGTTCATCACATTCCCGGTCGTCTGAACGTCCTAGCCGACTCCCTGTCCTGACAGGGCAGGGTTATTTCCACCGAGTGGATGCTTCACAGGGCAGTGTTCCAGTCGCTTTGCGATCTCTGGGGACGTCCCCACATCGACCTCTTTGCGACTCGTTGGAACCATCAGGTGGACACTTTCGTGTCCCCGTGTCCAGATCCTCTGGCTTTTGCCGTGGACGCTCTGTCACTCGATTGGAACGGTCTAGTCGGCTACGCCTTCCCGCCGGTTCCGATTCTTCCTCAGGTTCTCTCCAAAATTCGGACCTGCAGTTGTCGAATCATTCTGATCGCTCCCCTGTCGCCTCAGCGGGTGTGGATCAATCAGCTCCGCTCGCTGATGGCGGCGGTTCCGGCACGTCTCCCGCTACGTCGCGACCTTCTTTGTCAAGGTCGCCCGAGGAGGTTTCACGTCGACCCGACTTCGTTGTGCCTTCACGCATATCTTTTGTCAGGTCCTGTCTCCTCCGTAGAGGTTTTTCGAGACGAGCAGTGGAGTGCATTTCTTCTTCAAGGAGGCACTCCACTGGTTTAGCTTATGCAGCTAAATGGAAGGTCTTCTGTCGATGGTGTGCTGATCACTCTGTTGATTATGCCAATCCTTCGATTTCACAGATTGCGGAGTTTCTGGTATATCTGTTTGATTCTCGGGGTCTCCAGCCTGTTACCATCAAGGGTTACAGGTCTATGCTTTCAGAGATTTTTTCTTATGTGGGGAAGCGTCGTATCGGCACTAATCCTTACCTCTCCAAGCTTGTTCGGCACTTTTCTTTGAAAAGGCCTCAGACTTTGCAGCTTACTCCACGATGGAATCTTTCGTGGGTGCTGCTTTGCTTGGGGGGGAGGGGGGGGGGGGCGCCGTTCGAACCTTTATCCCAGGTGGATATGCATTTTCTCACATATAAGACGGCTTTTCTGATGGCATTTGCTTCGGCCAGACGGGTTAGTGAGCTTCACGCCCTCTCGGTTGACCCGGCCTTTTTTAGGAGCTCTCCCAACAGTGTTACTTTTACCACTGATTGCTCCTTTTTGGCTAAGAATCAGTTACCAGATACTACTCCTCCTCCTATCTGTATCAGGGCTCTTCCCTCTGTTGAGGGTACTCGCCCTTTGCTCTGTCCGGTCCGTGCTATTCGCATTTATCTTGATCGGACACGCTTCATACGTAAAGGCAGAAAACGTTTTTTTTCTGTCTCTCATTCCGGGTCGACAGAAGATCTCTCCTCAATCCATTTCTCGATGGATTTGTCTTGCTATTCGTACGGCTTATAGTCGTTTAGCAGCTGGCGATTGTATTACCAATCGTATTTCTGCCCACGAGGTGCGGGCACTGTCTACCTCTTGGGTTTATTCTAACTCCGTCAAGTTGTCGGATGTTATGCAGGCAGCCTACTGGAGAAATGCTTCTACTTTCTTCACCTTTTATTTACGCCAGTTGCAGGAGCAGTCGGAGGACCTTTTTGCCCTGGGTCCTCTTTCTTCTGCTCAGGCTGTTGTCTGCCATAGCCATTAGGCTTCTTGAAGGTCAGTTTCAGCCTTGTGCTGTTACAGCCCTTTTTCTGTCTGTGTGTCACACAGGCTCATATGTCTCTTTTCATTGTCCTTTACCAATGATTGCGACATTATGGTTGATAAGCCTCGGGACCTCTTCCTTCTACTTCACGGTTCCAGTGCACTAGGGTTATGTGGGGGTTGGTTATGCGATTCCCTCCAGCCTTTTGTCTATTCAGCCTGTAGTAAACAATTGTGAGTTGGTTGATAAGAAATCTAAATTTTATAGTAAATTTCCTTTCTTATTATACCTACCACAATTGTTTACATGGAGGCCCTCCCGTCTTCTTTATGGGTAAAGAATCTTTCCTCCCCGCTGATCACATAACTCTAACGTTTACGGATTCAAAAAGAATGAGTCTTTAGAGACGGTATATGCGCACTGGCAACGGAAGTCGTGGAGTTGTACTTGGGAGAGAGCGTCCCGTACTGGGTCTGCGCCGGTTGCACTTGACCCAGTTTTGGCTTATTTTTATTGGTGCTTTTGCACCACTTTTCTTTCCCAACTTGCTTGGGAAAGACAAAATAGAGAGTATTTTATCCGAGTTAGGGACTTCCACTGTAGTGCAAGCCTGTAGTAAACAATTGTGGTAGGTATAATAAGAAAAGAAATTTACTATAAAATTTAGATATTTATGAAACGATCTTCATGAAACTTCTTGGGTATCTTTGTTATCATTGTGAGACGAGAATATGTGTTTTGGGGTTTGATCCAAAATTCAAGATGGCAGCCAGCAGCCATTTTGTTCCGAAATTGGGTGTAATCAGTTTTTTGTACAGAACTTCTATACGAAAGTTCGGATTTGAAAAAAATTTTGTATGAATGTTTAGTAACATGCAATACATCACATATAATACAGGTTTTGTTCTCGTGCAAAAATAATGCACATTAGGGAAACTTTGATTTATTCAGTGCTACTACTAATACACAGTAAGTGCACTCCTTCCGTGTTTTTCGTTTCCAGACTCTAACTTTCCTTACAGTCAGTCGATTTCGATGAAATTTGAGTAGTAGATCTCTTTCATCAATTGTGGGCCCAAGTTCGAACATGCGCATTTTCCACGCATATTTAATTAAGTTGCTTAAATTTGATTGGCTGATGGTTTCCAGGCTCTTAACTTTCCTTAGAGTCAACCGATTTCAATGAAATTTCGTATATAGATTACTTTTATCAATACCTAGGTCAAGTTTGAATGTGGGAAATTTTGTACCGAAAATCTGTCCGTCTGCCTGTCCATCTGCCCATGCATTAACGCACGCACCTCAGACTAAAAGCCGTATTTATGAACTGATCTTCATGAAACTTCTTGTGTATCTTTGTTATCATTCTGAGACCAGAATATGTCTTCATCATTACTTCTTTTGCAACTCTACAAAGTCAGACTCTCCCACTACCATATACAGACCACCATATTATCTGGACATCACTTCCAAGGTTTCATTAACTTCCAGTCACAAGCTTTACAGGTTGGTTAACACTTTTCACATCAGTTTAATGTAATATGTCTTATCATACAGTCTTAATTTTTAGTGATTCTCACAGTTATTCTCCACGTCACTTTACTTGCTTTGATAGTGACCTCCGTGAAAATAAATATGATAACCACTGTCTGAAGCACTGTCTGTTCTGTCTCTTCTAAATAACTTCCACTTGCAACTCAACTATATTCCACTGGATGCATTAATTCCCCTTGAAACTGCTGCCCAGCGGGAGACATGAATTCACTGAATTTGCTTGTAATTACTTAATTTTGTGATATGATATCTGAGTATGTTGATTTCAAAGAATTAAAACTGAATTCGACCATCAGTGCTGAATGTCAGGGCTATATGGTGGGTGAAGCATATATTTCTCATCGCCTACACCCTCCCCCATGAACAGAGGGTTAATGTTCATTGTCCACTAAAAGTATCAATAATTTAACATCAGAATCGGGTATCAGCTAATTGTAAAGTAGGCCATCAACCTTCTGGATGACAGGACATTTTGCTTATCGGTTTATCAATACTCAAAATTTACAGCAATCATTAAGGTCTCCATATTAAAGGAATGTTTCCAAATTGGAGTGCATCTCAGATAACTTGGTTTCTTTTTTTCTGTGTTTTTTTACCAATTTCATTAGAAGTAATTTAACCATTAAAAGGTCAGAGATATTTTTGTTTCAAATTGATGTGTGGCCTTTGTTTTCATTGTCTTTGTTCCCATCTCGCATGAAAAACCAAAAAAAAATTTTGCACTTAACCCTTTACCCAATGCAGACGATATCAAAATTTATTATTTGAAAAATAATTTTTTTAAATTTTTCAAAAAAATTCAACAAAACCACACCATCTCAACGAGCTCATTCCAAAGAGGGGTCACATGATATAGTTTTGTTGAAATTTTTTGAAAAATAATATTTTTTTAGATGCTAAATTTGCATATTACAACGACCCGAGAGGTACACCTCGTGTTTGATGGCACTCAAAGGCAGTGTCCGGTTTAGATCTGTTTAGTTGTAACCTGACCGGTTTCGTTCAATCATGAACTCATCAGAGGTTTATGTTTTTTAATGAATCAGTCCCGTTTATATACCTTTTGTGGGCAGTTGTTTTGGCGGTTTGGTGCCTGGCTTAGCGGTTTGATGGGCAGTTGTTTAAGGCTAAAAAAGTATAGTATAAGGCCAAAAAAGTGTTTTGATTCTTCGGCAATCCCTCACTTAAATTATTATTTATTGACTTGCAGTGTCTTCCAATATTACTACAAAATTGGGAGGCTCGAAACTTTTTACGTTGTCTGATTGATGGATGTCACTGAAATCTGAAGAGCACAACTAAAGACAGTTTACATCCAGTGGCTTTGCAGTTGGTTCTAGTCAAGTCTTGGCTACCTACATAGGCCAGGAACTTAGCCAGGATATCAAAGTTAGGGGGCAAGAGTAATATCTAGGGGGCTAGTTCAGCAATCTGAACGTAGCGGCTACTCCCTACGAAAGGAGGTAGCCACTACGTTCAGTCTGCTGAACTACTGTGGACATACAGAATAGGATGTGCAGCATCATCCAAGCCACAGAGTGGCAAGATGGGCGGGAGGGGGGGGGGGGGTCTTGGGAGACAGGCATAAGAGGGGACATCCCCTCTTGCTGGAGGCGGGGAGCTGCCCTCCGGAAAATTTTGAAATTCGAGACAAAAAATGCAATTTCCTTGACTCTGAGTCTGTTTGTGTCCATAATTTATAAGTTTTGAAAGGCATCAATAATTAGGGGAGGCATGACTAAAATTGGATGGGGGGGGGGCACCCCTCAGCCCCCCTCCTCCTCCCATGGCTATGCCACCGATATAGCCAGTCAAAGCCTGCCCAGAAACAATTGCCGAGATGAAACGGGAGATACATGACAGTGAAACAGTATTTGAGTGCTCTCCTCATCTGAAATATATCTACCAATTGTTTGTACCCTTGTAAAGTTTGACCAGTTTGATTGATTGGAATTTTGAGATTGGGAATTAGGATAAGTGCTGCCCAAATCTCATTGGGAATGAGGCTCAGATTCGGCCACCCCCCAGAAAAATCCCTGATATTACAAGAGATACACAAAAATAGAATCAAGTTTAGCTGGCCATTTATGACTATGCTTTGCACTTTGGAGTACTCACACCCAAGTGTTTTCGTTCAGTTGAAGTCGCCATTTATCCCTGTTCTTTCCTACCATGGTTAACAGTTTTTGTAGTCCCTCTTCACTCCCGGCTAATAAAACCATGTCAGCAGCAAAGAGGGCCCTGGGAGTTTTGTCTCTCCAACTTGGACACACATTTGTGCTTGCAATCAATTCTTCTCCTAAATCTTTTATATACAATGTAAACAGAATCGGTTACTGGATGCACCCATGATGAAGACCTATCTCCATTGTTGTGAAGTTCCCCAGGTTGAGTACACTCTGCACATCTTTGTACAGTGCTCACATGATTCTGATAAAACTTCATTCGAATCCAAAGTCCTCAAGTTTGTGCCACAGTCCCTCCCACTATACTCTGCCAGATGCATTTTTCACATCAAGGTAGGTCATAAACATCTTTCTCTTATTGACTTTTGTTGATTCTATCAGTTGAGAGAGAGGAAACAAGTGGTCAATGACTCGTCTTCCTTTCCAGAACCCATACTGGATTTCCCCAGGAATCCTCTTTCTTTCACAATTTCCTCAAGCCTTCCATAGAGAACCTTGCCGAATACCTTCCCTATATTGCTGCTTACAGATATCCCTCCATAATTATCTAAAACCTCCCTATCTCCTTCTTTTGTGCATGAATATTACCCTGCTTTCCTTACACTCTGTCGGGACCGCTTGCTTTGTGATTACCCTGTTAAAACTGTACTGTAAGATGCTCATATAATGGATCCCCCTCCTCTTTTTAATAACTCGGGAAATTTGTCAGTTCCTGCTGCCTTGCCATTCTTCAACCCTTTACCCAAAGTATCGGTCAAAACCGACCTATGCAATTCACAAAAATCATCATTAAACTTTCATTATTTTTTTTGTTTGTCTCAAAAACACAGCTTATGGCTCTTCTTTGGAACCAGCTCATTGAGCCCATGCATTTTGTACTAACACCACCTCGGTTTCTGTACTCTCTATCAAATGTTCTGGAAGAATTCCTTCCCCCCATCTTCTGTCATTTACCCTCTCCCATTGTTTGACCATTTCTATTGCTATATCAGTGGAAACATGTCACAGCAATGAAAGAATAGTTTCCTGTTGCATTTTTGGTTCAATCAGCTTATTGGCATGCTTGTCTGTGAATTTAATTGTTACAACAGTACTTATAAAGTGAAGTGTGGGAATGTCATGCTCAACTTTATAAGTACAGTTGTAGCAATGTGACTTGTCATCTCTGCACTTGGGTACTTATGACATCTGTGTTACATGCATACTATGAGGCTGTGCATGGTAATTTGGTAAATAACAAGTGATGTCACAAAAATTATTTCGTTCAGTTTCTGGTTTGATTCTGATAAATTTTTAATTTTCTCTTTGTCAAAATATACCCTTTCATTAGACCCCACAAAGTAGATCTGTTTCTCAGGCCATTTTTTGTAAAATTGCATGCGGGCAGGCAGTTTTTTATTTTATTTTTTATAGTTATTTATCTGCCTTTGATTTTTTCAGTGCTACTTACACACAGTAAGTACACATGTCAATACGGCTTGGGCTAGAGTCTGTATTTATGAACCGATCTTCACGAAACATCTTGGGTACCTTTGTTATCACCTTGGGATGAGAACGAGTGTTTCTGGGTGTGGTCAAAATTCAAGATGGCTACCAGTGGCCATATTGTACCGAAATTAGGTCTAATCAGTTTTTTGTACACAACTTCTATATGGCTCAGGCTAGAGGCCGTATTTAGGAACCAATCTTTACGAAACTTCTGGGGTACCTTTGTTATCACCATGGGATGAGAACGATTGTTTTTGGGTGTGGTCCGAAATTCAAGATGGCCACCAGCAGCCATTTTGTACTAAAATTAGTGCAATCAGTTTTTTGTACAGAACTTCTGTATGAAAGTTCTGATTTGAATAAATTTTTGTATGAATGTTTACTAACATGGAATACATCACATATAGTACAGGTTTTTTTTCTCGTGCAGAAATTATGCAAATTAGTTGAACTTTGATTTATTCAGTGCTACTTGTACACAGTAAGTGCACATGTCAATACAGCTCGGGTTAGAGGCTGTATTTATGAACCGATCTTCACAAAACCTCTTGGGTACCTTTGTTATCACCTTGGGTCGAGAACGAGTGTTTCTGTGTGCGGTCCAAAATTCAAGATGGCTGCCAGTGGTCATTTTGTACCAAAATTAGGTCCAATCAGTTTTTTGTCACAACTTCTATTCAGCTCGTATTTATGAACTGATCTTCACGAAACTTCTTAGGTACCTTTGTTATCACCTTGGGGCAGGAACGAGTATGTTTTGGGGTGCCTTTCTTATCACTCTGCTATGAGAACAAATATTTTGGGGTTCAGTTAGACCCACTCTGGGACTCAAAGATTTCTTTTCTAGTTTAACATCTGACTGTCACCCACCTTTACAATACTTTACCTATACATTTGTTACAGGCTACGGTCAGTATTTATGTACAGACCATTACAATACTTTATATGTACCTTTGTTATCAGGTCATTACCTAGATGTTTGTCTTTGCTGTGTCACATACTATACATGTACATGTCTTAACAAGTTGAGCTACAGTGTCATTGACACTTTCATTATTAGCTCAACTTGACGAAGTCAAGCTGAGCTATTGCCATCACTTCTCGTCCGTCCGGGCGTACGTACATACGTATGTACGTACGTCCACAATTTCCTTTGGCACACCTCACAGGTCACATTTATGATGAGATTGCTTTGAAACGTGGTATGCTTGTTTGGGGTGACCTCTAGATGGGAGCTATTGATTTTCTTCAATTTCCGTCAAAAAGTGTTGCCGTTGGCAACGTTCTTAGAATTTAGTTTAGTCAGACCACAATATTTCCCTTTGGCGCACCCTACAGGGCACTTTTATGATCAGATTGCTTTGAAACATAGCGTGCTTATTTGGGGTGACCTCTAGATGGGAGCTATCGATTTTCTACCATTTCCGTCAAATGTTGCCGCTGGCAGTGACCTTTGAACTGACTGCAGCAACTTATCCCTTTTGCACTCTCAGAAGGGTATATTTATGAATTACCATAAAAAAAGAGAAAAAAAACATTGCCACAAGCAATGACCTTCAAACTTAGTGCATTTGTGCATTAACATCTTCCTTTGGCATTCCTCAGAGGGAGCATTCATTATCAGGTTGTATTGAAACTTTGTATGCTTATGCAGGGTGACAAAGATAGGAGCTATCGGTTTTCTTTTCATTTTCATCAAAAACTGTTGCTGTTTGCAACAATTTTTGAATTTATTGTGTTTGTGCATCAACATTCTTCTTTGACATGGCCTACAGGCCACATTTATCAGGGGATTGTTTTTTAACTTGGTGTGCTCATTAGGCGAGACCTTTAGATAAGAGCTATTGATTAGCATTCATTTCTGTGAAAAAAGTTGCCTTTCACAATAACCTCTGAACTTACTGCATTTGTGTTTCCACATTCTTACTTTAGCGAGTCTTAAAGTTTACACAATGCTGTTATGTTGAAATTTAACCAAATAACATTGGTACCAATGATCTTCAATTTTGCCATTTCACCTTATAACTTACCAAGTTTAAGTTTGTCAAGTTGAGATACAGTGTCATTGACACTTTCATTAACTTGGGTAAAATATTTTTACTTTTTTCAAGTTTGCTTTGGTTATAAAAAGAGAGCATGCGGTATTCAAAAGGACCATGTAGGAGGGCGTGAGAAACAGATTTTTAACTTTTTTAGGCCTTATCAAGTTTATCTCTGAAACAAAAAACTCTAGTAAATTCCATGGTTAACTCCCTTCACTCTGATGTCAAAATACCAAAATTTCAGGAAATTGTTTTTCCCCATAATGCATCTAGAAATTTAACCAATTCAATCTCGTTTGACAGAGCTCAATGAGCTCTGTCAAACAAGATTGAATTTGTTAAATTTCTAGTTGCATTATGGGAACTTTTTTCTGCCTGAAATTTTGATATTTTGACATCAGTGTGCAGAGGGTTAACTTCAAGTTTCACTTTGTATATTGTTATTTGAGTGTGTGTTGTGTTGAGTACCGAATACTTTTAACCTAATTGGAAGATTTTATTTTACTCTGTCCAACTTATTTTGTTTTTCAGAAACATTTACCAGATGATAAACTTAGAATTATGCATTCTGTATGGAGACCAGATCATGTACAATTTGGAATAGAGTCAGGAATTGATATATTTGATAGTTCATATCCTTTTTTTTGTTTACAAAAATTAAAAAAAATGTGAAGGTAAGAATACATTTTGAAAACTTTTTGAATGCATACACTATTGTTTAACTCTTAACCCACTGAGTAATTTTAAACTATATTTAATCAAATAGATTTGATGAAAAATTCATGAAAATTAACTCAAGAAAACATTGGTCAAAAAGCCTGTACAATTCACAGAGGGATATTTGGTCAAATATCTTCAGATTTTAGTTATTTTCATGGCAAGAGATTTCATGCTCTGGCTGGAATATCCACCAGCAGCATGCAAAGAATTAAAGGGACAATAAATTGCTAATTGGAAAAAAAGTAAGTTGACCATTTGATGAAACCATAATATTTTTATACCACAACTAATGGCCCAGACCAGCTGGTACTAAATCGATAAAATCCAGGGCCAAACACAAATTTTGAACCCCCCCAATCCCCAAAATTTGTATTCAAAACCGAAAAAATTAAGTCCCATATGGTCCTCCATACTTTTGTTCACTGCGCATGCACAGTAACCAGGAAGGTACTGAAATTGGTGCAAATCCTCATTCTTTGTTTGGTCCCAAGTCAGTAAACAATGATCCGACATCTGTGCTTTAGAGGATGCCAGACACAAATCAATGGTAAAATTGGTGGATTCAAGGCTATAAATGGATGATGGAAGTGAACAACGGGGGTTTGAAACGTTCAGGGCTGTAACTTTATAATAATTATAAAAATGATTTCATGTTTCCCATTTCTTATCAACCTACCTTACAATTGTTTGCTACAGGCTTGCACTACAGTGGAAGACCCTAACTTGGAAAATATACTCTCTATTTTGATCTTTCCCAAGTGATTTGGAAAAGAAAAGTGGTGCAAAAGCACCAAGAAAAAATAAGCCAAAACTGGGTCTAGCACCATCGGCGCACACCTGGTAGGGGACACTCTCCTTTTAATACAATTCCACGACTTCCGGAACCAGTGTGCAGGCAGTCACCAACAAATCATTCTTTTTTCGTCCGCCCATATGGCAAGACGTCCATTTTGCATTCAGAAACAGTGTGACTGGAATTATGTCTCTGAGGATCGTATAATAACAGGACTGTGTTTTATATATTCTCGTTATTATTTTCAACCACATTCTCATTGTATTTTATATATTTTCCGTGTCACGTGCGACTTTCGTGTACCGTGCGGTTTGGACATAAAATTTTTCGGTTGATAAATTTTATTATTATTATTGGAGTTAGGTATCAGTGGGGAACTGTATGGACAGGATTTCTCCTCTCTGTTGACAGAATTTCTGGTTTTTTGGGTCCCTGTGGGCCGTCTGGGTTGAGTTGTGTTCCCGCCGGTCCTTTTTCTGCCACCTTTCTCTCGTAGTTTGGGGGGGTGTTCTACTTTCTACATCTGTTGAGTTCACCTTTTTCTTCTACTGCTCTCACCTCTGTTATGTCCAGTAATGTTCCTTTAGGGCAATGCCTTTTGCCCTAGCTTATGGTGCATTCTCATGGCCGTTCCTCCCACACACATGGGCGTGGGGGTGGGGGGCGTGAATGCTGTTGTTCAGGGCCTCCTGACACAACCATGTCTGGTGTCAGGTGGGGGATGTGCACTTTTTTACTGTGGTGGATACTGCGGTAGCTGTTGAGTAGTTGTCTGGTGAAGAGATGCCTGTTTCCGGGACTATGTTCCCTCTCTAGTCGACATCTGAGGCTGTCACTAGGGTTGTGACTCCTCCTTTGGAGGGGAGTGCCATTCGAACCTTTATCCCAGGTGGATATGCATTTTCTCACATACAAGATGGCTTTTGCCTCAGCCAGACGGGTTAGTGAGCTTCACGCCCTCTCGGTTGACCCTGCCTTTTTCTGGAGCTCTCTCAACGGTGTTACATGTACCACTGACCACTGATTGCTCCTTTTTGGCCAAGAATCCGATACCAGAAACGACTCCACCGCCTCTCTGTATCAGGGCACTTCCTTCTGTTGAGGGTAACTGCCCTTTGCTCTGTCTGGTTCGTGCAATTCGCATTTAACTCAATCGGACGTAGTTCATTAGGAAGGGTAGGAAACAATTTTTTCTGTCTCTTGTTCCTGGTCGACAGAAGATCTCTCCTCAGTCCATTTCTCGATGGATTTGTCTTGCTATATGCGTGACTTACGCTCATCTAACGACTGGTGATTGTATTACCAATCGAGTTTCTGCCCATGAGGTGCATGCATTGTCTACCTCTTGGGCTTATACTAACTCCGTCATGTTGTTGGATGTTATGCTGACAGCCTACTGGAGAAATGCTACTTTCTCCACCTATCTGCGTTGGTTGCAGGAGCAGGCAGAGGACCTTTGTACTATGGGCCCTCTTTCTTCTGCTCAGGCTGTTGTCTACCATAGCCATTTGGATTCTTAAAAGGTCAGTTCCAGCTCTGTGCTGTTACTACCCTTTCAGTCTGTGCGTCGCACAGAACCATATGCCTCATCTCTCATTGTCTTTTACTAATGTTTGTGATGCTATGGTTTGATAGGCTTAGGGACCTCTTCCTCTGTCCACGGTTCCAGTGCAATTGGGTTATGTGGGGGTTGGTTATGTGATTCCCTCCATCCTATTGTCTATTCAGCCTGTAGTAAACAATTGTAAGGTAGGTTGATAAGAAATTTATATTTTTATACTGTACCAATGACCCAGACTTAGCTGGTGCTAACTCTAACAAAACCAGGGCCAAACACAAATTTTGCCCCCCAATCCCCAAAATTTGCATCCAAAACAAAAAGAAATCATGTCCTAAAGGACCTCCATACTGTGCATGTGCAGTGACGCAGTCGTCCCGAAATTGGCGCCAATTATCATTCTCTGTTTGGCCCTTCATCAGTCAACATCTCACTGATCTTTGTGCTTGTAAATCTCAGTTTAAAGGATGCCAGACACGTAATTTTTGGAGAAAATGTGATTCTAAGGAGGATAGAAGGAGGAGAGGAAAAAGAAGTGGCAAAAAGTAATCAGGGCTGTACTTAAAATTTTTTGATGAAATTATGTTAAGTTGCCTATTTTCGAGGCATGGGCCTCTTGTTGTCATTCTTGCTAATTGTTGCACTGCTTATTCAGT
Source organism: Pictodentalium vernedei (assembly GCA_031216915.1). Classification (NCBI taxonomy): domain Eukaryota; kingdom Metazoa; phylum Mollusca; class Scaphopoda; order Dentaliida; family Dentaliidae; genus Pictodentalium; species Pictodentalium vernedei. The sequence goes on from CM062288.1 coordinate 181,527,634, forward strand.
GTTTCCTCTCCCCTAGCCTTCTAAAGTCCCCCCTGGCAATTCTCCCATGCTTTTGGCATATTTTTGAGAAATTTCATTTCTAAAATTTCCTGGGAGAGTTGCTTGGTTACAGAATGTTTTCTGTTATTTTCCCCATAGTTACGTTTTCACCCATGGGTGTATAACGTTTGTGTTCTGCATCTTCCATCTGATGTTCTACAGATTCTCCCCTGGGAGTCTCTGTTTTGCATCAGATAGAGTGTAATTGATGACTGATTCCGGGCCAGTTTTTTCAGTGCCTGGAGTCATGTTTTCTAGTGTGTTTACACTGTTTGTTTTCATTGGCAACAGCCTTTTTTGAGGGGGGCTGTTTGCCTTTGTGGTAGTTTATCTCATTATAAGATACATTTATATTATCCGAAAGTGTCTCATTAATTATTTTATATAAATTTAAAATTTTTGACCACACTTTGCCATCGGATCCATCGGGGCTCAATGTTACTTTTCAGCAACTTGGGCTTCTCTGAAAAAATATTTTTTCAAAATTATTTTGTTTTGCAATTGTTTTTTCATTTATTAATGGATCATGTTATTATGTATCTTTGTGTCAGGGGTTTTTGCGAGTAACTAGGACTTATTGTTGTTCTTTCACAATGAAGGGACGTTGTTCAAATTGTAATAGAAAGAAATCTTCCTCTGACTTTCATGATCATTGTATTAATTGTAGTCAGTGTTCTCGCATTAATCCCTGTCCTATATGTGAACATTGGGATGAGAAACATTGGAAACGTGTGTCACGATATGTTGTTTCTGGAGAAAGAGCGATGCCGGCTCTTTCTCCACAAGGTCACTCTACTCTCTCAGTTTCTATTTCAGAGGAACCAGAACAGGGTGATGTTTCCATGTTATCTTCTTCAAGTGTGCGTCCGTTATCACAAATGAATTCAGAGCTAGCGGCAAAAGTGCTCATGGAGATTAGACAAATGTCGTCCGCTAGCTCGCCCGGTGTAGCGTCCATTCACCGAATGGTTCGGCAGCCGGGTTCGTCCGATGTGGTCCAAGAGGAAATTTTGGGTGATGCGAGCACTATAAACATAATAGATGCACACCCAGTGACGGCGGATAGTAAGCGAGAACAGAGGAAGCCTTTTAGTCCGGTTCCTAGCTCGTCCAGGTCCAGCTGGGCCGCGAGCGAGAGAGGTCCCTCTCTCGTACAACAACATCTGGGACCAGATGTTGTGGTACAAAATGTGTCTTTAGCGGAGCATACGTCCGTCGCTCGGGACGCTCCGTTGTATAAGCAGTCCGCAGAGACTGTTAAGGCTTCCTCTTCTCGCCAGCGCACACGACCGCACCTTGGCTGCGTGACCGCCGATATATTACCAGCTTCGCCGATGAAGGATTCTTCGGCGACCAGGTCACACCATCCGGCAGCCAGGGATTCGAGACCGATGGACTCCGGACGTTCGCATAGGAAAAGTATGCGGGAGCCATCTGATGCGGAGCTGCCCTCGGCGAAGCAGCGAAAGACTGCGCCTCCGCAGGTCTCGACGCCGGACATTCTTGTGCAGATAGCACAGCTTATCGCAGCATCCCAGCAGCCGACAGAAACGGTGTCGGATCGAGAATTATCCGACGGCGCTGGGTCGGTACGCTCCGCTGAAGCATCGGGGGCGGACGACCGGGAACATCGTGAGGTCCGACCGGATGGTGAAAGGGATACGGATGACTTGGAGCTATCCCTTTCGGAACAACATAAAGCTGCCGTGGACTTCATCCGGCACTTTCTCCCTCAAGTTGTTCTGTCGGGCCAGACTGCTGCGCTTCCGGACAAGAGAATTATAGCGTCATTGGACTCTGAATTTTTTGAGCGGTTCAGGGACATCGCTCCCGAGTTTCCGTCGCAGTCCAATAATGTTGCTAGAACATTTGAATTATTGAACGACGCTATATTTAAACTTGCTTCCAGGACGGGGATAGCAGGTTTCTTGTCCGCTAATACTCTCAACCTGCCTTTCATTAATGCAAGGAATAAATTCGATACGGCAGGACAGGGTATACCGAGAGTTCCTCTGCGTATGGACGACGAGGCGGAAGACTTAGAGCTATCATTACCGTCGTCAGCTTCTATTCCAACCGCGGTGTTGGAAACAGCTATTGCGTCTAACAGAGCCAATTTAGATGCCTTATCTTACGCAGATCACCTTACTAAGGCGCTATCACCGCGCCTTCAAGGGGAAGAGTTTCAGGATATACAATCCTCTTTAAGACTTCTTTCAAGGGCAGTAGCTTATTCCACGTGTAACTCCGCCCTTTCAGTGGCAAATCTGGAGTTGGTTAGACGTGACGCAGCCCTAGCTACATCCACACTAGTGGATTCTAAGGTGAAGAACTCTCTTAGAGTCGCTTCGGTCTCAGGAGAACTTCTCTTTGACGGCAAGCTTTCCGCTATTTATGATAAAATTAAAAAGAAAGCTAATGATTCTCTGTTGTTCAGATCGGCTCCTAAAAAGTCGGATACAGCAGACACGAATAAGACAGGCACTTCTGGGTCTAATGCGCTCAAGAGAGGTTCCTATAGAGGTTCCGGTGCGTCCTCTTGGTCTTATTCGAGAGACCGTCAGGATAGTGACTCTCGTTCGGGACGTCCTTCGGGCCGGGATAATCGGTCGGACGCCCCGAGGTCGACGAGGCGAGGTGCGGGTCGTGGAAGACGTGGTTTCTCCTACCGCAGGCCTCGCAGGTCCAGGAGGTGATGGCTTAAACCTCTATCGCGTTCCGGTTGGCGGAAGGTTGTCAAGTTTTTCACAAGAGTGGGCGTCGATTACGGACGACCCTTGGGTGAGAGGAGTGACTTCGGAAGGTCTAAAGATATCCTTCAAACGAAAGCCTCCATTAACTCGAAGTCCAAAGTGGACTCATCTTCCGTCAAATCCACAGAAAAGAGACGCTCTGTTATCAGAGGTGCAGTCTCTTTTAATGAAGAACGCGGTAGAGGTCGTAGAAAACCAGGAATCTCTGGGATTCTACAGCCATCTGTTTCTGGTCCCGAAACCAGACGGCTCGTTCTGTCCAGTCATAGATTTGAGCTGGATAAACAAGCTGATCGTCGCTCCGAAGTTTTATATGGAGACGATTCGATCGGTCAGAGCGAGTATTCGGGTGAACGATTATGCAACGAGCAGTCCTGGGAGTGGTGTATCAATTCCGGGCGATGTGCTTCGGATTGAATCTAGCACCCTGGGCTTTCACTCGGGTAATGAACTCGGTAATGATCTACTTCCGAGCTCATTCGTCTGCGGTAACGTCGGCCTACCTGGACGACATTCTTCAGAGGTACGGCAACGAGTTAACGCTTCAGAACGATGTTCAGAATCTTCTTCTATTGCTCCGACATCTCGGTTTTATAGTAAACGAGGAGAAGTCGGATCTGGTGCCGTCCAAGTCATTCACTCATCTGGGAATGAGCTTCGAGACGCACAACAATCTCGTTCGTCTGCCGTTAACCAGAGCGAAATTAGTCAGTTGTTACGCTCGCTATTGTCTGCACGCAGACAAAGTCACGGCGAGAGAATTTATGAGACTGATAGGTCTGTGCGGAGCCGCCGCGGATCTCATTCCGATGGGGCGGCTACGCACACGTCCTCTTCAAATTTTCCTGACTCAGAATTGGAGTGTGAAAATTCATTCGCTCGATGTAGACGTTCTCTTGTCAGATCAAGTGAAACAAGAGATTCAGACTTGGGCAAACATTCAGTGGTTAACTCAAGGAGTTCCGCTGCAGTTGCCGGATCGGAGTTTTACCGTTATGACGGATGCCAGTCAAACAGGTTGGGGTGCATCATTAATCCCAACGGATTCGAGATGCCAGGGTCTTTGGGATCCGCAATTCCTGTGCAAGCACATAAACATCAAGGAAATGATGTCAATTTGGCTTGCGTTACGTCACTGGATGGACATTATTCACGATGCTCATGTCCAAATCCTATCCGACAATACGACAGTAGTGGCGTATATACGGAATCAGGGAGGCACTCATTCAGTTCCGTTGTTCAATCTAACGGAAAGAATCCTTCTGTTTGCGTTAGAACATCACGTTCTTCTTTCGGTCCGTCACATACCGGGTCGTCTGAATGTGCTAGCAGACTCCCTTTCACGAAAGGGTCGCTTGTTGCCGTCGGAGTGGACTCTCAACAAACAAGTATTAAATCAGATTTGCTACCAATGGGAACGGCCAATGATAGACTTATTTGCAACACATCTCAACAATCAGTTGCAGACGTATGTGTCTCCGTGTCCGGATCCAAGAGCATTTGCAGTAGACGCTCTGTCGATCCCTTGGGACGGAATGATAGGATATGCGTATCCTCCAGCGCCGTTAATTCAACAAGTATTGCTAAAGATAAAACAATCTCAGTGCAAGATTCTGTTGGTAGCATCTCTGTCGCCACAGAGACCGTGGATAAATCTACTCAGGTGTCTGTTGTGGGACCTACCGCGGAAGCTTCCTCCACGAGAGGATCTTCTTTCGCAGGGGAAATCGCGCCAACTCCATCACAACCCGCAAGGTCTCAACCTTCACGTTTTTCCGTTGTGCGGTCCTTCTTGCATGGCAAGCACTTTACAGGACGAGCAGTGGACGCGATTTCTAACTGTAGGAGGACCTCCTCTTCGCTAAACTATGCGGCTAAGTGGAAGGTTTTTCGTCGTTGGTGTAGGGATCATTCTGTAGATATATTTGGTCCCTCTATACCAGACATTGCAAACTTTCTAGTATACTTGTTTGACGAAATCGAACTGCAGCCTGTTACTATAAAGGGTTATAGATCTATGTTATCTGATACCTATGCACATCATGATAGTTTACAAATTGGATCTAATGTCTCTTTATCGAAGTTGGTTAGAAACTTTTCGATTAATAGACCCAGAACTCTTAGATTAATTCCTAAGTGGAATTTAGCTTGGGTTCTCCTTAAATTGAAGGAAAAGCCATTTGAACCTCTTGGGACAGTAGATTTCAAATTCTTATCTTATAAGACAGCTTTTCTCTTAGCTTTCTCTTCTGCCAGAAGAGTCAGTGAGCTTCATGCACTATCGGTGGATGATTCTCATTATCGTAGTGTTGGGAACACTATCACCTTCACTACTAATGTGGGTTTTTTAGCTAAGAATCAGGCTCCTAATAAATATCCGGAATCTATTGTTATTAAGGCTCTTCCGTCTTCAGACGGGCGTAGGCCTTTACTCTGTCCTGTTAGAGCACTACGTATCTATAAACAGAGATCTCAGTTTATCAGAAAGGGACGGAAACGTTTCTTTCTGTCTTTGATGCCTAATAGAAAGGACATTTCAGTCCATTCTATTGCTAGATGGATTCAGTTAACTATCCGTACTGCTTATGAAGATTTATCTTCTTCTCAGCAGTCTGTGCTTAAGATTTCTGCTCATGAAGTAAGAGCTCTTTCTACTTCCTGGGCTTATGCTAATAGTGTTGCTATTACAGATTTAATGAAGGCTGCTTATTGGTCTCAGCCATCCACATTCACGAATTTTTATCTCAGAAATATTGAGTCCATTTCTGGAGACCTGCATTGTTTAGGTCCGTTATCTGTTGCTCAGAATGTCGTCCACTAAACAGTTGCAACTATAGTTATGCAGGCTTTCTGTTCCGGCAGTGACTCCGTCCGGCTGCCCTCTTCGCTCTGGGCTATTTTGACCCAGGGCAAGGGGAAGGGGGGGGGGGGGGGGGCGGGTGTTCCCTTAGGTCACCTGCTTTATAGTGAAAAGCAAGGGAATGCCTCCTCCAAGTCAGTATTTCTGAGTCGCTTCCGGGATGGTTTTAAAGTGTAATATTAATGTTTAAATTCATTCATGTCTTATTTTTAAAGTGTAGCTCGGTGTGAAGCATTTGTATATGTCAAGTGTCAAACGGGCTTTAATATACAATACTCGGACACTTTTAAATGATTATAAAGAGTCTCAATTCTCTGGACTACTTTATTTATTGGCTTGCTTTAAAAATAATTAGTATAAGGGTTATACTGGATGTTAATAGAGAACATGAATGTTATTGTGCTCAATTATTAAGGGTAGTGTATCTTTCTAATTTAATATTAAATAAGAAAGATACATGTAAAGCCTAATACTCCTTTTCTCCTTAAGGGGTTACCTCTTTACTATATAGTTGAGCTTATTGGATTTTCCTCTATGTCCTAGGCCCTCCAGCCTGTTTACTATTCAGCTAAGTCTGGGTCATTGGTACAGTATAAAAATGTTAAAAAATTTATAGTAATTTATATATTTTTTATACTTACCAATGACCCAGACGGGGATGGCCCTCCCTGGAGTTGGGAACTCTTGCCTCCCCGCTGAGTACATAGCGCTGACCAGGCACTGCCAGTAAGAATGATAATTGGCGCCAATTTCGGGACGACTGCGTCACTGCGCATGCGCAGTAGAGGCGTAGTATGGATGTCCTTTAGGACATGATTTCTTTTTGTTTTGGATGCAAATTTTGGGGATTGGGGGGCAAAATTTGTGTTTGGCCCTGGTTTTGTTAGAGTTAGTACCAGCTAAGTCTGGGTCATTGGTAAGTATAAAAAATATATAAATTACTATAAATTTTTTAACATTTTAAAGTAAATTTCCTTTCTTATTATACCTACTGCAATTGTTTACATGGAGGCCCTCCCGTCTTCTTATTCGGGTAAGAATCCTTCCTCCCTGCTGATCACATAACTCCTATGTTGGCGGCCTCAAAGAATGATTCGTTGGTGATTGCCTGCGCACTACTAAGAGAAGAGCGCCCCCTACTGGGTGTGCGCTCAACCCAGTTTTGGCTTATTTTTTCTTGGTGCGGTGCTTTAGCACACTTTTTTTCCAAAATCACTTGGGAAAGATCAAAATAGAGAGTATATTTTCTGAGTTAGGGACTTCCACTGTAGTGCAAACCTGTAGTAAACAATTGCAGTAGGTATAATAAGAAAGGAAATTTACCATAAAATTTAAATTTTCAGGACATGCACCTGACCTCATCATTCTTGCTAATGATTTACCTACTGTTTGTTAAGTGTTCCTTCCCTATCCTTCCATGAACCTCTCCTGTTAAACTGCTAAGCTTTTTGGCCGTTTTGTATTGAAATTTTTTATTAAATTTCTTGGGAGGTTAACGTGTATTACAGAAAGGTTATTCTGTTTATCTCCATGGTTACGTCCTCACCCTAGGGGTACTGGGTCATTTGGGTCTTGCATCTTCTATCCAATGTATCATTTTTTCTTCGTGTGAAGATCTAGCTTTACATGTGGTAGCATTTAAATCGGTTACTGACTTTGGGCCTTTTTGTGTGCCTGTTGTTTTGACGTTGTTTACATTGACAATGCTCTTAACATGTAGTAATTAGTATTATAATACTTCAGAATTACTGTAGGATACATTTAATATGATTCCAGGGGTGTAGAAAATAATTTTTGACAAAAAGTAATTCTGTCCACACTTAGGCTCTATCTGGATGCCCTTGGGATCATGATGTTCCCTTTGGGAACTTAGGCATTTTCCAAAAAAATTTTGAAAATTTTTTTATAATTGTTTCGAAATTATTTTGCTTGCTATTATTCATGTATCCTTATCATAAATTTTTGTTGGGAATCTGTAGCAGTGCTATCGACTCTATCTTTGAATTGTAATTGTGAAAGCTTACTGCTCTAAATCTAAGGTTAGGAAATCCTCCTCGGATTTACATGCTTGTTGCCTTGCCTGTAGTTGAGGCATGCCTACGGATTTTTGTCCTACTTGTGTACTTTGGTATGCCAGACTTTGGAGACGGGTGTCACGATACGTTGTCGGCAGTGAGGTTCCTATGCCGGAACTCTCACTGCAGGATAATTCAAGTTTTTCAGTTTCTTTTTCAGAGGAACAAGAACATTGGGAAGGTATTCTGACTCCCATTCAAAATGTGCTGCTGTCGTCGCGCTCTGATGAGCAAACAGAACTGGCTGCTAAGGTGCTCCTTAACTCTTTACCCAACGCAGACAATATCAAAATTTATTATTTTAAATATCATTTTTTTTAATTTTCAAAAAATTTCAACAAAACCATATCATGTGACCCCTCGTTGGAATGAGCTCATTCTAACGAGGGGTCACATGATATGGTTTTGTTGAAATTTTTTGAAAAATAATATTTTTTCAACTGCTGAATTTGCATATTACACGGGTGGATGCGGGCAATTCGTTAGGTAAAGGGTTAACATTAAACAGGGAATAAGCCCACTTATTCCAGCAGCCGGTGAGGTGGCCAACACCATAGTGGGAGCCGTAACACTGGGTAATTCCATTGCTGTCAAAGGAAGTGTAAAATTTGGGTAGAGCGAGCACCTCAAAAACTAAAGCTCACCCAGCGACAATGGCAAAAGGGAGGAAGTCTGCAAGTTTCTCTTCGGGAAACTTGGCGAGGTCTGATAGACCGCGTGCGGAAGAGCCTTCTCTAATCCAGCAACATTTGGGGCCAAATGTTGTTTTGAGAAACTTGCCTGAGTCGGAGATAATGTCCATACCTGCCACTCGGAACGCTCCATCCAAACTGCATTTGACCTCGGCTAGAGTCACGGCTTCCTCCTCATCTTCTGAAAAGCACACATGACCGCACGCTAGCTACCCGACTTCGTATATTCAGCCAGCTGCACGAAGACGCACCCAGTCTTCACCCGTGAAGTCGGGCCACCCAGTAGCTAGCGATCCAAGGCTTCATTCTTTGGGATGTATGGAGAAGAGATCTACGTCAAGATCTCTGTCCCGGGAGCAACTAGTGGTGAAAAGACAGAAGGCCGCTGCTCCTCCAGCCTCTGTAATGGACTTGCTGTCGCAGATTGCACAGCTCATCACAGCTTCCCAGCAAGTGCAAATGCAGTCTTCGGTGGTGAGCTGTCGGACGGTGCTGGGTCGGTCCTGTCATCTGCGCATGCAGATGTGGTTGGCCAAGATAGTCAGCTAAATCAGTTGGATGGTGAAAGGGAGAAGGAAGAGGATTACCCTTCCCTTTCAGAACAACATATGGTAGCGATGAATTTCATTCATCATTACTATCCTGACCTTGTTCCACCTGATCAGCAAACTGCAACTGCTATGCAGAAACTGCTATCGTCCCTAAACAGAGATTTTGTGTGAAGGAAAGATGATGTTCTTTCCTTCCCGGAACAATCTTGGCAAGTATCAGAGGCCATCGGCCATATTAACGACTCTCTATTCAACCTAGCAAGTGCCAAGAAAAAGGGCGGTTTCTTATCTGCATCTTCAATCATTATACCGTTTCCAAGACCACGCCAATTTAAAATGGTTGGAGAAGATGCCCAGAGAGCTCCTCTGTGTTTGGATGAGCAGGCTGTGGATATGGATATGTCCTTGCCCACATCATTCATATTACTCTCGGAAGTGATGGAATCTTCTATTTCATCCAGTCGAGCGATTCTGGATGCAATGTCATATGCAGACCATATCACCAGGGCTATGGCGCAACATCTAAATAGAAAAGAATTTGAGGATGCATGTGCCTCGTTAAGAGTTCTTTCAGGGCAGTCATGTATGCCACGTACCACTCCGCTTTGACAGTGGCTAATTTGGAGTTGATAAGACGTGATGGAGCCCTTGTATCATCATCAATTATAGATGACAGGGTGGAAAGCTCTCTCTGGGTTGCTCCGGTTTCCAGACATACAATATTTGCCGACAAGCTTTTGTAAGTTTATGATCAAGCTACCAAAAAAGCTTCCAGTACTCTGCTGTTGAAATCAGCGTTTCAACAACATTCTTCAGCAAGCTGGAGTAGACGTGGTCGTTCCTCATCCAAAGGGAACTCCTCGCGAGGGTACAATAAACCCTCTTATGGTTACTCTGGAGGTCGTCAGTATAGCGACTCTGGAAAGGGGTGCAGGTCTGATCAAGACTATAAGTCAGACGTCCCTAGGCCGACGGGACGAGGTTCTTTGCTGGGAGGCCGTAGTTTCTCCTCCCGCAAGTTGTACAGGTGATGGACAAGACCTCTGTTGCTTTCCAGTTGGTGGAAGGTTATCAGACTTTGCGAAAAACTGGATGGAAGTCACGGAAGATCAGTGGGTGAGAAATGTAATCTCGGCAGGTCTGAGGCTAACATTCCAAGCAAAGCCCCCACTTACAAGATGTCCGCGTTAGACAAATCTTCTGGCAAATCCTTCCAAAAGAGAGTCTCTCCTTGCGGAGGTATAGACTCTCTTATCAAAGAAAGCAATAGAGGTTGTCGAGAATAAACATTCTCCAGGTTTTTACAGTAACCTGTTCCTCGTACCGGAGCCAAACGGCTCATTCCAATCGGCAATAGACTTGAGCTGGATAAACAAATTGATCATAATTCCAAAGTTCTACATGGAAACTATCCGGTCGGTAAGAGAGAGTATTCGAGTGGATGACTATGCAGCAAGCATAGATCTAAAAGACGCCTACTTTCATGTCCTGGTACATCTGGCATTCAGAAAGCACCTGCGTTTTGCCGTACAAGGAGAGGTTTATCAGTTCAGAGCAATGTGCTTCAGTCTGAACCTAGCTCCTTGGGCTTTCACTCGAATAATGAAGTCAGTAATATCATATTTCTGAGCTCATTCGGCATTGGTAACGCCAGCTTACTTGGACGACATTCTTCAGAGTTACAGCGGCAAGTTAGTTCTTCAGAACGATGTTCCGAGTCTGCTTCAGTTGTTCCGACATCTCGGTTTCATAGTAAATGAGAAAAAGTCAGACCTGGCTCACTCATTCACTTGGGAATGAGCTTTGAGACTCAAAACAATCTGGTTCGTCTGCCAGTACCCAGAGCGAAATTAGTCAGTTGTTATGCTTGCTTTTGTCTAAACTCTCCTGCAATGACTGCGAGGGAGTTTATCTGACTGATGGGGCTGTGTGGAGCGGCTGCTGATCTTATTCCGATGGGCCACCTGCTCACGCGTCCCCTCCAGATATTCTTTACTCAGAACTGGAGTGTGAAGATGCATTCGCTCGAAACCAAGATTGTTTTAACAGACCTAGTAAAACAAAAGGTTCAGATTTGGACGGATCTCCAGGGAGTTCTGCTTCAACTACCGGATCCAGCCTTTACGATTATGCTGGATGCGACTTTAACTGGCTGGGGTACGTCCCTGAGTCCCGCAGACATGAAGTGTCAGGGTCATTGGGACCCTCAGTTCCTGCAGAAACACATAAACATCAAGGAGATGATGTCAATATGGCTAGCACTACAACATTGGATTGTTCCAATTGCGAACATCCATGTTCAGATTTTGTCGGACAACTCAACGGTAGTGGCTTATCTCAGGAACCAGGGAGGCACTCATTCGATTCCGTTATGCAAATTAACAGAGAAGATTCTCCTATTCGCTCGGAGTCATCACGTTCATCTCTCAGTCCGTCATATACCCGGTCGTCTGAACATACAAGCAGACTCGCTCTCACGAAAAGGTCGCCTGTTACCATCGGAGTGGACTCTCAACAAGCAAACATTCAGTCAGATCTTCTACCAGTGGGATTGTCCCATGAAGATCTTTTTGCGACACACCTGAACAATCAATTACCAACATTTGTGTTGCCATGTCCAGATCATCAAGCGTACACAGTAGACTGCATATCCTCCGACTCTGTTGATTCAGTCTCACTGCAAAATCCTGCTTGTAGCACCTCTGTCGACTCAGAAACCCTGGATCAATCTTCTCAGGTGTCTGTTATGGGACGTTCCCCAGAAGCTTCCTCCACGAAAGGACCTTCTCTTTCAAGGGAAGTCCTGCGCACTGCACCACAACCCGGAAGGTCTCAACCTTCACGTATTTCCATTGTGTGGTCCTTCTTGCACAGAAAACATTTTACAGGACAAGCAGTGGACACAATTTCTAACTGTAGGAGGACCTCCTCTTTTTTGAATTACGCAGCGAAGTGGAGAGCTTTCTTCCGTTGGTGTATGGACCAGTCTGTAGACATAAATGATCCGTCCATTCCACAGATTGCCAATTTCTTGGTCCACTCTTTGGCGTATTAAACTTGCAGCTTGTCACTATTAAGAGCTATAGGTCCATGTTATCCACACTTATGCTCATCATGATAACTTAGCTATTGGGTCAGATGCTTCTTTATCAAAACTAGTCAGAAATTTCTCTATTAATACACCTAGAACCCTCAGATTAATTCCTAAATGGAATTTGAGCCGTTTGATGTAGAAATCAAATTTTCAACATATAAAATGGCATTCCTCTTAGCCTTTGCATTTGCCAGAAGAGTCAATGAACTTCATGCATTATCTGTTGATGATTCCCATTACTGTAGTGTGGATAATACCATTACCCTCCCTACGGGAGTGGGATTCATGGCTAAGAATCAGATTCCGGTAAATGGCCAGAGCCTATTATTAGGGCTTTACCGTCGTCTGACAATCGTAGACCTTTGCTGTGTCCAGTTAGAGCTATATGCATTTATAAACGTCGATCGTATTATATTATTAGAAAGGGAAGAAAAAGATTCTTTCATTGATTCCTAACACAAAAGATATATCTGTTCATTCTATCGCTAGATGGATTCAGTTGGCAATACGTATTGCCTATGAAAGTCTATCTTTGGATCAATGTTCTGTCAACAAGATTTCAGCGCAGGAGGTGAGAGCACTGTCCACTTCTTGGGCTTATTCTAACAGTATAGCCATTACTGATCTTATGAAGGCTGCATACTGGACACAGCCCTCTTCATTTACAAAGTTTCACCTTAGAAATTTAGAGTCTATCTCCGGTGACCTTAGATTGTTAGGTTCTCTTTCTGTTGCTCAGAATGTATTAATACTACATCTACAGGATGGTATTTAGGCAGTCTGCTCGAGCACTGACGCCATTCCACTGCCCTCTTCGTTCTGAGGAATTTTACCTCAGGGGAAGGGGGGTGGGGTCTCATGTTATCTGGCTTCATAATGAAAAGCAAGGGAATACCTCCTCCAGAGACAGTAGTCCAGCAACGGTGCTAAGTAGTTTTAATGTGTAGCTCGGTGTGAAGCAATAACTATGTCTCATTTACGTACTGATTTTAAAGTGTATCTCACTATGAAGCATTTGTATATGTATATGTATAATTCGATTATGTATATTCGAGCGTTAATATACAATCCTCAAAGACTTTTAAATGAGTATAAAGCGTCTCATTCTCTGGACTAGCTTTATAATTGGTTTCCTTCACCGAATTAGCATCACGGCATTAAATGAAGAAATATGTAATTCTCAATTACATTGTTGGTGTTACGTCATTCTCTTTTTTATAAGAGAGGGACATATATAATTCCTCTGTCTTCACCTATTCTCCTGTAGGAGCTAATCTTTAATGAAGTAATTGAGAGATTGGATTTTCCTTCAAGTCCTAGGCCCTCCAGCCTTTTTACGATTCAGCTAGTCTGGTCCATTGGTTGTGGTATAAAAATATGATAAATTTAAAATAATTTGTATATTTTTTATACTTACCAATGGCACAGACGGGGGTGGCCCTCCCATGTGTGGGCACTCACACCTCCCCGCTGATTATAACGTGTAGCAGGCAATATAGAAAGAATGAGGATTGGCACCAATTTCGGTACCTTCCTGGTTACTGCTCATGCTCAGTGAACAAAAGTATGGTGGACCATATAGGACTTCATTTTTTTGGTTTTGTATGCAAATTTTGGGAATTGGGGGGGGGGGTTCATAAATGCATAAATATCCTTATATGTCAAACATCATTTGTATTAACGCGCTTGTTCTGTTTATTTTTAGCCCAACTTTGACGTAAGTCAAATTTGGGGTTATGCCATGGCCCGTCTGTCCATCTGCCTGTTCGTCAGTCTGTCAACAATTCAGGCTTTGGCTAGACTGTATTTATTAACCGATCTTTACGAAACTTCTTGAGTACCTTTGTTATCACCGTGGGACGAGAACAAGTGATTTTGGGTACGGTCCAAAATTCAAGATAGCTACCAGCAGCCATTTTGTACCTTAGTTAGTGCAATCAGTTTTTTTTACAGAACTTCTGTATGAAAGTTCTGATTCGAATAAATTTTTGTCTGAATGTTTAATAACATGGAATACATCACATATAATACAGGTTGTTTTCTTGTGTAGAAATTCTGCAAATTAGATGAACTTTGATTTTTTCAGTGCTACTTACACACAGTAAGTACACATGTCAATACGGCTCGGGCTAGGGGGCTGTATTTATGAACTTCACGAAACTCCTTGGGTACCTTTGTTATCACCTTGGGACGAGAATGAGTGTTTCTGGGTGCGGTCCAAAATTCAAGATGGCTGCCAGTGGCCATTTGGTACCGAAATTAGGTCCAATCAGTTTTTTGTACACAACTTCTATACGGCTCAGGCTAGAGGCCGTATTTATGAACCAATCTTTACAAAACTTCTTGGGTACCTTGGGATGAGAACGAGTGTTTTGGGGTGTGGTCCAAAATTCAAGATGGCTGCCAGTGGCCATTTTGTACCAAAATTAGGTACAATCAGTTTTTGGTATGAAGGTTCTGATTTGAATAAATTTTTCAATAAATATTTAGTAACATGGAATACATCATATATAATACGGGTTTTTTTCTCGTGCAGAAATTATGCAAATTAGATGAACTTTGATTTATTCAGTGCTACTTATACACAGTAAGTGCACATGTCAATACGGCTCGGGCTAGAGGCTGTATTTATGAACCAATCTTCATGAAACTTCTTGGGTACCTTTGTTATCACCTTGGGACAGGAACGAGTGTTTTGGGGTGCCTTTGTTATCACTATGCTTTGAGAACAAATATTTTGGGGTTCAGTCAGACCCACTCTGGGACTCGAAGATTTCTTTTCTAGTTTAGCATCTAACTGTTGCCCACCTTTACAATACTTTACCTATACATTTGTTACAGGCTACGGTTAGCATTTATGTACAGACCGTTACAATACTTTATATGTACCTTTGTTATCAGGTAATTACCTAGATGTTTGTCATTGCTGTGTCAAATACTATACATGTACATGTCTTACACAAGTTGAGCTTGACACTTTCATTTAAAATTTTAAAAAAGCAATAATTAAAATCATAAATTTTTGGTATAGTTTTGCATTGGTAAAAGGGTTAAAGTAAAGAATGTACTTGACTTTTTCAAAAACATTATGCAGCACTGTTTGACTCAAATCTAGTTATCTGATCACTTATGGAAATTATGGGACAGCACAAATTGCAATATCTTGTTCAACATGCTGTGTAATTTGTTTCTTGGAAGAACAAAGGTGAAGTTTGTGTGCATATGTTCTATTTATAGCCATCGCATCCATGCAATTTTAGTATTGATGCTGTTGACTATGCATGTGCTTTGGGGTTTATTGGAAGCATAAATTTGCATTATTTAAAATAAAACAAACTTGTTGATCTAATAGTGTCCAATTATTTCTCTAATAATGAAAATTGTTGTTTGTGGCGGTCATTCATTCTGATAGCAGTGAAGGTAAAATTACTTCCACATGTATTCACAAATTATGTCGCACTGTTGTGTTTATTTACTAGGAAGTTGTTGATCATGTTTGGGCAACTCTGTTTACCTCTTCACAATGTTGAATCTTCCAAAAAATTTGTCTGCATTAAAGTTTTTTTTGTGTAGGCCCCAGAAAGGGAAAAATCTGTTGCTCAAGCCCTCCCACATGGTCCTTTGGCTGCCACATGCTCCCTTTTTATAACCAATGTAAACTTAAAAAAATGAAAATTAAAGGTTTTTTGTCTCTTTTTCCTCTCTCTTTTTATAACCAATGTAAACTTATAAAAATGAAAATTAAATGGTTTTTATTTGATATTTTACACAGATTAATAAATTTGATAAATTTGACCCTTGGGTGCAACAAGGCTTTGCAATGCTTTAGCACATTAAAGCCTTCTTGCACTCAAGGACAAAATACACCACTGCCCATGCTGTTCTGTAGATTATGAGTCCTAAAACATAAAACAAACCAAGAAGATGAACTTTTGATGGCAAAGAAATAATTACAAAAAGAAAAAATAAAATAAAAACCAACTGCCCATTTTACAAAAAAATGGTCTGTGAAACAGATCTAAATTGTAGGGCCCAATACAGAATTGTTGTTTGTAGCATTCTGATAGCAGTGAAGGTAAAATTACTTCCACATGTATTCAGAAATTATGTCGCACCGTTAAAAATAAATGGTTTATGTTTGATATTTTACCCAAGTTAATACAATTGATAAATTTGTCCCTTGAGTGTGACAATGCTTTGCAATGCTTTAAAACATCCGCCCACATGCGATTTTACAAAAAATGGCTTGAGAAATAGATCTACTTTGTGGGGCTTCAGAGTCAATATTTTTTTATTCCTTGCCAAAACAAAGTTTGTGGGGGTTATAGAAATGGGGTTTGTCCCTCCGTCCGTCCATCCATCCAAAACTTGCACAATGCAGCTATTGTTTGTATGTCCATCCATTTGTCCATCTGTAACAACTTTGGACCTTCATATCTCAGTCATTGGATGTTGGAATTAAATGATCTTTGGTATGCTGATAGACCACCATGGGGGAAAGGATATTTTTATACTGTACCAATGACCCAGACTTAGCTGGTGCTAACTCTAAAAAATCCAGGGCCAAACACAAATTTTGCCCCCAATCCCCAAAATTTGCATCCAAAACCAAAAGAAATCATGTCCTATAGGACCTCCATACTTCGCCCCCACTGCGCATGCGCAGTGTCAAGGACGTTCCGAAATTGGCGCCAATTATCATTCTCTGTTTGGCCCTTAATCAGTCAACATCTCACTGATCTTTGTGCTTGTAAATCTCAGTTTAAAGGATGCCAGACACGTAATTATTGAAGAAATGGTGATTCTAAGGAGGATATAGAAGGAGGAGAGGAAAAAGGAGTGACAAAAAATAATCAGGGCTGTACTTAAAATTTTTTATGAAATTATGTTAAGTTGCCTATTTTCAAGGCATGGGCCTCTTGTTGTCATTCTTGCTAAAATGTTGCACTGCTTATTCAGTGTTTCCTCTCCCCTGGTCTTCTAAGTCCCCCCTTGCAATTCTCCCATGCTTTTGGCATATTTTTGAGAAATATCATTTCTAAATTCTCTTGGGAGAGTTGCTTGGTTACAGATGTTTTCTGTTATTTTCCCCATAGTTACGTTTTCACCCATGGGTGTATAAACGTTGTGTTCTGCATCTTCCATCTGATGTTCTGCAGATTCTCCCCTGGGAGTCTCTGTCTTGCATCAGATAGAGTGTAATTTTGATGACTGATTTCGGGCCTATTTTGTCAGTGCCTGGAGTCATGTTTTCTGGTGTTTTACACTGCTTGTTTACATTGGCAACAGTCTCTTTTGAGGGGGGCTGTTTGCCTTTGGTGTAGTTTATCTCACTATAAGATACATTTTTATTATCCGTAAGTGTTGCATTAATTATTTAATATAAATTTAAAATTTTTGACCACACTTAGCCATCGGATCCATCGGGGCTCAACGTTACTTTTCAGAAACTTGGGCTTCGCTGAAAAAATATTTTTCAAAAATTACTTTGATTTGCAATTGTGTTTTCATTATTAATGGATCATGTTATTATGTATCTTTGTGTCAGGGGTTTGTGCGAGTAACTAGGACTTGTTGTTGACTTTTCACAATGAAAGGATATTGTTCAAATTGTAATAGGAAGAAGTCTTCCTCTGACTTTCATGATCATTGCATTAATTGTAGTCAGTGTTCTCGCACTAATCCCTGTTCTATATGTCAATTTTGGGATGACAAACATTGGAAACGTGTGTCACGATATGTTGTTAGTGGAGAAAGGGCTATGCCGGCTCTTTCTCCGCAAGGTCACTCTACTCTCTCAGTTTCTATTTCAGAGGAACAAGAACAGGGTGATGTTTCCATGTTATCTTCCGCAAGTGCGCTTCCGTCGTCACAAATGAATACAGAGCGTCCATTCACCGAATGGTTCGGCAGCCGGGTTCGTCCGATGCGGTCCAGGAGGAAATGTTGGGTGATGCGAGCACTATAAACATTCAACGTGCACACCCAGTGACGGCGGATAGTAGGCGAGATCGGAGGAAGCCTTTGAGTCCGGTTCCTAGCTCGTCCAGGTCCAGCCGGGCCGCGAGCGAGAGAGGCCCCTCTCTCGTACAACAACATCTGGGACCAGATGTTGTGGTACAAAATGTGTCGCAACGGAGCATACGTCCATCGATGGGATGCTCCGTTGTATAGGCAGTCCGCGGAGACTGCTCAGGCTTCTTCCTCTCGTCAGCGCACACGACCGCACTTTGGCTACGTGACCGCCGATATTTTACCAGCTTCGCCGATCAGGGATTCTTCGGCGACCAGGTCACACCATCCGGTAGCCAGGGACACGAGGCCGATGGACTCCGGACGTTCGCATAGGAAAAGTATGCGGGAGTCATCAGATGCGGAGCTGCCCTCGGCGAAGCAGCGAAAGACTGCGCCTCTGCAGGCCTCGGTGTCGGACGTGCTTGTGCAGATAGCACAACTTATCGCAGCATCCCAGCAGCCGACAGAAACGGTGTCGGATCGGGAATTATCCGATGGCGCTGGGTCGGTACGCTCCGCCGAAGCATTGGGGGCGGACGACCGGGAGCATCATGAGGTCCGACCGGATGGTGAAGGGGATACGGATGATTTGGAGCTATCCCTTTCGGAACAACATAAAGCTGCCGTGGACTTCATCCGGCACTTTCTCCCCCAAGTTGTTCCGTCGGGCCAGACTGCTGCGGTTCCGGACAAGAGAATTATAGCGTCATTGGACTCTGATTTCTTTGAGCGGTTCAGGGACATCGCTCCCGAGTTTCCGTCTCAGTCCAATAATGTTGCAAGAACATTTGAATTATTGAATGACGCTATATTCAAACTTGCTTCCAAAACGGGGAAAGCAGGTTTCTTGTCCGCCAATACTCTCATCCTGCCTTTCATTAATGCAAGGAATAAATTCGACACGGCAGGAAAGGGTATCCCGAGAGTTCCTTTGTGTATGGACGATGAGGCGGAAGACTTAGAGTTATCATTACCGTCGTCGGCGTCTATTCCAACCGCGGTGTTGGAAACAACTATTTCGTCTAACAGAGCCAGTTTAGATGCCTCATCTTACGCAGATCACCTTACTAAGGCGTTATCACTGCGCCTTCAAGGGAAAGAATTTCAGGATATACAATCCTCTTTAAGACTTCTTTCAAGGGCAGTAGCTTATTCCACGTGTAACTCCGCCCTAATCCCTGTTCTATATGTCAATTTTGGGATGACAAACATTGGAAACGTGTGTCACGATATGTTGTTAGTGGAGAAAGGGCTATGCCGACTCTTTCTCCGCAAGGTCACTCTACTCTCTCAGTTTCTATTTCAGAGGAACAAGAACAGGGTGATGTTTCCATGTTATCTTCCGCAAGTGCGCTTCCGTCGTCACAAATGAATACAGAGCGTCCATTCACCGAATGGTTCGGCAGCCGGGTTCGTCCGATGCGGTCCAGGAGGAAATGTTGGGTGATGCGAGCACTATAAACATTCAACGTGCACACCCAGTGACGGCGGATAGTAGGCGAGATCGGAGGAAGCCTTTGAGTCCGGTTCCTAGCTCGTCCAGGTCCAGCCGGGCCGCGAGCGAGAGAGGCCCCTCTCTCGTACAACAACATCTGGGACCAGATGTTGTGGTACAAAATGTGTCGCAACGGAGCATACGTCCATCGCTTGGGATGCTCCGTTGTATAGGCAGTCCGCGGAGACTGCTCAGGCTTCTTCCTCTCGTCAGCGCACACGACCGCACTTTGGCTACGTGACCGCCGATATTTTACCAGCTTCGCCGATCAGGGATTCTTCGGCGACCAGGTCACACCATCCGGTAGCCAGGGACACGAGGCCGATGGACTCCGGACGTTCGCATAGGAAAAGTATGCGGGAGTCATCAGATGCGGAGCTGCCCTCGGCGAAGCAGCGAAAGACTGCGCCTCTGCAGGCCTCGGTGTCGGACGTGCTTGTGCAGATAGCACAACTTATCGCAGCATCCCAGCAGCCGACAGAAACGGTGTCGGATCGGGAATTATCCGATGGCGCTGGGTCGGTACGCTCCGCCGAAGCATTGGGGGCGGACGACCGGGAGCATCATGAGGTCCGACCGGATGGTGAAGGGGATACGGATGATTTGGAGCTATCCCTTTCGGAACAACATAAAGCTGCCGTGGACTTCATCCGGCACTTTCTCCCCCAAGTTGTTCCGTCGGGCCAGACTGCTGCGGTTCCGGACAAGAGAATTATAGCGTCATTGGACTCTGATTTCTTTGAGCGGTTCAGGGACATCGCTCCCGAGTTTCCGTCTCAGTCCAATAATGTTGCAAGAACATTTGAATTATTGAATGACGCTATATTCAAACTTGCTTCCAAAACGGGGAAAGCAGGTTTCTTGTCCGCCAATACTCTCAACCTGCCTTTCATTAATGCAAGGAATAAATTCGACACGGCAGGAAAGGGTATCCCGAGAGTTCCTTTGTGTATGGACGATGAGGCGGAAGACTTAGAGTTATCATTACCGTCGTCGGCGTCTATTCCAACCGCGGTGTTGGAAACAACTATTTCGTCTAACAGAGCCAGTTTAGATGCCTCATCTTACGCAGATCACCTTACTAAGGCGTTATCACTGCGCCTTCAAGGGAAAGAATTTCAGGATATACAATCCTCTTTAAGACTTCTTTCAAGGGCAGTAGCTTATTCCACGTGTAACTCCGCCCTTTCAGTGGCAAACCTGGAGTTGGTTAGACATGACGCAGCCCTAGCTACATCCACACTCGTGGATACTAAGGTGAAGAACTCTCTCAGAGTCGCTTCGGTCTCCGGAGAACTCCTCTTTGACGGCAAGCTTTCTGCAATTTACGATAAAATTACAAAGAAAGCTTCGGATTCTCTGCTGTTCAAATCTGCTTCTAAGAAGTCGGACACGGCAGATAAGAGTAAGACAGGCACTTCTGGGTCTAATGCGCCCAAGAGAAGTTCCTATAGAGGTTCCGGTGCGTCCTCTTGGTCTTATTCGAGAGACCGTCAAGGTAGCGACTCACGTTCGGGACGTCCTTCGGGCCGGGACAACCGGTCGGACGCCCCGAGGTCGACGGGACGAGGTGCGGGTCGTGGAGGACGTGGTTTCTCCTACCGCAGGCCTCGCAGGTCCAGGAGGTGATGGCTTAAACCTCTATCGCGTACCGGTTGGCGGAAGGTTGTCGAGTTTTTCACACGAGTGGGCGTCGATTACGGACGACCCTTGGGTGAGAGGGGTGACTTCGGAAGGTCTAAAGATATCCTTCAAACGAAAGCCTCCATTAACTCGAAGTCCAAAATGGACTCAACTTCCGTCAAATCCGCAGAAAAGAGACGCTCTATTATCAGAGGTGCAGTCTCTTTTAATGAAGAACGCGGTAGAGGTTGTAGAAAACCAGGAGACTCCGGGATTCTACAGCCATCTGTTTCTGGTTCCGAAACCAGACGGCTCGTTCCGTCCAGTCATAGATATGAGCTGGATAAACAAGCTGATCGTCGCTCCGAAGTTTTATATGGAGACGATTCGGTCGGTCAGAGCGAGTATTCGGGTGAACGATTATGCAACGAGCATAGATCTCAAAGATGCGTACTTTCACGTCATGGTACATCCGACATTCAGAAAGTATCTACGCTTCGCAGTCCTAGGAGTGGTGTATCAATTCCGGGCGATGTGCTTCGGATTGAATCTAGCACCCTGGGCTTTCACTCGGGTAATGAACTCGGTAATGATCTACTTCCGAGCTCATTCGTCTGCGGTAACGTCGGCCTACCTGGACGACATTCTTCAGAGGTACGGCAACGAGTTAACGCTTCAGAACGATGTTCAGAATCTACTTCTATTGCTCCGACGTCTCGGTTTTATAGTAAACGAGGAGAAGTCGGATCTGGTGCCGTCCAAGTCATTCACACATCTGGGAATGAGCTCCGAGACGCACAACAATCTCGTTCGTCTGCCGTTAACCAGAGCGAAATTAGTCAGTTGTTACGCTCGCTATTGTCTGCACGCAGACAAAGTCACGGCGAGAGAATTTATGAGACTGATAGGTCTGTGCGGAGCCGCTGCGGATCTCATTCCGATGGGGCGGTTACGCACGCGTCCTCTCCAAATTTTCTTGACTCAGAATTGGAGTGTGAAAATTCATTCGCTCGACATAGACGTTCTCTTGTCAGATCAAGTGAAACGAGAGATTCAGACTTGGGCAAACTTTCAGTGGTGAACTCAGGGAGTTCCGCTGCAGTTGCCGGATCCGAGTTTTACCATTATGACGGATGCCAGTCAAACAGGTTGGGGTGCTTCATTGATCCTAATGGATTCGAGATGCCAGGGTCTTTGGGATCCGCAATTCCTGGGCAAGCACATAAACATCAAGGAAATGATGTCAATTTGGCTTGCGTTACGTCATTGGATGGGCATTATTCACAATGCTCATGTCCAAATCCTATCCGACAATACGACAGTAGTGGCGTATATACGGAATCAGGGAGGCACTCATTCAGTTCCGTTGTTCAATCTAACGGAAAGAATCCTTCTGTTTGCGTTGGAACATCAGGTTCTTCTTTCGGTCTGTCACATACCGGGTCGTCTGAATGTACTAGCAGACTCCCTTTCACGAAAGGGTCGCTTGTTGCCGTCGGAGTGGACTCTCAACAAACAAGTATTCAATCAGATTTGCTACCAATGGGAACGGCCAATGATAGACTTATTTGCGACACATCTCAACAATCAGTTGCAGACGTATGTGTCTCCATGTCCGGATCCAAGAGCATTTGCAGTAGACGCTCTGTCGATTCCTTGGGACGGAATGATAGGATATGCGTATCCTCCAGCGCCGTTAATTCAGCAAGTATTGCTAAAGATAAAACAATCTCAATGCAAGATTCTGTTGGTAGCATCTCTGTCTCCACAGAGACCGTGGATAAATCTACTCAGGTGTCTGTTATGGGACCTACCGCGAAAGCTTCCTCCATGGGAGGATCTTCTTTCACAGGGGAAATCGCGTCAACTCCATCACAACCCGCAAGGTCTCAACCTTCACATTTTTCCGTTGTGCGGTCCTTCTTGCATGGCAAGCACTTTACAGGACGAGCAGTGGACGCGATTTCTAACTGTAGGAGGACCTCCTCTTCGCTAAACTATGCGGCTAAGTGGAAGGTTTTTCGTCGTTGGTGTAGGGATCATTCTGTGGATATTTTTGATCCCTCTATACCAGACATTGCAAACTTTCTAGTATACTTGTTTGACGAAATCAAACTGCAGCCTGTTACTATTAAGGGTTATAGGTCTATGTTATCTGATACCTATGCACATCATGATAGTTTACAAATTGGATCTAATGTCTCTTTATCTAAGTTGGTAAGAAACTTCTCGATAAATAGACCCAGAACTCTTAGGCTAATTCCTAAATGGAATTTAGCTTGGGTTCTTCTTAAACTGAAGGAAAAGCCATTTGAACCTCTTGGGACAGTAGATTTCAAATTCTTATCTTATAAGACAGCTTTTCTCTTAGCTTTCTCTTCTGCTAGAAGAGTCAGTGAGCTTCATGCACTGTCGGTGGATGATTCTCACTATCGTAGTGTCGGGAACACTATCACCTTCACTACTAATGTGGGTTTTTTAGCTAAGAATCAGGCTCCTAATAAATATCCGGAACCTATT
Source organism: Pictodentalium vernedei (assembly GCA_031216915.1). NCBI lineage: Eukaryota > Metazoa > Mollusca > Scaphopoda > Dentaliida > Dentaliidae > Pictodentalium > Pictodentalium vernedei. The sequence continues at coordinate 181,551,351 of CM062288.1, forward strand.
GTTATTAAGGCTCTTCTGTCTTCAGACGGGCGTAGGCCTTTACTCTGTCCTGTTAGAGCGTTACGTATCTATAAACAGAGATCTCAGTTTATCAGAAAGGGACGAAAACGTTTCTTTCTGTCTCTGATGCCTAATAGAAGGGACATTTCGGTCCATTCTATCGCTAGATGGATTCAATTAACTATCCGTACTGCTTTTGAGAGTTTATCTTCTTCTCAGCAGTCTGTGCTTAAGATTTCGGCTCATGAAGTAAGAGCTCTTGCTACTTCTTGGCCTTACACTAATAGTATTGCTATTACAGATTTAATGAAGGCTGCTTATTGGTCTCAGCCATCCACATTCACGAATTTTTATCTCAGAAATATTGAGTCCATTTCTGGAGACCTGCATTGTTTAGGTCCGTTATCTGTTGCTCAGAATGTCGTCCACTAAACAGTTGCAACTATAGTTATGCAGGCTTTCTGTTCCGGCAGTGACTCCGTCCTGCTGCCCTCTTCGCTCTGGGCTATTTGTCCCAGGGCAAGGGGAAGGGGGGGGGGGGAGGGTGTTCCCTTAGGTCACCTGCTTTATAGTGAAAAGCAAGGGAATGCCTCCTCTGAAGTCAGTATTTCTGAGTCGTTTCCGGGATGGTTTTAAAGTGTAATATTAATGTTAAAAATTCATTCATGTCATATTTTTAAAGTGTAGCTCGGTGTGAAGCATTTGTATATGTCAAGTGTCAAACGGGCGTTAATATACAATCCTCGGACACTTTTAAAAGAATATAAAGAGTCTCAATTCTCTGGACTAACTTTATTTATTGGCTTACTTTAAAAATAATTAGTATAAGGGTTATACTGGATGTTAATAGAGAACCTGAATGTTATTGTGCTCAATTATGAAGGGTATTGTATCTTTCTAATTTAACATAAAATAAGAAAGATACATGTTAAGCCTAATACTCCTTTTCTCCTTGAGGGGTTGCCTCTATATTATATAGTTGAGCTTATTGGATTTTCCTCTATGTCCTAGGCCCTCCAGCCTTTTTACTATTCAGCTAAGTCTGGGTCATTGGTACAGTATAAAAATGTTAAAAAATTTATAGTAATTTATATATTTTTTATACTTACCAATGACCCAGACGGGGATGGCCCTCCCAGGAGTTGGGAACTCTTACCTCCCCGCTGAGTACATAGCGCTGACCAGGCACTGCCAGGAAGAATGATAATTGGCGCCAATTTCGGAACGTCCTTGACACTGTGCATGCGCAGTGGGGGCGAAGTATGGAGGTCCTATAGGACATGATTTCTTTTGGTTTTGGATGCAAATTTTGGGGATTGGGGGGCAAAATTTGTGTTTGGCCCTGGATTTTTTAGAGTTAGCACCAGCTAAGTCTGGGTCATTGGTAAGTATAAAAAATATATAAATTACTATAAATCTTTTAACATTCACAAGTAACAGATTTTGTCCATTTTTTTTCTAGAGTCATGGCCCTTTTTCTGCTTAGAAATGTTATGAGATGCACTCTTTGTACTTTATACAAAATCTTAGTGTTGATTCAATGAGCCCCATCAATGTCCTAGATTCAAAAGAGTTCAGTAATGTGTGGCATGCTTAATTATTTTTTTAACCCTTAAAGGCCTATATCCAACTTTTACGACTCTTTAAGGAACCCTTAACATGCCATCATGAGTAGCTCCTGCTGACAGTAGACAAATTACATAGACAGTGGTTTCTAGTCAAGTCTTGGCTGCCTGATAAGGCAGCCAAGACTTGACTAGAAATCACTGTTAAGCCACTGGACATGAACAGGGTGTGGTTAGGTGTGAATTCAGGACAATTGTCCAGGCCTTGAGGGCCCAAGATGATTTATAATGGTTTTTTTCAGATACTATCCAATAAACAGGGAAAGCCTTAGTTTAGCAAGATTTTGTTCCTAAATAATTGTTTGGTAACAATTTATAGCAGAGTGCTGGTTAGCACTCTCCAGTAAATTGTAACAAAGCAATTTTACGTGGCATTTTTTTTCCACTGCTGAAAAAAACAACAGGCTTATGCATATAATTTAATGACACCTACAAAGCTTTCAGAACTAGCACTCCTCCCATTAACTGGTACAGTGAAGGATGTCCATGCTTGGGCTTTATTAAAAAGGTGCAGATATCACAAAAAGTCATCATGTTCTTAGCACATGTTTTCTTTTTATCTGACAACTAATTTTGTTTTGGTTTGGCGACGACTGTCGGTGTGCGTCCAGGTGGGTGGGTGTCCGGGTGTCCTCGCACTGTTAGCACAATAACATGAACAAAAAGTTTTCAATTTGATCAATATTTGCTATACAGGTCTTTTGCAATAATATCTCAAGCACGTTCGAAAACTGGCCCAGCCTGATTTTTTGTTACAGTGTTATGGGCCTTAATTTGTCAATTTTTACCAATTTTGAGCTTGTCGGTGCAATAACTTGAACAAACGTTCTCCGATTTGACTAATATTTGCCATAGAGGTCTTTTGCAATAATATCTCAGACGGGTTCAAAAACTGGCTGGACCTACTTTGTTACAGAGTTATGGGCCTTAATTAACTTTTACGAATTCTGAAATTTAGCATGTAAACTTGAACAAAGGTTGCAGATTTGCCCACCGGCATATAATTGATAACAGGGTTATGGATATGCAACACTATTCAATTGCCACCACAACTTGACGCCTACATCTCCGATGTGCACCTCTTGTTTATTGGGGTTTAACAACCCTTTCAACAGTGAGGGTCACCTCGAGCAGCAGGGAGGGTGAGCATACCAATTTCGACAGTTTGAAAAAAACCCACGAGAGCCCATGGGACGGCCCATACCAATTTCGACAACTTAACAGACCTCAGACAGGGGTGAGCATACCAATTTTGACAACTTAAAAAAAACCATGGGTGCCCATGGGGCAGCCCACCACCTTCGCTGCCCCGGGCTCTCTTGTTTTGTTACGTCTGTCAAATATATTAGCACCCTCCCTGCTGCTAATATATTTAGAGATTTGAGAAACACATAGGTATATGACATACACATAAAGACTAATACAATTAATGCTTGTGAGTGGCTGCTTCTAGGGTCTACCAACGTTTGTGGGTGGTCGTGTCATGGGACCTTTTGTAAGATCCACAATGCTCGTCTAAAGAAGGGTGGAGGCCCACTATCCTGCAAAGGCTGTGGTAAGGGTATCAAAACAGCGCTAACCCTTTGTAATAACTGTGGAATAGGGTACACTCGGCTGGCTAAATGGCGACAAAGGCAATCTAAAATTAAGGTCGAGTTTCAGTGCCTGGCCGAGATAGATAACACTTTTGAACTTTCCTATTAGAGAAATGATAACATATAAATATACTCATTACACAACATGACTATGAATGATCTACGTGCTCAAGCAAAACAATTTTGGTTTAGGAGGAATTCAAAGCTCCGAAAAACTGACTTGATTAAATTGATCGCCACTGCTCGCGCAGAAGAATTTATAAGACTTCTGCAGGCTAGAGAAACGGGGCGGTTCCTGGCTCTTCAGAAAGATGTACAGAATCCTAACAAGCGTGGTCAAAGAATGCATGCAATCAAACAGATTCAGGCCGAGGTCACGGCGACACTTCATGCTAAAGCTGTTGAGGAAAAGATGTGAAGAAACCCTGCTAAAAGAGCTGCCATACGTCGGCAAAAGCCTGTAACCCTTGCCAATCAAATCGTTCAAGAGGGACCCGCCATCCTTAAAGAATTACGAGAATGGCGACAATTCGACTTGGATATCGAAGTCCCTCATCCGGTGAGGCTGCCAGATGATGAAGCATGGGTGGCTTTTTTGAACAACGCCAAAGATGAGTTTGAAGTCGACAGCGCTGTTGCGATCTACTCTACATGGCGAGTGGAAGTAGATGCCATTGGCACGGATGGTTTGCACACTGGCCGGATGGCCTTGGATGCTCGTATGACCGATGAGAGGGCAGCACAGCTTCTCTGGGCTCTAACGGAGGGGGAATTCATTTTAAGGGTCAAGTTTCTCCAGGAGCATAATGAAAGAGACTGGGTAGTCGAAGAAAAGTTTGACCCTGTGAAGGCAGAAAGGAAGAAAGGCCAGGGCGTTGTCGAAAACACACAAAACACCTAACCAGGTGCCCTGATCTGGATTGACAGTCTGTACTACACAAATGCCTACCCTGTTACAGCTGTGGTCTACAGGCTCTATCCTCTCAGAGAGCCAGACCCTTCAAACCTAGTACCAATAAAAGTAGGGGATCTGAATTGCGTCGCCCGGAGAGTGGTTGAGCACTTTGATTGCACTCTTAGAGGACAGAACCTAACCCCGATCAGGCACCAGAAAATCGAGAAGTGGGAGGAGAGTGTTCATATAACTGGTGCCACAGTTGATGACGTGGCTAACCTCGAGAAAATCCTCAAGCGGGCCATCATCGTGAAAGATATAGCTGGCGAGGATGTCTATAACGGTGGCAAATACCAGGCAAGTAGATGGAAACCTGTAGAGCTCATCATTCACAACAGCCATGCCTGGTCCAAAGACCTGCACTTCCCCCAGTCCAGACAGGTCCACATATATGAGGGTGACGTCTGGGAAGCCATTAGACAGGCCACCCAAACTGAGCCAATCGCTGTCTGGCTACTCGGAGATGGCAAGGATAGACAGCTCAGCATTGACCAGTTTGTCTTACAAGATGGCCGTACTTTCAGAACCCAGGAAACTCACGAGAGACTCCAAGCGGCCTGCGCCGATCTAGGAGATGAGTCTCTTGCCAACAGGGCCTTCAGAGTGAACCACGCAGCCAGCATCATCGCAAAGGAAAGGAATGACTGGAAGCCAACCCCAGCATCTTTCCTGGATGACATCCAAAAGGCTTGTGTCGAACATGGCCATGGTGGCCTCTGGAACGCAGAATGGTATCACGTCAATGACATCATAAGCATCAACATGAAGGCGTGCTATCCCTCAAGCTTCCAAGGTCTGGGTGAGGGTCAGCCCTACTTCGAACCTAGCCAGAAAATAAGCAGACTGACATCTGCAAAATGAGGTCCCCAGTGGGTGAATATAGTGGTGCTACCTTGCATAGCAGGGTAGCATCACTAAATTTACCCTCTGTGAACGTCAGTCTGAATCAGGGTCTCAAACCTAAACAGAAAGAGGTACCCAGAGGATAAATTGGCCCACTGTATGGGATAGCATCATCAAATTCACCCTCTGGGGACCTCATTCTGCAAATGTCAGACAGCTTATTTTCAGGCCTGCTTCGAATGTTTCGGTCACCCAAAGGCCAACATGACCTGTGTAGCAATCAATGGTGCTTTGCCCAAAGACATAGGTACCGGTTTTCGCCCAAATACGCAAGTGGGCTTTCGATCCAAGTGTCCACAATGTCATCCCTGCATGGTTCGGGTGACATTTCGAGGAGCAGGGCTGGGCTGCGATGGCCCTCCTCTCGTATCTCACGGATTCCAGCATCCTAGCTGGACAAGATGTAGGAGAAGCCATCATCGCTTTCAGAAAGAAGAATGCAGTGTGGCTTCCCGAAGATAGAGATCAGGGCTGCAGCATCATTGGGAAATTCACTCAGGGCGCAAAAGCCGATGGTAAATGATTGACGCGCTGCCTGGTCACGGATCATGGTGGACTAGATTATCTTGTGAGAGATACTCAACAAAGTGGCACTCTTTTCGGAGCCCCAGAAAGGTGTCCCCTAGGCCATGTGTTAACTTACTATGATGGAAGCCAGCCCCAATACACCCACCTAAGGGCCTCTATGTTAGCATACGCCCATATTAACCTTCTCAGTATGTTATAGCTTTTCAACAAAGAAGAGGTGGTTTGGGTGGTGACAGACAGAATATATATCAAGAAAGCAATACTCCATAAACTCGGCGGTGTCCAAGTCTACATACCACAAGAAGTTCACCCTGAGGGTTTTTGCAGAATGTGCTGCCTCTATCATGATGAACCCACCCTACAGCCTCCGGAAAGCATAATGTCCTGCCAGCTCAATGGCGAGATAAGGGGGAAACTCTCTACATGCCCCAGGATCATGCCGCATATCTTCCAAAGACAGAGTATTGATGCCGGAAAAAAGACATCCCTGATTCTACAACTCCAAAGTACGACGACCCACTGTCCCACCAACGGCTGAGCTACCTCAAGGGTGGGGGTGGTAGTGGCAAGACAGCAAGAGCAATCAAGCTTTTCAGGGTGTGAGATCCGCTTGTCTTTACTTCAACTCACCGCCTTGCCAAAGAGATGCGAGGTAGGGGAGTCAGGGCCCAGACCTACCATAGCTTCTTCTGGTGGAGTGGACAAAATGAGTGGACTCCAGATCACATGGGCCAAAAGTTCATTCCCTGTGTTATCATCTGGGACAAGGTCTGTACTGTGCCCTGACCAATCCTTGAGACCTTCTAATGCTGGCTTGAGCAACGGGGTGTCCAAGTCGTCTGCTGTGGCGATAGGGCCAGTCACCGATTGAAGGCGAGATGCCGCACAATTGACTGTGCCGGGCCACTGACTACTATGAAGAGGTCGAGGTTGACCATAAGGCTAAAGATGACACACTCAAGGCCCTGAAAAGGCGCATCCGTCTCCAAACTGACAAGGTCCAGTGCCAGGAGATGTGAAGGGCTCTCCCAACATGCCTGGGATGGGACAGGTTTGTAGAGCAGTGGAAGCCCGGGGTCCTAATCCTTACCAGCTGCCAAAAAGACGGAGAGTATTCTGTTCCATCGCCACAAGAAGGCGTTCCGAAACGAGCCTGTTCCCCTGTTGTACCGACCAAAGGACACTCAGCGGCAAAATTGTTTGGTGATGATCCCAGGTCCTGTAATAGTCCATGATGGCCCACCGACCAGGAGGAGTTAGTTCTTAACGATGTCGTGGAGGTACCTGTTCGATACGGCCAAGAGGTCATTGACAGTAAGTGGGGCTATGATTGGGCTCTCGGCTACGCGATAACGGTACACTCCAGTCAGGGTCTCACCGTCAGCGACCCACTGAAGGTCTGGATTATCAATGACTATCTCCAGTGGTCAAATCTTGCCTACCTCGCTGTGTCACTTGTGGAGTATATGCATCAACTTGAGAGGGTAACTTGTCCTCCAGAAGAGGGTTCTGAGGTCAGGTTACAGAGCGACAAGCAACTCCACAAGCAAATCCAAAAGAAACTTGTGGCATACAAGCATCAGGACCGGGTCAAATGTCTCCAGGGGTTTAACCTGAAGGTTGACTACATCTTGCAGCTCAGAGAGGCCCAACAGAACCGCTGCACGACATGCAACATCGAGTTGCTATGGGCGTATACCCCAAAAGACACACAGCAGTTCTCTGTCGACCGACTGGACAATAGGACAATAGTAGGGGACACTGTAGAAGTAATGTACGACTAACTTGTCTAGAGTGCAACAGAAAAAGAGGGGGTACTGCAATTACAACTGAGTAAGAACCCCATCAGGTGGCAACTGGGTGTCAGGGGGCACCACGAGGAGCTCCTCTCGGACACACCCACGTGGTAGCCCATCCAACAAATAATCAAGCACAGGTTTGCCGACCTTGGTGACCTGTAACAGTTGTGGCCATCTGAGGGGGCTCTGCCTGTAAATCCTTTCAAGGGCACCTGCGTCCTCTTTGGCCTCTTTCGTGGCCAGGGGCTCTGCCTCTTTATAGCGGGAGGCTAGGTCAACGACAGTGAGCGCGTATTTGTACGTTTTGCGGGCCACCCAGTCATGTGACAGAAAGAGCAGGTCGGCTTGATGGACTTCATTCAGTATGGACATGTCAAATGTGGGTCGTGGAATGTGTTGCGGAGGGGGCAGGTATATCTGCCAGATGGCCTGCTTCTTGAGCCATGCCCGAACCACATCTTCAGAGACCTTGGTCGTGGAAGCAAGGTTTTTAATGGCCACAAGTCCCTTCCAGTACCCACTGGGGCTGTAGTAGATTGAAGCCAGCTTTGTTGCAATCTTGCTGTCCATTCTTGGGTATACCAGCATCATTTGGACCTCTGATATGCACAATTGAAGATTTTTCATGTGTTAAGTATCCAATAAGTACACAAAGCAATAGTCACAGACATGAGTTGGCCAACAAAAGAGGATTTCAAGAAAAGCGAAGCTTCAAAATGGAGAGACCTGCCCATAGGCACCTACCAACTTATGGAAGAAAAGGATATTCCAGGTGGCATGATCCTCACCCTTGTTACACATATCGGCAAGAGGTATGTGGTCTGGGGGCCAAATAGATTAGTGCCCGATTGGCTGGGGTCTCACGATGTGGTGAAATATATATACAATGATGGTCTTGTTAATAGTAATAAAAACCCTTCAAGACAATATTATAGTTATTAACTCTTATAAACGTTTCTGGTTTTCAGTTGAAACAGACTAATTTGACCCATATTGGAGGAGTCTTATCTTATTATAAAACTATAAATGTACGTGACACTATCCGACATTCAAACCGTGGACCTACCAAAGGGTGCTTCCTGCTGGAGAGCAATATGAGTGTGCGCTTGCTGAAGTAACATACTACCCTCTTTGGAACAACATTAGCTCGCGGAAACACAGCAATACTATTCACATTGTGTCTGAGAATGATGACGAGCGAAAGATGATTTCAATCCCAGATGGCTATTACAATGTATGCGAGCTAAATGATGAGGTGTTTAGTCAAGTTGGAGTTATATTGGATCTTCACAAACCATCGGGTCGTCTGTGACTCAAGACAGATAAGTCTCTGAAACTGGGAAAGTTGGCACGCACATTAGGATTTACAACAACCAAAATCCCTGGGGGAGGGAGGCTGATGGGGGGGTGAGTTACCTAGTCTTGTGTCCCACCGTGAGCTCTTCGTTCATCTGTCAGAAGTCAGCACCACGGACAATGTTTACAACTGGCTACCCAGCACACTACTCAGAACAGTACCTGTAGCAAATAAAAAATGTGCCAGTTGCAGAACAGAAGCTTTCTCTCATTTGCAATACAAAATGCTTGTCCCTGGTCCTATAGGCAATACCACAGTTTGCGTTGTAGATTGCAGGGGTGGCCCTATTGAATTACAGCACCTATCAGTAACATTACATATTCAAAATATATCTTCTGTGTAAAGACATGGTGGATAGCGGAGGACCAGGAGCTCATGATGTATTGCCTTGCACAACCATTTTGCTGGCTGATCTTGGGGATACGAAGGGCTTTGGAGAACCAGGTGAGAAGGACAAACTGTATATATTTCAACTTTCTAATGGGTTATATGAGAGAATGGAACTCCCATCTGCTGTTTCCATGGAACAAGCTACCTTTACCGAGCTGCGTGGTTTGAACCTGGAAGGCTCAGCCCCGTGGAGGAGCTACAAACTCCTCCAGAATGATGCCAGACAGTGGTCTCTGTATAGGCACCCTGTACGCAGTGGGTGGAAACTTGACTTCAGGGTCATCCAACCTCACATCCAACTGGTCTGTGGACACAGGCTACGTAAACTCCAGAACAGTGGCCGCGTGTTGGCTTCTTACATCCCGAAAGGTGCTAATAACGTTCATGAACACGCAGTGGGGTTAGTGCTGGGTGCAGACAAAAAACAAGGCATGATGATGAAGCTTGTTTCGGAGTTTGATCGTCTTACTGCTGGCAAGAATACTACCACCATTGTACAGATAGTCATGGATCCACCACCCAACGACTTCGTACCAGTGCTACATGGGCTTGCCCTAAAATGGGGGTGGCGACATAACGGCAAAGACTTGTCATCATTATCCGTGGCAAAGATGTGTTGCTCTCATTGAGTGGAGTTGAGCACAAGGTCACAGATGATGACTTTCCAACTGACACACTCAATATCCTGTATCTTGGCCCAGCTACGCTCAAGCGCGTGCGATTTACCAGACAGACACTGGCGGACGATGATTTAAAGGTAATGGAGCATGACTAATAACAATGGGTCCAGGAGATTGATGATGTTAGAGCCCTTCTCATGGCCGAACGAGACCGCAGGTATTCCCTTGGTAAGAAATACCAGTGAGGGGTTAATATCGCAGATGGTATTGAAACATGTCCGCGTCAGGTGTAGGAATCGGCGTTAGTGGTATTGGACTGTTGGCCAACATAGAAGCGGTTCCTGTGATTATAGCGCTAGAGGCCGCGGCAGGTGTCTTGGGATTGGCAGGTGTCTTCGGGAAGTTTGTAAGCCGAAGACTCACAAAGAAGGCTAAAAAGCACAACACCATTGCCACATTAGCGGAGGCAAAACTTTTGAGCATCGCAAATCTGTACTCGAAGGCTGTTGGTGATGGCCAGATATCAGACGAGGAATTCAATCATATACTCTCAGAGGAAGAGAAATTCAACCAACTCCGGCTTGATATCTGCAAGACTTCTCGCTGAGAGAATTCGCAGGGCACAAAAAATGAGATGTTACTGCTGATACGCCAAGAACTCACCCGGCAGAGCAAGCCCATGATACCCACTGGCCAACTGAGACCAGAGCCCACCACGCCTGCCGCAGATGCTTAGTAAGCATCTCATGGGCATTCGCTGTGCGAATAAGGACTGATTCGTACCTCGGCGCAGTGCAGCAACAAAAAAAGACTGTTTTTCTTAGACACCGTTACTGTTTTTTTTCTCTGTTACAACGGCGGGCAGCACAGCTGCAGTTCCGAAGGAACACATTCGCTTGGCGAGTTTGTAGGCCACCAGGCCCGTCGCATCCATCCCCAAGATAACAAAGGCGACCTCACAGTCTTTTTGGTCAGCTGATGGTGTGTAAAAATCATCTAGTTGCGGCTCTGGGCCAAGACTGTTTAAATTGTTCCCAGTCGCCTGTGTATACTCGCGAATTGCAGCATCGACATCCTGGAATGTGCGTAATGCATGACCTTGGCAATGTAGTTCTTCGTTAATCCAATCGAGACGTTCTGTTCTCTTATGGGACCATGCTGCCTGAGCTGTCTGGAGCTTTTCTATGGCTTTGTCATGTTGTGCACGTTCCTCACCAGCCTCATTATCCCGAAACATGGAGAAGAGGTAGTTGCTGCCAGAGAAGGCCACTGCGTTAGCATTGTGATCAAGGCCATCTTGTTATTTCATAATATTTGATGGAATGATTCCTTGTTTAATTAGCATGATGTCCTTGGTTGACATCGCCAGCCCCTCGTCAAGGACTACCATCACGACGTCATAGCCGGTGAAGTCAAGTTTAGGGGTGGCACCCTTCATTGCCATCTTACCTAAGCGGGCGTACCCTATTGCTAGGGCAGAGACTATGGCGCTGTGACAGGCTGCATTGACTAGCATCTTTCCATTGGCTGAAGACATCATTACTCCATATGTAATGGGTCATTAGATACCTCTAACTGCATGTTCAGAGGTGCGACTCGGTTGACCGGATCAGCATTCGGCAGTCCCATTAGACTGGTCGTCTTCCTTTTGCCCTGCAAAAACCATAATGCCAAGCCAACCCAACAGCCCCAGAAATCGATGGGGACCATTTCTCCAATGAACTGCATTCGTGATGCATCAAGATCCCTTGCTGGTGTTGTTCCCGTTTGGAAGGAACACCAACCGCTTGAGTTGCGTTGTTTATGGCCATTCTCTGGAGATTGGCCTTCTCTTCTCGCAATTCGACCAAGGCTTTTTATTGTTTTGAATTCCGGGCGGCAGCTCCTGTCCTCCCGGCGGCCACTTTTTAGGGTATTTTTGTCACTTCTGTACGGGAACAACAGGCGACTCAGTGGTCGGCACAGCTGTCACTTTCTCCACCTGTTGCGTAGCAACTGTCGGCAGGTCTGGCTCCGTCGATATGTTTGGCTCTGTCGTCGATGACATCGTCTTGAATTGTAAGAGATCAGGTATGTCCAAATCAACATTGTTTAGCAGTGGTTTGCGCCGCGGTTAGCGGTGCTAAGTACATGCCATACTGATGATATAGCACACACATGGCACTGTTTAGCGCATGCCCAACAAATGGATCTGCCTCAAGGTCAGCAACCAGTTTTGGTTGGTTCTCTGGGGGATGGGAAGAAACATGCTTACCACCCTTGCATAGAGTTGTAGTGCGGCCGTCCCTAGGGTTTTTGTCATTGCTGTGCCGAGCCGTGCCTCACATCGAGCATAGAGTTTATCGATTTCCTGATCGGCCATGTCGTCGACCTGGTCAACCGTGAGGTTTTTCCCCATATATAGCCTGCCCACTGGAAGCTATCGCAGCTAGCCTTTCGTGTTCAGCCCTATCGGCCTGTTGTTCCTTCGGATGTTGCTCTGCAACTGAAGCAGCATCCACTGCCATCTTGTTAGCTCATCTTGACACAGTCAAGCTGAGCTAATCTCATCGCTCTCCGTCCGTCGTCCATCAACACCATGTTTTGGTCTTCTCCTCCAAAGCCACTGGGCCAATTCAAGTGAAAGTTTGTGTGAGTGATGGCCCCGGAGGGGCATTGCATTTTTGTTCAACTCAACATGCTCAGCCCCACAGGGAGGGAGTGAGGGAAAATGCTCCAAAATATTTTTAAAATCTTCATCTCATGAACCAGTGTTCACAATGACTTGATATTTGCTATGGAGCTCCCTTTGAGGTGTAGAATCAAGTTTGTTCAAACAAATTTTGTGAAGGAATATTTGGCTTTGTAATGGGAGGGGTAAGATTTTTGGCCCCACCCCAAATTTCTATTTCAAGAACCGGTGGGCCAACTTCAACCAAATTTGGCATGTAGTTTAAGTGGGTCCTAAGTAATTGATTTGATGCCTAAAAAAGTTTTTCACAGCCCTGTGACAACCCCAAGGGCTAAAAACAGAAAAAGCCCATATATCCCAAACCAGAAGGAACAGAGAACTGGTATTTGGTATGAAACATCCTTGGGACCAGAAGGAGGGATTTGTTAAAAAAAATTGCCACCAGTTCAATCAGGGTGCCTGGTAGAGGGTATTGAAAAAAGATGAGTCAGCATTTTTGCATAGTTTTATCCCTGGAAGATTTCATTCACAGAAATGTTTGATTGACATATTGTGTTCTTAAATAAACAAAAATTCTGTTATGAACATTTAATCTTGTTATTACAATCTGTCAATTCTGTGGGGGGAACTTTTGTTTGTTTTAGAAAGATTTTTATTTATGTTTAATGAACCATTTCAATGCTGGAAAACATCTGATACATGTATGCATGTCTTTAATTTAACCCTCTCAAGGCTGCAGTGTGGGTTCCAAAGATTTTTATTGATGCCATGAACAAACAAAAAACCCTTTCAATGCTGTTTTTTCTGGTTCCTTGGAAAAAAATTAATCTGATTCCTGTCTGAATATCTTTAATTTAACCTTCTCATGACTTCAGTGTGTTTTTTTCCAAAGACTTTTTTCTCTCATGATGGACTCTTTCTCTACTGATTTCATCTTGAATGAACCCTTTCTATGCTGGAAAACATTTATCTGATTCCTGTGTGCATGTCTTTAATTTAACCCTCTCAAGACTGCAGGTCTGTAGCAGGGAGTTCCGAAGATTTTTAGCTCATCTTGACAAAGTCAAACTGAGCTAATCTCATCGCTCTCCATCCGTCGTCCGTCAACACCATGTTTTGGCCTTCTCCTCCAAAGCCACTGGGCCAATTCAATTGAAAGTTTGTGTGAGTGATGGTCCCGAAGGGGCATTGCATTTTTGTTCACTTCAACATGCTCAGCCCCATAGGGAGGGAGTGGGGGAAAAATGCTCCAAAAATATTTTTAAAAATCTTCTTTTCATGAACCAGTGAGTACAATGACTTGATATTGCTATGGAGCTTCCTTTTGAGGTGTAGAATCAAGTTTGTTCAAATGAAGTTCGTGAAGCAATATTTTGCTTTGTAATGGGAGGGGGAAGATTTTTAGCCCCGCCCAAAATTTATATATTCTGAACCGATGGTCCGGTTTGAACCAAATTTGGTATGTGGTATTATTGGGTCATAAGTACTTGACACATGCAAAAAAAAAAATTCCCACATCAACAATGGGAACCCTGGGAGCTAAAAATAGAAATATTTTCAAACGTCCATATTTCCCAACCACACAGAACAGAGAGCTGTTATTTGGTATGCAGTATCCTTAGGACCAGTAGAATTGAATGGTAAAAAAAAATTGCCATCGGTTATGTTAAGGTGTTCTGTAATGGGCATCGAAAAAAATGCTGAGTCAGCATATTTGCAAAAATTTAAAAAAATCTTCTCTCCAGAACCACTCATCAGAATCTTTTGATATTCGGTATACAGCATTCATAGGGGTGTCAGATACAAGTTGGTTAAAATAAAGCCCATTGGTTCATATTTGGGCCCAATATAGGAGCCCAAATTTTTTACATAGGGTAATATGGGGAATATTCTTTAAAAATCTTCTTCAGAACCACCAGTCAGAATCTTTTAATGTTTGATATACATCATTGGTATGAGGGTCAGATTCAAGATTGTTCAAACCAAGTCTCTAGGTTAATATTTGGGCTTCCTACGGAAGCCCAAATTTTAACTTTGTTCAATATAGGGGATAATTTTTAAAAATCTTTTTCTTCAGATCCACCAGGCAGAATGCTTTCATATTTGGTATGTAACATCTCTAGGGGGGTCAGATTCAAGTTTGTTCAAATCAAGAACTTGGGTTAATATTCGGGCTCCATATGGGAACCTGAAATTTAACTTAGTACAATATGAGGGAATTTCTTCAAAAATCCTCTTCTTCAGATCCACTTGTCAGAATGCTCTCATATTTGGTATACAACATCTCTAGGGGGGGGGGGGGGGGGGTCAGATTCAATTTTGTTCAAATCGGATCCATAGGGTAATATTTGGGCTCGCTATGGTAGCCCAAATTTTAACTTAGTGCAATATGAAGAAATTTCTTTAAAATTTCTCTTCTTCAGATCCAACAGTCAGAATGCTTTCATATTTGGTACACAACATCTCTAGGGAGGTCAGATTCAACTGTGTTCAAATCGAGAGCCTGGGTTAATATTTGGGCTCCATATTGGTTGCCGGAATTGGCCATTTTGCTGAAGATTTAAAAATTTTGTATTCAGTATCCTCTAGAGGAGTGTAACTAAGATTAATCCACATAGGTTGTATCAAGTGGCTTCATAGGGGAGCTGTACATTTTACATTATGATCAACTGAAGAAAAGGCATGATGCTCGGATTATTTTTGTCACTCCTGAGGGACTCAAGGATTGACAGTGTAGCCTATGGAGATGGATTGCTTAATGTAGATTCATTCTTGGACTCTGTTTATATTGTGTTCTGTTCAAGATGAGCGCTTCAGGCCCTGTGGGGCCTCTTGTCTTCTGTATTGACTGCCTGTGGCGCAATATCTTGCTGTTCCAGCAGTTGGTTAATGATTTTGTCACAATCCATGATGGTGTGGATTTGTACATGCACTCCGTCTGGGTTCAATATAAAACTTTATAAGTGGTAGGTTGGTCTGGTTTTAACACTAGCCTGGCATGCTTACTATCCGCCAATGCCTGGCGAACTGCTGCACGTTTCTCGCGGCTTTCAAACACATCATTCTCTCGTAGACAGTCCTCGAAGCTATCTCTGTCCTTGCAGTAGAACAGACAGGCCCAGCGGTTCTGCTCGCGGAGATCTTTTAAGACAGAGTTATATTTCTGAGTTTAAACCCAAACACTTTGCTGCGCATGACGACCCAAGAAGGTTAGCTCAGACAGCATGTCTTTCTTTTGCGTCAAAGCTTTTGTAGCCGAGCAATCGCTGATGATGTACAACGTTGGCTCCCCCTGGAACAGCTGATAGAAGGCCTGAAGATATGAATGGAGGCACTCACCAGGATTTGCAATGTATACATCCGGGTCTTTCCAAATCCATGGAATGTCCTGGTATGTCCTGTTGTATTTGATTGTAGGACAGAGGACCACAATGTGCTGAAATACGCCCCGATAAGGACCCTCCAGCAGGTTCAGAGTGAAAACTGTCTTGCCACAGCCTGTTTGACTGCAAATAATGGCTGCATGTGGCTCCATAAAGAAAAGGTTATTAATAAAGTGTGTTGGTAAACTGACCATGTTCAATGTTAAGCTGCGCATCCATGAGAACGTAAGGTATATGATCAATGAGCCACTTGTCTCATCTGGATAGTGACACCTTCACTGACGTTTTCTATCCGCCGGCCACTGCCGTGTAGCTCGCCATCATCCGTGGTCCGCAGGTCAAGCCATAGAGCATATTTGTGGGTCAAGAACTCGCCCAGTCTGACATCACCCATAGATAGTTCCTTTGCAACCAGGGCCACCTCAGGATCTCTTTTGCTGCTGGGACAAGCTCCAAAGTGCTGAGTGACCTCATCCCATTGCTGGTAGGCACGCAATCCCTGGGAGTACAGCTGGTTGGGCACTCCCTCGATGATAACCTCAACTTTTGTGATCTTTGGATTATAAAAGACCTCAAGCTTCCTAGCGAAAGCAGCACCAACTGTAGCAGGGTCCTCGAACAGCATCAGAATCCCTTTCATGCTCCTCGCCATCACATTGAGGTTGATATTCCACAGAGTGTCGCTTTTATCTTTTGTCATTTTGCCGTGGCGAAGGACACGGTCGTAGAGGATGGCGAGACAACCAGAATACTGGTTGTGGACCATGCAAGCAAGTTCATGTTGGGTGACCATCTCGTATTCCAGGCTGATTTTATCAATGTTGTAACTGGCATGAACTCACTCAGGTAGAAAGGCATATGAGCCTCAAGGAGTTCAAAATCCAGCGGGATACAGAAACGGTTGCCATAGGCATCAGTGATAGCCTTGTCTGCAACAACAGAATCATCCTTGTCTCCTGTGCCGACCCGCAACTTGGTAGCATTTCTTTTCATGGATGTATCAATACCCTGGTAGTGCACATTGTTGTGCTTGGAAGCTGTCTTCCAGAGGTCAAGGTAGCACTAGTGGTACACGTCTACATCGTAGACCGACTTTACCTCGTTCCGGCTGATCTTGATTGCCATTTTCTTGATGATGGCACGGCCAAGATTCTGAACAACTGACCTGTTATCATCTGTTGAGTTCACGGTGACTGTAAAGGCAAGGCGTACAGTTCCTGGTGTAATAAGATGGTATTCTCCAAGATTCGGAAATCGGACATGGAGCGATTGGTTCTGGTCAATCGTACTTGGATTGTGCATAATAACAACCGATTGCCTGACTCCCTTTACCCCAAGAGGCATTCGTAGTCTGTGGTGTGGGTTAAGATTGTGTCCATATTGGCTTGAAGACATGTTGAATTGTATTGAACTCTGTCGCTCATCCTTCAATACAATGGCAGACTTTGATGCCTTCGACCATCCCAATGAACAAGGTGCCCGCGATGATGGAAAAGATGAAACTAGCTTTATCCGGGTCCCTGTTAATAATGGAGCTGTCGGGGAGATAGGTGATCGTCTACCTTCATTGCAGCAAGAGATGTTGGAGACGACCATTAATGACTACTACCAGAATATGTATGAGAAAGGGATGGTGCCCCTTCTACATGACTATACCAAGTTTGAGCTCGACAAAAAAGGACTGCTGAGGCTGAAGGCCCATCCGGATTTCGACATTGTTAATAGGTCAAGAGCACCCCTTGCTCTCTCAACAATTGCTGGGAGGCGTGGCAGTGGTGAGGTCATACGGAATGAGCTGAGGTTTGTGGACTGGACTTGTGGGACAAAGGCGCTTAAGCCTAAGGTGCTTGAAGCACTACGGGTCAATAACAATGAGTTGGATGAAGCAGCTGCTACGATCGGATCGGATCGGATACTATAGAACTGCCAGACTTGGGACAGGTGGCTAATACTGCATTAAATTCCACCAAAAACGTGATGGCAAGTCTTACTGAGGAGGAAGAAACTGCACTTAAAACTTTACATGACCCTCCACTTGATACCACGGGATTGGAGCACAGCAGCAGAGAGCTCCGTGGACTCTACAGGGTAATGCAGACAACCCGTGGTGAGCTGATAAACAACCTGGCTAAACTGTCCGAACTTGATGTGCACATCGCTTCGGAGAAGTGCAAACTGGAAACTGGAGGCGTTGATGAGTCTATCAGGCGCCAAATTGCAGAATGTCTGCGCAACCTGGAAGATGAACGAGCTTCACGCCTGGAGGCGGCCGCAATGAATAAAGAGGCTCTCCGATCCCAAATCAATTGAATCAGAGAGATGATCAGTCGGATCCTCAATGAGGATACGACAATCGCTGAGCGCATTTGCACCCTCTTCCAGGAACAAGGGATTACGATCGCATCTATCCTCACAGAGATTGGGATGGCAATCTCGACCCTAGTACTTGCGCTGACCGGCGGGGCTGGAAGTACCCCCACTTCACCACCATCTGATCAGGGTGGCCTCAAAGAGTGGGAGAAAAAACACCTACAGGGCCTTGGGCATATCCTAGCCAAGCTGGCGGGGAAGGCTGCAGCTGCACTACCTGGAATTATAGGCCTTGTCATTTCGTGGGTATTAAACCAACTCGCAGAAGTTACGGGCTGGTTGGCTGGAAATCTATGGGCTGTGGTCCTTGCTCTTGGAGGGCTACTTCTCGTGGCCGCTCGCGACTGGTTAATGAAGTAACCATAGTGCCAGTAGCCCGACCGCGACCCTCACCAGCGACAAGGGCGGCTATTTCTTCCTTATGCTGGCGTGTCTTTGACAGTTCCTTGCTCCCTGTAGCTTGCAGCCCGCCTGGCTTTTCTCGTTCCTTTTGGAACGATTGCGGCTTGACTAGCCCCATCTCGTCTTTTGAACGTCGGTGATAGAGTGGCTGTTGTGTTTACATCCGTATTCACACCCAGGATCTGGGTTGTGGTGGCGATAACAATCTCGTTGTTATACCCCACCACATGACCTATACAGAGGAGCATATCACTTGGGGCCATGTAGAGTCCGATCCCAAAGACAAAGTTGACCTTAGAGCCAGTGTACTGCAATACATCTTGATAATGCTTGATTGCTGGAGGAAGGTCCACTGGGGATGAAATGGCATCCTGAACGTTTGAAAGGAACTGCTTCTGCGCATCGAACGCCGTTCCTTGATGTTGTGCATCAGCGATAATGCATGTTCATGTCTAGACCTGTGCCCCCAAGACTGCCCACATGTAGATCCTGATGCTGTCGTTTAGGTGTTCAACGCCGGCCCTTGTAAACCCCTGAGATTTATCGAGTATGAATGTGTTCCACTCGCTATCTGCGTTTGCGGCATCTTGTTTGATGAAATCGATGTGGACGAACTCGTTGGATATCCGGTGTGTGTGAATGACATGCTAGTAGGGTCATAGTCAGGATCAGCTAAGGGGTGAGGGCCAAGGTTTGTCCAGTAGTTGTACACCCGCCCCATGCCATGGTTTGGGACTTTGACGCACCAGTCAGTGTGTGGGGATACATCAAACTCACCACAGATTAGCTCACATGCCCTCCGGTCGATGAGTTATTGAACGCATTCCAAGCTTGATCCTGGAGCAGTGCAGTGTTTAGCTTGCTGAGGATCCTGCGAACCTGGTAGTACACATGAAACTCGTATAAGGACTTAATGAGGGGATCTGAGGCGCTTAGGTGATCTTGTATGGACACGCCAGAGCCTGTCGTTGCACATCAGATGGCAAAATTTAGCTGGTTCTGCCAGAACTGCATTGGATTGCTAAGCCATGTCTGTACTAGCTTGTCAGCTTCGACAAGTGGCAGCCGGTACTTCTGGAACACATCAGGATAATGCTCTTAGAAATATGCGTGCGACACACTCCGGACCCGGATGCAGGGTTTTGTTAGTTGCTTCACCATGTCTTTGGACGAGAACCCCCCGCCTGTCTTGAATTTTGCACCACTATTGAAACTAAATGCCTGGATATCCATAGTATGTATGTCTAAGACAAGACTTCAAAATGGCCAGATGACTGCCCTTCCCAGGTCAAATGAGATTGCCGCACCTTCCATAAAAAGGACTTAATGTTGTTAATACCAAGCGATCCCCATGATATTCTGTTTTGGCAACTACTGTATATATATATGTATATATATATATATATATATATATATATATATATATATATATATCATACTAGATAGATATAACTTTATTTTACAGTACAAAGGTGTATACATCAAAACATTAATCAACCCAGTGTTTGAACAGTGCATTTTAACACAGATAAGAGCCAAACATCTCAATGTATCATCTGTTCTTTTATCGGCAGTGTGTTGTCCAGTACAAAAATAAATCTGATGACAAAATGTTCTCACCGTGACAGATATTGCAGAATTCAGCCAGGAAGTTCTATAATTGTTTTCCCAATTCATGTTGCAACTTCAGACTTAGTGTTCCTGGCATGAACACCATTGCTATGCTTACATTTACCTTGGATACAGTGTTCCTGGCATGAACTCCGTTGCTATGCTTAAATTTACCTTGGATACAGTGTTCCTGGCATGAACGCCGTTGCTATGCTTACATTTACCTTGGATACAGTGTTCATGCAGGAACGCTTGCTCAAGCTCTGTTTTTAGCTCACCTGAGCGAAGATCAAGGGGAGCTTTACTAATCACTTTCTGTCCGTCGTCCATCGACGTCCGTCCGGCGTTAACTTTACATTATCGACTTCTTCTCATGAACTACTGGACCAAATTCAACAAAATTTGCTGTGCATGTTCCCTATCACATGTCAATTCAAATTTGTTCAAACAAAGTTGCCACGCCCACAGGGGGCACCACAGGGGGCATAACTCTGATAGCACCCTAAATTTGTTTCCAAAATTAAAAAAAATCTTCTTCAGATCCACTGGGCCGAATTCTTTCATATTTGGTATACAACATTTCTAGGGGGGTCAGATTCAGATTTGTTCAAATCGAGTCCTTAGGTTAATATTTGGGCTCCCTATGGGAGCCCGAATTTTAACTTAGTGCAATATGAGGATTATTCTTTAAAAATCTTCTTCTTCAAGGGGAGCTTTACTAATCACTTTCTGTCCGTCGTCCGGCGTCGTCCGTCCGGCGTTAACTTTACATTATCGACTTCTTCTCACGAACTACTGGACCAAATTCAACAAAATTTGCTGTGCATCTTCCCTATCATATGTCAATTCAAATTTGTTCAAACAAAGTTGCCACGCCCATAGGGGGCACTACAGGGGGCATAACTCTGATAGCACCCTAAATTTGTTTCCAAAATAAAAAGATCTTCTTCTTCAGATCCACTGGGCCGAATTCTTTCATATTTGGTATACAACATTTGTAGGGGGGTCAGATTCAGATTGGTTCAAATCGAGTCCTTAGGTTAATATTTGGGCTCCCTATGGGAGCCAGAATTTTAACTTAGTGCAATATGAGGATTATTCTTTAAAAATCTTCTTCTTCGGGTCCACTGGTCAGAATCTCTTCATATTTGGTATACAACATCTCCAGGGGGGTCAGATTCAAGTTTGTTCAAATCGAGTCCCTGGGTTCATATTTGGGCTCCCTATGGGAGATGGGGGTCAGAATCACGTTTGTTCAAATCGAGTCCCTGGGTTGATATTTGGGCTCCCTATGGGAGTGCGAATTTTAACTTAGGGCAATATGAGGATTATTCTTTAAAAATCTTCTTCTTCAGATCCACCCGGCAGAATTCTTTCATATTTGGTATACAACATCTCTGGGGGAGGGGGGGGGGGCAGATTCAAATTTATTCAAATCGAGTCCCTGGGTTGATATTTGGGCTCTCTATGGGAGCCCGAATTTTAACTTGGTGCAATATGAGGATTATTCTTTAAAAATCTTCTTCTCCAGATCCACCCAGCAGAATTCTTTCATATTTGGTATACAACATCTCTAGGGGGGGCCAGATTGAAGTTTGTTCAAATCGAGTCCCTGGGTTCATATTTGGGCTCCCTATAGGAGCCCGAAATTTAACTTAGTGCAATAAGTTGAATTTTCTTTAAAAATCTACTTCTTCACATCCACCAGTCAGAATCTTTTCATATTTGGTATATAGCATCTCTATGGGGGTTAGATTCAAGTTTGTTTAAATCGAGTACCTGGGTCAATATTTGCACTCCCTATGGGAGTCCGAATTTTAACTTAGTGCAATATGCGGAATTTTTTTCAAAAATCATCTTCTTCAGTTCCACCAGTCGGAATCTTTTCATATTTGGTATATAACATCTCTCGGGGGGTCAGATTCCATTTTGTTCAAATTGAGACCCTGGGTCAATATTTGGGCTCCCTATGGGAGCCCAAATTTCAACTTTGTGCAATATGTGGAATATGCTTTAAAAATCTTCCTCTTCAGATCCACCAGTCAGAATCTTTTGATATTTGGTATACAGTATCCTTAGGGAGTTGAGATTCAAGTTTGTTCAAGCCAAGTCCCTGGCTTCATATATATGCTGAAAATTTGGAGTCCAGTCTGGACTTAGAAATTTTGGACCAAAATCTGGAAATGAGTTTTTAGCTCACCTGAGCGAAGCTCAAGGGGAGCTTTACTAATCACTTTCCATCCGTCTTCCGTCATTGTCCTTCGTCGTCCATCCAGCGTTAACTTTACATTATTGACTTCTCACGAACTACTGGACCAAATTCAACAAAATTTGCTGTGCATGTTCCCTATCACATGTCAATTTGTTCAAATGAGGTTGCCACATCCACAGAGGTACCACAGGGGGCATAACTCTGATAGCACTCTAAATTTCTTTCTAAAATTAAAAAAAAATCTTTTTCTTCAGATCCACGGGCCGAATTCTTTCATATTTGGTATATAACATTTCTAGTGGGTTCAGATTCAGATTTGTTTAAATCGAGTCCCTGGGTTAATATTTGGGCTCCCTGTGGGAGCCCGAATTTTAACTTAGTGCCGTATGAGAATTATTCTTTAAAAATCTTCATGTCCAAAAATGGCATAAAAATTGTAGGGGTTAGGTCCATGGGGGTTAGGTTGTAGATTTTTAGATTGAAATGGGGTGTTTTTGGACACAGGAATTCAATTTTTTTTTACCATGGGCCAAACCATCGTTGACCCTTGGCCGCCCCCATATCGGACAGATTTATTTTCCTCTGGTGGAAACCCTGATTATTGTTACCTAGGTTAACTAGCTCAAAATTTAGGGACGCAAAATTCTGAAATGTGAAGGCCTGGAAAGTTTTTTCCGCACACCTCATACCCCATCACAACTCCACCGCTAGTTAGAAATTCAAGAGGTCTCACCCCCTATTAAAATGACTCTAAACCAGGCTGACATGTGCAAGTTTGCCCCCCCCCACTCCAGGGCGAAAAATTTCAGGCGAACGCTCGTACCGTTCGCGTGTCGGTTACGCACAATGTAAAACACGCGAACGGTTGATCGGTTAACGAAAATCGGACCGCTACATTGAGCAATGCACCTATGTCCCTTTCTGACATGCAAAATGTTCTTGGAAGTGTTTACATGTACTGTAGACGGAACGGAAATTTTACCTTTCGATGAAAATTGAAATGCAGTTTCTTGGAAATGAATTGTAAAAAAAGAGTAGAATAAGGGATATAACTACTCTTATCATTCTGACTGAAAATTGAAATGCAGTTTCTTGGAAATGAATTGTAAAAAAAGAGTAGAATAAGGGAGATAACTACTCTCATCATTCTGACTTGTCCGTGTTTAACTTTCAAATGAGTACAGTCACTACACCCATTTTGTCATCTGCTTCAGGGGCACTCGATTTCACTGAAATCGAGCAATACCTATCGGCTTCAAAACGGAAAGTATATTTTTATAATTTCATGGTTACAAATTAAATCGGTTTAACTTTTATATAATTTGAACCCCCTCGTGACCCACGCCTACACTCCCAGGAAGCCTAACACCCGAACAAAATTATATTTGAAACACTATTTTCAAAGATTTTAACTGGTGACAAAAAGTTGCAAAATGGTAAGCCAAGAATTTTTGCGAAACCAAACGATCGGTTAGCCAAACCGAAAACACGGGAACGGTCAATTCGTTAAGGTCATTTTTGAAATTTTTCGCCCTGCCCTCCCCCCCCCCCCCCCTCACACACACCCACACACACTTTGAGTTGGCTACACCACTGTATATCCCTGGCTGAATTTAGTCGAAAAGCTTCATGTGGCAAAGGTCTAAGCTTGCATAGTAAAAATCGAGTTCTTCGGGCAGTTTTCAGAATGTCTTTACCCCGAGCTTGCTTTCAGATAGCATTCAGACAGACAGACAGACTTTCACCTTTTTTATATAGATTATAGATTATTGGAGAGTGTGGCTTTTGGCTCTCTCTAATAATTTGTAACAAAACTAATTTTAATGAACAAATACTTAATCCCAACAATATTCTACCACTCAGCCAGTTATGCAATGTTCTGAATTTCCTCATACAAAACCAGCCCAATTTTGTGTTACTGTCTACTGAAAGCATGTCAAATTCTAGTCCAAGAAAGCTATTTGTGCTGGTTAAAATTATGGAAGTTCTTTGTGTGTCAGTTACAGAAAGGTAAGAAAAGTAAAAACAGGATGTCGTAAATGAAAGATTCATGACAGAGTAGCTCTAGATAGTTTTTACCCCCCACACACTCAGAATCATTAAGCATAATGGAGAGTCTGTCAGTGTGTGTGTGAGGGTGTGTGTGCATTTGAAATCCCCCCCCCCCACACCACACCACACACACACACTCAGAGGTCATTAAGCATGATGGAAAGTCTATCGGTGTGTGTGTGTGTGTGTATACACATGTATATATAAATCAGTGTCATTATATTTTACTGTTTTATAGTTTTGAGGGATATACCCCCATCCCCTCCCCCACACCCACTCTCCCACCCACCCAAAATGTAAATGTTTATTTCTGTAAAACAAGAACCATACAACTGAAATTTGGGCGGGTTCCGCTTTTTTTTACCTTTTTAGAAAACTGCCCAAAAAATGGAAAAAAAATACAGCTGGGCTGAATTTCACTGGTTCAAAATTGGTGAGGGTGTTTAGCTATAACTCTTCCCTACTCCGGAGTACATTGCTATGTGAATGGAATATGCCCACCACACTGTTTATTTGGGGAAACAGCTTCAAGAAACTGGAATGTAATTCTTGATTTATATTATATTAGAGATGTTTATTTGAAATTTAAAACATTAGACATCGAAATTACGAAGCAAACAAACTGCCAGTCTCATCACCATTAAGGCACAGCAGTACCAAAGTCGGGAACAGTGACACAATGATGTTAACAGTGACTGTCGCCAGTGTCGGGTTGTTGGTCAAAAAAATCCTGCCCTTCTCTAAGGCTTTACTCAGCCACGCTTCACCTTTACGTGATTTGCCCCGTGTCTAATCAATTCATCAAAGTGTATCTACTTAATTAAAAAAAATCAGCTGGTAGAACTTTGAATTCCCAGTTTTTCTGGAAACAAACTTCGTTTTTCAAATTGCATAGTAACGCATACTACCCATACACCACAGGTACTATTATTGATAAGTATAGATGCTAGAAGTACTGTGGGTTCATAATCTTTACTCCAAATTGTTGTTATTGCCCAAATGAGCGTTTTTAGAAATAATAATCACCACAAAATCCCACAACATTG
The DNA here is from genome assembly GCA_031216915.1 of Pictodentalium vernedei. Lineage (NCBI taxonomy): Eukaryota > Metazoa > Mollusca > Scaphopoda > Dentaliida > Dentaliidae > Pictodentalium > Pictodentalium vernedei. The sequence continues at coordinate 181,576,870 of CM062288.1, forward strand.
GCAACTGGTGGATGTGGATAGCTCCTCCCTAGATTGAACCCCTAACTGCCACCCCCCAAGCCCTACCCCACCCTTCCAAACACATACACTCTCATTTTTTCTTTACAGTATTTCAAGACAATTTGAGAAAACAGTGGGTGATATGATAAAACAGTGGGCCTGTGTGTGTGAATGGTGGGAGGTTAAGGTTGAGTATTAAGAGTGTGGGGGTGGGGGTGCTGTAGGAAACCATATACGGGACAGCATAACGTCTTGCAAAGTTTCAGTCAGTGAGTCTCTAGGTGAAACCTGGAAGTCCACTGCCTGAAATTTGACTTGTTGGCTTTTTTTAGTTTGACAAGCAGCTCTATAAACTCCAAGTGTCTGTCTGTCTGTCTGTCCATCTGTCCATCTGTGACACTTCACAGGCCTATAACTTTCCATCAATTGATCCAATTTTGATGAAACTTACCTGGAACATTGATCCCCCTAGGGCATTTGAGTTGTCAAGTTTTGAAGTCATGGGGTCAAGTGTCATGGCCGTAATTGGCCATTTTGTTTTCCTATGTAATTCCAGCAAAAACAGTGGTTTCCAGACGTTATCTCGAGTTTCACTTAACTGATCTTGATGAAGTTCACAGGTATTAAGCGAGGTACCCAGGGGAAGGTCCCTATTGATTTTGGGGGCGATTCATCAAAATTCCTGCCCTTGGCGGCCATTTTGTTGTCCAATTTCGCGCACAAATGGAGATTTCTGACCAATAACTTGAGTTTGACTTTACTGATCTGATTGAAGTTCACAGGTATTAAGCGATGTACCCAAGGGAAGGTCCCTATTGATTTTGGGGGCGATTCGTCAAAATTACTGCCCTTGGTGGCCATTTTGTTTTCCAAGTTTGCACGCAAATGGAGGTTTTTGACCAATATCTTGAGTTTGACTTTACCGATCTGCTTCAAGTTCACAGGTATTAAGCGATGTACCCAAGGGAAGGTCCCTGTTGATTTTGGGGGCGATTCGTCAAAATTCCTGCCCTTGGCGGCCATTTTGTTGTTCAATTTCGCACGCAAATGGAGGTTTCCGACCAATATCTCGGGTTTGACTTTACCAATCTGCTTCAAGTTCACAGGTATTAAGCAATGTACCCAAGGGAAGGTTCCTATTGATTTTGGGGGTGATTCGTGAAAATTCCTGCCGTTGGCGGCCATTTTATTGTCCAATTTCACGTGCAAATGGAGGTTTCCGACCAATATCTTGAGTTTGACTTTACTGATCTACTTGAAGTTCACAGGTATTAAGCGTTCTACCTAAGGGAAGGTCCCTATTGATTTGGGGGGGGGGGGGGGGGCGATTCGTCAAAATTCCTGCCTTGGCGGCGGCCATTTTGTGGTCCAATTTCGTGTGCAAATGGAGGTTTCCGACCCACATCTCGAGTTTGACTTTACCGATCTGCTTTAAGTTCACGGGTATTAAGCGATGTACCCCAGGGAAGGTCCCTATTGATTTTGGGGGTGATTTGTCAAAATTCCTGCCCTTGGCGGCCATTTTGTTGTCCAGTTTCGTGTGCAAATGGAGGTTTCTGACCCATATCTCGAGTTTGACTTTACCGATCTGCTTTAAGTTCAAGCGTATTAAGCAACGTACCCAAGGGAAGGTCTCTATTGATTTTGGGGGTGATTTGTCAAAATTCCTGCCCTTGGCAGCCATTTTGTTGTCAATTTCGCGTGCAAATGTAGGTTTCCGACCAATATCATGACTTTGACTTTATCGATCTGCTTGAAGTTCACAGGTATTAAGCGTTGTACCCAAGGGAAGGTAAATACACAGAGTTTACCCATGTCACCATCTACACTATACCCCTGCAGTACTTGTTGGGCATCGCAGCTCTGAACTGCATCACACTTCTGATAGCCACCCTTGGCATTGCACTTATTTCTTCTACATTTGTTGGTCATAGGTATGCCCACATTAGGCAGTACACCCCGTGGGGGTATGCAGCGGACGACAGTCCAGCTCTTGTTTTTTTTGCTGAAAATTTTATTACAAACCATCTAAGGAAGATGTTTGTTATTTTTGTTTCTGTACAAACTGTTCTTGAACCGAACGTAATTGCTCAAGCCTTACATGTACATCATCTACGTCTACAGATGTGAACATTTGATTTAATCCGCCCAGGCATGTTGTTTTGTTTTGCCACCATGCTCAATAAAAAAAAAAATCATTTTGAAATATGAAAAGTTGTATTATTTGCTTTTTTATTTTTGTTTATTCCCTCCCATTGGGAACCCCTGGAAATGAAGCAGTACTTATTTACAGAGATAAACAAGTTCTGTGTTTGACTAGGAAAATAGAACTTGCAGCGCTTAATAATGTTCTGATCGGGGTGTATAATAAGATACATAATTATGACTAACTCTCTATTCACGTTTTCTTAAGTTTGGTATCAAATCAAGCCATGACTGCTATTAGCAGCCATGACTTGATTTCATACCAAACTCCAGAAAATGCGATGCATATTGTAAACATAAGTGGAAATGTTAATCATTTATGTTGTGATCTGACCAGCAACATTCAGCTGGTGTTTGCCGATTTTTTTTTAGAGAGAATCACACCAGATTCGCAAGATAGGACAAATTTTAGGCCCTGGACTTGGTCACTAATGTCTGAAGTGGAACTACTCTAAAATGGACAGCAAAGATGTACAGTTAAAACTAGAAGTCCTGTCATGAATTGCGTGCAAATGTGTTGATCTGCATGCTTTTCTTTTGTAATATGGTTATCAAATTCTGTACATAATTATAGCCTTAGCACAAGCCGTATTTCGGCCAGTGAACCTCTGTGTAACCTGAAGGTCCATTGGCTGAAAGTGCTTGTGCTTGCTATGGATAAATAGGAGACTCTACCGTGGTTTGGTTGCCATTCGATAAGGAAATTGCACGAAATTCCAACATGCAATTAAGGCTAGATAAGCACACAGTTCATGACAGGACTTGTACTTTGAACTGTAAACAATTGGCTGAACTTGACCTTACACCTTTGTTGTACTTTCAATGAACCATACATGTAGCTGCAAAAAAGTACTTAAACACCAATAAATAAATAAATCAATTCCCAATTTCCCACTCCTTATTTCCCCACCATTGCTGCAAGATACATGTACAGTAGAGTACTCATACCCCTCCTGCACATCCCTGCATACTGGACGCAAAATTTCAAGTGGCAAATTTTCCCCATAATGCATCTTTGAATTGAACCAATTTGATCTTGTTTGACAGCTCATTAAGGTATGTCAAACAACGTTGAATTGCTTCACTTTCTAAATACATCATGGGAAAAACTAGTGATAAGATGATTAATCAGTATACTATTAGGCGTAGGCTGATATATGGACATCAGTTCAGAAGGGTTGGTATACATTAGCCAATGCCATTTGTAAAAACGAAAAGTTTAACATTTTCATATTGCTACGCCTCGAATTTTTGAGCTTACAGAAATTCTCATGCGAGTTCAGCAGGGCTATAATATGAATCGAATCGAGTGGGCTTTTGAATTACATTTTGTTGTTTTCATGTTGCAGTTGTTGTCATAAACTTTTACCACCTGAAAACGTGCGTTATATATAAATTTACATTTACCATCACTTGATGCAAACTGTGTTTGAACAGTCTTTCAGCTTTTCATTAAGCCAGTTGACAACCTTGTAACACAAACGCACCATTTAAGCATATTACATTACAATGTGTTTTTCTCCTACAGGAGTCAACCAAATGATCAATGTCAGTGATTCATGTTCAACCAATGAGAATGTACAAACATATGGTTCAACGTCGAGCGAGGTTAGTAGCTGGATGGGTGACCATTTCAGCGACTAATTCGCGCTCCCGCGTTGTGTCCTTGGGCAAGGCACTTAACCCCAATTGCCCACATGGGGGCACGATAACGCTGTGTTCTAAGGCGTACTGCACGTTGATGGTGCTCATGTCTTCATCCACTCTACATGTAACACTCCCTGTGCCGCGGTGCAGAGTTCAGCATTACAGTGTTGGAGAGCTGACAGCTGCTTGTATTTGCTCGGTGGTTCTCTCCGGGTACTCCAGCTTCCTCCACCCGTAAAACTGTCACCGACACGAAATGACCCTGGCTGTTAATGTGTCGTTGAACCTCAATAAATGGTTGTCAGATTGATGTTATATTCGCCAGAGGAGATAATCCAAATGACAAAACCATTTCTTCTAACAGTGCAAAGTCTCATTTACACTGTCGCACTTAACTGGTTGAGTGCTGGAAGCCCATTTTTGGGCTTTATCCTGAATTGTGGGTACAACAGCTTAAAGACTTCATATTCTGTAGATGTGCTTCAGTTGATTTTGATTTTATATTATTTAGTCTAAGTGGATTTGCCCTGTTACAATTTATGGGAGAGTGCCTATGGGCACTCTCCCATAAATTATAACAAGGCAATAACATGTGAACAAAATTTTGACAACCAAAAAAACTCTGCACTCTACCAGTTAACAACTGAGGTCGCTTTGAAATTTATACAATTATTAATGATTTTCGTTATTTTTAAATACTTAATTCTCATCATCCAACAGAACTTAACAAGTGCCAAATATAAGCCCAAGTGGCAATGACAAGTTAACGTCGAACATGTATAGGGCTAATACGTTGTCTGACTGACAGCAATAGTCAGCCATTTGCAGCCATATAGTTTCCAAATCAAATCTACCCAAAAGCAAAAATAAGCTTGTGTGTGTGTGTGTGTGTGTGCTGGAGTGGAGTGCCTACTACATGTATCTGCCAACAATTTATAGCTTAGGGGTGATCAATTCTCAAATTAGCCATTGAAAGAAATACGGCAAACTTGTATGTGTGTGGGAGGGCAAGGGGATGAGTGGAGGAGATAGACTTCACAACATTGCTGTATTGCCGTACATTAAATGCCATGTTTCAGAATTGAATTAATTGCCTACACTTAACTTTATCTCCACGTTGTGTCACAATTAGCCATTGTGCACAAACACATGACATTAAACACCAACTAATAAATAGTTGAATCTCAAAATATCCAATCCTTCGATTTTAGCGTGCACTGGCGCACGCAGTTCGCAGGTGAATGCCGATAGTAGCGTGTTATGTTCGGCGCATGCTGCCGTTCAGAAAGTAGCGCTTGCAAATAAAAGATTCCCAGTCGCAGTTGGGAATGGTTAACATGTCATTTAATCAGTCACTTATCAGTTCCAATTTGTGTGCAGCCTCTGTCGGCATCCTTTGAAGATGAACGTATGCATACAGACAGTCGGGACATAATCACATTGTTCACAGACATAAAAGAGAATAAGACACTGTGTTTTCCAATATCATTGAACTGCGTGAAGTAAACTGTAATATGCATGGTCTTTGTGTGACATCACTCATGATCACCCTAGCCAGTCCTATTTATTGTTTTAATCACAGACTTCTCTGCCGATTTCATTTATTAACCCTTTACCTAACATGAAAAGCAGACGACACTTGCAAAAATAATTCTTGAATAACTAATTTTTTTCATTTTTTGTCTCAAAAACATAGGTTATGACCCCTCGTTGGAACGAGCTCGACGAGCTCTTTCCAACGAGGGGTCATAACCTATGTTTTTGAGACAAAAAATGAAAAAAATAATGAAAATTAATTGGCGATTTTTGAGAATAGCGCTGGCCGGTTTTGGCCATTACATTGGGTAAAGGGTTAATTTACTCATGGCCGTTCAGTGACCCATTTCATTCTGGAAGTTTCCACAGGACACGTTTTTCAATCTAATCAATTTATTTTTGTTCAGGAATCGAACAGTTATGTGCATTCTACAGTATCTTTAATTTAGAAATCAACTAAATGTATCTGGATTGTGGTGAATTTTATTGATTCCTGGAATATTTCAGAATGATCATTCAGCATTTCTGAGAATTCCGAATAGTTGAAGTTGACATTGTGACATTTTCGTGGTATGTGTTCCAGTTTGGGACACATAACCACGAAAACATCACAATGTGTACAACAGTCAACTTCGTTGCGTGACTGACTGGATATGACTTGCAATGTACATCACTACATGTACACCACACGAGGAAGATGCCAGAGAAGGCTGAATAAACTACACCAGTTCATGCATGCTTACGTAGGACACCGGGAACCAGTGAGTTCAGAGTATTATATTTTAATTAAATTGTCTGCCGATTGCTAAGGCTGCACAGTATTTGATTTTTCAATACCGAGTACGGTAATAAAATAAAATACCGCAGTATGACTAAATACCGTTATCATCATCGGCTTTACATTTTCGGGACAGCTGGCCAGGTAAAATTTGATTACAGGTGTCTGGAAACACATTCTAAAGAGATATATCACACCTACTTCGAAATACCCCCTCTCATATACATGTAGATACTGTACACATGTATTTTAAATATATAAGGGGGGTATTTTAAGGTATAAGGGTGATATCTCTTTAGATCAAGTTTCCAGACGCCTGTGCTTCAATGAAGAACGAATGAACATTGTTTTTTCAACGAGCATTTTTCAGAGAATGTATTTTTTTTAACTAATTCGCTGTTATGAATTTCACTCGAGCAAAAGTGTTTTTAAAACTTTAAGTTGGAAGGCCAGTTCCTTTTAAAAGTAATCTACAGAGCCTGGTTGTTTTGGACGTAGCCACTCTAATTGGCTGGAAACATTTCTTCTTATTGAAACCTCTGGTGCCATTGGAGAGCGAGATCACCCCACTTCTAAATAGTAAACCCCCTTCACCAAAACCAGCAAACATGACTGGAGGGAGGGAGGAGTGGGGTCATCTCTATTCTGAAATTCTGCATTAACAGTAATATGTGTAGAATGTGATTGGGTGGGGGGGGGGGGGGGGGGGTGGGGGGGGAGGAGTGCTCAATTCTGAAATTTGGCATTGACAGTAAAATGCCAAAATTGTGTGGTTATTCCCTTGTGGAGGGGAAACATCACAATTTTGCCGTGTTACTATCGATGCTGTGTTTCAGAGCTTGCGTTTTAGAATCATGACCAGGCTGATTGATAGGCCCGATAAATGGGGCCACTAGGCCTGATTTGTACTGTTCAGAGGTGATTTTTCATTTTACATATATTGGAAACCAGCCTTGAGCCAGTCCAACTGATCAGTCTTTTGAGAATTTGGTTGGGGGAGGGGGGGGTGGGGTGGAGCTTATTACCAGGCTAGGGCCTGGTGAAAATGCAAGCCCTGGTGTTTGAAGATTGAGTTAATTTGCATCAAATCCCTCATTGGTGTGATGTCGCCGGTTTTAGGTAAGTGTTTCTGAATGGAAGTTTATGGAACAGACGTCAGAATATCACTCTTTACTCAAGAGAAAGCAGCACAGATAAGATGTCACAGGTTGAGTATACTAATGAAACTCAAGGAAAAGAAAATCAAATTATGTTTAATTTTCACCCCGGCATAACATAGCACTACAGGATAAGCATTTGGCCTTCTCGTTAGTGGAAGTTTCAATGGTAAAGAAATCCCATATTTTACTGTATTTTGGTGGTAATTTTTAGACTTTCTGCCAAAGCTGCAATGTCATGATTCATGAACGTATTTATTTGTAATGTTGATCGAATCTTAGACAAAATTTGCAGAAGAGATTTACTATAGAAGGGGTGGTATCCAGGGTTAACCCTTTACCCAAATCTAGCAGTACTAATGCATTATTCACACAAATCTCCATTCAAATTTTATGACCCCTCATTGGAACACACACATTCAGCTCATTCCAACAAAGGTCATATGCCATGTTTTCGAGACAAAACAATAAAAATTTTAGTTATTCATGAAATTTTTAGGCAACTGTTGTCTGTTATTCACATTGCTTCATGAAATTTCAGTACATTTAGAAGTTACCTCAGTAATCGAGGGTTAATTCCCCTTAATTAAATGTCACCTCTAAAAAACAACCACTTTGCATACCTTACCTTTTTACCAGCATAACTGCCAAAACTTGTCAGCATCTTCGCAAAAGTCGCTATTCAAATTTTAATTTTTGTCTCTAAAACATACCTGTACTTATCGCTTGTAAATACCCTATTGGAATGAGCTTTTTGAGCTCATTCCAATGAGAGGACGCACACCATGCTTTTTGAGACAAAAAAGCAATTTTTTAGTTATTCCAGAATTTCATACGTAAAACACAGCTTTATGACTCCACATTGGAATGAGCTCTCTAAGCTTGTTCCAATCAACATTCACGCACTATGTCTTTGACACAAAAAATAAAATTTTCCACTTATTCAGGAATTTTGTTTGCAGGAACACTCTTACCCAACCCTCCCCCCTCCCCTCCACACACACAAACACAGACACACACACCTAAAAAATCGTCAGCAAAAAAACAGAGTTACTTCAATTTTTAAATGCATTATAGGAACAACTTGCCTAATAAAATTTAAATACTTTTGCATCATTCTGTGTCGAGAACAAACCATTTACCATATCTTTACGCAAAACTCTCCAGCGTCATTCACAAAAAAACACCATTATATATTCACATTTTTGTCTCAAAAATATACCTTATCTTCCCATACCCCTATTGGAATAAGCTGTTTGAGCTTGTTCCAATGATGATAAAAAAACCCCAATATTTTGGAAAATTTTTGTTCTCTTGCATGCAAATATATACATGTAGCACATGGAAGATATCCACAGTTGGAGAGAGATGTCCAAGGCTATCTCTTCTGACTCTGTAATCTTAACTATTTGAGCACTGGGAGCCACTGTCATATTGGCTTTAAGAAAACGTATTTGCCAGGATATAGTGTTCACATTCCTTGCTTGTGCTTCATGCTAAACCAGTTTGTCTGCAGAGATAAATTTGCTTTATTAAAAATCATTGGAGAGTGGCTGTTGGCACACGCCAATGATTTTAAATAAAACAAATTTTAGGTAACAAATGTTGACCTTCAAAGAAAATCTATCACTCAACCAGTTAATGTTGATGAGGCATGACATGGTGAAAGTGACCTAAAATACTTATGAGAGCCACTTTGTCAGGTGAGCGATTAAGGCCACGTGGGGCCTCTTGTTTACACATGTGTTTGATGTTGGGCGGAAATGGGGCTGGGAGACACGACAGACCCCCAGAACTGGTATGGGAGATTGTGTCTGGCTTACAAAACCCCGCTGCTGTAGGGAACCCACCTGTACTTATTGTATAATCAATTTTGCTTATAAAGTACACAAAACAGCATTCGACACTCCAGTTGTGTTTAGTGCAAGGTCGAAAACTCTTATCAACAGATAAAACAATGATTGAACAGTGCATTTTTACCACAGATCGATAAATGAACAGTTGGATTTTAAAGGGAAAAATAACAGACATGTTTCAACAGTAAGTAGCTCTTCTGTGAACACATGTGAGTAGTGTTTTTGTCCGTTATCTAGCAGAGCCGGGCCTGGCGAGGATGGTGTGCCGTCCCATGGGCTCTCGTGGGTTTTTTTTTAAGTTGTCAAAATTGGTATGCTCACCCCCTTCTGAGGTCTGTTAAGTTGTCGAAATTGGTATTGGCGAAGCAACTATCAGACTCCCCAACATACTAACTCTGCACAAGCAGGATTAGTATTGGTTGAGGGCAAGTGCATCATCAACATGCTGTACACCTTAGTACACAGCTCCTCCGTGCCCCCAGAGTGTTTTTTTTCTCATTCTCCAGTTATTTACTGACAATTCCCATGACTAAAAGTAGTGTAGGTTTCTAACGGTTACACATGTTTTATGTACTGTTCAAGAAATATGATCTTTTAAATGAAAATGAACATTATTCCTTAGATTGCACAGTTATCCTTTTGTTGTTACTGAAAGAGGCGGAGCATTGGTGTTTGACTTCAATTATGATGACAGAGAGAAAGATTTAGAAAATGACCAAGATAAGAAAGAAATTTCTGATAATAACATTAAATTTGAAATAAATTTAAAAGAATCAAGGTGAGATATTTAGGCTGTTAAAAAAAAATCTTGTTTCTCAGACATTTTTTGCTGAATTTTTTGACAAAGGAGGGGAGCTTTTTTTGTCTTTAATCTGTAAATGCCTGGTGATATTTATACATTTTTGCCACAATTTGACAGTTTACATCCATTGGCTTTGCAGTTGTTTCTAGGCAAGTCTTGACTACCTACATAGACTTGCCTAGAAACAACTGCCAAAATACTTAACAATGTAACTTGTGAGTTTATTACACATTCAAGTTTAACAAGAATAAGCTTTCGACAGTTGAAATTTTGACTGTTTTAAAATAAACCAGTTAAACATTTTTTTTTCTTCAGAATTTTATTTATGAGGGAGGGTTTTTTGCAAACCTTTTGTGATGAAGGAAGAGCCTGAGAAACAACATATTCTTTTTTGAAAGCATTATGTTACATGAATCACTATGAGGAAGATATCCTGTGTTTTTTAGGTAGTTGTGGAGTAAAGAAATGAATGCTCACTCATTTTTAGCGCTTCTGAAAGATATTCGTAATGAGCATAGTAACCACTCTTTGTCTATCTTCAGTGTCTGTACCCATCACTCATCGTAAATAAGCTATTTCTGCTTCTCCAAAATTACTGAGTTGTTTTTCCTCAAATATCTACAGTGCAGAGAGGGTGTGTCACTTCTAGGTTATGATCATATAGTTTTTTCACTCTGAAAAATATCCTTAGAAAACAGCACAAGCAAATTTTCAGTTCATAATCATCTGCCTCCTGAGTCCATGTCCTGAAAATTGTTTTGTTCTTCTGTGTCATTGCAGAAAAATATGTGAATGTTTGTAGGGTTGAAGTAGTATTTCTGTACTACACATTGGTCCTAAAATTGATGATTTTACAGTCATGTCTTCATGTTTGTTCCCAGAAATGTTTTTTTGTACACACAAACCTGATCCCAGGTGGGTGAAAAAAACATCATGTCATGCACTTTTGTGTAATTACTTGTGTCAAAATATTGGAATTTCAAGCATCAAATTTTGGCCTTAACCCTTTACCCAACGTAACAGCCAAAACCGGCCAGCACTATTCTAAAAAATTGCCAATTACTTTTCATTATTCTTTCATTTTTTGTCTCAAAAACATAGGTTATGACCCCTCATTGGAATGAGCTCATTCAAACGAGGGGTCATAATCTATGTTTTTTAGACAAAAAATGAGAAAAATTAGTTATTGAAGAATTTTTTTTGCAAGTGTCATGTGCTTTTCATGTTAGGTAAAGGGTTAATGCAAACAGAAATTTAACCAATCAAAGAGCTCGGGGGCGCGGTGGCTCAGTTGGTAGAGGTGCAGGCTGCAAGCCGAGAGGTCCTCGGTTCGAATCCCACCTGCGGCAACCGCGTTGTGTCCTTGGGCAAGACACTTCACCCTGATTGCCTACATGGGGGCACGATGACACTATGTACTGAGTCGTACTGCACGTCGACGGTGCGCATGTCTTCAACCAATCTAACCCTGCCTCTGCTGCGGTGCAGAGTTCAGAGTTACGATGTTGGAGAGCTGACAGCTGCTCGTCGTTGCTCGGTGGTTCTCTCTGGGTACTCCGGCTTCCTCCACCCGTAAAACTGTCACGGTCGCGATTAGCCATTGTGCATAAGTATGTGACCTTAAACACCAATAAATAAATAAATCACAGAGCTCTGTGAAATATGATTGAATTGTTTAACCTTTTACCTAATGAATCAACTGCATATGCCTGCGTAATTTAGAAATTAAGTAGTGAAAAAAAAAAAAGTTCAACGAAAACCATATCATGTTACCTCGACGAGCTTGTTCCAGTGAGGGGTCACATGATATTTGAAATATTTGAAAAAACAAAATTAAAATAATAAATTTTGATATCGTCTGCATTGGTTAAAGGGTTAAACTCATAGTTCTTTTTAGGACACATTTTCAGGTTGAAATTTGGACTAGCCCATTACCTAACAAATCGGCCGCATCCTCCTGCTTGATTTATAAATTGGGCAGTTGAAAGGAAAATATATTATAAAAAATTCAACAAAACCAAATGATGTGACCTCTCATTGGAACAAGCTCATATCAATGAGAGGTCACATGATATGGTTTTGTTGAAATTTTTTGAAAAATGTGAAAAAATATTTAAAATAATAAATTTTGGTATCCTGTGCATTGGGTGAAAGGTTAAGTTTAGAATCACTTTCAGGTGAATCACTTGAGATTCAGTTGTTTAATACTGAGCATGACATAATTTTTTTGTTTGCAGGTATATTGATGATTTCTTTCCTGTACTGAAGAACTGTAAATGTTATGGATGTAAGAATTTCACAAAAGCATACCTGAATCATTTGCTGAATACATCAGAGCTGCTTGCTGGAGTTATCCTAATGATGTATGTATTTTCTGCTTGGTCATTTTATATACCAAATACAGTGGAATTTAGTTAACTCTCAAGCATTGGACAATATTTAAAGTTATGCCTTATCATTACCTGCAAGTTGAGTCATAGTCTTAATTTCTTATCAGTCTGTATAACTAATAATATAATCGACCACAAAAATGGTATTAACCCTTTGCCCAACTCCCATGATAATAAAATTCATCATTTTAATTATTGTTTTTAATTTTTATACGCCCGTTTGAAAAACGGGACGTATTATAGTATGGCGTTGTCCATCCGTCTGTCCGTCCGTCCGTCCGTCCATCTGTTTGGTTTCCGAACAATAACTTTAGTATTTGTTTTCTGATCGGCTCCAAATGTGATATGTGGTTTAATCACAACAAAATACAGGTCAAGTTCGAATATGGGGTCGGTCCGAACATTTTTCGCCTGAATTATGGCCTCAGTTGGACTTAGAATTCGTCAAATATTTGGTTTCCGGATGATAACTTTAGTATTTGTTTTCCGATCGGCTCCAAATGTGGTATGTGGTTTAATCACAACAAAATACAGGTCAAGTTCGAATATGGGGTCGGTCCGAACATTTTTCGCCTGAATTATGGCCCCAGTTGGACTTAGAATTCGTCAAATATTTGGTTTCCGGATGATAACTTTAGTATTTGTTTTCCGATTGGCTCCAAATTTGGTATGTGGTTTAATCACAACAAAATACAGATCAAGTTCGAATATGGGGTCGGTCCGAAAATTTTTCGCCTGAATTATGGCCCCTGTTGGACTTAGAATTCGTCAAATATTTGGTTTCCCGGATGATAACTTTAGTATTTGTTTTCCGATCGGCTCCAAATTTGGTATGTGGTTTAATCACAACAAAATACAGGTCAAGTTCAAATATGGGGTCGGTCTGAACAATTTTTGCCTGAATTATGGCCCCTGTTGGACTTAGAATTCGTCAAATATTTGGTTTCCGGATGATAACTTTAGTATTTGTTTTCCGATCGGCTCCAAACTTGGTATGTGGTTTAATCACAACAAAATACAGGTCAAGTTCGAATATGGGGTCAGTCTGAACAATTTTTGCCTGAATTATGGCCCCTGTTGGACTTAGAATTCTTTGTCAAATATTTGGTTTCCGGATGATAACTTTAGTATTTGTTTTTCGATTGGCTTCAAACTTGTTAGTCTTTTTCTCAAATGACTGAAAAATTTAGTCATTTCACAAAATCACTGATTTCAAAGTCTGACCGTAACATATATATATATGCCAGTATAAATTTCTCGCATTCTAAAAAAATTGCAAATGTGTTAAAATGGTACAATTTGAACAGTTCACGGGCATATGATGCAATGCCCAGCGGTGCTCTTGTTTCAAATAATTTTAACCCTTTACCAACGTAATGGCCAAAACCGGCCAGCGCTATTCTCAAAAATTGCCAATTAATTTTCATTATTTTTTTCATTTTTTGTCTCAAAAACATAGGTTATGACCCCTCGTTGGAACGAGCTCGTTGAGCTCGTTCCAACGAGGGGGTCATAACCTATGTTTTTGAGACAAAAAATGAAAAAAATTAGTTATTCAAGAATTATTTTTGCAAGTGTCATCTTTTCAGGTTAGGTAAAGGGTTAACAAAACCTTATCATGTAACCCCTAATTTGAATGAGCTCGTTGAGTGGTCACATGATGGGGCTTCATTGAAATGTTTTGAAAAATAATTTTTTTCAACGGCTCAATTTGTAAATTACTTTTTCAGATGCCGGCCAGTTTGTTAGGTAAAGGGTTAATCTTTTATACCCAACAAGAATAGCAGATGACACTTTCAAACAAATTTTTTGAATACCTAAAATTTTTCATTTTTCTCCACACGTAGTTAGCTTTTAACCTCTGTGGGGACATGGTGTTGCTGTGTGCTAAGGCAGAGGACATGATAATGGTTCACTTGCCTCCAATCGATGATAACCCAGTTTGGACTGGGTTAATATGTTGGACAATCTTACAGTTACTCACCATTGTTTGGTGGTTCTCTCCAGGTATTTGAGCTTTCTCCATCCTTAAAACTGCCTGACATGATATGACCCGGGCTGTTGAAAATGTTGTTGAACCTCAACAAATAAAACAAACAATATTCCAAAGTGGTTTCATGAACGATATTTTGGAAGCAAACAATGAAAATAAGCAGATATTTGGGAAGAAAACATTGATAATGTGATCTTCAGATCACATTTAGAAAAGGGGTATGTTGATATTCTTGCCTGTTTTCTTTGTCACACCTGACCATGCATTCTTCTGCCCTCTTTTCTGGAAAGGTCTGAGAACCTTTTTAGTGGAGGAGAAGAAACGTATAATAATAAGAAATATTATACCATAACTTCTTGCATGCTGCCGGCAGATATTCCCGCCCAGGAAGGAAATCTCTTGCTATTAAAATAAGTCAAATATAAGGATATTTATCCAACCTTTCCCCTGTAGGTTTTGTACACTTTTAACCATTGATTTCTTGTATCAAATGTTCATGAATTTTTCATCAAATCTAGTCATGGCTGCTTCATAGCAGCCATGACTAGATTTGATGAAAATATTTTAAAATTACTCAGTGGGTAAGAGTTAAAATTGAACTGAGAACATTAATACAGAAGCTACTATGTGTAGTGAGGTTTATAACAAACAATCACATGAAATCATGATCAATCCTGTCTCTCTAATCTCTTTTAAACTGTTCTTATATTATTAACTCTTGAGGTATGGAAATATTTTTGCTACATTTTGACAGTCTACATTCTGTGGCTTTGTGGTTGTGTCTTGACAAGTCTTGGCTGTCTATATAGGCAGCCGAGACTTGCCTAGAAACAACTAACAAGGTTTTTAGAATGTAACATGCAAGTGAATCTAAAAACAACACGTTGGGACACATGTTTAGTTTCTGTAAAAATTTGATCAAAGTCAGAATTTTGCATTTAAGGGTTAAAGAAAAATCCGTTGTTTGCCCTTGAATTCAGATGCATTCTATGCTTTCTTAGGTTGGTAAGTATTAGTTTTCTGAGTGTTTATGACCACTCAGTTCTGGACATAATTTGTGAATTAAATTTTTGTTGGAATGAGGACTGAGACTGACAAATTTTGGGTTGGAATTGAGAAAAATCGTGTCCAAATGCCATTGGGAAAAGGTCCCATATTTGGACCCTGTAGACACCTGCTGACTTGAAAAATATTGGCTATATAGGAATCAATGGTCCATCCACCTCTATTTATTTTTAAATATGTTCCTCCAAAGGTCTCCTTGCTCAATCTACCAATTTCAATAAAACTTTTTTACTGCCAAGTACATATGTGCATCCTTTAGAATTCTCGAGTTTTTATAAGTTATTGGCCAAATTATCATCATTTGAACTTGCTCTTTAACCCTTTAAATAATGCAGACGGTATCAAAAATTATTGTTTTAAATATCATTTTTCAAAATATTTGAAAAAATTTCAACAAAACCATATCATGTGACCCCTCATTCCAAAGAGGGGTCACACGATATGGTTTTGTTGAAATTTTTTGAAAAATTCAGCTGCTGAATTTGCATATTACACGGGTGGATGTGGCTGATTCGTTGGGTAAATATTCTTGTAATGTCCTTATTATTTATACATGTACCCTGTTAGAATTTTATGTACCATGAGCCAAAGTCCTAAATAATAAATTTGTCATTTTGGAAAGCTGTTGTAATATGGGGGCGCAGTGGCATTGCGGTAACTGCTTCTTGTCAGATTGCCGAAGTTAAGCAAAGTCGAGGCCGGTTAGTCCTCAGATGGGTGACCATCTAAGCGATCGATTCGGACTCCCGCGTTGTGTCCTTGGGCAAGGCACTTAACCCCGATTGTCCACATGGGGGCATGATGACGCTGTTTACTAAGGCTTACTGCACGTTGTTAGTGCACATGTCTTCAACCAATCTAACCCTGCCTGTGCTGCAGTGTGGAGTTACGATGTTGGGGAGCTGGCAGCTGCTCGTCATTGCTCGGTGGTTCTCTTCGGGTATTCCAGCTTCCTCTACCCGTAAAACTGTCACAGTCATTGTGTATGTGACCTTAAACACCAATAAATAAATAAATATATGTTGTAATATGTTCCGAATGCAGTTATTTTCAAATCTCCTTCCTTGCATCTAAGCAAAAATAATAAAGTAGGCCTACTTATCATGTCATTCTTTTGAATATGGTGTCTGGCTTTTTGTCAATCAAATATTCACGAAAAGTTTCAGCTCGATTTATTTTATTCTTTGTGTTAGCTGCATATCTTTTTATTTTTATTTCTTCACGTTTCAAACCATACTTAACTTTATTTTTGGACGTAATAATCTTCTTGGTTCATTTTTCAAGTGGAAGTTATCTTCCTTGACCACATAGATCATTGTGTAATTTTTTTTGCAGTTTGACAATCATTAGTACATTATATGTGCAATTCCTCATAATAAGGAAGATGTTAACCCCTTGCCTAAAGAACAAGCCACAACCATTCACGTAATTTTCAAATTGACCCCAAACCATATCATGTGACCTCTCACTGGAATGAGCTCATAGAGCTTGTTCCAATGAGGGGTCACATCATATGCTTTTGTTTGCTTTTTTTTTTAATTTTAAAAAACAATTAAAATAAATTTAGAAATTGCGTTGGATAAATGGTGTTTAAATGGACATTCAGAGAGAAACTTGTGAATCATTAATCTTCTACACATCAATATCAAATGCTCAAATTTCATGCAGCACATTTTCCCATAATACAACTAAGAATTTAACCAATTCATTGTTGTTTGGCAGAGCTCAAGTCTCTATTTACAATGATGGAAATCTGCCACACACAATGCTTTTGTGTACCTACTACTTGTGTGAAATATTAACCCTGTGTAAAAATTTTATCCCGCCCCTACTTTCAGCTGTTTTTGACACCGGTATCTCCAACACTCTGACAGCTCTCTTTGCATATGGTAAAACAGAAGTGGAATAAAGCTGGCTTTTAATCTTGGACCATCATTGGCATCAAAAAAGGAAATTTATTGTGACTGATCAGTTTGTGGTTTAGATTTCTGGATTGACAATAATATTTGCACCTGCATGTTATCTTTTTATGAGCACTTGACAAAAAATTATATCTATTTAATTAAGTGTTTGATTGCTAAATTATTTTTTAACCCTTTACCCAACGTAACAGCCAAAACCGGCCAGCACTATTCTAAAAAATCGCGAATTAATTTTCACTATTTTTTTCATTTTTTGTCTCAAAAACATAGGTTATGACCCCTCATTGGAACGAGCTCAACGAGCTCGTTCCAATGAGGGGTCATAACCTATGTTTTTGAGACAAAAAATGAAAAAAATTATTAGTTATTCAAGAATTTTTTTTCCAAGTGTCGTCTGCTTTTCATGTTACGTAAAGGGTTAAAGGTGATTTGAAACTTGTGTATTTTTTTTCAAAGATACCCTGCTACCAGCACAAGTCACCTTAGTTTAACAAGATTTTGTTCATAAATGTTTTGTTACAATTCATTAGAGAGTGCCAATAGTAATTTTATGTAAAAAAAATGTTCTTCTGCTGATCAAACCTCAAGATAATGCATTCAGTGTAAAGCCACTAAAATGGCTTCCAGTACTTTCAAGAGAGCCATGATAGTGGTTTATAGCACGCATCCAGTTAACCCTTTACCCAACGAATCGGCCACATCCGCCCGCGAACTAAGCAACTTCAGCAGTCGAAAAAATTTTATTTTTCAAAAACTTTCAACAAAACCCTATCATGTGACCCCTCGTTGGAACGAGCTCATCGAGCTCGTTCCAACGAGGAGTCACATGATATGGTTTTGTTTATTTTTTTTTTTTAAAATTATATTTAAAATAATAAAGTTTGATATCGTCTGCGTTGGGTAAAGGGTTAAACTGAAAATGCACTGTGATAAGACTGTCATACAGATCAGAGACACTGTTCAGAAATGGAACACTTTATATTTGACAAGTCCATTTCTTTTGACTTTGCTTGACCTACTGACGTGAAGTTCGCAGATTGGCTTTTTCCATTGTATAGCCAGTTTCACAGCAGTGCTCATTGGTTTGATAAAGGTCTAATAGGGTGGCAAGTGTTCCAGCCATTATTGATGACATTATAAATCACAGGCAAATGTGCATTCCCCACAATGAAAATCTTTAAAAAAAAAAATGGAATCATATCTATTTATTATTGATTTCTTTTTCTCTAAAGTAGTACATCTAAGAAGTACATAGGTCTCTTTCTCTGTATTGATGACCCCCCCCCCACACACACACACACACCTCCCCCCATCTGTTTTTGTGTTCAACTTGATTTTATCTTCAATAGCAGTAGCACAAATGATAAAAGTCAATTTGCATATGACATCACAATTGTATTTGCTACCTGAAACTTCGGTCTTAATTTCCAGTCAAATGCTGATATTCACACATTTTCATATAGGCAATTACAACTGAGTTTGTTTCACATGCAAATTTTGTCCACTCATTGACAGATCACAAGGTCAACCAACATTGTGCACACATATTTTCAAATTCTGGTGCATGCAGAATCAAGTGATGCTATCACCTCCTAACAGGCAGAATTTGCTTAGTCAGCCCACACCAGGCTTGTCAATATTAGAATTGCAGGAGGGCCATAATGGTCCACCTAAAATGATTCCAGGAGGGCCATTTTTGTCCACCTTAATTCATCAAAGGAGGGCGATTGGGATAGGGCCTATTCTTCAGTTGACACGAAGTTGGGTGAGCTTTACCGATCCAGTGACCAGTGACGTCCCACAAATATCAAACAGTTTGTAACCTTGGGTACCGGCAAGAAATTTGGTGACCCCCCCCCACTCTCCCCCCATATATACTCAATAAAGAAATATTTTGATATGCTGTTATTTCGAAAACAGAACGTTTCCAAAAACGGGAGTGTGAAAGCAAGAAAGGAAACCTGGAATCAGCTGTTCAAAACAGAGCTCAGCACATCAAGGGAGAGTACTCAACACATGTGGGTGAAATGATGTGACATATGGCAAATAAAATTAAAACAAATCTGTTGTGGGGGTGAAGTGTCCTGCCTATTTTTTTTGTATTTAGCTGGATATATTAATTTAATCACTGAGACTTCTGATACAAATTCATGGATAAGGCTTTATACATAAAGGAATCCCCACATTGACAAAATGAGTGACATTTTACAGATATGAAATGTTGGTCACTTCGCTCATTTGCATACCAATTTTTATTGGAATGTTTCAAAATTAGGCAAGGAGTGAAATTACATGCAGAGGCACCTGTTCCCAGCCATTTGACGAAATATAATGCTGAGAAAAAAATCCCCCCTCTCAATTTTAACTGGGGCGGTGTACCACAATGTCTCAAGCTCTGTTAACATATTGGAGCTGATAAATATTTATCGCCCGCAGTATTTTTGCGTGAGGCAGTCGTTTGGGGTCCGCAGAAATTTTAGTTTAGGTGGGCGGCTGCAGCCGATCGCCCGCCTCAAAATGACAAGCCTGGCCCACACTGGAGTAGATGGGTTTGTGAAAAACAAAAACAGGTTCAATAACAGTTTACTGACATTGATTGACTTGAATGCATTCCATGGAGAACACACACACCATTCACTTGGCATCACTTGGCATTTAGAGGATGTTTGTGAAGCAGAACAATAAAAACTAGAGAATTGTAATTTGTTGGACAAATTACGGGCTTTCCCAACTTTTTAATGTGAAAAGGCAAACTGTACTGTACACAAAACTATCGATCAGTTTTGAAAACAGAAAATTTAGTGGAAATCAAAGTTTTTGTGATGCTACTAGTTTTTATGCAGCCAAAACAGATATTTGAGATACAGCAGGACACCAAAACATTTAACACAAAATTTGCTCTTCAATAATTACAGAATATTTTCATAGAAAGCAAAACAAGCGATGTCCTTTCTGCTTTGGAGAAAATTAGTACATATGAATTATGGGCGTACGGGCCGGGGTTTCTTGAAGGACTGTGCCCCAACCCACTCCGGAGTCAGGAAGGAGCAGATTTTTCAGCCAATATGCCAGAAAATTTCGGACAATTTAGTTGCCAGAAATGACCACAAAACATTTTGGTTTTCCTCACAAAATGTTGTTTTCCTATCTCATCACTTAGAAGTAGCAAATAAACTGACCATTATACTGTACAAGTTGATTCAGTGGAACCGTATCCATGTTAATATTATTCATTTATAATCACACAAGTACATATAAAGAGTTCTATTACTACATATTACGGGAGTACGGTGGCTCAGAAGGTAGAGATGATTGTTGCAATCCAAGAAGTCCTCGGTTCGAATCCCACCTGTGGCAACCACATTGTGTCCTTGAGCAAGAACTTCATCCCAATTTAATTTCCCACGTGGGGGGAGGGGGGGGGGGGGGTGGGTGGGCATGATGGCGATGTGTACTAAGGGTACTTTGAGTGTGTACTTGTCTTCAACCAATGCTAACCCTGCTTTTGTGGAGTTAGTATGTTGGGGAGTCTGAGTCGCTTGCCATTGCTCGGTGGTTCTCTCCAGGTACTCAATGGGAGGGAGACACCCCTCCCTCCCATACCCACATTTGGCCTTTCCTCCTGAGATTCAACTTTTTAGGGCTAAAAGGGTTCATCCCCCCCCCCCCCCTCAAAAATAGCCCTGTACGCCAATGCAACGAATACCTGGACTTGAATAAATACCTATATTATGGTCATGATATAGCTGTAGATGCTGAAAGTGACCTTAAATATCAATAATTAATTTATTCTCTATCATTCTGTCTGTTTGTGAATGTGTGGGATTTGTCAACAAACGAGGGTAAGCTTCCTACTCCATGATTTCACAATTTTTCCAACATATCTCTTTCAGATACAATGAAATACATGTAATATGAGTTACTGTCACACACAAATTAGTTGTTTATTTGATATGGTTTAAACCATATAGAGAGCTAGTATACACAGTGATGGGTACAGTTCAAGTCAAAATGAGTTGATTAAAGGGATGTTGAACAGCTTGTTAATATTTCTTGCATTACATTACTACTTTGCTATTTATTGACAGAAGGATTTCACGGAGGGTTTCCCTGACGGTATTTATTTATTGGTGTTTGCGGTCACATACTTATCCACAATCGCTAATCGTGACCGTGGCAGTTTTACGGGTGGGGGAAGTCGGAGGCACAGAGAGAACCACTGAGCATCGACGAGCAACTGTCAGCTCAACATTCTAATTATGTTCAAGCTCCGCTGAAGCAGGGTACCAGCGGTTGAAAACATGTGCACCATTGACATGCAGTATGCCTTAGTACATGGCATCATCGTGTCCCCATGTTGGAAACCGGGATAAAGTGCCTTGCCCAAGGATAGGGACCTCTATCATAGAAGTCAAACAGTCTACCACTGAGAAAATGTGCTTTCTTTCCTGGCGGTATTCATATTTGTACAGCCAAACTGGTGTTGGATAACACGGAACACCAAAACATATAACACAAAATTTGTTCCCCATTGATTTTTGAAAGCAGTTATGGAAAGCTCAAAGAGCTCTTTCCTTTTTGAGTGAGTATTCACTCAAAGTCATTTTTTGCAGACAGTGCTATTTTTAAGTGGCCAAAGCACGTGTTTCATTAAGTCCCAGAACATAACTAAAGCCAGATTTATTGATTAAACATCTCTGCATATAGCAAAGCAAAGTGTCTCAAATTAACCCATTCCAAAATGATAGTAGAGAGTAACCAAAGTTGGATAATTTGGGTATTTCCAAATGGTACACTTATTCTCACTCTCATTGTGCTTGATAGTTAAATCTAAGATTGAAAAGGTATACCAATCTTACTCATTTATTAGGTTTTAACGACACATTAACAGCCAAGGTCATAGTATGTCGGTGACAGTTGTATGGGTGGAGGAAGCCGGAGTACCCAGAGAGAACCACCGAGCATTGATGAGCAGCTGCCAGCTCCCCAACATAGTGCCTCCGCACTGTAGCACAGGCAGGGTTAGATTGGCTGAAGACATGCGCACCATCGACATGCAGTATGCCTTAGTACACAGCGTAATGGTGCCCCCACGCGGACAGTCAGGGTGAAGTGATCGGGACATAATTGGAATATATCCGACAGATACAATGTCGGATATATTCCAATTATGTCCCGATCATGCAAGGCAGCAACTTGAAATTCTCAGAATGTTTCCTACTGTCCCTGCCCGACAGTTTAGTATCTTTGTCAAGTGCAGAGACTGCATGGAAATACCGTGGATCAGGTGGAAACCGAGGGCACGATTCGTCCCTACTTTATTCTCAACTCAACGACTTTTCCATTCATTATTTACCTGTCACCGGCTGAGTTAGGTATTATATTTGTCTATTTGATGAACTTTTCAACCTTAACTATTTGCGGCTTCATGTAGCACCACTGAAAGGCCACTGCTCGGTTACCAATATATTCAGGGATTGATTTTACGAAAATAACAATTATTCCGACTATACCTACATGGGAACTCCTAAATATGCCAAGGGTTAAACTTTTGATAATGACGTATAAAACAGAAGTTGTCATGCTATGCTTTCTACATGCAGGCATAGAAAACATTCAGCGCTCAATGAATTTGGAATGAAGTAAACTGTCACTCAAACCTACGAAATTCTGAAAGAATGAGTTTTTTTTCGACGGCATCTACCATTATGCATCTGAGACAGGGATTGCGTTAAACTTTACAGCAACCTTATAACAGAAAATATTCTTGGAATTGAACTGTGAATCCGAATTTTGAAAGCATTTTCGGATATTCTATTCCAAACTACCACTGCACGCTTATCAATATTCAGTGATTTTATGAAAATTAAAATTATTCCTACCATACCCATATGGGCAGTTTTGAATCTGCCAACGGTTAAACTTTTAATAATGACATATAAAACAAAAGTTGTGATACTATGACTGCTGCATACAGCCATAGAAAACGTTCAGCGCTCAATCAATTAGGAATGGAGTAAATCGTCACTTAAACTTACCAAATTCTGAAAACGAGAGTTTTTTTTGGACTGCACCTATGTTTATGCAAACAGAACGAGCATAGGGTTAAACTTTACAACCAAACTTACAACAGCAAATATGCTCGGTAGGCAAGTGTAAATACGAACATGTAAATCATTTTTTGATATTCCTTTCGAAAATGGAAGAAAAGTGAGCTCCACATTAGCCAATTTTATGAAGAATTTTAGAGCACTCAAATTCAAGGCCCGAAAACTGGGTGAAGGTTAAAACTTTGAAGAAAATATATAACAGCAAAATTGTTCTTGGATGAAGGCCCAATCCTCTCATGGAAACGGTTTTGAGACAATATAGCTCCAGTGCTGAGAAAGTGCATGTAAACGTTGGCGAAAATAACAATTATTCTGACAGTACCCTTATGGGAAGTCTCAAATCTGCCAAGGGTTAAACTTTTAATAATAACATATAGAACAAAATTTGTCATACTTTGACTGCTGCAAGCACCTATAGAAAACATTCAGAGCTCAAGCAATTAAAAATGGAGTAAATTGCCGCCTAAATTTACCAAATTCTGAAAAAATTGGAATTTATGCAACTTTTATGCAACCAGAATGGGATAAGGTTAAACTTTACAACCAAACTAACAACAGTAAATATGCTCGATAGTCAATTGTGAATACGTACATGAAAAGTGTTTGAAATTAACCCTTTCCAGAATGATAGAAAAGGCAACCAAAAATAGCTAATTTTGGCATTTTCGAACGTTATTCTTATTCTCGGCCTCATTGTGCTAAAGGGTTAAATCTGAGATTAAAAAGTAAACAGTAACTTTCTTCCACAATCATTGTTGCATCTAGCCATTCCAAAATAACTATTACAACTACCTTGTAATTAGAAAAAATTGCTCTTGAAGTTGGCGAAAATAACAAATATTCCGACAGTACCCTTATGGGAAGTCTCAAATCTGCTAAGGGTTAAACTTTTAATAATAACATATAGAACAAAATTTGCCATACTTTGACTGCTGCAAGCAGCTATAGAAAACATTCGGAGCTCAAGCAATTAAAAATGGAGTAAATCGTCACCTAAACTTACCAAATTCTGAAAAAATTGGAGTTTTTTTGGACGGTACCTACTTTTATGCAACCAGAATGAGATAGGGTTAAACTTTACAACTAAACTTACAACAGCAAATATGCTTGGTAGTCAATTGTGAATACGTACACGAAAAGTGTTTGAAATTAACCCCTTTCCAAAATGATGGAAAAAGCAACCAAAGTTGGCTAATTTTGGCATTTTCAAATGGTACTCTTAATCTCACCCTCATTGTGCTTGGGGGGTTAAATCTGAGATTAAAAAGTAAACAGTAACTTTCTTCCGCAATCATTGTTGCATCTATCCAAACCAAAATAATTGTTACAACAACCTTGTTATTAGAGAAATTTGCCCTTGAAGTTGGTCAATTTTGAAGAAAAATTCTATATTCATGTCATTTTTGGCCAGTGGGGGTTAAAGTTGAAAGATCTGAGTGGTGATTGTGGTGTATCATATTATGCTCTAAATGTGTGGAAAATTTGAGCTAAATAACTGTAAACAATTTTGAGACAT
Organism: Pictodentalium vernedei; assembly: GCA_031216915.1. Taxonomy (NCBI): domain Eukaryota; kingdom Metazoa; phylum Mollusca; class Scaphopoda; order Dentaliida; family Dentaliidae; genus Pictodentalium; species Pictodentalium vernedei. Next base: position 181,601,847 of record CM062288.1, read on the forward strand.
TCGAAAAATGGTGAAATTTTGAAGGTTTTGGCAGAATATTTTGAAAATACGCGTTTTCACAGATATGACGATACCGCATTTCACGAGATTTTATGACATTACATAAGTGTGCCAAATTTGGTCAAAATCGTACAACTTGTTTTCGAGCAGTTCAACAGACAAAATTCAGGGAGGAAAAAAAAAAAAAAAAAAATAGAGAAGAAAAATTTTGAAAAAGAAGAATAACAATAGTCTTTCCCAAACTGGGGTTGGGAAAGCCTAAATATTTCAAGAGAGCAATTTATTTGCTCAAGTAGATTCCTTGAGAGTGATTATTTTGCCACCCAGGATTTTTCAAAAAGCTAAGCTGATATTCATAAAGAATTATTTCTTACAAGTGCTTATAGGAACTCCAAATTGAAATGCAGGAAAACAATTTCACCTAACATGACCAGAAGACTACACTTACAATATTCTTACCTAAATAACTGAAAAAAATATTCAGTCTTTCTCCCAGAATATAGCCCATGACTCCCTTACAGGAATGATCTTATCAAGCTTATAATGAGGCAGTCCTTGTCTTGAGCAATTTTTCATGGGTGCAGTTTTTACCACCCGCAAAAGCACTAGAGAGTGTAATTTGCATTCACAAAATTTCTATTGCTCAGAATGCCTTCTCATATACATAGTCAGTTCTCCAGTCACGTTGCCAAAATGCGATAGCTATAGACAATTGGCTCACCTTGACATCGTCCCTATGCTGCAGTCAAGAGATAGCCAAAGATGCTGAAAGTGACCATAAACACCTGAAATAAATTTGTGGAAACCACTTCAGAATATTATTTTCTCATTTCTTGCTTCCAAAACATAAGTTATGAATAGTCATTGGAGCTAGCTCATTCCAATTTGAGGTTATAAGTTATGTTTGGGAAGCAAAAACCAAATTTTTTTGCTCGCTTGGTTAGGCAGAGAGTTAAAAAATATGTATTTTCTAATATTCATTCTGTTGAACCATTATTTTTATACTGCAAGCATTTCTTTACTTTTTCGTGGGACTAATGCTTATGTTTTTTTTCTCGCTTGCAGACATAACTTTCATCACTATTTTGAGTTTTTCAAGGCACTGAGGAGGTCTCTGGATGACAGTCGATTTCAAGAATTAAAAGATCTTATATGTAAACAGATTAAGAATAGTGAAATTAAATAAAATTGAAAATGTTTTTTTTATATTTTTGTATTTTCGTATTCACTTATATTTATATCCATGGATGGATTACATCTCAAGAAGAATTGCAATGCAGTCACAAAATAAAATGACACATATTAGGACTAAAAAAGTTTTATAAAAATGGTTTATGTCTGATATTTTACCCAAGTTAATAAAATTGATAAATTTGTCCCTTGAGTGCAACAAGGCTTTGCATTGCTATAGCATTACAATATCTTCTTGCACTCAAGGGATGAAAAACACCACCACCCATGCTATTCTGTAAATTATGAGGCATAAAATAGAAAACAAACCAAGAATTTGAACTTTTGATGACAAGGAAATGATTACAAAAATAAAAAATAAAACAAAAAACTGCCCACTCACATCTATGTTACAAAAAATGGCCTGAGAAACAGAAGATCTTCTTTGTGAGACCTTATTGACCATCAATCTCAAAATGAGATTATTTTCTTTTGGGTTATGAACTTCTTTAGAAGAAGACAATGAATAACTGGGTGAGGAATTTTCTACATTTGTATTAATCCTTAACCAGTAGCACACTGTCTGAGGTCAAAATAGAAAACTTTTAACCTGCAAGTTTTTCCCACAATGCAACAAGGAATTTAACCAATTCAAATTTCTTTTGACTGAGCTTAGTGAGCTCCGTTAAATAAGATTGAATTGGTTAGGCTAAAAAAAGTGTTTTGATTCTCAGGCAATCCCTCATTGAATTTGAACCCCCACATTGATATTTTTATTGCCTTTCAGTGTCTTCCAATATTAGTACAAACTCAGGGAGTCCCAAAACTTTTTACATTTTTTGATTGACGCATGTTTATTTAGTTGCATCTCCAATATGGTTGCCTTGTTACAATTTATGGGAGAGTGCCTATAGGCCCTCTCCCATAAATTGTAACGAAACAAATTCCCATAGATTAAATACTTGTACTTCAAAGATAATATGAAGAGCATCAAAAGAATATGAAGCCTTTGAACTGCAGTACCGACAGTTTGTTTTTGGAGGAATGATTTATTTTTCAAATTAAAAATGAATTTATTTGTATAAATATGCACTTTCTATATTTCTATGTGTAAAAAGACAACCGAAATCCTCTCCATGTTTGCTCACTTTTTGCAAAAGAAAAATAAAATTTAAAAATGAAACCCTCCCTCCCTCACTGATTTGAAAAATAAATTGCCTGAGAATGAATTAATTTATTTTGTGTGGCCTTAAATTCGTAATTGAATTATGAGAAAAATTTGCCTCTTGATATTTTGTTATGTTGACTTCAGAGTGCAGGAAGTTAAAGGCTTAATTCTGAATTGGAACAATTTTTCTACTTCACAACCCTGTCAATTAGCGAAAATTGGGTCGGCAAAAAAACAGCCGAGGCAAAATCATTTTGCGTCGGCTAAATCACGTTTTGCTTCGGCTGTTTTCAAAACCAACCCAAGTCAGTTTAATAATATTGTCTGAAAGCCGCATTTAGCATTTTGAGAGTGTCGACGGTCTAATTATTGCCCAGAACCATAGTCAGTGTTATGCTGTTTAGTGTTATGTTACGTCAACTAAGTGTAAAACTGCAAAGAATTTCAGGACACCTGCTATGTGGAACATTCCAATACATGCAACAAACCTACCTTTCATCTTCCCATCGGATCCAACTGTTAGACAGTGATTACACTCTACTCTTCATGTTTATCCACGCAACGAAAACCCGGTACGATGTCCAATCCATGTTGAAGTTGATTTAGCAACAAATTTATCGAATAATAATATGTCATTCGCTTAACTTGCTGTTGACATTTTTCGAATTTCGAATGTTAGACATTCACACGCCACGTTTCCACTGATTGAATTCAAGACTCACGTGCATTCAGTCACCGTATCAAAGTTGTCTTGTATCATGATTGTTTAACTGCATTTCGCGTTGGGATGTTTCAGCCTGGACGTTTTGGCCCGACTGGAGACAGCGGGGAGTCTATCATCATATGGGACCAAAACATCCTGGATTTTAATAATGTTTTTTGAGTATTCCGTGAATACTCCAAAAACATTATTAAAAACCAGGATGTTATTTGGCGGCAAGAATACAAGACGCGAAGAACAATGTTTGTGAAAATTTACACGACTATGTTTTGTCTGGGAAATTTTCACAAACATTGTTCTTTGCGTCTTGTACTCTAGCCGTCAAATTACAGCCCGAAACCTGCCATTGAAATCAGAAATGAGCTCATTCCAATCCAGTGATGGGTCTTGGGATATAGTTGAAGTTGAAAGGAACTTTCATCTGGTATTCCTCCTTGAGGATAAATAGATTGCAGTTGACCATTAATATGTTCAAGAATCAATTTTGTGAGGAGTTGGTGTGTGTGTAAAATATTGGGGGGGGGGGGGGGGTGCAAGGGGGTGGGGGGGTGGGGTGCGCTTGGCCAAATTATTTCCACGCTATGTTCTTAGATTCGACAGTACTTACACAAAATATAATTTGTGTACAAAAGATAAGGGTTCAACTGTTGCTTTGTGCTTTTGCAAGTATTTATTTGGCTTTATTTGGCACTGAACTGGCTGTATTAATTAACAAAACATAAGATCAAACATTTTTCGATTAAGGTCAATGGAACTGAGGCTCACTCATCTCAAGATCATAAGTAAACTGATTAAGTAAAAGTTCAAACATAAATAAGTCTCTCTGACTATTAATATCGGATCTTTATCATCAACCATGTTAACTAAACTACCTTGTAATGAAGATGCTCTGTATTTGGTACAACGTGTTATTGTTCCTAAATGCACTGCTCTACTAATTTAACACCAGGGATAGGAGAATATTTTGTGGCAATATCATGGTGCAGTGTTAAGTGTAGTAAACTGGTGCTAGTAGCGGCTACCATAAAACTCTAACATGGGACCATGAAATTTATGAAACTTGCCTTCATAGAAACACAATTAAATTAAGGCCAATGGAATAACTCAGTGAGCCTCACTGATATCAAAAATGAAGATCACAATTAAAAGTTCAAACATAAATAAGTCTCCCTGACATTGACTACTAAAACATAAAAACAGATCTTTATCAGCGTCAATGTAAACTTTAAGTTGATTACATCGTAATGAAAATGCCCGTATGGTACAATATGTTAGTTATTGTTCCAAAATACTGTGATCTATCAATTTAACACCCTGGTATACCAGAATATTTTGTGACAATAATTGAATATATTTGTGCAATGGACTGCCGCTAACTTAGAACTTCTTCGCCGGGGGCTATGTAATTTATGATGCTTATCAACAAACTGTCTTCACACCATCATGGTGTGAAGACAGTTTGTTGATAAGCATCATAAATTACATAGTCTGATAGACCATGTAATCAGCTCATTGCGAACATAAGAAAATCCGTAGTAGTAGTTGTTATTTGTATGTACTGTGCACGTTCCAACTTCCTGGTGTTTTTTGTTTTTTTGGTTTTTTATCTGTGACGTGTTCAGTACGCATTTAAAAAAAATAACGGGAATGGACATAAAACTATCGAGAACCAAAAGAAAATTCGGCTGTCGGTAGTATTATGTCCGTTCCCGGTATTTTTTATTCTGTAATACATGGTATTAGTCTGAGTCTTGAATCACTTCGATGCAGCTGAGTTCACAAGATGCACATTTCACAGAAGAAGGCAGTGTTACTGAATGGAGTCAGAGTCTGACTCGGCGTCTGTCAAGGATTCGTCTGATGAAATATCATCTATTTCGATATCATCAACATCAAAGTCACTATCACTAGTATCAGTGTCTTCTGCTTCATTGTGGTTATCGCCATCATCTGTCATCTTAGCAGATATCTCACTGACGCTCTCTGTGATTTGTACTTCGTTGCCGATCGACCCCTCCAGAGACAATGAACTTGGCAAGAACAGACAGCCTTTCTTTGGTTTCCCATGTATATGTGTTTTGCCTTTACGTTTATGTGTCCTGTGTCCATCTAGGCGTGGTGTCCGTTTCCGTGTAGTCCCATCAGGATGGAACTGTAGAAAGTCCTCAATTATAGCTTCGTAGCTACTGGGATCAAACCCATTAAAGTCATTGTGTCTGACAATTAGTATTATTTCCAGGGTTTTATTATTTAGGGAAAGGTGCTCTTTCGATACAGTTTTGGCAAATGAGGAAAACACTCTTTCAACTTAGGCGCTGCTTATTGGCAGCACCATACAAATCTCAGCTATGTGTAAAATGTTACTTAAAGCAAGTTCACTACCCCCAGAAACAAAAAGCTGCGGCCAAATTTGTTCATTTGTCAATCTGTGTAAGAAAGTTATTACCTACTGTACAGGCATGAGAATTCTTGATGAAGCTTTGTTAAGTCACATGAATTGGCTTTTAAAGGAGATTCAAAGTGTTTTGCAAGAACCTCAACACTGCTGAAAATATCATCACTATTTTGGAATTTGTAGTTCTTGGCATCCATAAAAATGGCTGCTGCGTGATAGATTGGGTGCTCAAGAAACTCAGAAAATCTCTGCGCCAAATTTACTTCAAGCTGGTCAACAACTTTACGTGATTCCCTCAGAACGCTTTCAAGAGCAGTATTCAAACCAGTCGTCATGCTATATCCATGAAATGTCTGTCTCTTGTCTGACAGCTCTTCTAATTCACACCCATCTGCTGCTGCACCATCTTTCATTGTATCATTCCTTATTTTGCGAAAAGGTATGCCAATACTGTTATCATCCTCAGTATATGGAAACACCAGTTTTGTGAGAGTAGGAAACAGTTCTTCAATGTAGAACGCAGCTGAGCCCTTCTCTTTGAGTACTGTTGATATTTTCGATATGACCGCTATAGCATTCTTCATTGCAGTGATTGCCCCGGGAACTAAGATCTTCCGACTTTCTAAAGCTTGAGAGAATGGAGATAAATAACCAAGGATATCTTGTTTTCCTGCCAGATAAAGTACCATTTTCATGCTGGATACATTTTTTAAATGTCCCTGCATAGAGGCTTTGGCATCTGCCATTGTTTTGTCGTGGGGTTTTAAGCATTGGTGATGAAGAAAGCCAAGGAGGATGGGAAGATTTCTAAGAAAATTGCTTATAGAAGCAACTTGATGCGAAACCCATCTCATGCCCGATATTCTTTGAAATTTTAGGGATTTAAGACCCATAAACTGTGCTTGTCTCTTGAAAAGTCGCCATTTTAAATTGGCTTTTTTGAAAAAGTAGTAAATGTTTCCAATGATTGTTTCTGACTCATTGCTAAGTGCACATAGTTTAAATGCATCATGAATACCAAGTTCGGCTTTATGGTTGGCACACCAGCCTTTTATTAAATGGTCTCCAAGGTCTATTTTCTCCAGTTTAAATAGAGCCTCATTCACTGCAGCTCAGTCGCTACCGTTTCCAATTTGTCTGTCTTTTCTTTCAAACTTAAAATTTTGTTTACCCATGCTGTTTTCAAGAGCCTTTTTTAGCCCTTGGGCACTGGTATCTAGGGGCTCTTCAAGTGATGCCACTTGGAAGTTGGCACTGCCATCCTTGCAGGTTTTCAAAACGTAGACCTCTTTTTCGTCCATTGTTTTTGCAGAGCTGGATCCATCGTAGAATAAAGAAAAATATCGATGGGAAACTCCAGTATTTAAAGGCGTTGTAATTTCTTTCTCTCTAATATGTTTAGCAATGAACGTTGCCATGGTATTGGCTGCATGGCAGTTGAGGTAACCTGTACCAACGTCAACTTTAGGTATCTCTTTTTCAAATTTAATGAAATTTGAGTAGTCCTGCAAAGGCTTACATTTCCCTACAAGATAGTGGACAAGTTGGAATTTTTTAATCAACTGACTTTTTTGGGCAACATTTATCTTGGTGGTCAATTCCGATAATGTAGTCTGTCGACTACTGCTACCACGATCTTCAGGTGATTCATGTTCAATCTTTTTCAAGGCAAGTATGGCAGTTTTATGTAAAGATGCTTTAGCGATATGATCAGTGGCATTGGATTTTTTTATGTTTTCGGTGCCGACCGCCCACTTGTCTGTAAGCTTACCAACCACACCACGCTGGGTCGAGGCAGAGGGTGTGCGATTGTGTTGCTCACAGTATGAAGAGTATTCCTGACACACTGAACAATAAAGTTTTGAAATAGTTTCTCCATCTTCTTCCAGTTCATATTTAATGACGCTTCCCAGCCCCCAGCCATCCACCGTTTTTCTTTTAACCATGATCTCTCAACTTTCTTACAATTTTTAGCTCAACTTGACAAAGTCAAGCTGAGCTATTGCCATCACTTCTCGTCCGTCGGCGTACGTACGTACGTACGTTAGTACGTACGTCCACAATTTCCTTTGGCACACCTCACAGGTCGCATTTATGATCAGATTACTTTGAAACTTCTTATGCTTATTTGGGGTGACCTCTAGATGTGAGCTATTGATTTTCTTCAATTTCCGTCAAAAAATGTTGCCGCGGCCAACGTTCTTAGAACTTAGTTTAGTCAAACCACAATATTTCCCTTTGGCACACCCTACAGGGCACATTTATGATTTGATTGCTTTGAAACCAGGTATGCTTGTTTGGGGAGACCTCTAGATGGGAGCTATCGATTTTCTTCAATTTCTGTCAAAAAATGTTGCCGCGGCCAACATTCTTAGAACTTAGTTTAGTCAGAAGACTCAATATTTCCCTTTGGCACACCCTACAGGGTACATTTATGATCGGATTGCTTTGAAACCTGGCATGCTTGTTTGGGGTGACCTCTAGATGGGAGCTATCGATTTTCTTCAATTTCTGTCAAAAAATGTTGCCGCGGCCAATGTTCTTAGAACTTAGTTTAGTCAAACCACAATATTTCCCTTTGGCACACCCTACAGGGCACATTTATGATTTGATTGCTTTGAAACCTGGTATGCTTATTTAGGGTGACCTCTAGATGGGAGCTATCGCTTTTCTTCAATTTCCGTCAAAAAATGTTGCCACGGCCAACGTTCGTAGAACTTAGTTCAGTCAGACCTCAATATTTTCCTTTGGCACACCCTACAGGGCCCATTTATGATCAGATTGCTTTGAAACCTGAAATGCTTGTTTGGGGAGACCTCTAGATGGGAGCTATCGATTTTCTTCAATTTCTGTCAAAAAATGTTGCCGCGGCCAACGTTCTTAGAACTTAGTTTAGTCAGAAGACTCAATATTTCCCTTTGGCACACCCTACAGGGTACATTTATGATCGGATTGCTTTGAAACCTGGCATACTTGTTTGGGGTGACATCTAGATGGGAGCTATCGATTTTCTTCAATTTCCGTCAAAAAATGTTGCCGCGGCCAACGTTTTTAGAACTCAGTTTAGTCAGACCACAATATTTCCCTTTGGCACACCTTACAGGGCACATTTATGATTTGATTGCTTTGAAACCTGGTATGCTTGTTTGGGGAGACCTCTAGATGGGAGCTATCGATTTTCTTCAATTTCCATCAAAAAATGTTGCTGCAGCAAACGTTCTTAGAACTTGGTTTAGTCAGAAGACTCAATATTTCCCTTTGGCACACCCTACAGGGCACATTTATGATCGGATTGCTTTGAAACCTTTCATGCTTGTTTGGGGTGACCTCTAGATGGGAGCTATCGATTTTCTTCAATTTCCATCAAAAAATGTTGCCACAGCCAACATTCTTAGAACTTAGTTTAGTCAGACCACAATATTTCCCTTTGGTTCACCCTACAGGGCTCATTTATGATTAGATTGCTTTGAAACTTGGTATGCTTATTTACGGTGACCTCTAGATGAGAGCTATCGATTTTCTTCCATTTCCGTCAAAAAATGTTGCCACGGCCAACGTTCTTAGAATTTAGTCTAGTCAGACCACAATATTTCCCTTTTGTACACCCTACAGGGCGCATTTATGATCGGATTGCTTTGAAACCAGGCATGCTTGTTTGGGGAGGCCTCTAGACGGGAGCTATCGATTTTCTTCGGTTTCTGTCTAAAAATGTTGCCACTGGCAAAAAAACTGACATTTGTCCCAATGATCTTCAATTTTGCCATTTCATTTATAACTTACCAAGTTCAAGTTTGTCAAGTTGAGCTACAGTGTCATTGACACTTTCATTTCAGAATGTCTTCAATGATTTATATTGAATAGCGTGACTTCACAACTTTATGGGGTTACTCGTTTGTATAATGCCAATGCTTATAGAATCGGGAATGTTTCCGATTTGTTGAATAAATCCGACCCTTATCTCGCACCTTTCAAAGTTCGTTCCAATGGACTTCCGATCAACAAAATGGCTCATATATATGTACCGATCATTTGATTATGGCAGTCAGTGTATGTTTGATTAATGTTTTCAGATGTGAGATGACGTTTGTGGAATTTCTAAGTTGTCTAATACGACAGGGGAACTGGGTAGGGACATTTGTCCAAATTTTCGCGTCGCTTTTTTTTTGTCCGACGCAAAATCATTTTGCATCGGCATTTGCGTTGGCACAAACCAAATGCCGACGCAAATTGACAGGGTTGACTTCAGAACAGGTAATACAATCCACAGTCTCTGTGTCCAATTGTAAGTTAAATTTCATGTTTTGGAGCAGTGGTTTCTAGTTAAGTCTTGGCTGCCTTTGCAGGATGATACATGGTTAATTTGTTCTCATGTACAGTCAGATTCTATTTGGCATTAAAATCTTTCTTTTTGACACCAAAAAAAATTCATTTGGCACCAAACAAAAATTCCACCAAAAAATTTAGTTCCAACTTGAACACTAAGTGTTGATTCTTCTCCAAAACCTCTGGCCAGATTTGAATAAAATTGCTTGTGAATGATTGTTGGGATGGACCATTTTCATTTTGTTCAAATCAATATGCTTCCTCCATGGTAATGATGGTGAGGCAAAAATTTCAGAAATTAAAATAGAATCTTCTCATGAACTGGTGGAGGCAATGGATCAATATTCAGCTTATTTTTGAGATGTAAAGTGAAGTTCTTCAAGGGGCAATATTTTTCCACTATACTAATGGCCCAGACTAGCTGGTGCAACCCAATTTATTACCAGGGCCAAACACAAATTTTGAATCCCCTAAACCCCCAAAATTTGCCTAAAAACGAGAAGACCAGTATGGTCTTTTGCGCAATGCGCAACTTATTGTCAAGGACAACAATAGGCTACCGCCATCTTGTCATTCTGTTGTTTGGCCCATGCCAGATCAACACGTATCCTGACTTTTGTGCTATAAAATCCTAAAGTATAATGTAGCCAGACACGATTTTGAAGTGGAATGGTGGAATAATTGCAGCAGAATCTAGCTGAATATAGACATTGAGTTTTTGAACATTCAGAGCAATAACTTTATTGAAATTAAATAATATTTCTTGTTCTTCCCATTTTCGGGATATGCACCTGATTCGTTCATTCTTTGTTTATCATTATGTGTATGTTCAATGTTCACCTTTTTCCCCTTGAATCCTCTCATTAGATTTTTAAGAACTATTTGCCGGTTTGCGAATTTGTTATTAATTAAAATTCTTCTTAAAAATCTTAGATAATTTACGGAATGTGGATTATTCGTACCCCCTTTGTCGCGTACCGGTTATTTTTGACATGGGGAAGTTTCTCTATTGTTAAGGGTATTCTTGGGATATCGGTTGTCTGACCTGGGCCTTTGTTGTGCCTGTTTTGGACTTGGTTACCTGCTCCTATTCAGTTTAAAATTTTTGCCTCGGGCATATGTGTATTATGAAGTCCTCATGTTCGAAATGTAAGAGGAAGAAGTTCTCTCTGGATTCTCATTCATCATGTTTGGCTTGCACTTGTTGCTTGAAAGATGGTACCTGTGCAATTTGCTGTTTTTGGGATTCCAAGCGATGGAATTCCCTCTCAACTTATGTTTGTGTTGGCGAAGCACCGATTTCGGTGCTTTTGCCTAAGGTAACTAATCAAATTTAGTTTCCATTTCAGAGGAACAAGAACATGGTATTGGTCATGGTATAACATCAAGTTCTGTGCTGCCGTTGTCTTCAGATACAGAGCATGTTGACTTACGAGGTATCGCAGAATACTCGGTACCTAGGACAAGCAGACAGTCAACTAGCTCGACCGGTGTAACGGAGCCTTTAATTAGTGCTTCAGTACCAGGAAAATCCGTAGCGGTCCAGGATACGGAGGATGGAAGACAGTCCTCTGTTCAGACGATGGCATGTAAGGGGAAGAGGCCAGTCAAATTGAAAGGTGCATCAGTAGCGAAGCATTCTTCTGTTTTGGGGACAAAACAGAAAGATTCGACTTTTATTGCCAGTACCGCTGGTAGTCCGGTAGAAAATGCTTTGGAACCAGTTGTTTCTGATGTACCTTTCTCTGCCAGTGCGGCTGGCAGTAATCTTGATATAAGAGCCTCTTCTTCGTCCGTTTCCAGGACTCAGCACAGTAGACCGCATGCTAGTCGGCAAGATCCAGAGATAGAGAGTCAGAGCCAGGATCTGGCTCTCTCTAAGGCTAGCATTTCGAGGCAAATGTCTTTTTCTAAAAGACGGACACAGGGCTCTGTGTCAGATCACCTTCCGGAGCCAAAGGCATAGACCGGGGGTGAACATAGCCTTGAATACGGAATTGCTGGAGCAAATTGCCCAGCTAATTGCAGACTCCCAGCAGCATAATATACGGCTGTCATCGATCTCCGATTTGGATGTTTCGGACGGTTCTGGATCGGCAGAAAGAAGGGTTTCCTCAAATAATCAGTATGCCAATAATAAACCAGACCATGAACCTCTAGCTGGTAGTGTTAGGGAGTTTGATGAAGACGAGACTGACACTATAGCTTTGGCTGAGCAACAAATGAAAACTATGATGTTCCTGCAGGATTTTTCACCTGAATTAATTCCTTCAGGTCGAGTTCTGCGCCTTCTAGAGCCAAGCACCTGTCTTCTTTGGACAGGGAGGTCATTAAGTCGAAGGAAAGTATCCTTCTGTATCCGTCTCAAGCGTTAGATGCGATTGATTGTTGTGACGAAGCTATTGCTGACCTGGCTCAGGCTAGAAAAAGTTCTTAACTTTTGGAAAGGAAGCTTGACCTGCCATTTAGAGGCAATACCTTCTTAAATACGGTAGGCGAGAATAAGATTCCAAGAGCTCCTCTGCAATTGGATGACAGAGCTAGGGACTTAGGTATGTCTCTTCCGTCATAGTGTAGCGTTAGTTCTTTTGTAAAAGTCACTTGCATTGAATCTAGCAGAAGTATTTTGAACGCTATGTCATATGGAGATCATATTTGCAGGGCATTGGCCGGCAATTTGGAATCTGAGAGCTTACAGGAGTTGTTATCTCCTTTGAGAGTGCTCTCTCGTGCCATCATGTATACATCATCCCACTCTGCTCTTTCAGTAGCGAATTTAGAGTTGGTCAGGCGCAATGCTGCCCTTACATCTACGTCATTTATTGACGACAGTGTTAAGAGCTCTCTAAGGGACGCTCCCGTTTCGGGCTCTTCATTATTCAATGATCAGTTAAAAGCTGTATTTGAAGATGATTCTAAGAAAGCTACAAGTCAGCTTTTGTTGCGCTCAACTTCTCAACCTCAGCCTTCCACAAGTGGTACTCCTCGGAGAGGTAAATTTTTCTCCAAGAGAGGCTCAGCCCGTGCTGCTTTTATGCTAATCGTGGTCATGGTGGCTCGAAACAGGGGAGCGATTTCAAAAAGGGGATGACGCAGTCGGAAAATAACGAAACGCGTAATCCGACACCGACGTCACAGAGGGGTGTGAGAGCTTCACGTGGTTTCTCGTATAAGCCTTGTAAGTCCTACAAATGAAGATTTCGACCTCTGTTCTCCGGTCGGCGGAAGGCTTTCAATATTCGCAAGCAACTGGAACAAAATAACTCAGGATCTTTGGATTCGAGATGTTGTAAAAAATGGTTTACGTCTTTCGTTCCGAAAACTTCCATTAACACGGATTCCGCGTTTTGTGAACCTTCCACAAAATATAACAAAGAGAGAGGCTTTGATTTCAACAGTAGACTCTCTCCTACAAAGGAGGCAGTAGAGGTCGTAGAGAATCCCAATTCAAAGGGATTCTACAGGCATCTTTCTTCTTGTGCTGAAGCCAGACGGCTCGTACAGGCCGTTCATCGATCTCAGTTTGATAAACAAGCTAGTAATTGCTCCAAATTTTATATGGAGGCAATTCGATTGGTGAGAGGCATCATCCGAGTGAACGATTACGCCGCAAGTATAGACTTCCGTTTCGCGGTTCAAGGAGAAGTATACCAGTTCAGAGCAATGTGTTTTGGCTTGAACCCTGCTCTGTGGGCGTTCACTCGGGTGGTGAATGCAGTGATGAGCCACTTTAGAGCTCACTCGGCTTCGATGACGTCGGCATATCTGGACGACATTCTTCAAAGGTACGAAAATTTTCATGCTCTTCAAAGCGATGTTCAGAGTCTGCTATCGCTGCTACAACGCCTAGGTTTTACAATCATTGTTGACAAGTCGGATTTAATACCGACGAGGTCGTTTTGTTCATCTGGAATGAGTTTCGATACTCTCAACAATCGGGTCTGTTTGCCGGTAGCAAGAGCAAAATTAGTTTCTCTTTACGCAAATATTGCATAAATGCACAAGTCATTACTGCAAGAGAGTTTATGCGGCTGTTCTTTGCAGCGCCGCCGCGGAGTTAATTCCGCTAGGTCTTTTGTGCACTCGTCCACTTCAAATTTATCTAATTCAAAATTGGAGCGTAAAATGTCAGTTGTTGGACAGTCTGATTGTTTTAACACAGTCAGTAAAACATCTTCAAATTTGGGCGGATATCCAGTGGTTTTCCCAGGGAATACCGCTTCAGATTCAGGAGCTGTCATTCATAATCATGATGGACGCCAGTCAGGAAGGTTGGGTTGCTTCTCTGATTCCGGGCGATCAAGTGTGTCACGGCTTATGGGAGAGTCAGTTTCTTGTGTCCAATATAAACTACAAAGAAATGAGGGCAATTTGGTTAGCTCTAAATCATTGGCTCAGTCGAGTAATAAACTCACATGTTCAAATTCTGTCGGACAGTTCAACAGTAGTAGCCTATATTCGGAATCAGGGAGGTACTCATTCCGCCCAGCTGTTGAATCTCACTGAAAAGATTCTTCTTTTCTCTCAAAAGAATCAGATTCTGATATCGATTTGTCATATTACAGGTCGTCTCAGTGTAATAGCAGACTCTCTATCGAGAAAGGATCGCCTGCTACCTTCAGTATGGATGCTGAAAAAAAATCTGTCTTCAAACAGATTTGCTTCCAGTGGGAACATCCAATGATCGATCTTTTTGCCACAAGTCTGAACAATCAGTTACATACTTTTGTGTCTCCATGCCTGGACCCTCAAGCTTATGCAGTAGACGCTCTGTCAATTTCATGGAACGGGATAATAGGGTATGCTTACCCTCCAGCTCCCCTCATTCAACAGATCTTGCTAAAGATAAAACAGTCTTCTTGCAAGATTCTACTGGTTGCAAGTCTGTCGGCTCACAGACAGTGGATAATTCTTCTCTGGGAACTTCTTTGGGACCTTCCACGGAAGTTACCACTTCTCCGGGATCTTCTGACACGGGGAAACTCCGACGGCTTCCTGCACGAAAAACAGTTTTCCAGACGAGCAATGGACGCAATTTCTAACTGTAGGAGGACCTCTTCTTCGTTAAATTATGAAGCGAAGTGGAAGGTTTTTGTTTGTTGGTGTGAATCACAATTGATTGATTTTTTTAACCCAACTATTCCTCAATTAGCTAACATTTTTATTTATCTTTTTGATGAAGTTAAGCTACAGCCAGTCACTATTAAGGGTTATAGGTCTATGCTCTCTGACACCTATGCACACCAAGGGAAAATAAACATTGGGTCAGATGTATCTTTAAATAATTAATGAGGAATTTTTCTGTGAATAGACCTCGTACCTTGAGACTAGTCCCTAAGTGGAATTTAGCTTGGGTTCTTCTGAAACTTCAGGAAGCACCTTTTGAACCATTAAATACTGTTGAGTTTAAATTTCTTACTTATAACACGGTTTTTCTTTTAGCGTTTGCATCAGCTAGAAGAGTTAGTAAGCTTCATGCTTTGTCGGTTGAGGACTCTCATTATCGTAGTGTTGGTAATTCTATTACTCACACTATGAAAGTGGGATTCTTAGCTAAGAATCAGGTTCCGGACAAACGGCCTAGCCCTATTCTTATTAAAGCATTACCATCTTCAGATGGTCAGAGACCTTTGTTGTGTCCAGTAAGAATGCTTTAGATTTATAAGGAGCGTTCTAGTTTTATTAGAAGAGGTAGGAAAAGGTTATGTCTTTCTCTTCTTAACAGAAATGATATTTCTGTTCATTCAATATCTAGATGGATTCATTTAGCTATTCGGTCAGCTTATAATGCTTTGTCTGTAAATCAGAGAATAGCTTATAAGATTTCAGCTCACGAAGTTAGAGCTTTAGCTTCTTCTTGGGCTTATGCTAGTCATACTTCTTTGAAGGATTTGATGCAAGCAGCTTATTGGACACAACAGACGACTTTTACCAAATTTTATCTTCGAGATTTAGAATCAATTTCAGATGATCTCAGATCTTTAGGACTGTTATCGGTAGCTCAGAAGGTCGTCCATTCTAATTGGGATTTTCAGTCAACCTTCTGTTTGGTCTGCTCTAGAACTGTCTCCAGTCTGCTGCCCTCTTCATTTTGAAGTGTACATGTAGTTACTTTCAAAACAAGGGGAAGGGAGGGGGATGGTATTTCCAAATAGTCATCTGGTTTTATAGTGAAAAACATGGACATACCTCCTTAAGTGATAGTATCCTGGGGTCGGTGCTATGGTAGTTTTAATGTGTAGCTTGATATGAAGCAATTTTAAATGTATTATATGCTTTTAATGTGTAGCTCGATGTGAAGCGTTATTGTATATGTCATGTGTCAAGACAAGCTTTTCTATACAATACTCGTACATTTTTAATGATTTATAAAGAGTCTCTTTTCTCTGAACTTCTTTATATTTTGGCTTCCTTTATCAAATTAGCATAATGGGTTATGCTAGGCCTTAAATAGAATTACGCCTATATTTTCATTGTTTTTCTGAAATAGGAGCAATGAATATTAAGTACTAGGCCCACCTGCCTGTTTACTATTCTCAGCTAGTCTGGGCCATTGGTATAGTGGAAAAATATGAAAAATTTATACCAATTTTAATATTTTTAATACTTACCAATGGCCCAGACTGGAGTAGACACTCCTTCCTCCCCGCTGAGTTTTATTACAGTTCTAATTAACATTTAACAGGCACAACAATAAAGAATGACAAGATGGCGGTAGCCTATTGTTGTCCTTGACAACAAGTTGCTCATTGCGCGAAAGTATGGAGGACCATACTGGTCTTCTCGTTTTTATTTTTTTTGGCAAATTTTGGGGGTTAAGGGGATTCAAAATTTGTGTTTGGCCCTGGTAATAAATTGGGTTGCACCAGCTTGTCTGGGCCATTGGTAAGTATTAAAAATTAAAATTAGTATAAATTTTTCATTTTTCGCACGCTTAACTTTTCAATGTTCAGACCCCCTGGGCTGATTTGAATGAAATCTGAACCTGTTATAAATGTGTGACATAGATTTTGATTTGTGCACAAAAAATTTAGTTGTCAAGAAGACCCCCCCCCCCCCCCCCCACTACCCGCCCCCCCCCCCCCCCCCCCTCCTCTCTCTCTCTCTCTCTGTGGACACATCAAGGGTAAAAATAGACCAGAATGTTAAATGTCCTTTTTTCCCTGAACTGTGCAGTACTAGCAATTGATATTTTGTACAGTGGATCCCACTTAATTTGATATCTCTTAACTGAATAACCCTGTTAATTGAAGATGAATCCCCTGTGGGAACCGTGGAAAGTGAAGCAGTGTTTGTTTACTGTGTGAACCACAAAGGTGAATTTAGTTCAAGTGATTTCAAACCACACCCAAAATGATTTTAGGACCTAAAGAGACTTAGAAAATTTCAAGGCATTTGGTGTACTTCAAGAACTCTTGATGTTCTTGATGTAGATGAATTTGATGCATTGAACCCTCCAGGTGGGTTCATTGTGGACCCTGCGAAGCTTCAAAATTCGATTTGATTTGAAATTGTCACAGTGATTCAATTCGATTCAAGCCGAGTTAATTCAGATTTTTTTTAATTATCGAGATGTTCTCAAAACTCTACCAAGTGTCTTCTCTTGAACTCTTCTTCTGTCATGAGGTCTGTAATACTGTAATACAGGAGACCTGATGGTAGAAGAAGAGTTCAAGGAGATTCCACTTCAGAAGATACGCTGCTGTTTTAACCCCTTACCTAACATGAAAAGCAGACAAAAAAATTCTTGAATAACTAATTTTTTTCATTTTTTGTCTCAAAAACATAGGTTACAACCCCTCATTGGAACGAACTCGTTCCAACGAGGGGCCATAACCTATTTTTTTGAGACAAAAAATGAAAAAAATAATGAAAATTAATTGGCAATTTTTGAGAATCGTGCTGGCCGGTTTTGGCCATTACGTTGGGTAAATGGTTAATTGACTTGTCCAGACAGTTCAGTTATTGTTGAATACAATACTTGAATGAAGATAGGCAATATTTAGAGTTTTTATTTATTTATTTATTGGTGTTTAAGGTCACATACTAATGCACAATGGCTAATCATGACCATGACAGTTTTACGAGTGGAGGAAGCCGGAGTACCCGGAGAGAACCACCGAGCATCCACGAGCAGCTGTCAGCTCCTCAACATTCCAACTCTGTTCAAGCTCTGCTCAAGCAGGGTTACAGCGGTTGAAGACATGTGCACCATCAATGTCCAGTAAGCCTTAGTGCACAGCGTCATCGTGCCCCCATGTAGGCAACCAGGATAAAGTGCCTTGCCCAAGGACACAACCCGGGTCATCTCGGATGGGGATTGAACTTGGGACCTCTAGCATAGAAGTCCTGTAGTCTTCCACTGAGTCACTGCACTCTTATGGTTGTTTGAAGGTGCAATATTTACAACTTAACCCTTTACCAAATGAATTGGCCGCATCCGCCCGCGTAATATGCAAATTCAGCAGTTGAAAAAATATTATTTTTCAAAAAATTTCAACAAAACCACATCATGTGACCCCTCGTTGGAACGAGCCCATCAAGCTCATTCCAACGAGGGGTCACATGATATGGTTTTGTTGAAATTTTTTGAAAAAAGGATATTTAAAATAATAAATTTTGATATCGTCTGCGTTGGGTAAAGGGTTAACCCTTAAGGGCTTAATTCTGACTTTGATAAATTTTTAATACAAAGGAACAAGTGCCCCAACATGCATTGTTTGGGTAAACTCAAAACTTGTTTTCTAAGTACCTTGTCAGTTGTTTCTAGGCAAGTCTTGGCTGCTTCTGTAGGTAGCTAAGACCCGACTAGAAACAACTGCAAAGCCACAGGAGGTACATTTTCAAAGTATAGTGAAAATGCATAAAAATCTCCAGACCCTTAACCCTTTACCTAACGCAGACGATACCAAAATTTATTATTATAAATATAAATATCATTTTTTTAAATTTTTCAAAAAATTTCAACAAAACCATATCATGTGACCCCTTGTTGGAAGAGCTTGACGAGCTCGTTCCAACGAGGGGTCACATGATATGGTTTTGTTGAAATTGTTTGAAAAATAATATTTTTTCAACTGCTGAATTTGGATATTACTCGGGCAGATGCGGCCGATTCGTTGGGTAAAGGGTTAAAGGTTAAAGAGCTCTGAGCTTTGATTCAAGATTCAATAAGATTCAATATCTTCTGTCTGATTCAGCTCAACCCAAAATTTGGGATTCGCAAGACCCTATTGTCTAATGCCTCCAAATTCTGTCAATCTCAAAGTCTCCAAATTCAGCCAGTGTAAAGGACTGTCAAAGGTCTACCTGTCTTACAGTGTCAACAGATCTAAAGATTATAACAGAGCTTGATTTGAAGAAATTATTTACTTGATTTTACAAAAGTGTTATATTAACCCTTTATCCAACACACAGAATATCAAAATTTATTATTTAATTAGTGTTTTTTAAAAAAAATTAAAAACATTTCAACAAAACCTATCTCATGTGGCCGCTCATTGGAATTAGCTCGTTTCCATATGGGGGTTCCACATGATATGGTTTTGTAGAGATATTTTGAATTTTTTAAAAAATCAATAAATAAAATAATAAATTTTGATATCATGTGCATTGGGTAAAGGGTTAAAATTAACTTTTGGAGTATTATCTGACTGTCAATTGTAAAATTAATAATATGGAAAATCTGAGTTGAAACTTTAGGTATATTTATTTATTGGTGTTTAAGGTCACATATGCACACTGCTAATCATGACCATAGCAGTTTTACGGGTGGAGGAAGCCTGGAGAGAATCACCGTGCATCGACAAGCAACTGTCAGCTTTTCAACATTCTAACTCTGTTTAATTTCTGCTCAAGCAGGGTTGCAGTATTTAAAGACGTGCACCATCGACGTGCAATACACCTTAGTACCTTAGTACACAGTGTCATTGTGCCCACGTGTAGGCAACTAGGATAAAGTGCCTTGCCCAAGGACACAACACAGGTCGTCCCGGATGGGGATCAAACTCGGGACCTCTAGCATAGAAGTGCAACAGTCTACCACTGAGCCACCATGCTCCCAAAACTTTAGGTTAAGAACACAGTGAAATGTGACTGCCTATAGTTTATATATTTATTGGGTTTTAATGACACTTTCGACAGCCAGGGTCACCTCGTGTCGGACAGTTTTATGGGTGGAGGAAGCTGGAGTACTCTGAGAGAACCAACAAGCAATGGCAAGCTGCCTGACTCCCCAACGTACTAACTCTACACAAGCAGGTTTAGCAGTGGTTAAAGACAAATGCGCCATTGACTTGCAGTACGCCTTAGTACACAGCACCGCTGTACCCCCACATGGGCAATCGGTATTAAGTACCTTGCCCAAGGACACAACACAGTTACCCCTGGTGGGGATTGAACTGTGGACCTTACGGTTTGAAGTCCAATTCCGTAACTGCTGAGCCACTATGCTCCCTACACCTACTGCCTATCGTCTGAATTAAGTTGCATATTTTCATTGCTTTGGAAAGCAAAAGTACAAGCTATTAATGTAATATAGTGGAGCCCACTCAATTGGATATCTCTTAATTGTATATCCCTGTTAATTGAATATAATTTTCAAACACAAAACCATTTACCATACCTTCAGTACAAATTTGATGTGTTAATTGCATATGGGTTGTAGAGTGAACTCCTGTTAATTGTATATAAATTTTTGTAATATGTCGAAAAAATTACTGTGACATGCACCAAATTCCCCTTATTTATCAACCATTTTGACCTCACTACATCCAATGCAGGCATTTATTCTACTATATCTTGTTTGACAGAGCTCTGAGAGCTCTGTCAAACAAGATATAATAGAATAAATGCTCAGTTTACCTCCAGAACACAGGAAACTGACCCAATCCCTGTTAATTGTATACTCCTGTTAATTGAATAATTTTCACTGGCAAAATGGATATTCAATTA
The DNA here is from genome assembly GCA_031216915.1 of Pictodentalium vernedei. Classification (NCBI taxonomy): domain Eukaryota; kingdom Metazoa; phylum Mollusca; class Scaphopoda; order Dentaliida; family Dentaliidae; genus Pictodentalium; species Pictodentalium vernedei. Next base: position 181,622,577 of record CM062288.1, read on the forward strand.
AGAGGATTCTACTGTGCTATAGGCTGGACTTGAGAAATCTTGTAAATTATGCTTACAGAGATGCAGTAGGTCATATATAAAAGCTTTCGGACTGGTGGTTTGTGAGATTTTAAAATATTTTCCCATTTATTATTTATTTTATGTTTTGGTGTTTAATGTTACCTTCAAAATGTGACTATATGTTGACTGCAACACAAATTTCTAGTCCTTCTAGCTGATTGCTGGCCACTCTAAGAGGATTCACACCCAGGCATTGATAATCAGCTTCTTCTACAGCAATAAAGTTTATTTATTTGTGTTTAAGATCACTTTCAGCATCTTTGGCTACATCAGGACCACAACATAAGTCTGAAATCAAGTTTAGCCAATTGTTTATATCCAGGCTGCCCACTTTATAGGACTTCCACTCTAGGCATTTGTTTTGGGTCCTATTTACCAGTTGTGCAAAACTTGTTTACCACAGTCACTACTCTATTTCCCAGGGACATCGCACCCGGTTAGTCCTTGGATGGGTGACCGTCCGAGCGATCAATTCAGACTCCTGCGTTGTGTTCTTAGGCAAGGCACTCAACCCCAATTATCCACATGGGGGCTCGATGACACCGTGTACTAAGGTGTGCAGTACATCGATGGTGCTCATGTCCTGCAGTGCGGAGTTACGATGTTAGGGAGCTGGCAGCTGCTTGTCGTTGCTTGGTGTTTCTCTCAGGGTACTCCGGCTTCCTCCACCCGTAAAACTGTCTCTGGCATGATATGTCCTTGGCTGTTAAAGTATCGTTAAACCTTAATAATTAAATAAATTTCCCAGGGTTCCCACAGAGAATTATATGGAAAAAAACAACTTTTTTACCAAATAGAAATTCCAGTTTTCATTATTATTTTTATTTTGTTTATAAACCAAGCTTTGGTAACTGGGTCCTATGTTACCAGTAAAACACAAGAGTTTGTTTACCATTAGCTCTGCCAAACAAGATTTAATAGAATAAATGCTCAGCTTCTTTCTAAACTGCAAGAAAGGGATCAAATTGCTGTTAACTGAATACTCCTGCTACCCGAATAATTTTCAATGGCAAAACAGATATTCAATTGACAGGATTCCACTGTATCTTTCTTGACTGACCATCAAATTCTTGGAGATGTACAATGGAGTTCACATTTGCATTTGCCAGTAATAAATGATGTCTCACAGATGTCATTTACATCAATGTTCTTGATTTTTAGCTTAACTTGACATAGTCAAGATAAGCTATTGCCATCACGCGTGCGGAAGTCTGTTAGTCTGTGAGTCTGTTAGTCTGTGAGTCTGTGACGTCTGTTCACATTTTCCTTTAGCACGGGCTACACCCCGCAGTTCTTGTCTGATCGTCACAAAATTTCATATGCAGGTTTGGGGTCATGTCTAGATGAGAACGTCCCCTTTTGGTCGCGATCGGGCAACCGGTATGGCTGCCCGAGCCCATAACCCGAAAACCATTAGCACAGTCTACAGGTCATATTTATGAAGGGATTTCATTATAACTTGATAGGATGCCTCTGTATAATGCCTAGATGAGAACGTCCCCTTTTGGGCTTGATCTATCAACCGTGATGGCTGCCCAAGCCCGAAACCCCCAAACTTTTAGCACAGTCTGCAGGTCATAGTTAATGTGGAGGGATTTCATTGTAACTTGGTAGGATGACTCCTTATGATGTCTAGATGAGAATTTCCCCATTTGGGCATGATCTGCCAACCGTGACGACTGCCCGAGCCCAAAACCCGAAAACCTTTACCACAGTCTACAGGTCATATTTATTGAGGAATTTCATTGTAACTTGGTGGGTTGACTTCATACAATGTCTAGATGAGAAAGTCACCTTTTGGGCGTGATTGGGCAACTGTGACGGCTACAGGGGCCCAAAGCCCGAATACCTTTAGCACAGTCTAGAGGTCATATTTATGAAGGGATTTCATTGTAACTTGGTAGGATGACTCCAAATAATGTCTAGATGAGAACGTCCCATTTTGATCGCGATCATGCAGCCTTGATGGGTGCCGAGCCCAAAAACCTTTAGCATAGGCAAAAGGTCATATTTATGGAAGGATTTCATTGTAACCTGTTAGGTTGACTCCATGTAATGCCTAGATGATGACATCCCCTTTTGGTCGTGATTGGTCAGTTGTGATGGCTACTAGTGCCCGAAGCCCGAAAACCTTGAGCACAGTCTACACGTCATATTTATGAAGGGATTTCATTGTAACTTCGCAGGATCACTCCAGATGATGCCCAGATGAGATTGTCCCCTATGGTTGCGATCATTCAGCCATGATGGCTGCCCGAAGCCCGAAAACCTTTAGCACAGTCTACAGGTCATATTTATGAAGGGATTTCATTGTAACTTGGTAGGTTAACTTCATATAATGTCTAGATGAGAACGTCCCCTTTTGGACATGATTGGGCTACTGTGCCAGCTAAAGGTGCCCGAAGCCCAAAAACCTTTAGCACAGTCTACAGGTCATATTTATGAGGGAATTTCATTGTAACTTGGTAGGATGACTCCAAATAATGTCTAGATGAGAACATCCCATGTTGATCACGATCATTCATCCTTGATGGGTGCCCGAGCCCAAAAACCTTTAGTATAGGTAAAAGGTCATATTTATGGAAGGATTTCATTGTAACCTATTAGGTTGACTCCATATAATGCCTAGATGATGACATCCCCTTTTGGTCATGATTGGTCAGCTGTGATGGCTACAAGTGCCCGAAGCCCAAAAACCTTGAGCACAGTCTACAGGTCATATTTATGAAGGGATTTCATTGTAACTTCGCAGGATCACTCCAGATGATTCCCAGATGAGATTGTCCCCTTTGGTTGCGATCATTCAACCATGATGGCTGCCCGAGCCCGAAGCCCGAAAACCTTAAGCACAGTCTACAGGTCATATTTATGAAGGGATTTCATTGTAACTTGGTAGGTTGACTTCACATAATGTCTAGATGAGAACGTCCCCTTTTGGACATGATTGGGCAACTTTGACGGCTAAAGGTGCCCGAAGCCCGAAAACCTTTTGCACTGTCTATAGATCATATTTATGAAGGGATTTCATTGTAACTTGGTAGGATGACTCCAAATAATGTCTAGATGAGAACGTCCCATTTTGGCCATGATCATTCAGCCTTGATGGGTGCCCGAGCCCAAAAACCTTTAGCATAGGCAAAAGGTTATATTTATAGAAGGATTTCATTGTAACCTGTTAGGTTGACTCCATATAATGCCTAGATGATGACGTCCCCTTTTGGTCGTGATTGGTCAACTGTGATGGCTACAGGTGCCCGAAGCCCGAAAACCTTGAGTATAGTCTACAGGTCATATTTATGAAGGGATTTCATTGTAACTTCGCAGGATCACTCCAGATGATGCCCAGATGAGATTGTCCCCTTTGGTTGCGATCATTCAACCATGATGGTTGCCCGAGCCCAAAGCCCGAAAACCTTTAGCACAGTCTACAGGTCATATTTATAAAGGGATTTCATTGTAACTTGGTAGGTTGACTTCATATAATATCTAGATGAGAACGTCCCCTTTTGGACATGATTGGGCAACTGTGATGGCTTCAGGGGCCCAAAGCCCGAAAACCTTTAGAACAGTCTACAGGTCATAATTATGAAGGGATTCATTGTAGCTTGGTAGGATGACTCCAAATAGTGTCCAGATGAGAATGTCCCCTTTTGGTTGCGATCATTCAACCATGATGGCTGCCAGAGCCCAAAGCCCAAAAACCTTTAGCACAGTCTACAGGTCATATTTATTAAGGGATTTCATTGTAACTTGGTAGATTGACTTCAAATAATGTCTAGATGAGAACGTCCCCTTTGGACGCAATTGGGAAACTGACGGCTACAGGGGCCCGAAGCCCGAAAACCTTTAGCACAGTCTACAGGCCATATTTATGAGGGGATATTAATGTAACTTGATAGGATGACTAGTTTTGGAATAATTTCACTGTAACTTGGTAACTTTTGTTGATATACGTTAACTGTGAGAGCCACATACATTAACTGTGAGGTCATATTAACCCACCCCTCAGCTCTTTAGTACAGTGTACACCTCATATTATTTTTATCATAAACATAGCACACAGGGAACAGAAATGAACATATTCCCAATTATCACAATTCTTGTCTTATTAGTCGAGTTGTGACGAAGTCAAACTCGACTTATAGTTTGGTGAATTGCGGGCGGGTGGGCGGGCGGGCGGGCGGGCAGGCTTAAACTTCATACGTAGGTTGGTCTTGGTGGGAGGAAGAACCCTATTGATTTTGGACATGCTACGTCGAAGGTCAAGGTCACAGTGACCTTGAACGTAGTAAATCGCAACAATTCCTTTCCGGATGATAACTTGATAGTAGTTCAACCTACATTCATGAAACTTCATAGGTGGGTTGGCCTTGGTGCGAGGAAGAACTCTATTGATCTTGGACTCACCAGGTCAAAGGTCAAGGTCACAGTGACCTTTAACATAGTATATCGCAACAATTGGTTTCCGGATGATAACTTGATAGTGGTTCAACCTAGAGTCATGAAACTTTACAGGCGTGTTGGCCTTGGTGCGAGGAAGAACCCTATTGATGTTAGACTCACCAGGTCAAAGGTCAAGGTCACAGTGACCTTGAACATAGTATATCGCAACAATTGGTTTCCGGATGAGAACTTGATAGTGGTTCAACCTAGAGTCATGAAACTTCATAGGTGTGTTGGCCTTGGTGCGAGGAAGAACCCTATTGACCTTGGACTCGCCAGGTCAAAGGTCAAGGTCACAGTGACCAAATTGCAACAATTGGTTTCCAGACAATAACTTGACAGTGGTTCAGCCTATAGTCATGAAACTTAATAGCTGCATTGGCCTTGCTGTGGGGAAGAACCCTACTGATCTTGAACTTGCCAGGTCAAAGGTCAAGGTCACAGTGACCTTGAACATAGTAAATCGCAACAATTGGTTTGTGGACGATAAATTCATAGTGTCTTAACCTACATTCATGAAGCTCCATAGGTGGGTTGACTTCTTGCAAGGAAAAACCCTATTGATATTGGACTCGCCAGTTCAAAGGTCAAGGTCACAGTGACCTTGAACATAGTAAATCACAACAATTGGTTTCCGGATGATAACTTGATAGTGGTTCAGCTTACATTCAATAAACTTCATAGGTAAGTTGACCTGGGTGCGACGAAGAACCCTATTGATTTTGGACTCGGCTTGGAATTCAGTACGTCAAATGTAAAGGTCACTGACCCAGCACACACTCAATAATTCATTTGCAGACAATAACTTCATAATGATCAAACCCACCTTTTCTGTTGTCACAACTCGACATTGGATCGGTGATCCTGAGCGGCATTTTTTCATAATCCTTTCATAAACATTGAACATTATCCTTTTCATCAAACACAACACACAAGTTAAGCTACAGTGTCATTGACACTTTCATTTACTACTTTCTCTGCGTGAATTTCATATTATAGGGACATTATTAAGTGCCATAAATTTATACTACATGCACTCTCAAGGCCTGTTGGAGATAAGAATGAGGTGATAAGAGTAATAACTTTTGATGCTGGTGTAGTGAGAGGGGGCAATAGGAAGATCCATTGAGAGAAGTTGGAGGATCAATGGAAAGGTATAGTTGTCAGATGTATATCATGTAAGGCATGTAAGGCATGGAGAAGAGGAGGGTGTTGGTAGAAAGGGGAATAATTTGGAAAATAAATAGGGGCATGTGGTCAGGAGTGGCAGATGCAGTGTGGAGAACAGGTTTAGCATTTCTGGCTCTGGGATAGTTTGGAGGAAGAGGACTGGTATAACAGATAGTGCTGGAGCGTATAATGGGAAGAGAAGGGGAGAGTCAAAAGAGTAGAGAAGTATAGGGAATGAAGAGGGGATGGGTGCTGCAGGATGTTGGAATGTTCATTAGTATTTGTGATTGAAGAGTGATTCATTCTGAGGAAGCAAATAGTGAGGAATAGAGGATGCTGGAAGAGAAGATGAAGCAAGGAGGGAAATGGTTGTTGGAAAAAGCATTGTGTAGGTGATTTATAGGATAGGGTAGGTTATTGTGACTAGAGCAGGGCAGGACCAAGTTGTGGTTGTGAATGTAGGAATAAAAAACACATGATTGTGGGGGGAGGGGGGGGGGGGGGGTTTAGTTGTGGGAAAGCTGTGTGCACTTACATTCCAAGGATGGGAGGTGACAGCTTTCAGAGTTCTCTGAGTCGTGGGTGATGGGGATGATGAGGAATTCATGGACCATGATACAATGTAGCTCACTAAATTGGGTATATCTTAATTGAATAACCCTGTTAATTGAATATAATTTCCAAACATGAAACCATTTACCACACCTTCTTTTCAAATTTGATCTGTTAGTTGCATATAGGTTATAGAGCAAACTCCTGTTAATTGAATAAAAATCTTGTAATGTGGAGTGAAATCATCCTGACATTCCCCAAACTCCCCTTGTGTATAGCCCTATTTAGCCTCAGTTCATTCAATGCAGGCATTTAACCTATTATATCTTGCTTGGCAGAGCTCCATAAGCTCTAGAATACAACAAAGTGACCAAAGCCCTATTAATTGAATATTACTGTTAACTGAATAATTTTCACTGGTAAAGTAGCTACTCAATTAACAGGATTTCACTGTATTGAACCAGGAGATGGAGGACTGTTGTGTGGTCCACTGGGACCCATTTTGCGGGCAGTGTACTTGCATGGTAAGGATAGGGTGCATTTTAGTCTAAAAGACAATTTACACGACAAAAAATACACCAGGTGTATTTTTAATCAGGAAGTAAATTTTAATCCAGGAGTAAACCACGAAAAATACTCTGCATTTACATATGCTTTTACCCTTTACCCATCTCACAAAATATCAAAATTTATTATTATACCCCCCGCAAACAAAGTTTGGGAGGGTATAAGGGAATCACCCTGAATGTCCATCTGTCTGTCCGTCCATCCATCTGTCCATCCTTATAAGCGCAACTCCTCCTAATTTATTTATTTATTGGTGTTTAAGGTCACATACTTATGCACAATGGCTAATCGTGACCGTGACAGTTTTACGGGTGGAGGAAGCCGGAGTACCCGGAGAGAACCACCGAGCAACGACGAGCAGCTGTCAGCTCTCCAACATCGTAACTCTGAACTCTGCACCGCAACACAGGCAGGGTTAGATTGGTTGAAGACATGCGCACCATCGACGTGCAGTACGCCTCAGTACACAGCGTCATCGTGCCCCCATGTAGGCAATCGGGGTGAAGTGTCTTGCCCAAGGACACAACGCGGTTGCCGCAGGTGGGATTCGAACCGAGGACCTCTCGGCTTGCAGCCTGCACCTCTACCAACTGAGCCACCGCGCCCCCGCAACTCCTCCTAAACCGTTTGAAGAATTTTCATGAAACTTTACACAATGGAAGAACTTCATGTGAAGATGTGCATGAAGGAATATAATTCCGTTCTGACATTTCCAAGGGGAGATAATCTAACTTATACATTTTAATGTACCAAAAAGGCTACAACTGAGGCACGGGGGTATCACTTTGTGAGCTTGCTCACAGTACATCTAGTTTTAATTATTGTTTTTTAAATGTTTTCAAAAAAATTTCGACAAAACAATATCATGTGGCCCCACATTGGAATACGCTCAATGAGCATGTTCCAATGAGGGGGTCAAATGATATGGTTTTGTTAAAATTGTTTTCAAAATATACTTTTTTAAACTGCCCATTTTGAAAATTAACCCTTTATCCAACTTAATGGCCAGAATCGGCCAGCAGTTTTCACAAAATTCACCATTCAATATTCATTACTTTTCCATTTTTTACTTGCGTCGCCAGCGGCAGAGCAGGTCTAGTATCCGCTCGACTCCGTCCGTCAGTCCATCAGTCCATCAGTCATTCAGTCCATCCAAAACACTTTTTCCGTCAAAGTTTTCTTGGCTTCTATGAAAGGGAATGATTTTATATAAGGTCTGCTGCTTCATAATGATGAGTTGTATCGTGTAAGCAATTTTCAGATCTGCCCTGCAGCCTCTTCCTGTTTGCCGATACTTTGAAATTTTACTGTACCCACTGAACATTTAAATTTTCCGTCAAGGTTTTCTCGGCTTCTATGCAGGGGATTGATTTTATATTTGGTCTGCTGCTTCATAATGATGAGTTGTATCGTGTAAGCAATTTTCAGATCTTCCATGCAGCCACTTCCTGTTTGCCGATACTTTTAAATTTTACTGTACCCACTGAACATTGAAATTTTCCATCAAGATTTTCTCGGCTTCTATGCAAGAGATTGATTTTATATTTGGTCTGCTGCTTCATAATGATGAGTTGTATCGTGTAAGCAATTTTCAGATCTGCCGTGCAGCCACTTCCTGTTTGCCGATACTTTGAAATTTTACTGTACCCACTGAACATTGAAATTTTTCGTCAAACTTTTCTCGGCTTCTATGCAAGGGATTGATTTTATATTTCATCTGGAGCCTGATAATGATCAGTTGTATCATGTATGCAATTTTCAGATCTGCCGTGCAGCCACTTCCTGTTTGCCGATTCAATTGCATGCAGCAACTCAGGTCCAGACCCGGTATTGGTCTTGGCTTGTTTGTTTAAAAAAAATAGCTTTTGCCTCTCATTTGACCGAGCTCACTCATTAGAAATTCACCATTCAGTATTCATTGCTTTTCCATTTTTTGTTACAAAAACATAGCTTATAACCCTCATTGGACCGAGCTCACTGAGATTATTCCAATGAGGCGCCATAAGCTACATTTTTTACTCTAAAAATTAGTTATTCAAGAATTTTGTTTGCAAGTGTCGTCTGCTTTTCGTGTTAGATAAAGAGTTAAAAGAAGAAGTTTTTCTGTGGGATGGCATTTTCAGTCCGGAATTACAAATAGGAAGCCATGCTATAAATAGTATTTGGTGATTCTGTATTTGCTCTTTTGTAGTGGTGGCAGGTTCAGTAGTTTTAGCTGTTAGTTCTGTTATGGTTGTAATGGGTTCTCTCTCTTGAAGTTGCTGTTAGCTCTGTAAAGATAGTAGTGTTTTCAGCAGATGTCGTTGTTGGCTCAGTAGTGTTAGTAACAGATTCAGTAGTTGTAGCTGTTGGCTTTGTTGTAGTCATAGTTGATTAACCCTTTACCTAATGAATCGCCCGCATCCGCCAGCGTAATATGCAAATTGAGCAGTTGAAAAAATTAAATTTTTCAAAATACTTCAACAAAACCATATCATGTGACCCCTCATTGGAACGAGCTCATTCAGCTCGTCCCAAAGAGGGGCCACATGATATGGTTTTGTTGAAATTTTTTGAAAAATTAAAAAAAATTATATTTAAAATAATAAATTTTGATATCGTCTGCGTTGGGTAAAGGGTTAAATAGTAGCTACATTTTATTATAATTATAGTAGTTTTAGTAGTTCTGTAGTTATTCACTCTGTAGTAGTTGTTTCAGTAGTAGAGATGGGCGGTATTGAAATTTTGAGTTCGGTATCGGTTTTGGATTTTTAAGGGGTATACCACGGTGTCGGTTCGGTATTCGGTATCTGACTTGACTGACATTTGTTGATAGTACTAAAGAAGGATTCACATCAGGAAAAACAGAATAAGTTGTAGTATCATTCTACCACAACACTATAAATTACACTACCAATGAGTTCAACAGTGGCATTCTTTTACGACCACAAATCATATCTGCTGTAATTTTGTGACTTGTTCTAAATGCACCTCAATGTGTAAAGACCTGTTTCAGGCTTTTGTGATCTCAGAGCATATGCCTTCACCATATCATCTTTAGGAGGTCCTGCAGATAATAGACAACACATCTGGGCATTTAATTTCTAGTCAAGTCTTGCCTTTCTTAACAGGCAGCCATGACTTGACTAGAAATCACTGCTTAGCAACTGGACATGTACATATTGTAGTCTTGTGGGAATTAAGGACAGTTGCCCAGCCCATTGAGGGTTAACAGAACTGAAAAGAAAATCAGTCACTTCTTTCATGAAAATGAACCTTTCAGTAGTTATCAAGCCTCATCTGGGGTACGCTGTGGCTCAGTGGTAGACCATTGGGCTTCCATGCTAGAGGTGCCATGTTCGATCCCTGTCCGGTATGACCCACGTTGTGTCCTTGGGCAAGGCACTTTATCCCGGTTGCCTACATGGGGGCACAATGACGCCGTGTACTAAGGCATACTGCATGTCAATGTGCACATGTCTTCAACTGCTATAACCCTGCTTGCATGGAGCTTGAACAGAGTTAGAATGTTGATGAGCTGACAGTTGCTCGTCGATGCTCGGTGGTTCTCTCTGGGTACTCCAGCTTCCTCCACCCATAAAACTGTCACGCTCATGATTAGCCATTGTGCATAAGTATGTGACCTTAAACACCAAATAAATAAATAAATATCAAGCCTCATCAGGGACTTATAAATAGAGAATGTTTGAAAATTTAGATGGCATCAGTATTTAACGATTGGTTCAATTTGGTTTTTCGGTATCCCCATGATATTGATTTCGGTTCAGTTTTTCGGTATATTACCCATCTTTACACCGTAGTGGTAATAGTTGGTTCGGAAACAGTGGTTGTTGGTTCTGAAGTAGGTGGTGTTGGCTCTGTAATGGTAATTGAATGTGCAGTGGTTGCAGTAGTTGGTCCTGTTATAGTTTTAATATGTTCTTTAGTTGTTGCTGGTGACTCTGTAGTGGTAGTAGTGTGCTCATTATGTTTTCTGGATCTGTTGTGGCTGCAGTTGGTTGTTTTTTGTGTGTTTCTTGGGGTGACAATCAGACCTTGAGGCTTGAAATAGTTAAAAATCTGCTTCAGGCCCTCCTGCATGGTCCTTTTGGCTGCAATGTGCTCTCTTTTTATAATCAATGCAAACTTGAAAAAATCAAAATTAAATGGTTTCTGTCTGATGTTTTACCCAAGTTAATAAAATTGATAAATTTGACCCTTGACTGCTAAAGCAGTACAAAGCTTTCTTGCACTCAAGGGATGACAGACACCACCACCCATGCTATTCTGTAGATTATGAGGCCTAAAACATAAAGCAAACCAAGAACATGAACTCTGATGGCAAAGAAATAATTAAAAAAAAATAAAATAAAAAACTACCCGTCCACATGCAATTTTACAAAAATGGCCTGAGAAACAAGATTTACTTTGTGGGACGTAAACAAATATTTGTAGTCTTGAATGAATAAATGTTTGATTGTTTATTTGGGTTTAATGACACTTGCAACTGCCAGGATTATATATCGTGTAAGAAAATTTTACGGATGCTAGAGTACCTGCAGAGAACCACCAAGTCATGGCAAGCAACTGTCAGACTCCAACTTACAAGCAAGGTAGCAGAGGTTAAAGGTAAGCGCACTGTCACTGTGCAGTATGCCTTAGTAAACAGTGCCACCATGCCCCTAGTTGGTGCTGTAGAAGTTAAATTCAACTCTTTGGTGGTAGTTGTAGGTTCAGTAAATATTGGGCTTTTTTGGCTCTGTAGTAGTTGTTAGTGGGTTCTGTTGTAATTGTCAGGTGTAGGCCAAAAGATATCCCTATGATGAAAGATCCACCAGTCAAAAAATCCCCCGAAAAAAATCCCCCTGACTGGAAATCCCCCGTGATAGGACAAAAGATCCTCTGCAATAAACATCCCCTGGAAACTCCCCCAGACAGAAGATCCCCAAAATTCTAGTCCGAGGTTTGCATTGATGTATGCAAAGATTTGTTTTCTTTTTGTCAAACCTGCTCACATTTACATGTAGTTATTTATATAAAACACAATACACAAACAAAATTATAATATAACCAATAGAAGTATTTATTATTTATTTATTTATTGGTGTTTAAAATCGGATATTTCTGCCCAATGGCTAATCATGACCACGACCAATAGAAGTAGAATGGACTTCTACATTAACCCTTTGTACAACACAACTTGGAAGAAAATTAAATTTCCTTAATCCTTTACCTAACATGAAAAGCAGACGACACTTGCATACAAAATTCTTGAATAACTAGTTTTTTTCATTTTTTGTCTCAAAAACATTGGTTATGACCCCTCATTGGAACAAGCTTGACGAGTTTGTTCCAAAGAGGGATCATAACCTATGTTTTTGAAACAAAAAGTGAAAAAATAATAAAAATTAATTGTCAATTTTTGTGAATAGTGCTGGCCGCTTTTGGCCATTACATTGAGTAAAGGGTTAATACATATCACAAAATCATGCAAATATGTGTGTAATTGGAACTAGCTCAGCAAGCCGATTTCAACGACACTCATATCTGCATAACATTGTGTTGAATAGTTAACATTCAGCTGATTAATAGATTACAGGATTATTGTTCCCTATGAGAGGAGCATGGTAGTTCAGTTGTCACGGCATTGAACTTCAAACCAAAAGGTCCACGGTCAAGCCAGAAAATAAGCAGACTGTCATCTGCAAAATGAGGCCCCCAGAGGGTGAATTTAGTGATGCTACCCTGCACAGCAGGGTAGCCTCACTAAATTTACCCTCTGTGAACCTCAATCTGAATCAGGGTCTCAAAACTAAACAGAAAGAGGTACCCAGAGGATAAATTGACCCACTGTATGGGATAGCATCATCAAATTCACACTTTGAGGATCTCATTCTGCATATGTCAGACTGCTTATTTTCAAGCCTGTCCACGGTTCAATCCCCGCCAGAGGTAACTGAGTTGTGTTATTTGGCAAGACAAGATTGTCGCCACATACTTAGGCTTCCTCCAACAATAAAACTTCCGACATGAGGTGACCCTGGCTGTTATAAAAGTGTTGTTAAACCCCCAATAAATAAATGTTCTCTGTGAGTAAAAATGAAATATTGATAAAATAGGGTGGAATCTTTTGCCTGGGAGATATCTTGGGGATGGGGAGATCTTTCATCAGGGAATCTTTTGTCCGGTCTCTTGAAATAGAGGGGATCTTTTGTCCAGGGAAACTTAGGTCTGGAAAACTTCTGTCCATGGGATTTCTTGTCCAGATCTCTTAGTTGTCACCTCTGTTATTGTAATAATTGGTTCATAGGATTTTGTCGGCTCTGCTGTGGTAGCTGTCAAAAAACATAGTCATTCCAAAGAGAGGTCATAAGCTATGTTTTGACAACTTTATCAGCTCTGGACCATGATAATAAGCAATAATGACATAAATGCCTGTGACATTTCCAGTTTGATCAGGGATTATTTCAAGAGAAATACATATGAGTGTAAAAATGCAATTTATTCCTGGATTATCCAAAACTACACAACCTCTCCAGCTGGTTGTATGTCTGAAAACTTTTTAATTTCTGATTTTATTAACTGGTTGAGTGCAAGAAGCCACTATCAGGGCTTTCAAAAAATGAGGATACCAGAGCAAAAGCCGAACTTTTTCCATGCTTATTTTTCATCTTCAGCCAAACACAAATAATATTTTGTTTATATAAATTTGTTTTATTACAAATTATTGGAGAGTGCCTGTGGGCACTCTCCAATAATTTGTAATAAAACAAATTTTGAATAACAAATTCAGACCACCAAAAATAATCTAGCCCTCAACCAGATAATAATCCATCCCACCTAAGGCAAGCATGTTGTGTCCTTGGGCAAGGCACTTAATCCCAATTGCCCATGTAGGGGCCCGGTGGTGTTGTGTACTAAGGCATACAGCATGTAGATGATGCACTTGTCTTCAACCAATGCTAATCCTGCCTGTGTGGAGTTAGTACACTGGGGAGTCTGACAGTTGCTCACTGTTGCTTGGTGGTTCTCTCTGTGTACTCCACCCATAAAAGTGTCTGACACGAGGTGACCCTGGCTGTCAAAAGTTACGTTAACCCTTTACCCAACGTAACGGCCAAAACCGGCCAGCGCTATTCCCAAATATCGCCAATTAATTTTCAAAATATTTTCATTTTTTGTCTCAAAAACATAGGTTATGACCCCTCGTTGGAACGAGCTCTTCGAGCTCGTTCCAACGAGGGGTCATAACCTATGTTTTTGAGACAAAAAATGAAAAAAATGAGTTAGTCAAGAATTTTTTTTGCAAGTGTCGTCTGCTTTTCATGTTAGGTAAAGGGTTAAACTCCAATAAATAAATTAATAATCCTAGATGACATGACAGAAATTGATCTAGGATCATTTTTAGCTTAAGTTGACAAAGTCAAGATAAGCTATTGCCATCACGTATGCAGAAGTCTGTTATTCTGTTCACATTTTCTTTAGCACAGGCTACACCCTGTAATTCTTGTCCAATTATCACGAAATTTCATGTGCAGATTCGAGGTCTTGTCTAGATGAGAACGTCCCCCTTTAGTCATGATCGGTCAACTGCGACAGCTACACAAGCCCGAAACCTGAAAACCTTAACAGTCTACAGGTCGTATTTATGAAGGGATTTAATTTTAACTTGGCTGGATGACACCGTATATTGTCTAGATGAGAACATCCCCTTTTGGTTGTGATCGGTCAACCGTGCCAGCTGTGTGGCCCCCAAAACCTTTAGCACAGTGTACAGGTCGTATTTATGAAGGGATTTCATTATAACTTGGTAGGATGACCCTGTATAATGTCTAGATGAGAATGCCTTTTTTTTGGTCAGGTTCAGTCAACCATGCATGCCACAGGGGCATGTTGTCCAGATTCCTTTAGCACAGTCTACAGCTTGCATTTATGAAGGGATTTCATTGTAAAATGGTAGGATGACTTGGTATAATGTCTGGATGAGAACATTCTATTTTGGCCATGATCAGTCAACTGTGATGGCCACACAGGCACATGACCTAGATTTGTTTAGCACAGTCTATGGTTCATACTTATGAAGCAATTTCATTGTAACTTGGAAGGATAACTCGGCATAATGTCTAGATGGGACTGTCCTATTTTGGTTATGATTGGTCAGCCGTTACCGCCACCATGAAGGAATTTCATTGTAACTTGGTAGGATAACTTGGTTTGATATCTAGAGGAGATGGTCCTATTTTGGTCATGATTGGTCAACCATGACTGCTGGACCATCATGTGACCTAGATTCCTTTAACAAAGTCTACTAGTTATATTTATAAAGGGATTTTATTGTATCTTGGTATTATGACTCATTTTGGAATAATTTTAATGTAACTTGGTAACATTAACTGACAGACATTAACTGTGAGGGCCTCATTAACCAGGCCTCAATTCTTTAGACAGTACACACCTCAAATTATTCTTATTGAAAACATAGCATGTGGGGAACAGAAATTAACTTATTCTCAGTTATCACAATTCTTGTCTTATTTCATAAACCTTTCATAAACATAATTCTAAGTTCATTCTTTTAGTCACAGTCTGTTTGCAATCACCCCATCTTCTTCCAGGGTGTGGCAGGTAGACAGCCAAACTGGCTATGCCACTTCCCACATCATACTACTCATTTCATTTGTGCAATATGTTTATTTGTAACCATTTTACATGTATGCATACCGTGAATAAACAATCTGAATCTAAACATTGAACATTACTTTTCATTTAAATACAGAATGCACTGTAATCCAGAAATATATTTTCTGGTCATGGATATTGGGTACAAGTGTAACATGTTCCCATTATTAGCTCAACTTTGAGTCAAATTTGAGCTTATGCCATGGCCAGTCGTCCGTCTGTCCATCAACAATCCAATACGGCTCGGGCTAGAGGTCGTATTTATGAACCGATCTTTACGAAACTTCTTGGGTACCTTTGTTATCACCGTGGGACGAGAACGAGTGTTTTGGGGTCCGGTCTGAAATTCAAGATGGCCACTGGCAGCCATTTTGTACAGAATTAGGTGCAATCAGATTTTTGCGCAGAACTACCATATGAAAGCGCTGATTTGAATAATTTTTTGTATGAATGTTTAGTAACATGGGATACATCACATATAATACGGGTTTTTTTCTCGTGCGTAAATTATGTCAATTCGACTAACTTTGATTTATTCAGTGCTTCTTATACACAGTAAGTGCACATGTCAATACGGCTCGAGCTAGAGGCTGTATTTATGAACCGATCTTCACGAAACTTCTTGAGTACCTTTGTTATCACCTTGGGATGAGAACGAGTGTTTCTGGGTATGGTCCAAAATTCAAGATGGCTGCCAGTGGCCATTTTGTACCGAAATTAGGTCAATCAGTTTTTTTGTACACAACTTCTATACGACTCAGAACAGAGGCCATATTTATGATCCGATCTTCACGAAACTTGTTGGGTACCTTTGTTATCACCTTGGGACTGGAACGAGTGTTTTGGGGTGCCTTTGTTATCACTGTGCTATGAGAACAAATATTTCAGAGTTCAGTCAGACCCACTCTGGGACACAAAGATTTCTTTTCTAGTTTAGCATCTGACTGTTGCCAACCTTTACAATACTTTACCTGTACACTTGTTACAGGCTACGGTCAGTATTTATGTACAGACCGTTACAATACTTTATATGTACCTTTGTTATCAGGTCATTACCTAGATGTTTCTCATTGCTGTGTCACATACTATACATGTACATGTCTTAAAAAGTTGAGCTACAGTGTCATTGACACTTTCATTTTTGTTATTTTTTTTATTTTATTGAGGTTTAACCCTTTACCTAACGTAACGGCCAAAACCGGCCAGCGCTATTCTCAAAAATCGTCAATTAATTTTCATTTTTTTTAAAATTTTTTTTCTCAAAAACATAGGTTATGACCCCTCATTGGAACGAGCTTGTCGAGCTCGTTCCAACGAGGGGTCATAACCTATGTTTTTGAGACAAAAAATGAAAAAAATTAGTTATTCAAGAATTATTTTTGCAAGTGTCGTCTGCTTTTCATGTTAGGTAAAGAGATAACAGCACTTATGACAGCCAGGATCACCTTGTTTTGGACAGGTTTAATTACATATGGTGGAAGTTAGAGTATCCGGAGAGAACCATGTGTCTCATTAGAAATCTTACAAGTGGTTGGGCCTTTTTAATTCAGAGTGGTGTGGAATGTTGAAGCACAAAACATGGAGGGCACCAAGGAAAGAGCATTAGTGGGGCATGTAGCAGGAAAGCACAAGATCACTGTCAAAAGATAAATCAAAAACAGCTCATGCCTTTGGTGTGGGGAAGGGAGGGCATAGAGTAAATGTCATGTTTTTCTAAAAAAAAATATAAAAATATTGACTTTCAGGGTCATTTTAGCTTAACCTGATGAAGTCAAGCTGAGCTATTGTCATGGTGCTTGCGCATATCCATCAGCCTGTGAGTCTGTAAACCTGTACACAATTTGTTCAGCACAGGCTACAGCCATCAGTTCTTTTCCAATCAGCACCAAACTTCTTTCGCAAGATCAATTTCATACCAAGATGATAACGTCCCATTCGATTTCTGCAGCACAGGCTACAGGTCACATTTGAGTATCAATTTTCTTGAAACTCAGCAGAGTATGATGAGTGGATTATAATACCCTATTTTGGTCCAGGTTGGTCACCCATAATGGCTACCATGGCCATCTTGAATTTCTGCAGAACAGCCTGCAGGTAACATTTATGCAATATTCTTTAAACTTGGCAGAATCACATAGTATGATGAGTAGATCAGAAAGTCCTACATTTGTCATGGCTGGCCACACATAATGGCCATGATGGCAGCCATCTAGGATATCTCTGACCACTTGTCCACAATTTGTTCAGCACGGGCAAAGGCCCTCAGCCTTCTGATCATCACCAAATTTCTTATGCTTGTTCAGGGTCATACCTAGATGACAATGACCTATCATGGTCATGGTCAGTTGTCCACAATGGCCACCAATGCAGCTATCTTGGATTTCTTCAATTTGCTTCAATTGTCTTGAAACTCTGAATTGTCACTCTGGATGATGAGTAGATGAGAACATCCTAATTTGGTCGCAGTCAGCTGCCCACAATAGATGCCACAGCAGATGCCCTAGATTTATTCAGGTCAGGCTGCAGTGATCTAGAATGGGTTACAGGGTGCCTAGCCGCCACCCCCCCCCCCCCTCTCCCTGAGACCTTGACCTATCCATGTCTAAGATTGAGTATAAATTTTGGCCCATAATACCACAATAAAAGTGACTATCCCTCCTCATTGATTCTCTTTCTATCGCTCTATCAGTATACGTAATGCCGCATATGGCTTGTTGTGTGTCCGTTTGAACTGTCACTTTCATTTCTTGATCATGTAGTTGAATGCAAACTCAAGTTTTGATGTATAGAATACCAAGAATTGTGATTAAAAAAAGTGGAAAAATAACGTTGGAAATACATCTTAGAAGCACTCAAATCATTTCAATTTTTCAAAATTTCCCCAGGGGAGCATGCCCCTGGACCTCCCTAGCAGGCTCATGCCTTCTGCATTCGTGTGTGGTAGCCACCCCCTTGTACAAATCCTAGATCCTCCACTGGGCTGCAGGTAACATTTATGCATCAATTTTCGTGAAACATGGCAGGGTGACTTAGTATTAGCAGTACATGAGAACAAACTTATTCTGGTCACAGTTGGTAATCCATAATGGTCATCCATCTTTGATTTCTTCAGAACTCCCTGCAGGTCACATATATCCAGTAATGTTCTTGAAATTTGACAGGATGACTTAGTTTGATGAGCAGATGAGAATGTCTGATGTTGGTCATGGTTCGCCACATGCAATGGCTAGCACCTTCAATGGCTACCACAATAGCCAGCTTGTTTTACTGAAGCATAGCCTACTGGTTAGATTTAACCCTTTTCCCAATATAACTTCCAAAACCGGCCAGTGCTATTTACAAAAATCACCATTCAATTTTCATTATATGTTTTTTTCATTTTTGTCTCAAAAACATAGCTTTTGACCCCTCACTGGAATGGGCTCAATGACCTCATTCCAATGAGGGGTTGAAAGTTATGTTTTTGTGAAAAAAATTAAAACATTCAGTTATTCAATAATTTTGTTTGCAAGTGTCGTCTGACTTTCAAGTGTGGTAAATGGTTAACTTCTTATTCTTTTGGTCTTCTGTCTTCTCCCCACTTCCATGTCTGCATGATAACTCAAATACACAGGAACACGGTGGCTCAGTGGTAAACTGCTGGACTTCTATGCTAGACGACCTGCATTGTGTCCTTGGGAAAGGCACTTTATCCAGGTTGCCAACATGGGGGCATGATGACACCATTTACTAAGGCGTACTGCCCGTCAATGGTGCATATGTCTTCAACTGCTGTAACCCTGCATGAGTAGAGCTTGAACATAGTTAGAATGTTGAGGAGCTGACAGTTGCTCATTGATGCTCGGTGGTTCTTACTAGGTAATCCGTCTTTCTCCACCCGTAAAACTGTCACAGTCACGATTAGCCATTGTGTATAAGTATGTGACCCTAAACACCAATAAATATATATATATACATAACTCAAATACAAATCTTCCTATCTCACTGCTTTTTGGCATACTGGTAGACAGACACTAGTACTTGGCCATCTATATTTTCAGGTTCTTGGGTGCATCTCTAGAGGTGTTTTGAAAGTAGGTCATGCTCATATCTCAAGCTTGGTATGACCTATAGACATACAACAGCCAATACCAAATGAGTTGAAACTTAATGGAGATTCAAAATATTGGCCAAGATCACTGAGGTCACTCACAAAAAAGTGAGCAGAGCCTATAATTTTAAAATTGGGTCATGCTCATATTTCATGCTTATTTTTACAACTTTCACGTAAATTTCTAGAAATAAAATTTCAGCATTTTGGATTTGTATTTGCTGAAATTTTTCATCCCTAATATTTTCTTCCTTGGAACAACCAGTCAGAATCTTTTTACTAAGAACAACAAGTCACAGTCTTTTGATATTTCATATGCAATATCCTTAGGGAGGGGGTGGGGTATATACGTTCATACAAACCAAGTTGCTAGGTTCCTATTTGGGCTCCATACAGACAGTGGTATAGCCATGGAGGGCCCCCAAATTTCAATCATGCCCCCCTCCCAATGTTCACCCATATAGGGAACATTCAGGCAAGAAATTTTAATATCTAGCAATTTACTTGATTCTGAGTCTGTGTATGTCCATAATTTATAAGTTGTGAAAGGCATCAATAATTAGGCCACATTGTGGCCTAATTATTGATGCCTCTCACAACTTATAAATTTTGTACACAAAAGGACTCAGAGTCAAGAAAGTTGTGGGGTTTTTTTTGTCTCGAATTTCAAAACTTTTCCCTCCAATGAGAGGGGAACACCCTCTCTTGTGCTCGCCCACATCTTGCTGCTGCAGGGCTCAGATGATGCTGTGAATCACAATCTGTATGCCCCCCTAGATATTACTCTTGCCCCCTAACTTTGATATCCTGGCTATGCACCTGCATACAGAAGCTCAAATCTTAACTTTGGGGAAATACTGAGTCAGCCTGTTTTCCAAACTTAAAAAAACCCATCTCCCACCAGAACAACCAGTCAAAATCTTTTTAGATTTGGTATACAACATCCTTTGGGAGACTAGATTCAAGTTTGTTGAAACCACACCCGTTGGTTGTCATTTGGGCTCCACACAGGAGCCAAGATTTTAACTTAGTGCAATATAAGGAAAATTCTTAAAACTCTTCTTCAGATCAACAAGGCAAAATCTTTTGATATTTGTTATACACCATCCTCAGGGAAGTCAGATTCAAATTTGTTTAAAGCAAGTCTTTTGATTCATATTTGGGCTCTCTATGGGAGCCCAAATTTTTATTTGGTGCAATATGAGAAATATTCTTTAAAAATCTTCTTCTTCTTTAGATCGAACCATCAGAATCTTCTTTGATATTTGGTATACGGCATCCTTATGAGGGCAGATTCAAGTTCACTCAAATAAGTCCCTAGGTTAATACATGGGCTGCCCAAGTTTTACCTTAACCCTTTACCCAACGAATCGCCTGCATCCACCCGCGTACTATGCAAATTCAGTAGTTGAAAAAATATTATTTTTCAAAAAATTTCAACAAAACCATATCATGTGACCCCTCGTTGGAACGAGCTCGTCGAGCTTGTTGCAACGAGGGGTCACATGATATGGTTTTGTTGAAATTTTTTGAAAAATTTAAAAAAAATTATATTTAAAATAATAAATTTTGATATCGTCTGCGTTGGGTAAAGGGTTAATGGAATATTAGGAATATTCTTTAAAAATCTTCATTTTCTATTTTTATATTTGTTATACAGCATCCCAGGAGAGACAGGTTTAAATTTGTTCAAATTAAGACCCTTGGGTCATATTTGGACACCCTATAGGAGTCGGTGGTGGGGAGTACTTGTGAAGATAATCATGTTTGGAATTAGTGTACCTTTTATAACTACACTATTGACCCTTTACACAATGTAACAAATACAACTCACAAAAAATCACCAATTTTCATTATTTTTTAATTTTTGTCTCAAAAACATAGCTTATGGTCCCTCATTGGAATGAGCTCATGGAGACTGTTCCAATGAGGTGTCATAAGCTATGTTTTTGAAACAAAAAAAATGCAAAAAATTAGTTATTCAACAATTTTGTTTACAAGTGTTGTCTGCTTTTCGGGTTAGGTAAAGGGTTAACAGTCTGCACACCAATGTCAATATACCTAAGTTCAGGATACAAATTTTTCCTATAATGCAACTAGACATTTTACCAATTCAATCTTGTTTGATAGATCTCACTGAGTGGAAAAAACAGCCACTTGTAATCTTGGTATTTTGACATCAGTGTACTCAGGGTTAAGGTAAGTTGTAGAGAAAGTGCTCCCTCACTCAATAATTTATATTCTAGCTTTTACTTATTGGGTTTAATGATCCTTTCACTAGCCAGGGTCAACTCATGTCGGACAATTTGATATGGGGAGGAAGCAGGATTACCTGGAGAGAACCAGAGAGCAGCGGAGACCAACTGTCAGGCTTACCAATGTACTAACTCCACACAAGCAAGGTTAGCATTGGTTGAAGACAAGTGCTCCATCGACATGCAGTATGTACACAGTGCCCCATGCCCCGAAGTGGGCAATCAGGTTTAAGTGCCTTGCAAGGACACAATGCAAACCCTGGTGGGGATTGAATCATGGACCTTTCAGTTTGAAGTCCAATGCCGTAACCACTGAGTCACCGCACACCCTTCCAAGTCTGAAAATAAGCAGACTGTCATCTTCAAAATGAGGTCCCCAGAGGGTGAATTTGGTGATGCTACCCTGCACAGCAGGGAAGCATCACAAAATTTACCATCTGTGAAACCCTCAGTCTGAATCAAGGTCTCCAGCCAAAACAGAAAGACGTACCTAGAGGATAAATTGGCCAACTGTATGGGATAGCATCAGCAAATTCACCCTCTGGGGACATTGTTTTGCAAATGACAGGTTGCTTATATCCAGGCTTGCTCCCTTCATATTCTAGTAGATCTCTCTAATACTTCCATTAACATTTTTATGGGAAGCTTTGGTGATGACCACTTAGAAGAAGAAACTTTGAGACAAAATCCAATCCCATTTCTGTGTTCCCACTGATTTGTTGGTATTGTTAGAAGCTTCAGTCAGTGGGAAAATGGAGGTGCACTTGGGACAGAAATCAGCTGAATCAAATAGATATAACCATTAAGAAACATCTAAAATAAGGTAAGTTTTATTATAACTCTAGCTCTCTATAATGGTACAATGGAGCCCACTTAATTGGATATCTCTCAATTGAATAATCCTGTTAACTGAATATAATTTCTCAACACAAAACAATTTAATTGAATATAGGTTATAGAGTAAACTCCCATTAATTGAATAAAAATTCTAGTAACCTGTCAAGAAATTACACTGACTCTCCCCAATTTTCCTTTGTTTATAGACCCATTTGGCCTCAGTACATCCAATACAGGCATTTAATCTATTATATCTTGTTTGACAGAGCTCATGGAGCTCTGTCAAACAAGATATAATAGAATAAATGCTAAGTTTATCTCTAGAATACAGGAAAGTGACACAATCCCCGTTAATTGAATACTCCTGTTAATTGAATAATTTTCATTGGCAAAGTCGCTATTCAATTAACAGGGTTCACTGTATTGTTAGAAGCTTTAGTCAGTGGGAAAATGGAGGTGCACTTGGGACATAAATCAGCTGAATCAAATAGATATGATCATTAAGACACATCTAAAATACGGTAAGTTTTATTATAACTCTAGCTCTCTATGATGATACAAAGGAGATCACTTAATCCTTTACCTAACCTAAAAGGACCCTTTGCCTAAGATGAAAAGCAGACACTTGCAAACAAAATTATTGAATAACTAATTTTTTTCATTTTTTGTCAAAAACATAGCTTATGATCCCTCATTGGAACGAGTTCAATGAGAATAGTGCTGGTCGGTTTTGGGCATTATGTTGGGCAAAGGGTTAATTGAATATTTCTTAATTGGACATCCCTGTTAACCCTTTACCTAACAAATCAGTTATAATTTTCATATTAATATGAATAAGCAGTTGAAAAAATAGATTTTTCCAAAAATTCAACAAACCCATATCAGGTGAACCCCTCATTGGAAAGGGCTTATCAAGCTCATTCCAGTGGAGGGATCACATGATATAGCTTTGTTAACACTTTTTGAAAAATTAAAAAAAAAACAATAATTAAAAGAATCAATTTTGATATCCTGCGCATTATTTATTTATTGGTGTTTAAGGTCACATACTTATGCACAATGGCTAGTCATGACTTTGACAGTTTTACGGGTGGAGGAAGCCGGAGTACCCAGAGAGAACCACCGAGCAACGACGAGCAGCTGCCAGCTTCCCAACATCGTAACTCCACACTGCAGCTCAGGCAGGGTTAGATTGGTTGAAGACATACGCACCATCGACGTGCAGTGCGCCTTGGTGCATGGCGTCATCGTGCCCCCATGTGGACAATCGGGGTTAAGTGCCTTGCCCAAGGGCACAGCGCGGGAGTCCGAATCGATCGCTCAGACGGTCACCCATCCGAGGACTAACTGGGCTTGACGTTGCTTAACTTTGGTGAATCCAGCGCATTGGGTAAAGGGTTAATTGCATATGACTCCACGTGAGCAATTGGGATGAAGAGTCTTGCCCAAGGACATGATGTAATTACTGCTGGTCAGGATTAAACCTTGGACTTTTTGGCTTCAAGTTAATTGCTTTAATCACTAAGCCACCAAACTCCTGTTAATTAAAGAAAAAATCTTAGAATTTGTTGAAAAATTACTGTGATAAATACCGAATAACCTGCATTTGTAGACATTTTTGTTATCATTACCTCCACTTTTGGCATTTAATAAATATATCTTGTTTGAAAGAGGACAATGATCTCTGTAAAGCAAGATCAAGCCAGAAAATAAGCAAGCTTTCATTTGCAGAATGAGCATAGACGTCACCCGGAGGTTTGGGGGTGGGGGTACGGACAAACCCCCTTTTATGTTTTTTTCAAGAATGGAAAATGCAAACAAATCCCCAAAAGGCCACCAGAGCGCTCCATTTGATACTAAATTTTCCTGGAAAGTGGGAAGGGGGGGGGGGGTGGGCATGCTCCCAGCCCCCTAGCATGTCTGTGCCTTCAGTGCACACTGCTGATGCCTTTGGCTCTCTGGGGATAAGGTCCCCAGTGGGTGAATTTACTGATGCTATCCCATACAGTGGGCTAGAATTCCCCAATTTCTCCTCTGTACTTACCTCTATCTGTTTAGTCTTGAGACCTTGATTCAGATTGAGGTTCACATGGGGTAAATTTGATAATGCTGTGCAGGGTAGCATCACCAAATTCACCCTCTAGGGCCCTAATTCTACAGATGACAGACTGCTTTTTTCCAGGCTTAACAAGATATGATAAAAAGACGCTTAGTTTATTGTTTGAAACACTTCAAGACAGGAAATGACCAAATTCCTGTTAATTGAATAGTTCTGTTAAATAAGTATTTTCACTGGCAAAGTGTTTATTTATTCAACTAAGAGAGCTCCATTGTACAAATGTTTCCCATGCAATGTCCAATTGTCACAATGCTATGTAAACCCAGTTTAGGGACTACGAATATTCGAGATTCAATTCGATATCGATACCATACGTCTGCTTCGAGATCGATCCCGAATTAGTCTCAAGATTCGATTTTTTCGAATCTCTCGTGCTAACTTCAACTTGTTACATTTCCAACAAAAATTGGATAAAACTGACATTAGACGATTGGATAAAGGTTCAATTCATATTTAATTCAGTAACTGACAAAGGTTAATAGTTAGGTAAGGAGTGAATTTTGACCGGAACATTTTCCATGGTTTTAGTTTTTGAAGGCTTTATTTGTTACTATTCACGTTCTTAAGAACGTGAATAGTAACAAATTAAGCCTTCAAAAACTAAAACTATGGATAATGGGCCTAGCTGTTTCAGCGACGGTCCTACAGAGGATATTTATTTATTGGTGTTTAAGCTTGTAACCCTGATGGTATCTTCCATGTCAGTTCAATGGAAGCAACTGGAAGAGTCCATATTTATTATTTGGGGATAGACCAATTAATATTTTCAACGTGCAGCCTTAGGGCTACCTCACACTTTAACTCAGCAGCCATCCTACTAAATAAAAGTATGACATATCTTGTTTCTGGGCCGGAAAAACGGCCGATGGCGTTCAAAGGGTTATGGTGTAAGTCAGTCTTGTGAAGGTCATCGCGGCGTACCGTAACTTCTGTTTGGTGTAATATGAAATAACTTGTCTATTAAGATTCGATTCGAGATTCGATTTGATATCGATATCAGAAACGATTCGATTCGGAAAAAATGTGTGATTTGCAGATCCCTTACCCAGGTGAGTGTTTGTATACAGACTTGTTAAGTTCCCTATTTTCAACAAACGTTTTCTGTCAAATGAGCCTGACAAATGGATTTCATGTAGATATACAGAGAATCTCAGAATTACAACAGAATTTTACCTCCTTTGACCACATGAAAATAAAAATTTCCGTATTTTTTGCTTAGAAGCAAGCCTGTTAACCCTTTACCCAACGTAACGGCCAAAACCGGCCAGCGCTATTCTCAAAAATTGCCTATTAATTTTAATTATTTTTTCATTTTTTGTCTCAAAAACATAGGTTATGACCCCTCATTGGAACGAGCTCGTCGAGCTCGTTCCAATGAGGGGTCATAACCTATGTTTTTGAGACAAAAAATGAAAACAAATAGTTATTCAAGAATTTTTTTTGCAAGTGTCGTCTGCTTTTCATGTTAGGTAAAGGGTTAACTCTTAACCTGTTGATTATTTTTAAAGATATATTCATCATATCCAGTCATGGCTGCTGTGAAATTCCTTACATAAATAATGCAAGCAATCAGTGGTAAAAAATGATTTCAGTTTACATGAAAATGTGGTTATAAGTACCAAAATTATATCAATCCACGGTTCGTTAAAATTATGGATACGTAAATACATAAGTAAATTACATTACCAGACCTCTTCACAATGAAATATGAAACAAAACCGACAATGTTTTGGGTGTCCAACATTGGAAAACGATGTTTGTAAATTTTCGATTGTGCAGGAACGGACTTGCGTGTTTGCACGCAAGTCCTCCCCGACACAATTGAAAATTTTGAAACTTCGTTATCGGACGTTAGACACGGCGCACGTTGCCGTTTGGGTTTTTTACATTGCGAAAATGTCTTTGGCCGGCCGCTGATTTGTCGTCTGTCTGAGGTGAGAAGACCTTGATTAGCCCTGTTCTCCCAAATGCCTTCTTATCCCCACGCCTCTTCTCTCATCCCAACACTCTGAGACGAACAGCTTGGTAACACCCCGATCCCCCTTCTTCCCAATCTCCGCGATAAGCATACTAACCCTCTCCTTTGTGTCAGTCACACCACATGTCCTTCATTCTCCCATTCCACTTCTCCATCATACTCCCGCTGAATCTTATACGATTAGGTTGGTATTTTGGATATTATAATAGAAAGTGTTCTAGGGTCTCCACTACGCCTAAATTACATATTTGGCACTCCTTTTCATTGTCTTTCCCTGTTTCCCCTTAAGCCCTATAGCGACCGCAACCTCGTCTGGAACAACAGTGACCCACCAAAGGAACCATCAAGGTACTCTTCAAAACTTGACTTTCTCTTACCAGCAGTCTCTCGTTTAGATGATCATGCTGCGGTGTGCTTACTTTCCATGTGGCGGCGCCACATGGAGCCCGGGCCCACCACTCCCCCCCCCCCCCCAATCAAACTTCAAATTACTGTCTGACTGCAGTTTCCCACCCAATATCACACCCGCAGACGGCACACAACAATATACATCATGTCAGGTATTGTAAAAATATGAAAATTTTCCCTGGTAGATACCCCAGCCCCCCCCCCCCCACCACCAACGGGAGTGGGACACCGTTCTCCCTAGTTCGGCGATCTGAATGTAGTGGCTATTACAGGGGAGTAGCCACTACGTTCAGATCGCCGAACTACCTCCTCCCCTAGCTCGGGACTGCGGCGTTCGGGAGATGCCTTCAGCATCTCAACCTTAACCCCCCCCCCCCCACCCCACCCCAATATCTTACTTAGGCCCCCTAAATTGAAATCCTGGTGCCACCACTGTGGAAGAAACAGATTGAAGTTACCGAAGGTGGGATTCTTTGGCCAAATGCTGTTTGGGTTTGCAAATAATACATTACAGAAATGCTCGTATACAGACAGTTTGCAGGCGACCATTTTAACTCATTATGTAACCGCGTAACATGCCTGTGGAACAAAAGTGGAGAGGCACTTGTAATTTGTGCGCCCCCCCCCCCCCCCAACCCGCCACCTCTGTTGGTTGTAGATGTGATACGAATGAATCTTACACCCGCGCAAGATTGGGCGAGATTCGAAGCTTGCATCGTGTTGGCACAAATCTCTCGCCACAAGGGTGAGATTTTGTCCTATCCCTCAGCGAAAACCCATCGTCGATACTTTTTGACATCATTGGGGTTCAAAGATTTGTCATGTGTGACACCCGATCTATCTCATAGCGGACAAGTCCCGTGTTTTCTGGGGTGGGTGGGTTTGGGGGGGGGGGGGGGTCCTCATCTCACACCCCAAACTCATCGTGGGTATTTTTCCTCTCGCCCAAATGCCATCATGATATCATTTGGGTTCTAAGAATAATCATGTGACAACCATTCTACCAAATAGCTGGCCGGTTGTTTGCAACATACGCCGAGGGAGTGTTGCAAACTTGAGAATATGGATATTAAAAACTTAAAAAGCAAATTGCATTCTACACAAAACCAACCTTAACCCTTTACCCAACGTAACGGCCAAAACCGACCAACGCTAGTCACACAAATCGCCAATTAATTTTCATTATTTTTTGTCTCAAATATATAGGTTATGACCCCCTCATTGGAACGAGCTCGTCGAGCTCGTTCCAATGAGGGGTCATAGCCTTTGTTTGGAGACAAAAAATGAAAAAAATTAGTTATTCAAGAATGTTTTTGCAAATGTCGTCTACTTTTCATGTTAGGTAAAGGATTAACATCCCATAGAAACTGATTCCAAAATACCCAAATTTTAAGTAGGGAATTTTCATTTTATGCAACTAGAAATTCAATAAATTAATTTTAAATAAGATGAAACTGTGTAAGTCTCTTGCTAAGAATATTCGATCGAATTAAAAACTCAAGATCACCGGCTTTGTGAGGCTTTTGAGAAAAAAAAATACGACAATAATATAAATAAAAAGATGAAATAGATAATCTCCCCTCAACATTTGCAAGCCAACAAACTGTAATGGAGAGGTGGCGCATGCGTGTAGAAAGCTTAGAACGACAATCAGAAACGGGTCTAATAGTGGGAAAGCGTTGAAATCTTTTGATCATTTTTCCTTTCAAACTTTTACTCTATTTCTTACTATTAGACTCGTTTCTGATAGTCGTAAAATTATCATTTTTGTGGTCTAAGGGAGATAACTCGAACGCATTTTCGCGTTTTTAACGATGATTTTATCAATTGGACCACAAATTGAGTTTTGTCAGTTTCCTGGTAGAAAAGCCGGTTTTTTTCGGACGATTTTACGGGGATTTCTCCTCCGTTCTACTACTATCTCATCAAATAATTGTATATAGTGATTTTGCTGGATAAACTGTATCATTTTTATAGTGGATAAACATCCCTGAGATCTCTGTTTGGATGAAATAAATAAACTCGTAATCACAAACAGAACACAAATCAAGAGGCGTTTGGTTTATTTAAGGCCTTCAATACATTATTAATATTATTATTTTCTTGTCTATCCCGAATAAAACGTTCGATTCAGCATATGCGAGTGGCAGAACAACACACAATTTAAACTCGATAATGATGCTTGTTGGACTCGAACAGCAAACCTTCAGACTCCATGACCAATAAGTTACCGCTGCGCCAAGTGACAACATTAAACAAGAAGAAAACGAGTCAATAAAACTACCATCCAAACAGAAAACAGATTAATGTTGTTCTGTTAACCGCTTACAGAGAAAATACAAAATGACGACGCGGGGAACCGAACCGTTGACCCTTAGCTTTGAAATCCAGCGAGTCACCACTGATCCACAGACACACATAAATTCTTCTTTCAAAATTTTCATATGAAGTCATTCAAAATCCGTATCTGAAGTCATTTACAGTTCCTATTTCCAATGACTTCATAGGGTATTTTACATCGGATGTTGATGTGTGTTCGTGGTTTAGTGGTAGATCGCTGGATTTCAAACCAAGAGGTCCGCGGTTCGATCCCCGCTAACGACATTGTACATATAATCTTCACTTTTTCTGTTGGCAACACATATAAAAACTTTTCTTGCATTCTTTTTAATAGTGTTTTTATTGACTCGTTTTCTTCTTCATTTGATGTTGCTACTTGGCGCAGGGGTAACTTATTGGTCTTGTAACCTGAAGAGTAGAGATTCAAGTCCAACAACCTTCAATTTCTAATTTAAATTGTAAAATGTTGCCGCTATGCATGGTTTGTGACAGTATTGTAGACTTTTACCACGTACATATGTTTAGTTTATTACTTTATTCAGTATAGACAAGAAAATGAACAGAAATATGTTGTCGGCTTCAATTGAATAGCGTTGTGTTTGTGACTGCGAGTTTCTTTATTTCATTGAAATAGTGATCTTAAGGATTTTTGTCCGTTATAAAATTGACAACATATTGTCCAGCGTCCCCAGAAAACATTTATCGACTTAACGGTGGTAAAATGAAAGAGGAATCACCCTTAAATCGTCCGAGAAAACCGGATTTTGTACCAAGAAACTGTCAAAACTCCGTTTGTGGTGCAATTCAGAAAATCATCGTTAAAAACGCGAAAATGCGTTCGAGTTATCTCCCTTAGACCACAAAAATGAAAATTTTGCGACTATCAGAAACGAGTCTAATAGTAAGAAATAGAGTAAAAGTTTGAATGGAAAAATGATCAAAAGATTTCAACGCTTTCCCACTATTAGACCCGTTTCTGATTGTCGTTCTAGGCTTTCTAAACGCATGCGCCACCTCTCCATTACAGTCTGTTGCTTGTAAATGTTAAGGGGAGATTATCTATTTCATCTTTTTATTCAAAAGCATCACTTGGATGATGTCCTTGAGCTTTTGACTTGGACTGAATATTCTTGCAAAGAAACCACTGATAAAGTCGCCTCTTGAATGTAAACCCAATCCAGTTTGGGGCGACTGTGGCGCGATCTTCAATTTTAAATGTCAGGTGGAAAAAACAAGCAACACAAAATAAAACAAACAACTGCAAGGAATTTTGGTCCAAGATTAAATAAGAGAGCTCTTCTATAATATACAGAATTTTCAAGGTTAGCTCAGCGCTAACAAATCGTGAAAATGCGCACCCAGAGCTAGTGGTGGCGCCAGAAAATGTTTCACGTGATGGGAGTGGGTAGATGAAGGTTTCCAATGGGGTTGGGGGGGGGGGGGTGCATTCTACAGTATCTGAATGCAATGAGTAACCGTTGGGGATTTGTTTGAGTGTGTGTGTGTGTGTAT
This sequence comes from Pictodentalium vernedei, assembly GCA_031216915.1. Taxonomy (NCBI): domain Eukaryota; kingdom Metazoa; phylum Mollusca; class Scaphopoda; order Dentaliida; family Dentaliidae; genus Pictodentalium; species Pictodentalium vernedei. Next base: position 181,653,566 of record CM062288.1, read on the forward strand.
GTGGGGGGGGGGGGGGGGGGGGGTACCTGTCCTCCCATACAAAAATAATTGAATTGTTCTTTCATATGAAGCCTTGAGGTGGCTTTTGCGGCTAAATCTTTACTCTTGTTTTTTTTCCTTTTTTGGACGTCGAAAATAAAGAACTGCGAATATGACCGAGCAACTTTTTTGATGAAGTGAAAGTTGGTGCTTTGGTTGAATAAAACAAATTTTTTGGATAGATAAGATAAGATTTTTTAAGCAAATGCACCAGAACAAAGGCAGATTGCTTTGTATAAACAAAATCAACATAAATAGAAACATAAAACAATACGAATTCCGAATGACTAACGTAAATATTAAGGCTTATAGTGGTTGTAATGTAATATTGTTAATGTCACTTCTTGGTGTCAGATTGACAAAACGTGTTCTCGTTGTTTTAAGAATTGCTGGGTCATATTACAAATGATACCGCACAGCTGTGTCATATTGTTTCTCAACAGGAATATGAATCTCTGGATGTGTCCATCTCAACAAACTCTTGGTATTCACGTTCAAATTTATTAAATGCACGTTCTCTGAGAGATGCATATTCACCGCACTCCATAACGAAGTGCCACTCTGTTTCCACTGCACCTGAGCCGCAGACCGCGCATTTGTATGCCTGCCTGGATAAGTTTAAGTTCCATTTAAGTTACAAATTATAAATTCTTTAATAGACATCAATGAACAGTGCCAAAAAAGACATGATTGACTAATGCATTGTGAGAAGACTTCACTGCTGAGGATTTTGGCATTTTAACATCAGATTATACAGGATTTAATTGATATAAAAAGCTATATCCAATGACGTAGGAAGCATTACCCACACTTGGTTGGGGGGGGGGGGGGGGGTGCACGATCAAACCATGCAGGTCTGGCATTCTTTGGGAGTGCAGGAGTACTGAACGCCTAGAAAAAATTGAGGAGGGCAATGTTTTGCACCCCTTGATTTTCTGGAATGCCAAACCTGTTTGGGGCAGTCTTTAAAATCTATTATCATTTTGTCCCCTGAGTTCCAATGTGTTCTCTGTGCCTACTGGCACAGAGAACACATTAGAATTCAGGGGACAATTTGTCAATATTGCATTGATACGAAATAATTCATGACCCATTCTCTGTCGCATTTCGATAGATTTTGAGCGAAGAAGACAGTCACATAAGAATTGAATGCAACATTTTGAATAATGAGATGTGTGTGCCAATTTTTCCACTATGTAGCTGAATGTAGTATAATTTTCCAGTCACAATATTAATACCTAGAAGTGAATATAACCAAAATAGCATACAAGTGTTTGCATTGAAAATTTCAGGTGCAATTGCACTCCCAAGCAATCTGAGGAGGGCAACTGTTTTGCACTCCTTGATTTTCTAGACTGCCAGACTTGACCATGGGTATCAACACGGTGATCTGTCTGTCTGTCTGTCTGTCTGTCTGTCTGTCTGTCTGTCTGTCTGTCTGTCTGTCTGTCTGTCTGTCTGTCCGTGTCCGTCCGTCCGTCCGTCCGTCCGTCGTCCGTCCGTCCGTTCGCCCGAACGTAAAGGAAGCCCGCCCGCCCGCCCGCCCACCCTCCCGTCCGTCCGTCCGTCCGTCCGTCCGTCCGTCCGTCCGTCCGTCCGTCCGTCCGTCCGTCCGTCCGTCCGTCCGTCCGTCCGTCTCTCTCTCTCTCTCTCTCTCTCTCTCTCTCTATTGAGTTGGGGAAAGGCACGTGTCATCTGTGTCACCATCGATCATATGTCTCTAATTATATATGATATGTAATCTATTTACACCAGTTAAAGTCCAACACGATCAAGAATGTGCGTGTGATGAGGAAGACACTAAGCAATTTGCTCACTTATTCGATCGCATAGATTACCTGTCTGCTTGGGAGATGGGGTGATGTGGAATGTCCGACGAGTAATGACGACACCGAACAAAACTGAATGGATATTAAGACAGAACACAACGACGGTGGTGCACGGGGACGTCATTCAACGATCCTAGTTGTTTTTTTTGCTGTATTTCACGTGCATCGAGGAAAAACAAACACCAACTAGAGAATTGTAATTTGTTGGACAAATTACGGCTTTCCCAACTTTCCAATGTGAAAATGCAGACTACATATAGCAAAGCAAAGTGTTTGAAATTAACCATTTCCAAAATGATAGACAAAAAGCATCCAAAGTTGGCTAATTTTGGCATTCTCTCACGGTTCTCTTATTAACGTCCTCATTTTGCTTGGGGATAAATCTTGAGATTAAAAAGTAAACAGTAACTTTATTCTACAATCATTGTTGCATCTGTCCATACCAAAATAATTGCTACAACAACCTTGCAATTAAAGGAAATGAATACAGATGTTGCAAAATTCACTGAAAGTCAATTTTTTTTCTGACAGTACTATTCTTTACATGGCCAAAGATTATGTTGTGTTAAGCCCCAAAGCATAACTTACAGCAGAGGATTTGTTCATTATGCGTTTCTACCTATAGCAAAACAAAGTGTTTAGAATTAACCCTTTTCAAAATGACAGGAAGATGCAACCACAGTTAGCTAATTTTGGCATTTTCGGATAGTACTCTTAATCTCATTTGCTTGAGGGTTAAAGATGAGATTAAAAACTAAACAGTAACATTCTTCTGCAAGCATTGTTACATCTATGCATACAAAAATAATTGTTACAACAACCTCGCAATTATGAGAAATTTGCCCTTGAATTTAATAAATCTTGAAAATAAAATGATATATTCATATCATTTGTGGCCAATAGGATTAATTTTGAAATATTTGCGTGGTTATTTTAGTGTATCATTATGCTCTTAATGTGTGAACAGCAATCACAGACTGAGTGTCTGAAAAGAGACATAGACTAATCTTGAATCTTAGTATTTGAATGAACATGTACAAGTTGAGGGTACTCCAATTCAAGGCCTGACATCTGGGTGAGGGTTAAAACTTGGAATAAAACATATAGCAGCAAAATTGTTCTTTGATGAATGACCTATCTTCTCATGGAAAAGGTTTTGAAACAATATGGCTCCAGTGCTGAGAAATTGCATGTAAAAGTTGGCGGAAATAACAATTATTCCGACCGTACCCTTATGGCAAGTCTCAAATCAGCCAAGGGCTAAACTTTTAATAATAACGTATAGAACAAAATTTGTCATACTTTGACTACTGCATACAGCTATAGAAAACATTCAGTGCTCAATCAATTAAAAGTGGAGCAAATCGTCACCTAAACTTACCAAATTCTGAAAAAATTGGAGTTTTTTGGACGGTACCTACTTTTATGCAACCAGAATGGGATAGGGTTAAACTTTTTAACGAAACTTACAACAGCAAATATGTTCGGTAATCAATTGTGAATACGTACATGAAAAGTTTTTGAAACTGGGTTTGGGAAAGCCTAATAACCTGATAATTCTTTCTCAAATGTGTTGGCATTTCAGTTACTAGAATCAATTTTATGTCCCCTTTCATGGCTTCATTTTCAAAATTTTTCTCGGTAGTGAATTTGGACCAACTACGGGGAGGGACCGGGAGGGGGTTCCCCTCCCGGTCCCTCACCCTAGTTGGAAATTCACTACCCTACACCCCCAATCGGAAACCTCTGGCCACGTCCCTGATTGTCTTCATCTTAATCCTTTGCCGAGTATCACAGTGATAGGTGTGAAAGCTACTAAACGCCAAACACAAGGATCTTACCGAACCCTGAACCGAACAGTTGAACTGGAAATGTTTGGTATTTATACCACAAATCCACTAAAATATAATGTTTATCTGACACGCGTCCCATTATTTTATTTGTGTTCGGTTGTGTTCGGTAATGTTCGGCTGTGTTCTGCACTTAGTAGAATAGAATAAAATAGAATAGAATATTTATTTGCACTACCAAAATACAAGAAGTGGTATGGCATGAAAAACCGTTCAGAAAATTTATTTGCACTACCAAAATACAAGAAGTGGTATGGCATGAAAAACCGTTCAGAAAATTTTAGAATCTCGCGTTAGGCCTATACGATTAGTTAGCAATGATATTCATCTCCCAATGCCCAACATTATCCCCAGAATTTCCCGCTTTTCCTAAAAATATCGAGGCTAATAAATGGTGAATTACCATTTAACTCTTTACGCAACGTAATGACCAAACCGGCCAGCTCTATTCTCAAAAATCGCCAAGTAGTGGCCTTGGAGCTTTGGAGATAAGATGGAAGCCGTAGGTAAGACTACATTAGACCTCAATGAGGGATTTCTCATGGCCCGCATGGCTTCATACGACAAAAAGGGAATTTCCTAAAGGTATTCTCGATAGGTATCCTCAAATAATGCAATACCAGGCCATAGGTATCCTCAAATACCGAAATGAGGCTAAGAGTCCTATGTGCGAGTCACTCGAACGAGCAACTGCCCAATAGCTCATTTGCTCGGTAGACTTCGAGTCGTTCGAGCAGTATGTGAGAGTCACTCGAACGAGCAATTGCTCGATTGCTCATTTGCTCGATGAGCTTCGAGTTGTTCGAGCAATGGCGTTTCAGTAATTGCTCGATAGTTTATAAGAGGAATTTGGGATGGGTATGTCCTTGGGTGGCCTAGAAGGTTGAGCCAAACAAGTAGTAGTATCCCCAGATAAGTATCCTATAAAAAGTATCCTCGAAAGGTATCCTCAAATAATACAATACCAGGCTATAGGTATCCTCAAATACTGAAATGAGTCGAAGAGTCGTATGTGCGAGTCACTCGAACGAGCAATTCCTCGATAGCTCATTTGCTCGGTAGACTTCGAGGCTTTGGGAATGATATATGCTTTTGTTAAAGACAAGGGAGGTAACTCTGCATACAGATTATGGAAACTCAAGCAATCTGATTGGTTAGTTAGAGCCAGTAAAGTGAACTGATTGGGTGATCTAGATAAATGAAACAACAAGAGTTACTCGGAATAGGATCAGAACTAACAAGAACAAACCAGAACAGCTAAATATAGTAATAATAAGCAAAGCTTTTCCAGCTGATAGGCTCTTCTACTCTACTGAAGTATACTCCAGGACAAAGGAACATGTCCAGGTAGACGAAAACTATTGCATAGATTGGTAAAAGCAGAAAATTCTGAAAGAATTCGAAATAGTACAATTTATCGCGTTGTTTGTGCTAATTCTACGAATCGGGAAATTACTTCTATTCAATCGAACACGCCTTCCGAACATACCCCTGTTCTATTAGAAGTCTTTGGGTCACATAACAACCACGTGCTACCATAGAAACCAAGATGGCGGCCTCCAGTATACAAAATGGACGACTGAAACATGTATCACCCTAAGAACACGCGCTGCGCATGCGCACTCACACCACGTATCACTATGAGATGACGTCACAAGATGGCCGCTTATGCGGGTTTCCATGACAACACAACATAGCGTCACTGGGCACGAGACTATGACGTCACTTCCCCCTCCCCCATTCCCTGCCCCCAAATGAGGCCGATCTCCACATCTCCTACTACAAGTGTCGTCTGCTTTTCACGTTAGGTAAAGGTTTAAGCGTTTTGTATGATCTCTAACAACCGGGGGAAATATTATCCAAAATATGCGCAGGACTTTGATTTTTATTGGGACCCAAAGTACCAAGCAGCTCCATTGTATATGATCGAGTAATCCCGTGAAGTACGCTCTAGTTTATTTGGGGGGTAGGTTGGGGTGCATAAATCTTTTAGGGGTAAAAAATTTTCAAGCCGCAGGCATTTTACAAAGACTGAAGTCTTGAATATGGAATATGGAAAGGTACAGAAGTGATGCGGATCTCGCGTTGGTATGGATACAGACATTGGAATTCCTGTGAAAAATAACCTTATTTGGCTAATATAAGCATTTTCTGACGAAAATATACCTTTCTTATATGGTTTCATTTATAAGAAAGGTATATTTTTTGTCAGGAAAGGCTTATATTGGTCAAATAAGGTTATTTTTCAAAGTAATTCCAATGACTGTAGCATGGCTGGACAAAACAATTCCTCTGCCCTCCTCCACCACAGAGCATACTTCACGGTAATACTCAATCATATCCAATAAATCTACTTGGTACTTTGGGCCCTATCAGAAGATGACTGTAGCTGCCACCCATCAGACCGCTTGGTTCAAGTTGCTCCCCCGTGAACAGATGGAAAACGACGAGGATAATGGATAATTTGATGAGGAATGATATGGGAAAAAGGGACAATTTTACAGTTGGGGAGATCGAGAAGGCGCCAATGGGGGAATTATAAACAGTATTTGACTGAATGCTGGAAGATTAGGAGGGAGAGTGGCGAGGGAATACCCCGGCGTGGCACTGGATTCATGTATGCCTCCTCGTTAAAGGACCGCCACAAATCAATGGAAGGTCGAAGAATTACCCGTGAAAACGAGAAATGATGAGTCAGTCAGGTGACTTGCTTGAAATGGGGCTCGTTTTGAGAAAAAAAAATTGTCAAAAATTCGGCGAGAACACGGGAAAATAGTCTCTTCCCATACATGCTGCAGTGTTACGCCCACAAAAGTCTGAAAATTCAATATGTAAAACGTAAAAAAAACCCCAAGAGACGCACCACTTGTATGATGAAAAAACATTCTCTTCATCTCATTAGGATTGTCACTTGTCCAGTTTTTGGCAGTGATAATTTACGTTAAGATAGGAGAAAATAAGATTTTTCAACCTTTTTTGTCGATTTCACCCCTGTTAGTACGTTTGTTACAGGACAACTAAAACATTTTGCTGATCATAAAGTTGTTAACCCTTTACCCAACATGACGTCCAAAACCGGCCAGCGCTATTCTCAAAAATCGCCAATTAATTTTCATTATTTTTTTCATTTTTTGTCTCAAAAACATAAGTTATGACCCCTCGTTGGAACGAGCTCGTCGAGCTCATTCCAACGAGGGGTCATAACGTATGTTTTTGAGACAAAAAAATGAAAAAAAATAGTTATTCAAGAATTTTTTTTGCAAGTGTCGTCTGCTTTTCAGGTTAGGTAAAGGGTTAAAGAGATTTGATCTTGCGGGGGATCAAACTCTCATTTTTTCAAATAACACATACTTTGCATTCTACCACTCGGCCATCGAGGCAATCAATAAAACCCAGCGTCATTTATTGATCAACAGAATGATGGACGGCTGGAACTAAATTTAATTTACTTTGCTGAACGTGCGCGCGTAGCCAGGTAATTTCATATCAGTGGGAGGAGGGAATAGGGATTTTTTTTGCAAAGTTCACGCATCTCTATACCGTTCAAGCCGTTGGCATATCACGAAGATGCTATTTTGAGGCGCGAAAGAACGTCAAGCGTGGTATGTTATCTAATTTCATTAGTGGCAGTCCCATTGAGATGGTAGAAGGACTTTTAAATGTTTGTCGTTTCAAGTGGGCTTCGAGATTTACTCAGGTGGAAGCATAAGTGTGGTGCTGTTACCTAACGAATCGGCTGCATCCACCCGCGCGTAGGTTACAAATCAAGCAATTGAAAAAAAATATTTTTCAACACATTTCCACAAAAAACCTATCATGTGACCCCCTCACTGGAACGAGCTCGAGCTCGTTCCACTGAGGGGGTAACATGATATGGCTTTGTTGAAATTATTTTAAAATTTAAAAAAAAAAACAACAATAAAAAAATGGGCTTATGATTGCTATAATTCAGTTCAATTTCGCTGAATGACTTAATAAGTTTTGATATCATCTGAACTGGATAAAGGGTTAATGGTCACCCAGTCTCAAGTCACATTACTCACTCTTATTCAAATCTTACGGTTATATCCTAATATATCTATCAATAAAGACTTTACAGGCTAGTAAAGGCATTTATGCACTAAATGGGATGTGGGCGTCTCGAACCTTGTTATGAGTAGCTAATATAAAATTTTCTTCCCTCTTTACAATTTCTGAAAGCCATGATTTCTCAAAGGTGACCTTCGATGTAAAACAAATACAAATACCTAAAATGTCTAACTACCAATGTGAAGATTGAAATATAAAATTACTGAATACAATTTTGGCGTGACAATTAAAATCAATCATTCCTATCCGACTTTTGGACCAAATTCATGTGATTAATGTTTTTTTTTCTATATAAAAACCCCATCAGAGTCCAAACGTTGTCTAAATTCCAAAATTAGAAGAATTATTTATTAATTTATCGTTCGCATCGCATCAAGTGTGTAAAGGCCTAAGCAATCCAGTGTGTTGCGATAAAGTTATAATGATTTCTCATTTCGAAATCTTAACCTAGTGAGATGCTCCCATTTCATAGTCACCGCAGAACAAAGACAATAATTAACTTAACCTAGTTCGATGTTGAAAGTGGAACATACGATCAGTGAATATTATCGTCGCGGAGATGTCCTAATTTGGTAATGGGTGGGAATGTAGGCTAAACGTAATTTGTCCAGACTATGATGGTTCAAGTAATGACTGATCCAACTGCATTATCACGACATGCCTTTAACGAAGGCATGGCTTGATAGTGCAGTTAGAATTTTAGTCAGTCGGGTTTATAGTTAAAAAAAACTCTAGACTTCTTCGAAATTTATTTTTGGATATATGAACTAGACATCATCATCAACATTTCTCAGTTTTTAAGCTTTAAGCTTTTTTTCGGTTTTCTTTAAGAAATATATTTGTGTTGGCGGATTGCTTATATGCACATTAGTCAGTGTATTTAGTTGTGCACATTCTATCCTCAAAGTGTGTATCAATGAGCGATTTGAATTTATTTAAGTTGTCTGCTGATGCAGTTAAGGAGTTGTTCCAAGCTTTACGTATTCGTTGAGTGAAGAAGTTCTTTCTGAAGTTTTTGTTGTTTTGTTGAATATATAGTTTTGATGAGTGTCCTCTTGTAGTTTTGAGCTTTGACCGAGTTAATAGTATGCTTGAGTCCTTGTTGTAAAAACCGTTCAATATTTTGTATGTTTCAATTAGGTTTCCTCTGAATCGTCTGTACTGAAGTTGCATCAGTTGTAATTGTTCTAGTCTTTGAGGATATGGCAAGTTTCTAATCGCACATATAAGTTTCGTTGCTCTTCTTTGCACTTTCTCTCGGGCCATTGACTGTCTGATCCGATATGGACTCCAAACTGTGATGTTGTATTCTAGTATCGGCATGATGAGTGTTGGGTCAAGCTTTATGAAGATGAATTGATCCAAATTTACAAAGGTACGTTTAATTACTCAGAGTATCTGGCTTGCCTTTTATATTGTACTGTTAATGTGCTTGTCGAAACTGACTTCATCATCAATATGTACTCCTAGATCTTTCTCACAATCTGTGATTAGTATTTCTGGATTGTCTGGTGTATCGGTCATGTGGTATTTATTTTGGGATTTGTTCTGTCCAAAGTGAAGAATATGAATTTTGCAGTTGAAATGCAATTGCCATTTGTTGGACCACACGTGTACATGCAGCATTGGCCGCTTGTTGTAGGTCCTCGCCCTGTGGGTTTCCCATAATTTTTGTATCTTCAACAAATATCTTACATAGGCCGTTCAAGTTGTACGGGAGATTATTTATAAAGATAGATGAGGAAAAGAGTAGTACCAATAACACTTCCTTGTGGTAACCCACTTGTGACTTCTTTCCAACTTGATGGTTTATTGTTTACTATTACCCTTTGGTTTCTGTTCGATAGGAAGTTGTTTATCCAAATAAGCACATTTCCGGATATCCATCAGGTTTGTAGTTTGTCCATTAGTCTAGTATGTGGGACAGTGTCAAAGACCTTTTTAACCCTTTACCTAACATGAAAAGCAGACGACACTTGCAAAAAAATTCTTGAATAACTAATTTTTTTCATTTTTTGTCTCAAAAACATAGGTTATGACCCATCGTTGGAACGAGCTCGTCGAGCTCGTTCCAACGAGGGGTCATAACCTATGTTTTTGAGACAAAAAGTGAAAAAAATAACGAAAATTAATTGACGATTTTTGAAAATAGCGCAGGCCGATTTTGGCCGTTACGTTGGGTAAAGGGTTAAAGTCAAGGTAGATTGCACCCACAGGTCGGTTGTTGTCCAGCATTGAACTAACAAACTCCGGGTATTCTACTAGTTGGGATTTGCATGATTTCCGTGCTCTGAAGCACGGAAATCATACATGTTGAAGTCGGGACGCAATATCTTATTTAATTAACACGTATCGTATCGATACTCCAAATTTGTCATGTCGGGCCGCTAATAACCCGAATTGGGTACTACAGACCCCATTTTGTATGACCGACTGAGCGTATGATAATTAAGTCCAAGTATCACATCTGGAGCCAATACTGTACGAACTTTTACAATTGTATTTTCTATCTATTAATATAACTGACTAAAATAAATCATTAGCATTTTAAAAGATATGGCAATTTGCCAACTGGCAAATTGCCACATCTTTGAAAATGCTAACGGTTCATTTCAACCCATTTAAAGTCATACCTAGAAAATACAGTTCTAGAAAATACAATTCTAAAAGTTTTATAGTATTCTGGTCTCTTAACCCTTTACCCAACGTAACGACCAAAACCGGCCAACGCTGTTCTCAAAAATCGTCAGTTAATTTTCATCATTTTTTAATTTTTGTCTCTAAAACATAGGTTATGACCCCTCATTGGAACGAGTTCATCGAGCTCGTTCCAATGAGGGATGATAACCTATGTTTTTGAGACAAAAATGACAAAAATTAGTTCAAGAATGTTTTTTGCAAGTGTCGTCTGCTTTTCATGTTAGGTAAAGGGTTAAGAGAGAACATAATTACAAGCAAGAGCGAATCGATATCTAGGACTCCAAACCAAACGAAAATGTCTCGACTGGAATATTTATGAAGGAGGGGCGGTCACCTCACCCACACCTTTCCCATGTCATCTCCCTCCGGCATGCATTGTATGAACAGAAATAGTATACCAGTGATGGATCTTTCCTTCTCGGACTGGACCTCACAGGCGACGTTATATCGCAGTGCACACTGGCTGCCATATTGAGACGGCATTGACGTAGCGATACGCAGTATTATTGCGCCCGCTCAGCGCTCATGTTAGAGTGACAAGTGTGTCCGTCGGAAGATGGAGTCACCACCATGTCAAAAGTATCCTAAAATACCAAGGTCAGTCGAACAGTCGTGTGAGTAAGGCTTGGTTCGAGTCTAACCTCTTTCCTCCAGTTTTTACGCTTTAGTGGGGATGAACCCCAGAACTGATAGTGACAGTGTACTTGTTGATTACGGGGGGCAAGACAGTTAGCTGTTAGCATTAACAGTTCGTCCCCTGAATTCTAGTGTGTCCTATGTACCATTAGGCACATAGATCACACTGGAACTCAGGGGGCGAGTATAAATGGCGAGCTCCGGTGCTAAATGTGTACGCCATTAGCAGTTGGAGAATCTTTCGCTCTAGTTGAGCTCGTTCCAATGAGGTGTGTGTGTGTGGGGGGGGGGGGGGGCGGGGGGGGGGAGGTGGAGTGAACACAAGGAGCCCTAGTCTTAATAGGCTCATGTGGGTATCACTGAGGTGGGACTTACAGGAATCTAGAACTAGTATCCACTGATGTATGGTTGGTTTTAATATTTATTATCACCTCGGCATGTGTTTGGCGAAACGCTAACTGAAAATAAAATATGAACCCCCGATTAAAAAAAAGCTTGAACACAACTTTTTGCCGATAAAAACGACGGTAAGCGCATAAAAACTGTTTTAAAATACTAAATGTACCCCTGAAAGTGTGAAGTGACAATTTAATGAAGCGTGCGCAATATAAAACGAAGATTAAGTATTGTGTTTGTTTTATTGTAGACTATTTTCAAATTATAAATGGTTTCTCTCAAAAAAAAAACCCTGGTAGTGAACAGAAACATCTAAAATTAGCTACACCTCCGTCGAGTAAGTATGATAATATTCACCCCGTCGTGCACCTAAGCGAATTCGTTGTTTTCCTTGCACAAAATGGCGTGTCGATCAGTGTCGAT